>OZ017740.1:203486554-203749054 GCA_963969285.1 Odontomyia ornata
CTAAATTTTCAGAAATTGAGTGTGGTGTTGATATCTCGTTTAGTTAATCACTCATCTCTAGTTTAGTTAATCATTCAAATTGGTTAAGTGAAAACAACATAGAGGCTGTTTTAGATGAAAACCCAAGATTTCTGTTCTGACCAAAGTATAGCCCCGATTTTTACCAAAATTGGTACGAAAATCCTGTAGTGAAACTAAAGTATAAAAATGTCCGTAAAGGACTACAGCGATGGTCTGCTGCCTCGGCGAAAGAGGATGGTAAGATCCACCGAGATTGGCATTGTCTGGGGACGCGTGAATGCACGGGGAGGATAGCGTTGCGGTGTCGTGGGCGGGTTCTTTCCTTCAGCACAAGGACGCACTACAAAAGAATTTCGCATTTACGAATTCTTGGGTCAGTCGAAAAAGAAGATAACTAGCTTAGGGTTGGAATTGCTTGTTCAGAGAACAAGTTGGGACGAGCAAAAACGAGTTGACTGGTGGAGACATCGTCGTTACCCGACGATTGTTATAGCCCACAAATAAGAGTGGGGCATCCAAATGGAGGCGGTGCCTCCACGCACCCTCCCAACCGGATCAAGATCCAAACGTAGACGATGCCATATATTTCACTTTTGAGTGGAAAACTCATACAAACAGGATTTTCATGAACTTTCCCATCAAAAGGGAAATATAGACGCGAACAATTTATGTTATAGAATTATGTGATCGAATCACATAACCCTATACCAGAAAAGGGCACGCGAACGAAAGGCCACTCTACCCGGCAAGAGCCCCTGGAAACAACAAAACGATGGAGCGGCCCGATGGCAAGCTCGTGTTATCCGAAAAGCCTGCCATCTTTGCGGGTCCTATACCCGGTCAGGTATGAGGGAAAATGGAAAGACCGAATTTGTAAAGTTTTAGCAATTCATCTCTTCATTTTTATTTTTCCGTCCCCCTTTTTTTTAAAAATAAATGCATTGTTTATTGCCACCATCTGGGTTCAAAACAATGAGTTTCAAGCGGAGAGTTGTGGACGGGGGGATGGTTTCGTGTGGGTTCAGTGTTCAGGGACCACCTTCTTTAATGTGTACCTAACGCCAAACGAATCGATTTCATCTTTCCAAGCTAAGCTTAATGCTTTGGAGGCGCTGTCTTGAACGCAGAGGGGTTGGGGGTGACTTCAACGCTAAGGCAATCGAATGGTGCATGCCTCAAATGGATGCGCGGTTACAACTAATCGTCGAGGTGCTCACAGCAGGTGAGCCGCTGCAGGGAGCTTCGGAGGGGACGGAAGAACTGGCAGCTCAAGACGTGAACTCTACTATGCTGCACTTCTATGCCCCGTCAAAGACCCCGGCACAGCAAGCTCCCAGTTTACTGGTGATCAACTGAAATCGCCCAAAAGCGTAGGGAATGTCACAAGCTTCGACGTGAGGCTCAACGGGTGCGGAACCGTGACGAGGCATGCAACTGGGTGACACCATATAAGCCGACCAGGAAATGCCTTCGCAAATTGATCAACAGTAGCGAGGCTCGCTGCTGGCAAGACCTAGTGGACAATGTGAACAAGGATCCGTGGGGCCTTCGCTACACGCTATTTATGCGGAAGCTTGGTGCCCTACGGAAGCCTTGTATACATGACGCGGAAAACATGGACGCGATAGTGCGGGGACTCTTCCCCGCCCATCCCGTTCGTGTTGGTGCTCTCCATGGTGAAACAGCAGTCGAGTGTCCACTCTTCACACAGCTGGATCTGGAGGAGGCAGTCCTCTCATTGAAAGCGGGGAAGGCTCCAAGTCCAGATGGTGTTCCGGCTGAGGTGTTGTGGCTCGTCTATCACTATTGTCCTGACTTGCTGCTCAGCACATTCAACGCTTGCCTACGGGACGGGGTTTTCCCAGTACGATGGAAGGTAGCGAGGCTCGTGCTGATCAGCAAGCGGAAGGGAAATCCCGAATCGCCGTCTACATACCGCCCGTTATACATGCGAGAGACGGCTGGGAAAGTGCTAGAAAAACTCATTATCAATGGATGACTCACTGACGCGATTCGTGCGGCTGGGGACCTCCTTGGCAGTACGGCTTTAGAGCAAGTGGTTCTACAATTGATGTGATTGCAGAGGTGGTGAACGCGGTCCAAAAGGCACAGACATGTAGTTATACCAAGCGACGGATGCCTTCAACTCCGCTAGATGGGTGGATATTCTGGATACGCTGGAAAACTCTTTTCAAGTTCCAGGATATCTAATGCGGCTTTTGAGGGAGTATCTACGACACGACACAGGGCCAATGAAGGATGGAAATTACATCAGGTGTTTCCCAGAGATCTATCCTTGGTCCGGACCTGTGGAACGTGTCTTACGACGGGCTACTGAGACTTGAGATGCCAGATGAGTCGCGCTTGGTCGGCTATGCGGATGATGTTGCGGCTCTGGTCGTTGAACGCACCGTTGAACAAGCGCAATTTAGGCTAGGTATGCTAATGCGCCGAGCGAAGCACTGGGTGACTGCTCGCGGGCTCAGTTTAGCACTGGAGAAAACCGAAGTGGTCATTTTGACAAAAAAGAGAATCCCTCGAGTAAGGATGGTCAGTATTGGAGACAAACAAATCGAATCAAAGCCAGTGGTGAAGTACCTGGGGCTACTGATCGACTCGAAGATGAGTTTCTCTGAGCAAATCAGAGCAATGGCTGAGAAGGCTGCTTCGGAAGTATCGGCTGTGAGTCGACATCGGCCAACGTAGGGGGACCCAGCCCATCAAGAAGATGCCTTTTGATGAGTGCTGTATGGTCAGTACTACCATACGGAGCAGAGGTATTGGGCGACGCTCTCAGCAAGGAGGTACAGGGAAGAGGAGCACTGAGGATTGCATCTTCGTATACGACAGTCTCTGATTCGGCGGTGAGAGTTGTTGTTGGCGTGATACCTGTCGCCCTCCTTGCTAGAGAGCGCCGCGCTATTTGCCTGCGCCGAAACGAGGATGTGAGGGAGATGGTTGTCCGCGAGAAGAGACAGCGCTCGCTCAACGATTGGCAGCAGTCTTGGGTCAATTGCACGAAGGGAAGGTAGACTGCCTCATCCCGGATGTGAGACCATGGCTGAATCGAAGGCATGGTGAGACTGACTTCTATCTGACCCAGCTTTTGAGTGGGCATGGGTGTCTACAGTCTTACCTGCACAAGATTGGTAAGTCACGGTCTCCCGATTGTCGGTTTTGCCCAGGAGAGGAGGACAATGCCTGCCACACATTTTTTGCGTGCACCAAATCGGTCAGGCTGCAAAAGAAGCTCTACAGGGGACGGGAGAGCTCACCCCAGATAATATAGTTGCGGTGATGCTTGAATCGGTTGACAAATGGAACCAGGTGGCGCATTATGCTCGGGCAGTCCTAAAATATAAACGGGACTCACAGCAGCCGTGGGCGCTGGGGCTGGGGGATCGCTTGTCTGGCACTCCCTCTTCCACTCTTCCCTCTCACTTGGAAAGGGATCCCCCAGCTTCAAGGCACCTCACGGCGTAACAAAACGGGACCTGGCCCGAAGTAATGTGCCGAACGGTTACAGGCTGGGTTCTTAGGTTGACAGGGGAGATTTTGAGTGGTAAGTTGCCCAACGCTGAAACAAATAGTGTAAAATAAACAAAAAAGCATTCATGAAAATTTCTGTTAAGCTTAACATACGGCAAATTGCTTCAGAAATAATATAATTATTTTTTGAGATTTTTTAGTTGGGTCTATTTTTACGTCCTCTACAACTAACAATTGGAAAAATATGATCAAATTGAAATAAACTGTTGGGGTCTATAGTCCAAATAATATTTATATTTAAACTGTCTAAAAATGATATATGAAAGAAAAATTTACATGCAATGGACAAACCAAAAGTGTGCGAACCCTGCATCCTCGGTGGGCGCCTGCTGATGATGTCGGTAGATTGCTAATAAGTGAATTTCCTCTGATTTTAAAAATTTACAATCCCTTTCCTCTACTGAATTTCTATAAAATATAAAGGCGTCACAGACTTTGTTAATAACAGCCTAACATGTGCCAAGCAAGTATAATGATTGTCCTGATTTGGATCGGCTTCAATTGACTTTTGTAGGCAATGTATTGCAAGATTCACGTTGTCTTTTTTTTCACCTAATAAATCTACACACTGATGCATCCATCCTAGTTGTCGATAAATATCCGCTTTTAGTGAAGATGTTATCTGCTTTTCAGCAAACTCTGTTCGTACCCTTCTTTGGCAGCTTTATTTTTATTTAGAACTTCACATAGACGAGCGATGTGAAAACGGATTTGAAGTTTGCTGAATGTACAGGGTGCTGATTCAGGCAATGCTAGCTGCCAGTGCTCCAACGATGCCTCGTAGTCACCATCTGAAAATGAATCCAAGGCGTAGATGTGCCTCATTGGCACGTGTGAAATATGGGTTAATCTACAATAACTATTGAACTGCCTTGATCGCCTTCTTCGGCGTCCGATACAATGTTTTACTTCCGATTTTGTTTATATTGCCTTTAGATGAACACGTAGATGTGGCAGTGTTTGTTGTACTACAGTATGCGCGAGCGCACCGATCTCTGTCGTATCACATCACTTCGGGGTTCTCACAAGTTACATCGACTACGGACGCGAGCAAGCTCACCAATAAGCAAACGAATGAAACAGCGGCAAACCGTCGAACCAACACACTCTGTAAACCGTTCTCTCTTTCGTTCACACACACTTGTCGAGGACTAGCCAACATTCTTATGATACTTAAAGTTATTTTGAAATCGACTACCAGCGATAGAAATCAGATTTCTAACTATTCCCGGATAGAAATCAGATTTCTAACTATTCCCGGAAACAATTTTCATTTCTTCACTTCATGTAGTCTTGATATTTGCACGATTGGCTTTTTAAAAAATTTCTACCTTTCCACTTTTTTGGTTCAGCCTACAACTGCACCACTCCCCAATTCGAAGATTCTTGCTCTAGTTCACAACTGTGTAAAATTGCCCAAACCCATATCACATCATCCATACACGTCCTAAGGCTTCACTGAACAAGATTCTGAATCCGAACAATCGAGGAAAACATTGCAGTAAAATCAGGCCAGTTGGCCGGGAAAGCACCGACACAAATACAAGAGCGCAAAGCAAATGTGTATGCGAAACGAAATGGCGAATTCACACATGCGTCTTCACTTTTAAAATTTGGGATATTAACTTTCGCAATCCGCGACAAATAGCCTATTTTCCGAAAAAAAACTCTTATCTACTCGTACACATCCGCGCATCCAAATAGATTTAAAATTTTTGCATTTCGGATCTTCCACTAAGCTGTCATGCTACGAAGCTCTAGTCCTGACCATCGTCGTTCTTACGTCCTCCCCATATCGCGGTTATTATTCAACTCCCCGATCCGTTCCAAAACTAGTCTTTTCTTCTCATGCCGTGCATACGGTGAAACCTCCTCAGACTCCATCCGCCCTGTTCACTCCTCTTCCATGACGTAATACACCGTTGAGAAGTATTACATCAACTCGGAACCTTACATGCAGATTTGAAATTTTTTAAAACAAAATTTAATTGCAGCAGAGAAAATTGAAATGAAGGAAGCAAATTTTAAGTGTAGCAAAGAAATTTAAATGAGGTACAGAAGATTTAAATGGGGTGAAGAAATTTAAATGAAGTAAAGAAATTTTAACGATAGTAAAGAAATGAAAATTTTAAATTGCTACAAAAGTTAAATCTCATGACAAATAAAATTAAAGGGAGACATTTAAATTTTAATGTAAAGGAAAATTGGTAAAAAATAACATTTGATAAGATTAATAAAACAAAAAAGTATTCTACAAAAATATGTTTGCAAATAAAATCATTTCCATATTATTGCAAGTCTGCCATGAAATCCCGAGTAGGAGATAGGAAGATTTTCGAGCAGTTTGATTGTGTGACTGCTCGATTAATACAGGGCAGCTAACTTTCTTGCGATCCCGAGGCGACGAGGTAGCGAAAAAGGAGCTGAAGGATCTTTCAGTTAGAGAATCAATTATTTTCGGAGTCGGATCGTGGAGTGAGACGAATGAAGAAAATAATTGATGGACGAACAGACTGACACGTATGTCTATGTCTTGCTATGAGTGTGTAAACATGTGTGGTTGAAGCTGAGTACAGACGGACAAAACAGACGTATATACAACTATCAGAGCAGGTCCTTTGCGTGGTATACCCCGACATTTTTCCCCGATAGGTCGGTTAGTATGTAACGATTGGGTCCTACCGCCTTCTGTACGCGGCTTTTCAGGAAGCGCCGGTCCAGCTTGGCATTGTAATCCCTAGTGGCGTCACTTTGGCGAAAATTACGTCGAAAAACCTCATCTTCTTCTTTGAAATTGGAAGGTCGTGACTTGAGATTGTACTGCGCCTCATTTGCACGTCCTGCGGCCTTTATTTACCGTCCGATTCGTTGGCTGAGGTTTCCTTAACGCTCATGGGACTCCAGTGCAACGAAGAGATCTCCCAAACACTTAAATTGCCGTAACAGCCTGTATGATTTATCATGCCAAACCATGTGCTGTCCGAAGGCGGAAAAGTAAGGTAATACACCAGTGACGGAATGATACGATGACCGCAGAGCACAAGTGATAGCTGACAATCTGTGGTCCCAATCCTTCTGAGTTGGATGGATATAAGAACGCATCACGGCTGACAGTGTGCGGTTCAAACGTTCTGAGGCGTTAGACTGAGGAGAGGATATGGGCGTCAGTTGGTGTTTGATGCCGTACTGTTCGAGTAGACCCTTAAACTGCCGAGATGTGAACTGTACTCCGTTGTCCGAGTACACACTTTCTGGTACCCCGAACACGTAGAATACCCGACTATCTAAAAATTTCACGATGGATAGGGTCGTGAACTTGCGAATAGGTTCCACCAGTGGGAGTTTCGAGAGCTGGTCTACCAAAACGATAGCTCCGATGTGACCCATAGAAGAACAAGGGTATGGGCCGAGTAGATCTATGTACAGACGTTGAAATACGTGCTCTGGGACGTTGAGTTGACCCATTGGAGGTCGAAGAGGCTCGTTGGGTGCTTTAGTGCCTTTACAGGTCTCACAGGCGCTCACGTAGCCTTTGACCTGGGATGACATTTTAGGCCAGAAGAAGTTTTCTTAAGTCACCGAAGCAACCGAGCGTAAATACCGTGGGCGCTTAAAGTATGGTAGTGTGCGCGGAGGACCAGATGTTGTGTCATTTCCTTCGGTACCCAGAGTTTCCAGGACTCTTCTACCTGCCATAGATCACCAGTGGCGTATTCATTTCGTCAGTAAACGTAGCCGTGTATCACGTTCAAATCAGACAACTGTGTTTCTTGGGTTACGATGGTTTGTTTCAACTCATTACAACTGTCTGATTCGAAATGTGTGCTGTCCGAATGTATTTTAATGGGTTCCTCGTCATTCAATGCCAATTTGGCTCCCTCGGGTGAAAACATTCGCAAGAGAGTATCGGGTATGATGTTCTGGGTCCCTTGCCGGTGTTTGATGGAAAACTTGAACCCTTGCAGTTTAAGAGCCCATTAGGCTAGGCGTCCATGTAAGTCCGATTGGTTCATCAACCATTGTAGCGAAGCGTGGTCCATGATGATTTTAAACTGGTGGCCTTCGATATAAGCTCGGAATTTCTTCACAACCATCACCGTGGCCAAACATTCCTGCTCGGACACGGTAAAGTTCCTTTGGGCCGAGTTTAGCTTATTGCATATGAAGGCAATGGGAGCTTCCTCTTACTCTCCCACTCCATGTAGACTTGCGTCATAATGGATGGAAAAGAGCTTTTTAAAGTCGCGACTGTACAAGATCGAAGCCAATGTTAAGGGTTGTTTTAGCTCTTCAAATGCCTTGCGACTGAGCTCAGTCCAAATGAACATCCCTTCCCGAAGCATGTTCGACAGGGGCGCTGAAACTGTTGCGTATTTCCGAACGAACATTCGGTACCAACCTTACACTCCCAGGAAACGTCATAGCTGCTTAATAGTTTTCGGTACAAGGAGCTCATCAATCGCCCGAGTTTTGTCCGATGTCCGATGACATGTCCTAGATATCGTACGTTGTTCATGACAAACTTACTTTTTGAACGTTGATTATGAGTTCCAACTTACTGATGTGCAGGGCTACTTCTTGCAGGAGTAGGAGGTGCTCGTCGAATGTTTCTGTGATGAGTAGAAGATCATCCAGGTACACGAACACTTGGTGTTTCAGATGAGGTGGAATTACTTTGTCAATCAGCCGGGTCGTCATTTGCAGAGCATTACACAGGCCCTAAGGCATTGTGAAGAACTGGTATAATGGTCATCCAGGCACTGTGAAGGCGGTCTTTTCCCTCGACCCCTCATCGAGTGGAATTTGCCAGAATGCATCTTTTAGATCGAGACTGGCAATGTAATTTGCTTTCGGTCCCAAATATTCCATCGATGAGCGGAAGAGGGTAAACGTCTTTTTTGTTAACAGCAATTACTTTCCAGGCATCTAGACAAAGACAGACTTTACCTGGCTTCACCACCAAGGTTACCGGTGAGGACCAGGTACTCTGGGACTTCGCTATGACCCCCAACTCGAGGATCCTGTCCAAGTCTGCGTACACTAACTTTTCCATGGCCGGTGAGATGGCATAGTGTCTCTGCTTAATTGGCTTACTATCGCTGACATCGACGAAATGTGAGACCAGTGTGGTGCGGCCAAGGCCCTGTGCAGCGTAAGATGGAAAAGCAGCGATGGATGCTTCCAGACGGTGTCGTTGGTTAGGTGTTAGTTCATGCCTATCGGGGACAGAAGCGAGTTTGTTGACATATCTAGTATTTCATGGTGCATCGGTGAATAAATCTGGGGACAAACCAAATTGGAGGACGAAAATGACGCCAAGATATACGCTCTGAGTCAGAAAAGGGATAATAAAGCAGGTAATATCTTTAGCCTGACCTCAGAATTGTCACAGGTGTGGTTAATCTACACTAGATAGAATGCTTGGTACCATCCGCAGTGTAGATTTCAGAGCGCTAGGGCTTAATCAAGGTAGGATGTTGGTCGAAGTATCTCATAGCCAAGGCTTGGGGCGAAGCAGCTGATACTTGCGCCCGTGTCAATCAGTGCAATCGCGATTTCACCCAACACTCTGATTGGGGCGTTACGTCTGGTATTATTCTCAGAAACCTCTGTGATGTTACAAAAGTTTCATGTTTGACGGCAGGTGCGCACTCTCTTCCGGAAACTCCGCCAACGACGGGTTGACCATTTTGTTTTGCACGGGCGAGAGGTGGCTTCTTCGGAAGCAAATTTTACAAGCAGTAACTGCGGTGGTCACTTCAACACTGTCGTTGGTGAGGCTTCCGGAAGAGAGGGAACATCCGCAGTCATAGTTGTCATGGCTGGTGGGTTAGCGTCAATATTGTTGCGGTTGGCAACTGGCTGGGAACTTAGTGTGGTGCTTTGGAGTATCGCTGAGGTGGTCTGGTACTCGCTCGGCTGTTTTTTGGAGTGACACAATCTGGGCAGTCCGGAAAATAGGTGTCCGGCTTACCGCATCCGTAGCTGAAAACCATATGCTCTGCTCGACATGCAGTGAACCGATGTCCGGTTTGCTTGCAGTTCCAGCAGGTCATGAGGTTTCCCACCGTGACTAAAGTAAGCTGATCCGACTTTATGTTTTCCTCCAGATCCATGGTGTTGTATTCTGGTGCCACTTCCGCGATTCCACGCTGCGGACCCATCCTCGCTAGCAGGTAGGGCCGTTACATATTCTGCACGTCTGAGGTTGCGACATGGCGACAAAGTTCCGGCCTTAAATTCCGTTTCAACACTCACAGCAGGCGAGTGGATGTCATCGGCTCGGACAGCTGGTCATTCAGTCCAAGGATGTCGGCCCAGTTTTAATGAAAGGGCTCGTCCGGACGTTGCCATCTGGCATGGATTTTGTCCAAAACCCTCTCGTCCATGTTGACCGTAGGGTACTCCATGGGAAGTATCTCCTTCAGGCGTGACCAGCGTATAGATGGTGGAGTCAAGTGTATCCGCCAGTAGGTCTCCAGTGCTGCCGCCCTAAGCAGCATCGGCAAGTTTCCTGCCAGCGCCGTGCGATCACCTGCCAGCATTTGCTCAATCAGGGACTCCATCCGACTAATGAAAACTTCCTCATTGATGGTGTTGGCTTCCCTGCTGAAATGCAGATTCATTGCTGCGCCGGACCGGTTCCTCTCGGGCTCGCGTCGCGGGTCCCAAGAATTAATGTCCAAATCCCACATCGGAGGTGTTCTTAGACGGGCTGGGGTTGGTTTTTCCCGCTTGCTCTCGAGAGCGGCTACCCGGGTGGTCAAACCTTGCATCAAAGCCATCAGGTCCTGCAAGACTGTCATCTCCACAGCCACAGTTTGTCTCTGCCCTTCAGCAGGCGGCACTGCTTCGGCTCCGGCCATTATGTCGAGCTCGTCAGGTGTCGGCAAACCTCGATCCCGGTGGTCATTTTGTTTGGACACCACCCCTTGAGCAGCTGGGATTTCAAGGTGGCTGGACGGTGGACCTGCCGACGTTGCTGGTTGACAGCACAAAGGGCAAGTCCGGCTGACAAGTAGGTGCTGGGTAACGCAGGCCTCGTGAAATTGGTGGCTACACGGTAGCGTTTGCATGGCACACAACGCACACCGCCGTAGGTCCTGCATCTGGACGCAACCGACGCTTATTTGGCGTGCGTTTTGTGGTAATTTCTGTAACAAATATTAAAAGCTAATAGGGAAGATTAAAGTTATAAATATATAGGTATATAAAAAACTTGAACTACAAATATATGTAGGTAAAAGATGTCGGAATGAATATATATAAAAGAAAAAAAAGTGAAAAAGATGTAAAATATAAAATCTTGGAGCGGCCGTCAGTGGCGAACCAATAATACACCTCACAAAAAAATTTATGCTTAAAGTAATAGTATATTTCTATCATGCAAAAATTCGGTCTTTCCATTACATCGGTTCCTTTCCAAGGTAAGGACACCAATGGTACACTCCTCCTGTTACGTCACAGGGGCTAGTCTCTTGCTGTACCATAAGGATCAGGGTTCAGAAGTGCTCCTTCGTCCGCAAGTTTTCACAAGGTACAACTTGTCAGACCAGGGTTAATTCTAACCCACAAGCAGCGCGAGTCTTGTCATGGATAGTCACGGCCTAGCTAAGCAGCCAATCACATGAAATCAAAATCCATGTAATGAAAGACACTTGGGCACCACTTTCGCATTCACGAATTCTCGGGTCACAGAAAAAAGTCGACCGAAGTCGAAAAAAGCATGTAACTAGCTAAGGGTTGGAGATTGCTTGTTCAGAGAACAAGTTGGGACGAGCAAAAACGGACGGACTGGTGGAGACTTCGTCATTACTCGACTCGTAGAGTGGGGCATCCAGATGGAGGTGGTGCCCCCCGAACCGTCCCGAACGGACCAAGATCCAAACGTAGACGTAGCCATATATTTCACTTTTAAGTCGAAAGCTCATACAAACATAATTTTTACGTCCTCTTCAACTAACAATTGGAAAAATATGATCAAATTGAATTCAAATATTGAGGCTTATAGCCCAAAAGAATATTCATATTTAAACTGTCTTAAAATGATATATGAAAAAAAAAAAGTTCATGCAACAAACAAACCGAAAGGGTAATTACCCTACATCCTCAGTGGGCGCCCGCTGATAATGTCGGTAGATTGTAATTTTAAAAATTTATGATCCCTTTCCTCTACTGAATTCCTATAAAATATAAAGGCGTCATTGACTTTGTTAATAACAGCAAAACATCTTCCAAGCAAGTATAATGATTGTCCTGATTGGGATCGGCTTCAATTGACTTTTGTAGGCAATGTATTGCAAATGATTCACGTTGTCCTTTTTTTTCACCTAATTATTCTACACACTGATACATCCATCCTAGTTGTCGATAAATATCGGCTTTTATTGAAGGTGTTATCTGCCTTGATCGCTTCTTCGGCGTCCGATACAATGTTTAACTTCCGATTTTGTTTATATTGCCTTGGGATGAACACGTAGATGTGGCAATGTTTGTTATACTATAGTATGCGTGAGCGCACCGATCTCTGTCGTATCACATCACTTCGGGATTCTCACAAGTTACATTGACTACTGACGCGAGCAAGCTCACCAATAAGCAAACGAATGAAACAGCAGCAAACCGTCGAACCAACACACTCTGCAAACCGTTTTCTCTTTCATTCACACACACTTGTTGAGGACTAGCCAACATTCTAATGAAACTTAAAATTATTTTGAAATCGACTACCAGCGATAGAAATCAGATTTCTAACTATTCCCGGAAACAATTTCCATTCCTTCACCACGTAGTCGATGTTCGCACGATTGGCTTTTAAAAAAAATTTCTACCTTTCCACGTTTGTGGCTCAGCCTACAACTACACCACTCCCCAAATCGAAGATTCTTGCTCTAGTTCACAACTGTGTAAAATTGCCCAAACCCATATCACATCATCCATACACGTCCTAAGGCTTCACCGAACAAGATTCTGAATCCGGACAATCGAGGAAAACATTGCAGTAAAATCAGGTTAGCTGGCAGGGAAAGCACCGACACAAATACAAGAGCGCAAAGCAAATGTGTATATGAAACGGAATGGCGAATTTACACATGCGCCTTCACTTTTAAAATGGGGGATATTAACTTTCGTGATCCACGACAAATAGCCTGTTTTCCGAAAAAAAAACTCTTATCTACATTCCCGCGCGTCCAAAAAGATTTAAAATTTTTACATTTCGAATCTACCACTAAGCTGCCATGTTACGAAGTTCAACTCCTGACCACCGTCGTTCTTACGTCCTCCCCATATCGCGGTTATTATTCAACTCCCCGATCCGTTCCAAAACTAGTCTTTTCTTCTCATGCTGTGCATACGGTGAAACCTCAACTGACTCCATCCGCCCTGTTCACTCCTCTTCCATGATGTAATACACCGTTGAGAAGTATAACATCAGCGTTCCTCAAACTCGGAACCTTACATGCAGATTTGAAATTTTTTAAAACAAAATTTAATTACAGCAGAGATAATTGAAAGAAATTTAAATGAGGTACAGAAGATTTAAATGGTGTGAAGAAATTTAGATGGAGCAAAGAAATGTTAACTATAGTAAGGAAATGAAAATTTTAAATTGCTACAAAAGTTAAATCTCATGACGAATAAAATTAAAGGGACACAAAAAAAAGAGTATTCTACAAAAATATGTTTGCAAATAAAATTAATTAGATATTTTTTCAAATCTGCCACAAACTTTCGAGCAGGAGATAGGGAGAGTTTCGAGCAGTTTGATTGTGTGACTGCTCGATTAATACAATCCATTCAAGTGTGTGATAGAGTTCAGAATGAAAAATCAAAAAATTGAACCATCTGCAAGAAAATGGCGGGGTACATACGTAAGATCAGGCCAAAATATCAAAACAGCGGTTAAATAATATATGAATGAGGGGATAACACTACTTGTTCCGACAGTGTCGAGGCCAAGGTAACCTACCAAAGGGAAAGATTACCAAAGTAAAAAATAAACTGGGCCTGGTGAAAGCGAACGAGACCTGAAAATATTTCGATGCTTATGGCCCCCAAATAATAGTCGGGCATCCATGTAGAAGCGGTGCCCCCTCACAAGCCCCTCCCCCATACGGATCTATATCCATTGCAGACGTGGCCAGATGTTTTCCATTTGAATGAAAACCTCATGCAAACATAACTCGCATGAACTTTTTTCTAAAATGAAAAACATCAACGTTTCACATTTATGTTATAGCCTTATATGATGGAATCACATAATACCATAACATAAATAAACACGCAAGTGGAAGGCCACTTTACCCTGTGAGAGTACCTGTAACGCAAAAATAAAAATGAGCTCACCCGATGGCTGGCTCATGAGTGGAGGGTCCACCTCGACTCCTTCCTGTCTACTGACGGCTCTTAAAAGTGATGCCATGTCCTAAAGGTCAGAGTTCGTAACATGACAGTTAAGTTCCGGCCACAAATTGCGCTTTAGTACCCGCAGCAATTGTATTTGGGTCACAGGCTCGGTTAACTGATAACCAAGCCATAATATGTCGGCTCCAAACTTGCCGAAGTGTTCGTTTGGATGAAGCCATCTGACATGCGTTTAGTCCAGGATCCTCTCATCTATGTTGACTATGCGATACTTCATACGGAGCACCTCCTTCAGCCGTGGGCAGCGGTCAGATGGAGGAGTAGCATGTATACGCCAGTATGTTTCCAGCGGTGCTCCCCTTAGCAACGTCGACAAACCGCCGGCCAGCGCCGTGTGGTCTCCGCCAGCATCTGATCTATTAGTGACTCCACTCGATCAACAAAGGCCTCCACGTTTATGGAGTTTTTTGGAGATTCCAGCCTTGAATGATGCTGGGGATTTGAGTTGGCTTCAACCGATACGGTGAATGTGGAGGTCCGCGTTGCTCAGAAGGAGCCACTGGACCAAGAGGTGTTGGTTGCACCTGGCCCAGCCGGCATACAGGAGCCATTGAGTTCACCGACGAGCTCGATTGGCTTAGCTTGGTCTCGAATCTTGGACCCACCGAAAAATCCCAAGAACTTGGGTCCGAGTCCCACAGCGGAGGCTTTCAGGGACGTGCTTGAGGTGGGCTCTCCTGTTTGCTCTCTAGAGTGGCTATCCGGGTGGTCAAGCTCTGTAGTAGTGCCATAATATCCTGCAGGACTGTCGCAACCACTGATGCGTTGGTCCTCTACCCTTAAATAGACGGCACTGCTTCAGCCCCTCCCATGTCCTCAAGATCGCCTGGAAGTAGCAAATATCGGTCCCTGCGATCACTGGTTTTGGGCACAGCCCCTTGTGTGGCTGGCGTTTCGTCAAGTCCGGTTGGTGGTATGGCAGAAGCTGCCGGTTGCTCACAAAGTGGACACGTACGGTTGACCAGCAGATGTTGAGTCACGCAGGTCTCATGAAACTGATGGCTATACGGTAGCGTTCACAGTGGCGTGTCATCATTTCTTGCCCGCTGGCAAGTCATGCAGAGCGCCGTCGGTCCCACGTCGGAACGCGAACGATTTTACCTGGGGTGCGCTTTGTTGCCATTTAAATTTAAAATTGTTGCGATGAGTTTTAGATAGCTACAAAAACTAGGATTGACCCTATTAATAAAAGCAAAAAAAAATTTTTTTTTATATATATATGTATTATATATATATATATATATATATATATATATATATATATATATATATATATATATATATATATATATATATATATATATAACATATATATATATCTATATATATATATATATATATATATATATATATAACATATATATATATATATCTATATATATATATATATATATATATATATATATATATATATACTCGTATATATATATGTATATATATATATATATATTACATATATATATATATATATATATATTATATATATATGTATATATATATATATATATATATATATATATATATATATATATATATACACTCGTGTATATATATATATATATATATATATATATATATATGTATTTTTTTCTATATATATATATATATATATATATATATATATATATATATATATATATATATATATATATATATTATATACATATATATACATATATATATATATATATATATATATATGTATATATATATATATGTATTTATATATATATATATATATATATATATATATATATATATATTATACATATATATATATATATATATATATATATATATATATATATATTTATATATATATATATATATATATATATATATATATATATATATATATATACATATATATATTTTTTTTTTTTTTCTCTTTTTTTTCTCTTTATATATATATATATATATATATATATATATATATATATATGCATATATATGTGTATTTGTGCCATGAAAATTCTCTCCTTCCATTCATTTTTCCCCTTTCGTAGGCAGAGACACCAATGGTGAGCTCTTCCCTCACATTACAGGTACTACTCTCTTGAGGCACCACCGCAAATATCAGAGCTCGGAAATGCTCTCTTGTTTGCTTACTTTAACCAGGTACAGACTTAAACCCCAGGGTTGATTCTGACCCGTTAGCAGCGCGTGTCTTATCATGGATAGTCGCGGACTAGTTAAGCAGCCAATCACATGAAATCAAGAATCCACGTACTAGAAGATACTAAGCCACCGCTTGATTTGAGGTGCAGAGCAGAATCCACCGCAAAATGATGTTAAGTAACAACTTCCGAGTACATGAAAAGGACTCTAATATCATTTGGCCTGGCTAGTCATACAATGGTGGTAAGCCACCAATGTATAAATCAAAAGCAGGTTCAAACGATATTGATGTCCAAGGACAACACAAAGTTTAGAAGTTGTTAAAGATGCTGGGGCACAATAAGTGCAACACCCGTTAGTGGTTACCTACCCGCCAAAAATTTGGACACCTAGTAGGGTAACCTAGAGGCGATGGTAGATCTCATGCTCTCGACTGTTGATATAGTCGGGCTGTTCGGGCCCTACGTTGGGTACCATTTTGTGGTGAATATAAATGTCCGTAAAAGACTGCAGCAATGGTCTGCTGCTACTCGCTGAGATTTATCTCGTCTGAAGTCGCATGAACGCGCTACCAGGCTAGCATTGCGGTATCATGGGGCAGGTTCTTTTCCCCAGCACAAGGGCTCCCTACAAAAAACTTGGTCCGACGGTGTCGAGGCCAAGGTAACCTACTAAAGGGAAGGATTGCCAAAGCAAACAACAAACTGAGCCTGGTGAAAACGAACGAGACTTGAGAATATTTCGACTTTACCGACGATACCTATGACCCCCAAATAAGAGTGGGTCATCCAGGAGGAAGCCCCTCTCCCCCATACGGAACCATTGTAGAAGTGGCCAGATGTTTTCCATTTGAATGAAAACCTTATGCAAACATAATTCGCATGAACTTTTCACTAAAATGAAAAACATCAACGTTTCAGATTTATGTTATAGCCTTATATGATGGAATCACATAATACTATGACATAAATAAACACGCAAGAGAAGGTCACTCTACTCTGCGAAAGCACCTGTATCGCAAAAATAAGGGGAAAACTCACCCGATGGCTAGCTCATAAGTGGAGGGGCCAGCCAACGTGGCATGTTCCATACCCGATCAAGGTTTCAATATAAAAAGAAAGTCAGAATATATCAGGTCGGCCAATTACTGAGAAAGTTGATGACATCTTACGAAAAATTGAAGAAGACCGACACATAAGCAGCCATGAAATGTCTAAGGAGCTGAATATCTATCACCAAATAGTTTTCAACCATTTGCGTAAGGCTGGATACACAAAGAAGCTGGATGTTTGGCTGCCGCAGGAATTAAAACAAAAAAATTTGATCAACCGATCCATTTGCAAAATGCTAATAAAAGGCAACGAAATCGAGCCATTTTTGAAGCGAATCTTTACGGGCGATGAAAAATGGGTATGAAACAAGAATTTCGTTTGAAAAAGATCATGGTCAAAAAAAGTTGAATCATCGCAAACGTTTTCAAAGCCAGGATTGACACCAAATAAGGTTATGATGTGTGTATGGTGGGATTGGAAGGGCATTGTTTATCGTGAGGTGCTAGAACCTGGCCAAACACTCAAATCGGCTCTTTACAGTCAGCAATTAACCAGATTGCAACAAACAATTCATCAAAACTGGCCAGAATTGATCAATAGAAAGCGCGTTGTCTTCCATCATGACAATGCCAGACCACACACATCTTTGATGACCCGGCAAAAATTGACAGAGCTTGGCTGGGAAGTTTTGATGTATCGACCGTATAGTTCAGACCTTGCACCATCAGGCTACCATTTGTTTCAGTCTCTGCAAAAGTTCCTTCATGAAAAGAAATTCACTTCAAAAAGGGACTGTAAAAATCACTTGCCCAAGTTTTTTGCTGATAAACCATAAAAGTTCTACACAGATGCAATAATGGCTCTACCCAAAAAATGGTAAAACGTCATAGATAATAATGAAGAATACGAGTATTTACTCAAATAAAATCCATTTTAAATAAAAGAAATATTCAATCGAAAAATGGCAAAAAAAGGCTCAATACTTTTTAGAATATCAATATAATGCAAAAAAAAAATATTTTAAGTCAATAAAAGAAAAACTGGCATTTACCCGATCCTCCTCCAACGAGCGCCCGTTTCTGGGTTGGGTAAGGCGAAACGGGAAAATGATGATTTTGTAATTTTAAACTGACTAACAAAATAATTTTTTTTTATTATTTGAAAAACTATGCACATTTACTCTTTGATTTGTGCATTGGAACTATGTGTCGAGGTCTGTGACACACAATAACCATTAAAGTATATGTAAAAACCGAAGGCGGGGTTGATTGACAAATAAAACGAAAAATACGTGGTTTACCATAAAAGTGCACTTCTCTCCATAAATAATTATTTTTACAATTACTGCAGTTATTTCTAGTGTTGAAAATTTTTTTATATGCACTGTACTTGTAACACCATTGCATTCCACTAAACGGTTTCTATACTTCAATGAGTAAATTTACTATTACTTTGTTATAGTTATTGCTATGTACGTTCGTTCGTTTAACTGTCAATAGGTTTGTCCAAAATGGCTCGTAAAATCTCGCAACAAAATGTATGCAACATCTTATCACGGTTGCGGAGGTCAACAAAATACATTAATAGCACATAACAATGCAGGCGTTAGATAGGCCCGATCACACCAAAGCACGAGGTTAATATAAAAACAAATTTTATGCGATGTTTCTGCAACGCGACTGTCACTGGTTGCTACATTGAGGCATACTCGGGGCTATATCATAATACAGGTAGAGCTTCACGATTATATATCGACATAAGAGAACTAATTTAACTCCGTTTGAGTTTGATGATTAATGAGAACATTGTTTCACGTCTCGCAACCCTACAATATCTTCACAAATAATTGCAAGTAGCCGTATTGATAAGGTAATCAATGCGCCCACGAAATAATGCCAACGTGTATTTTGACGCGTGAATAATTGTCCAAAATTGAAATATTCTCATCACAAATCAACTGGGCAATGTGCCGTCTTAACTGATCACAGTCCGCTACTCTCTGTGATTTCTCACTTCTGTTACGTTGATCATTTGATCTTGAAAAAATCTTGCCATACACTTTCTATTCTCCTTACGGAAAATTACCAATATTTACCAAGATTTGAATTAAACAAGTTGGGTAAACAGACCTACGCTCATGTCAGAAGGGTTTTGTATCCAATTTACAAAATGCAGTCACCAGATCGAATCAAATCAAGAAACATGTCAAAGACGATTTTATTGGAGAAAGTATGAAAAACGAGGATCATACTATTTTTGTTATTGTTACGCTCATAAATATCTCCCTTGATAATTATTTCAGATGTCCATTCGCGAGGGAGGAAACACATTTTTCATGTATTGCCCCCACTGAAGCAAAAACTGACAGTTTGAGAACTGTTTTGAAAAGCTCCCATGAAAACTTTCATTTCATACTCATATCGGCTACGTTTGATGATTTTTTTTTTCAGGGCCACTCTCCTGTACTGTTACCGATTAATTGCCAATTTTTCGAATCCTAGAATGGTTACAAAACCCTTTTGCTAGGAGCTCTCTCCCGCCTTCTTGACTTGTTTCACTTATGAGGATTAATTGTAGGTACTCATCTTCAGTCATTCATTAAATTGAATCAAGTGTTCAAAGCATGCACCTTAAACGCTGAAGTTGGGAAAAAATGACTCAAAATAATTCAATCTTCGCATTTAAAATAGCCACTATTTTGTTTTACAATTACTGATACCACTAGCTGAACCGATTCTCAAAGATATACATGATACTTATCATTCCTCAAATTTTCATGCAAATGCTAGCAAAACTGTAGTGTCTGAGTCGGTAAAAAGCGCTTGTTGTTCCATAGCCATATGTTGCCATAGTAATATATGCAGCGCATATTGTTCCATAGTAATATAGGAAAATTCAAACCGCTATAACTTCGCTAAATATGATTCAATCTTTATGAAACTTTCAGAATAGATAAATTTTATAAATAGTCAATAGTGTACTGAATTTCATTGAATTTAAGGGTACCGTTAAGATTTTATTCAAGAAATCATAAAATCGATAAATCATACTATTACTAACAAAGTCGAGTGAATTACGACTTCTCACGTATTTGATGGTGTTGTACTCACCAAGGCCTACATGCTTGATTTTTTTCAGATTTTTCGGATCACAGGTGTCCAATCGCGAGGGGGGGGACACAAATTTTTCGTGTATTTCCCCTCCCTGTGCGCCCCTCGAAGCGAACTTTGCCAAATTAAGACCTGTTTTGAAAAGTTCTCATCAAGACCTTTCATTTGATACCCATATCGGCTACCTTCAATGAAATTTTTTTTTTTTCGGGGGGTCACTCCCCTATATGGGGAGACCCCCCTTAAATACCTCATTAAATTTGTTTGTAGTTGAATTTGAAGAGAGCACCACTTTACATCTACATACAAAATTTGATGCTTCTAGCTTAAGTAGTTTCCGAGAAAAACTGCTGTGACACACGGACGGACGGACGGACGGACGGACAGACAGACGGACAGACAGGACGCGATTTTAGAAGGGTTTTGTAAAATTATTTTACAAAACCCTAAAAATCTCCGGGATAAAGGCATTCCTATAATAAGGGTCAACAGATAATGATTAGAGCAAATATTTCACTTAATTGCACTGCTTTATTTCATTGATTCCGTTTCGTTATAAACTCCGGGCACCTCACGGAAGTCTCAGATCACGAATATTATCTAAAAGAAAACGTTCAGTCACAAAAACTATTCAAAATAGTCTTACTTTTATGCTATATCAATTTGTTGCCGACGCGGTTCTTCGCGACGTATGCCATATGTGGCGATCCGAAACAGACTGTGTCGCAACGGTGAGTCCTTAGCGAGCCCTCTGCTCGCGTCCAACTGGTATCTCCCATTGTGTGATATCGCAATTCATTTTATGAATTCCGTTGCAAAGGGATTGACATGATCGAGTTTTAATTAGAAACTTAAATATTTATTTTTTTTTAATTTACAATTACAATTGAATCAAGCATTATGTTGTTTTTCGAGTTTGCCTAGCTGATTGCTCGATTATTACAAATTCTTGTGAACACTGCGAATTTTTAATGGTAGTGATTTTTGCATTGCATTTAAAAATTATATTTAAATATACATGGCAGAAGGTATTCAAGAAACTGAGTTTGAAAAGATTTAAAAATTTGCAACGAAAAGGGTGAAATTGAACACATTTGAAAAAATAAAGAAAACTGAAATAAACTTTATGGAAGCGGTGCCAAATAAATTTTTCCATTTCTTCATGAAAACTTCCAAGTTTGTACCATTGCAAAAGAAACTGGGAAAAACTGATATGTCACCGCCTCCAAAAAATATATTTCGTATTGTTTAGGGCATTTTGAAGTCGATTTTCGTTTTTTTTTTCAATTTATTTTTTTACTTATTATGGGGGTTCAGTTTGTTCACTTTATTAATTTGATAATTGCCGTTGATTGAATTGTCTTGTTTTTGTTTGATTTAATAAAACGGCTCTTATGCATTAAAACAATAATATTTTTCATTTCTTAAAATGAGTCCCCTTCATCTTTCTCTTCCTTTTGGTTCAACTTCCTATATGTATGGTGGCACAGTACGAGCAGAAGATGTCTCGCACGATCCGCCATACTCTACTGAGTGTTAGTTCTGATGTGCTTGAGTACCTTGACTGCCCGACTTGAATGTGCTTTTTGGTTTCGATGATATTGTTTTTTGTGGTAGGGAAGTGAATGCTATTTATGCACAGAGTGTGGGACTCCCATGCGCGACTGGACTATCCACTAAACACCTCCCCTGTCAACCTGAGAACCCAGCCTGGAAACGTTTGACACATTACTTCGGGCCAGGTTTCGTTTTGTTACGTCATGGGGCGCTTATAAGCTGGGGAGTCTCTTTTCCAGCGGGAGGGGAGAGGGGAAGAGGAAATGCCAGAAGAGCGATCCCCCATCCCCAATGCCCCCCGCTGCTGTGAGTCCCTTTTATATTTTAGGACTGCCAAAGCATAATGTGCCACCTGGTTCCATTTGTCAACCGATTCGAACATCACCGCAACTATATCATCCGGGGTGAGCTCCCCGCCTCTCTGTAGAGTTCCCTTCGTAGCCTGACCGATTTTGTACACGCAAAAATGTGTGACAGGCATAATCCTCCTCTCCTGGGCAAAACCGACAATCGGGAGACCGTGACTTACCGATCTTGTGCAGGTAAGACTGAAAACACCAATGCCCGCTCAAAAGCTGGATCAGATAGAAGTCAGTCTCACCATGCCTTCGATTTAGCCATGGTTTTACATCCGGGATGAGGTGCGCAGTCCACCTTCCCTTCGTGCAATTGGCTCAGGACTGCTGCCAATCTTTGAGCGAGCGCTGTCTCTCCTCGCGGAGAACCATCTCGCTCGCATCCGCGTTTTGGTGCAGGTGAATAGCGTGGTGCTCTCTAGCAAGGAGGGCGATAGGCATCACGCCTGCAGTAACTCTCACCGCCGAGTCAGAGACTGTTGGATACGAAGATGCAATTCTCAGTGCTCCTCTTCTCTGTACCTGTGCCAAACGTTTTCAGTATACCTCCTTGCTGAGAGCGTCGCCCCATACCTCTGCTCCGTACAGTAGCACTGACCCTACAGCACTCATCAAGAGGCGTCTTCTTGATGGGCTGGGTCCCCCTACGT
The DNA here is from genome assembly GCA_963969285.1 of Odontomyia ornata. Classification (NCBI taxonomy): domain Eukaryota; kingdom Metazoa; phylum Arthropoda; class Insecta; order Diptera; family Stratiomyidae; genus Odontomyia; species Odontomyia ornata. The sequence goes on from OZ017740.1 coordinate 203,509,393, forward strand.
TGGCCATAAGTCGACTCAGAGCAGATATTCCCGAAGAAGCCTTCTCAGCCGTTGCCCTGATTTGCTCAGAGAAACTCATCTTAGAGTTGATCAGTAGCCCCAGGTACTTCACCGCTGACTTGGATTCGATTCGTAAGTCACCAATACTGATCATCCTTACTCTAGGGATTCCCTTTATTGTCAAAATGACCACTTCGGTTTTCTCCAGTGCTAAACTGAGCCCGCGAGCAGTCATACAGTCCCTCACTCGGCGCATTAGCATACCTAGCCCAAGTGGCGCTTGTTCAACGGTGCGTTCAGCGACCAGAGCTGCAACATCATCCGCATAGCCGACCAAGCGTGACTCATCTGGCATCTCAAGTCTCAGTAGCCCGTCGTAAGACACGTTCCACAGGTCCGGACCAAGGAAAGATCCCTGGGCAATACCCGATGTAATTTCCATCCTTCGTTGGTCTTGTGTCGTGTCGTAGAGCAGGCTTCGGTCCTTTAGATAGTTCCTCAAAAGCTGCATTAGATATTTTGGAACTTGAAAAGAGTTTTCCAGCCGTGTCTAGCATGCATAACGGGCAGTATGCAGACGGCGATTCGGGATTTCCCTTCCCCTTGCCGATCAGCACGAGCTTCGCCACCTTTCATCGTACCGGAAAAACTTCATCCCGTAGGCAAGCGTTGAATGTGCTGAGCAGCAAGTCAGGACAATGGTGATAGACGAGCCGCAACACCTCAGCCGGAACACCATCTGGACCTGGAGCCTTCCTTGTTTTCAATGAGAGGACTGCCTCCTCCAGTTCCAGCTGTGTGAAGAGTGGGCACTTGACTGCTGTTTCTCCATGACAGCGTCAACACGGATGGGATGGGCGGGGAAGAGTCCCCGCACTATCGCGTCAATCTTTTCTGCGTCATGTATACAAGGCTTCCGTAGGGCACCAAGCTTATAGCCAAGGCCCCACGGATTCTTGTTCACATTGACCACTAGGTTTTGCCAGCAGCGAGCCTTGTTACTGGTGATCAGTTTGCGAAGTTATTTCCTGGCCGACTTATATGCTGCCACCCAGTTGCATGCCTCATCACCGTTCCGCGCCTGTTGAGCCTCACGTCAATACTTGTGACAATCCTTACGCTTTTCAGCGATTTCAGTTGACCACCAGTACACTGGGGGCTTGCCGTGCCGGGGTCTTCGACGGGGCATAGAAGCGCAGCAAGCAGTCGAGATGATGCTCATACTTGAGCTCACCACGTCTTGAGCTGCCAGTTCTTCCGTCCCCTCCGGTACTCCCTGTAGCGGCTCACATGCTGTGAGCACCTCGACGAACCTCTCGATGTCCATCCTTCCTATATTCCAACCCGTTGCCGATCCACAAAGATTCCTTTCTTTTGTTCAAGAAAATCGATCATATCGCGATAACGCGTTGTAGAAGGCCGAGATTCCTTTCTTTTGTTCAAGAAAATCGTTGCCGATCCACAAAGATTCCTTTCTTTTGTTCAAGAAAATCGATCATATCACGATAACGCGTTGTAGAAGGCCGAGATTCCTTTCTTTTGTTCAAGAAAATCGATCATATCGCGATAACACGTTGTAGAAGGCTGAGAGCACGGACGTCGGGAGACAGCATCACTTATCTCAAGCAAAATGCACTGATGATCACTGGATGAGTAGTCCTCTAATACTTTCCAGTTGTGTTTCCTCCGTACGAAGGGCTCCGAGGCGAATGTCACGTCCGGTATGGTTCCCTCACAGCCAATACGGTGAAAAGTTGACGTATTTCCGGAGTTTAGTACGTCGAGGGCCGTCCTGGCTGCAATTTCCAGGTTTCGTTTCCCCCGCGGATCCATCTGATGCATGCCCCATTCGATTGCTTTAGCGTTGAAGTCACCCCCAACGAGCACTTTGCCCTCTGCGTTAGGGAAAGCGCCCTCCAGAGCATTAAGCTTGGATCGGAAAGATGATATCGATTCGTTAGGCGTTAGGTACACACTAAAGAAAGTGATCCCTGAGCACCGAACCCACACAAAACCATCCTCCCGTCCACAACTCTCCGCTTGAAAGTCACTGTTCCGAACCAAGATGGCGGCAGTACCAGTTTCATCAGAATACCATAACGCAGGACTTTTATTATGGTGTTGCTCACTCATCAGCAAGAAGTCGGCATTCATGTCCCTCGCTAACTGCTCAAGCAGATTTTGGGCGGTTGAACTGCGGTGTAGGTTTAACTGCAGTATGCGGGTCATCGGAGTTCTGATTTTGCCTTGGCAAGGGCTTCCTGGAACATCCGGCATTTTCCTGATCCCAAGACGTGTCCAAAATCAGGTTTTGGATCAGCATCCTTGCAAAGAGTACAGTTCGCCTCCTTCGTACACCCTTTTCTTTTATGTCCCATTTCACCGCATTTGTAACATAGGGAACTCCTATCGGGTCCTTTGCTTACTTGTGTGGGGTGGCCATAACCAAGGCATTTGAAACATTGAAGAGGCGAATTCAACCAGTATGTGGCCCGACCACGTTGGTCGTACTACTTTAATGGTAGTATTGGTGTCTTCGGGCCTTACGTTTCCCCCTGATGTCCCGCAGTACCTCCGTGTAGGATCGGCCATCTTGGGGCTTTACGAGCAGTGCCTGCTGCCGGGGTCTTCGTCGGGGCTTCTGCCTCTCCTGTTTTGCATCAGGTCCTTTTTCTTATTCGGCGTCGTTACTCTCTGGCTTTTTTTTGAAGGAGTTTCTTTGCGGCTTTCTTCGCTCCTTTTGTAAGCACTGTCTGGAACCCTTGATCTGGTGCTCCACGCCCATCAAGTGCCTCTTCCTTCCTTCTTTTATCCCGATCTCCTTCGATTGGGCTAGACGCCATTCTTTTATTGACCCCAAGCGCCTCTTTAGCCTTCTGTTCGTCTTCGGCCCTTAACCAGCTCCTCCGATAGTGCCCTATGCGATCTAGGAGCTCCTCTAGTTCAAAGAGCCCCACCTTTGCTGTTCGCTGATTTCATGGGGAGTCACATGCAGATTGTATTCTTTTCAGGACATCTCCCGCTTTTCGCACTAGCCTTTCTTCTTCGTATCACTGGGCCACAATCGTACCTTGCAACCATCCTTGGGAGAGGTTATCGCGTTCCGTTTCCGAGTGCAGTACTTCCGTCACATTTTCGACGTTCGTGGTGGAATCACGCGGTGTCTGGTCACTCGTTGCTTTTCGAGCCGTAATCTCCTCGTTGGCTTCTGGATTTTTCGTTGTAATGTCGGGATTTGTGACCCTTCCATCGGTCGCTTCGGTAACGATCGAAGCAGTGACAGTCGAATTGTTCGTGCGTCTTGCAGAGTTCCCGCTTTTCCTTAATAGGACGCTCTGGCGTTGGCATCATTTTTTGCCGCGCCTGAACGCCGCAGGAATCTCAGTCTGAACCAGACTGTCTGCTATTCTCCGTTTTTTGTCTGCCTTCACTGTCATTGTGTTATTCTTAGTTTTTGTCGTGGTTAGTATCGCTTTCGATGTACAGTTAACATCGTGGCTGCAACCGCTGGTTGCGTCGTCGTTGTTATTATTTGTTTCTTTTCTTTGGAGGAGGGAACCTCACGGTGCCCCCCATATCCTCGGGTCCGTGGGGGCGGCGCTCCCCAAAGAATGCTAGCCTCCAAGAGTGTTCTTGTCGACCAGCATTCCCCCTGTGGGAATTTCCTCGGGTACGTGGGGCGGAACTCCCCAAAGAAGCTAACCTCCAAGAGAGCTCTTGTCGACTGGCATTCCCCCTGCGGGTTTCGATGATATTGGTTATGTTTCAATTGATGGATTTATAGTTTTATTACATTTTTATTAACGGTTTATGAGCTTTGCGTTGAGTTTCAATATTTTTATTAATGAATTTTTAAACCCGGTGTTTGCCGCAGTTGGAATGGTGCCGGCAGTGCTTGATTTGAGCTAGGGCAGTGATTTAGCTTTGGCAGTTTAACTTTTGGTTGAGTTCAACTGAATTTCGATTTGTTGGCTATATCTCCTTACAAGAGATAGTTGGGCTGTGATCTCATTGTTGAAATTAGCCAACGCTTTAGGCCCTTCCAAAACTATCTGATTTTGGCTTTAGGATTTTCGTGGCTCTTATCCAAGCCATTATGATATCCTTACTATTTCGTAATGGTCTCGTAGTCGACCTTTTGAGTTGACATTTTAAGTGGAGTACGTCTCAGATCCCATCGTCATATGAAGCACTGTTGAGGTTTGTCTACGTTGTATTGTGAAAATTCGACCGAATTTCCCATCTGAAAACTTTTTTTTCCTTTTTCTTGCATGCGTAGATCATCTTGAGTAATAAACTTTATGTAATAAAATTTTAAAGTAGTTATTTTCAATTTGTAACTGCTACGCTTGCTTCATTGAATTCCCTTTTACATAATTGCAAATCAGTAGGTTTTGTTTGGTATTTAAGACAGTTTAATGTTCGTTCCCTTTAGTTTTGAGTGAAATTTAGGTAGGTAGAGCTTTAGAAATAAATTGCTCTTCTTCTCCGTAACACTACAGCCCCTCTCGGGCCCTTGCTTCCTTCAAATAGTGCGTCCAACGATCTCGGTCCATTGACCGTGTTCTCCAATTCGGAAATCCGAGCAGCGATGAACAGTCTTCGACAACCGAGTCAGACCAGCGTTTCCGCGGTTTCCCCACTGGTCTCCAGCATTCAGTTCTCCCATCGAATACCTTTTTGGGGTATTCGTTGCCCATCCATACAGTTTATATGACCAGTCCATTGCATCCATAGTCGTACAATCTTTGAGATCTCCGGGCCGTCAAACATTTCATACAGCTCATGGTTGTATTGAATTCGATTATTCACTTCAGGACCCGTTGTTCGAAGGTGTTCAATATGTTCACAAATGCTTGGGTTAGGGTCTATGTTTCACATCCCTAACATAACAAAGGTCTTATTACAGATTTGTATACTTGGAGCGTTGTTTTCCTGTGTATGCAGCTGGTTTTCAAAATCGTCAAAACTGAATAAATTTTTTATTTATTCGCGAGTCGTATTCTTCGGTGTACTTCCTCTCGTTTATTAGCAGTTCTCGTTATTTTGGCGCCTAAATACACAAATTTGCTACATTTTTGATACTGTATTCACCAGGTGTGATATTTGGTGTATTTGAGGTATTGGCTACTACCTGGCATGACTTGTATGGTAATGTACCTCCGGTAATAATAATATGGCAATGGGGCCAGCCCATCTCCCTACCTTAGTCCAATATTTGTGTGAAAGGCATCGGTGAGTTGGTTATTGATGCGGACTTGGGAGGTCATCAACGTCATATCACTTCAGTAAGATTTTAGCTGGGATACCAAAGCAAAGCATTATTTGTTACCGTACGTTACGATCAATACTGTTGTGTGCTTGCTTAAAATCAACGAAAATGTGGTGTAGGTCTTTGTTGAGCTGCCAGCATTTATCTTCATTTGTGAATAGCTTTGTGAACACCACTGCCACCATATTTTATAAATTCCACTGGAATCTCATGGATTCCCGTCCCTCTATTATTCTTTTGGGCTTTGATGGTGGAACAAACATTGCCAAGAGTTGATGGGGCCAACGGATGCTCTCCGGAAATATCTATAGGCTCCAATGTTCTAGAGCTGTGCGGAGGATTAAGGGGGTTCTTGAAAAAGGATGCCCGTTTTTCCTTAATCCAAGTTTCATCAGCTATGATATTGCCGATATCATCACGACAGACCATGTTTTAGGCTTTTAACTACTTTGTATGCTTGTCTTGTATTATTGCTTCCTAGAGTTACATCTATACTTCTCAATTGGGCATCATAGTACTTTCTTTCCTTAATTCGAATGGTCTTTTTCGCTATTTCCCTGAGATTTTCAAAGTGTTCTCTCATCGTCCTGGTTTTTCTACCTAGGTATTTTTTGTACGCCTGATTATTTTTGTCTAATATGTTCAGGCACTCGTTTCTTGCACCGGGCTTGATGTTCAATTGTCTGTTCTGCCAGGATCTTGGAAGCCGCTTTCACTTCCATTCAGAGCTCGTTGCTTGTTTTCAACGCTGCGTCTGATAAAATGGGAGCCAGCTGGTTGTCGAGGGTTTCCGTGAAATTTTTTGCCACAGACGCCGTTTGGAGCTTTTCAATACCAAACTTTTAGAGCGGGCTGGTCTTCGCTGAATATGCCATCGATATACGACATCGATAGGTTAATTTGATCAAGTAATGCTCTGAGTTACAGTTGGCTCCTCGGTATGTACAAATGTCAAGTATACTCTAGGCTCAACGTTGTTGGGTTAGAGCATAATCGTCCTGATTTTGTGTGTTGCCATCCGGTGGTATCCAAGTCATTTTAAGAATGCGTCGACGTGAGAAGCAGGTCAAACGTATGACTAGATTCCTGCTACATGCGAAATCAGTCAGGCGCTGGCCGTTGTCATTTGTTTCATCGTGGAGGTTTCTCCTCCAGTCGTCCCCCGATGTGATAGCTTATCGCTAACCTTAGCGTTGAAACCACCCAGAACTGTTTTTGTTTCATTTGTAAGCAATGAGTGGACTAGTCTTTTCAGGTGATTGTAGTACATTTCCTTCGTTTCTTCGTCCTGTTTTGTTTGGGTGTGTACGTTTATCAGCCAAATTTTGATAAATTTTGCTTTAAAACAGATTGCGCACATCCGTTCTTTAACTGCCTTAAAATCTATAGCGTGTGATTTGAACTTCCTATCAACAATAAAGGCCACTCCGAATTCTCAATTTCCAATAGGCTTCCCACTTATGAATATTGTGTGCTATCTCATGTCTTGTCATATCATTTTTCAGTCCAGTTTGCTGCCTGAATTGCCTGTATGGCTAGCCTGTGGTAAAAGGTCCTTAGTCTCAGTGATCTGACATTCCCTAAGCACAGTGATCTGACATTCCTGGATCCAATGCTTTAGTCTTTTTCCGTTTGCGAGATTGTTGCCGTGAGTCTAATTCATTCCGAGGCCCATCTGCAGGTTCCGAAACATTATAGGGTTTGCCGGGGACGGAGAATTAACACGTCGCTCAACCTCCATTTCGGTGGTATGGCTATTTTTTCGATTCAATTATCAGGCGCGGAATAATCACTTCCGCCTTCTTATGTCACCACAAAGGACGTGCAAGTAGGATTTGTTAGTAGAGCTGCAGATGTATTTGCAGTTATTAGGATTTCTTCACATTTAATATCCTATTATAGGAGAACCCGTAAACTCAATGTGCGACCCCGAGAACTACTGTGTTTTCTTGGGGTTTAAGATGAGGAGTCATGGAAGCTGTGGGTTGGGGAAAAGCAAAGGTTCCCCCCCTCCTTTCTCAAATGGGATTGGGGGATGGAGTTGGAAATTAAATCTAGTCTATATTTATTGAGTTGGTTTTTAAGACAGCAGTTGGTATATTTAGTCTTGATTTATACGTTTTAATTAGGGTCCTGTTTTAGGTTGACCCTATTTTTTAACGTAGAGTATATTTCAATTTAATTTTTTAACCGGTTGAGTTTTTGTCAGATTGACATTAATCAATTAGGGTTTGATTCGTTAGGTTTGCCTTAACTTTCAATTAATTTTAGCTTAGGTTAGTTAATTATGTTTACAATTTTATAACTTATTTATCTGTTTGCTTGTCTATTTGATATTTAATTTATAATTTATTTGTATTGACTTGTTTGTATATCTTTTATCAATTCATTTATTTATTCGAACGTCTATACTGACGTTGGTTCTTATATTTTAAAATCTTAGATTGTTTGTGGATTTTTAATATTTTTACTTGCTGCTATGTTTCCTCATACAGAACGTAATCTGCGAGATAAATATAAGGACTTCACGTGCCTTCTATTACGCTGTTTTCAGGTCCATTTCCTCATTCACAGTTTTCATTTTAGGATAGTAGCCAAACACTTGAGCCTGATGGAATTTTTATTCCCATGCATAAATGGGGCTTCCAGCCTAGTTGCGGCCCAGGTGGAATGGATGCCGTGCAGTTTGTGTTTCATCATAGCACCTTGGCTCAACATTATAGTATTTCAGAGATCTGGCGTCCGGCCTGCATATTCTCTTGCAGGGTACCACCGTAAGCTGTTACTGGCAGATTCGTGAACTGTATGGAGACTTGAGTAAGAGTCAGCTGAAATGCAAACTCATTGAGCGGCTCGGATCTTGGCTTGATGACGCTTTAATTTTTGATAATATGCTCATTCGCAAGCAAAGATCTCATGAGCTGTTCCTTGATTTCTTTGAAACTATTGAAGCGATGGCTCTCCAACTCAGAACTCCGTTGAGGGACACGGATCTGCGATACATAGTTACTGGGAATATGAATCTCTGACTGCAGGAGCATCTGGCTGGACATGAGTTCTCAACCACTCAAGATCTCGTTAAAAGATGTCACTGAGTTGAAATCATGTGGCAAAGGCTGGAAATGGATAAATATCGATATCCAGTTCAGACACTCGGAGTCAATTTCGTGCAACTGCATGCTGGGCTTTCAGCTAGTTATGATTCATGTTGTCAGTCCAGTGTCCTTCCTACCGAAGCGCAGGCTAGGATTGAGTCTGTTTTACATCCGGCTGTCTTTTTGCAACCACTGTCTTGGGGAATTGGAATTCAGTCACCAAGGTCTTTATATGTTTCCATATAGGCGTCGCTGCCTGAGGTCTAATACCACCCTAGCAATTTCCTGGGTGACTTTGGCAAGCCCAACAGCAAGCGTCGAGGACCGAAGTTGCAATTCCACAGATCATGGACATATTTTATCACACGATGGTTTCTCGAGTGAGCTTACGTTGAGTCAAGTGTCACATCGCACGAGGATAAGCGACCTTATGCTGAAATAAACATTGAGGGACATAAATTGAAAGGTCTGCTGGATAGTGATGCAAGTGCTGGCATCCTGAGAGCGGGAGCCCTTGACTTTGTCCGTCACCTTCATTCGGCTTCAGATCATAAGGCTGACATGTTAGGATATGTGGGTGCCCTGGTTCAATTCAATAATCAAGGTCTATTGATTCGGTTTTTATTGTGCTGGCACTAACTTATTCTATTTATCTTGCGATTGATTTTTTGGACGCTTCTAACGCCGCGCCTGCTTTATTGCCCCTGTCTGCAGAATCTTGTATGTCCACTTCAGTCCCCTTGAGTCCTTCTTTCTTGCGGCCTATGAACCATCCGAAGGTGTTTACCACCAGCTATCCTGCATCGATGAGGTGTAGCTGAGCAAAAGAACCCCGATTTCTAAGCGTCACTATTTGGGTACTGCTCACTCATAACATTGGTAACATCGTACTGCAAAGTGAGGTGAACAATAATTCGGACGAAGCCTTGTCTACCGAGAGGAGTGAGTTAAGTGACATATTCTGAGGCTTGCCCATTATCTAATAATAAACCAGACAATATTTATTTATAAGTAAAGTCCAATGAATGTTTTTTCTTGGTTGTTTTTATTTATGTTCGTTTTATCCCTGCTAAAGTTCCTTCTTTGCCAGGCTTATTGAGACCTCAGGGTTTGGGTCGCGTGTTGAAATTTATTCCCTTCTAACTGATTTTTGTATCAATAGCAATCAAGGGTTGAAAATTCAAGTACCCAAAAGTTACTAATGAATAAATATTCTGCCTGGAATAATTTCTTTTCAATATCCATTCAATTGTAGATTTTGCTTTAGTATTGAATGATGCGAGCATCAAGGCGTTTTTGGCACCAACAAGTTTTGATCAGGTGGCTACTGGCATGACAACGGCGCGGAATATTGTTAAGTGCACAGCTGAGAAGAACCAGCCACTTTTGACCGGAGGGCGGGAAAGTTTTGGCCAGAGTGAAGAGCTAGTTTTGGTGGAGACTGTAAGGTAGTGCAGAGAAATGTCCTGTGGAAAAGTGGTAGAAAAAAACTAATCGTAGTGGCTGTGCGGTTGGTTCTTGAAGTTCACAAATACGGATCTGATTAGGAACAAATATCAGAAACTGTCAAGTGAAATTTTTTTTAATGAAATTCTGAGTGAATTTCGTGATCTCTAATCTACTTGCATGAAGCATAAGACGTGTGTTTTTCTTATAGCCGATAATTCTTTGTGTTTGGTCGTACGGTGAACACGACCTTTTAGACTCCACCGTGTAAAAGATTCTAGTCCTTGGCCTCAAGAGCTAAGGTGTGACAAACTCCAGTGACCATCTCGAATAATTTGGAAAACATCTAACTTGTGAAGTGAAATTGAAAGTTGGCCTTTGGCTTGAGCTGCGCCAAAGATTTGCTCCAGGACTAATAGGGCAAGAAGTGTCGTTATTAGGAAATTCAGACTGTTCGGTGTGAAATAGATTGATATCTTAAGGGACAGGAGTAGGATCCTTGAAATCGAAAAAGAGAATAGTGAATTCTAATTGAAACAGAGAATAGTGAATTTTACTCGAAATAGAGAATAATGAATAGTGAATTTGAAACAACAGCAAAGCCATGTCCTACTTCTGCAAAAATTGTGAAAACTAAAGCGAAGATATAAGGAGAGCAGCAGTATAGTAAAACCTTAGATCGAATTAGTAGCTGATATTTTTATGATTTTCGTTAAATTTCCTTTTTCGCATACAACAACAACAAAGAAAACCTTTTACTGTAATTTTTCTTTTTTTCACTGAAAAGGGGGGTTTAATCTGTCGAATGGTAGAAACCATGCTTTCATAAAATTGCACATCACATGACGTTTTGTTGCTTTTCGATTTTGGCCAGCACCTTTCGTGGAAGTCAGGTCTTCATAACCACCAATAATCACTGCACAGGAGTAGCCATAACGTTTGGTTGATGCAAGACATATATTTATTGTAGATGGAGACAAAATTAGTGTTGTTATTCTAATTTACTCAATGAAGTAAGAAGCTGCCATAAATTACAATTCTTGAGGCATACAATACCATTGCAAAAAGGGGAGACATCCTACGAAGAAGCGGATCTTCTCTTTTTTGTGAATACTAAAAATCGTTATTTGCTTCACCACCAATGCATTATTGTTCTATTTAAAAGACTTTTTCTAAGACGCCATAAAATTGGTGACGTTCTTCTCTGGTTGCTTTGTTTCTGTAAAGTTACCTACTAACAAGTTGAAGTAGCAGGAGGATGCTCCTGCCAGAAGGGTATTGTAAAAAAGTTAGTAAATCAAACAATATATTCTGCATATCAAAACTTGACTAATATATAGATTCTACGGGTAGCACTCGTTGCGTGTAGACATGTTTTTGATTCGCTCCTGTCAAGAATTTTTATAAATTAAAATAATTTTTAAAAACGTCAATTAGGGAGTAATTTTAGAAAGAAACTTATTACATCGTCGAACTATTCGAACAATTTATCGAGTATTTGGATTTTACCTAGGAGAAAGTTTCAAAAAAGAAGAAAAGTTTTTTCACCGGAAGGATGGAGGAGCCCAACGGCTTCCCACCGCTGAGGGACCCAGAGCCAGGGATTTCTTAATTGACAAATCATAAAATAATCAAGCGGAAAAATGAACAAGACAAATGTGATCATGGAAAGCGTATTACGCTTTCAAGCGAAGATTATGACAAAATAACCAGGGAAAACGCAAGGGTTACGAAACAAAACGATGAATTGAAACTCCGTATTCAAAGTTTGGAAGATATGGTCCGGGCATTATCAAATATGAGCAAACCGAAACTGATGAAGGCACACAATACGTCCGGCAAAGAAGACCCGATATTCACTAAGGAGAATGAGAAAAAGGAAACAACACCAACAAGCAAGACCAATGATAAAGCAGTGCCAACACAGACGACTCAAACATATCAAACGAAATCGCAAGATATGAGCAAGCCATCAATCCATGATGCTGAAAATATCCTGAGCGCAGGAGGAGCGAACGACAGCGCCAATTATTATGCGGTGCTGTCTGCAATGAACGAAGAAATGGACATCGAGATGGAGAGCGACGATAGCATAGGTAATATTGATAGTAGTAACAATTTCATCCAATATTTAAAATTATAAAATAAGGAAAAGGAGAAGAAGCCAACCGGTGTGTCTGCTGGTTCTCCTAATAAAATTAATAAGGTAAATGAGAAAGTTCCTCCAATCAACGTTTTTGGGCAGCGTGGAGGAGATATGGTTCGGTTATTGGCAGCCGAACATAAAATCGATAACTTCGAAGTTTGAAAGTGACCGCTGATAAGCTAACGATCAAGACAAAGACACTAGCTGATTTCAAACTGGCGAAAGATGCTCTTAATAGTGTCAAAGCTCCCCACTTCACATATACGCCAAAGGCGGAAAAAAATCAGACCTTCCTGTTGAAGGGCTTGGACTGTGGGGAGAATACAGTTGATCTCCTTGAAATGGTGCAGGAAGCAGCACCAGCTATTAAGTTTATCTATGTGAAAAATTTTGCTACAAGGAGATCAACTGTTGAAGGTAGAATATTACATTTTATTTGGTCCAAACGACAGCAGTCCGAGTGCCCTCCAACAGATAAGGTACTTAAACCTTAGAGTTGTGAGGTGGGAACGCCCCCAAAAAACTGAGGTCAACCAGTGTTACAGGTGTCAAAGATTCGGTCATTCGGCTGCCAATTGTGCAATGCACTATCCCTGGGTTAAGTGCAAAGATATTCACGCCCCCGGTGAATGCAAATTGGCTCAGATGGAGCCAAAAGAAAAATTGTATTGTGTTAATTGTGGTATATTCGGTCATCTAGCATTATATCGAGGATGCCCTCGGTATCAAGATGCAAGAGTTAAATTTTGCCCAAAAGAAACCATAGTAAATCACAACTTGTTACCTCCCAACTTCGTCAAACCTGGGGTATCATTTGCACTTGCGGCCAGAGGACCAGCAGACAACAATGTAAATAAAATAAATAATGTAAATGGCAATAATGAGCTGCTTCTCAAAATCTACCAGCAACTTGAATCTCTTTCAGATAGAATTAATAAACAAGACCAAAAAATCAATTTCGTTTTTCAACGTTTAGGCCAACATGCTTCAAAATAGTTTGTCATCCAGTCCCATGGATAGGATTTGTCTCATCTCGATCAACGTCAACTCCATTGTTACTATACATCGGCGTGATTATCTCCTTGAATTCATTGTTAAGCAAAAGCCTGACATCATGTTTCTCACCGAACTCCATGACATTCAAGGATTTTGAATTCGTAAGAAATGATAGAGTAATAGGTGATGGGGGAGGTGGCACCGGGATATTGGTTCAAAGACCCTATTGTTTCCAAAATATTGAAAAAGTCGAATTCAAAAGCTTTGAATCTCCTGAAGGATCCGTTATCAAAATTTCACTGCCAGGTGGGGCTAACCTCTTCGTTATCTCTGCCTATGCAACTGGTGGAACTGTTCTCAAGCTCAAGGAGGAACTCAATTCCTTGTTTGAAATACTCGAATTGAACAGGCTGCATAGCTATTATATTCTTGCTGGTGACCTGAACGCCAAGCATACATCATTGCTAAACGCCACCAATAATCCAAGAAGTGTATTCCTGAAATCGTGGATAACAGAGAACCAAATTGAATACAGGTGGAATCTATATGGGTCGGAGTTCCCAACATACCCTAGGACAAATTCATATTTGGACCTCTGCATTGCTGACGCAAGACTTGAATTCAACTTTAATAGTCCTCAACGGAAACTGCAGGTGCTTCCTTATGATAGTGACCATAACGCAATCGTAATGGAAATCAATCATCAAAGGAATGATTTCTTCCTCATTCCAGTTCAACACGAAAATCATCGATTGAATTTCAAAAAACAGACTGGGGAAAATTTCAAAAGAAGTTTGATCGGGAGTATCAGGAGCAATGTCCCCCTTCTGATGGTGGCAACTCTTGCTCAATGGTTCCTAACGACAGGAATCTAACTAACGATGAAATAGATGTCTATTTGTCGAAGTTAGAGAAGCTAACGTTGGAAACGATTGAGAAAGTCGTTCCTGAGATTAAAAAATATGAAACACTAACCATCGCAAGGTTAAAGAGATTGAAAAGCCTTCTTCTCACACGCGTCAACAATATTTATCGACGATTTTTGGACTATAACCATCCCTCGTTGTCTTTGTTGAAATTACATCTGAAGAATGTCCGGAACTTAATGCGGTCATACTTCAGGAGTGAGGTCAGCAATCAATGGGTGGAAAAATTGAGGGGTATTAGCCCACAGGACCCAGATGGCGTGTTTGCGAAAGTGAATAGCATATTCCGCAAGAAGTCTCGAGTGAAGGTATCGAATCTTGAAGTCACTAGTGATGAGATAAATCTTCTCGATAGGGCTGGTATCGAAATTGATAGTACGACTCCGGATAGAAATGGAAAAAGGATAATTTGTGAAGGATTGGATAAACTTGCCCTGATCGGAACACATTTTGAATTGGTTCATCTACCAAACCCTGGGAGAGGGAATGAAATACTTTCAGAGGTCGTTGAAACAAAAGTTTCCGACTTCAAATCAAGCCTGAACGGCCAATCAATTCTTCATTTCAATGAAACATTAACATCTGACCTCATACCGAGCTTGAATCTTATTGATTATTTTCTCAGCTATGAAATCTTGTGTTTCATATTTGGCAGGATAAACAACAAGAAATCATGTGGTACTGATGGTATTCCAAATATAGTTCTCCGACATTTGCCTGAAGTTGCTATTAGGAACTATTGCATATTGTTCAACAACATGTTGAGCAATTCATATTTCTCAAATGAATGGAAAAAGGCTAAGGTATTTCCGATCTTGAAGAAAGGAAAATAATCTTCATGCTCCAAAAGCTATCGTCCAATCAGCTTGCTGCCTAACATCAGCAAAGTGTTTGAAGTGATGCTCAACAGAGCATTCAACGCCCACATTGAGGAAAATGAGTTGATGCCGAATTGCCAATTTGGTTTTCGTGCCAGGCATTCGACCACACATGCAATAACGAAAGTAACCTCAGACATCTGTTGGAAACTAAATAATAGACAATGTGTTGGAGCATGTCTCATTATTATGGAGAAAGCCTTTGATACGGTTTGGTTAGATGGACTAGTTTTTAAACTCCTTCAGGGCAAGTTCCCCAGACACCTTGTCGCCATGATGTGTAATATGTCATATGGGAAATCATTTGTTGTAACTGATGGAAATCTGACAACAAGGCGCGAGTTCAAGGTCTTGAATGGTCTACAGCAGGGAACAGTTACTGCACCTCTGCTCTTCTCAATCTTCATTCGCAAGCTTTTAAACGGCTTTGATTTTAACGTCTCGCCAACGCAATCATTGGCAGCGTTTGCTGATGATCTGATCATCTATACGGCAGACCGAAAAGTTACAATAGTTCAGAGAAATCTGCAAAAAATTTTCAATGATGTGCAGCTGTACACTGACAATTTCCGAATGAAAATCACTGCGCAGAAGTGTGAAACAATCTTGTTTCAGACAACTCTGCAGGGGGTCAGTCAAGACTTGAAACGTAATTGGAAAGATTTCCACATCATGGCTGGCGAGGGTAGTTCAGAACGAGTTCCACATAAATCCTGTATTCGATACCTCGGTGTTTATCTCGATCAGTATCTGTACTATACTGAACATGTAAAAATCATGCTCAGTAAGGCACTAAAAGTAGTCATGCCCCCACGAAAGCTCTTTCATTCCAAATACATTGATCAAAAGGTCAAAATTATCTGTTACAAGACCCTGATTAGACCAGTTTTGACATATGGATGTCAGATCTGGTACAACCAGAGCACTAGTACTGTGGAAAAATTAAGAGTTTTCGAAAGGAAATGTCTTCGCGCATGTACTGGTTTGTACAGAAAGCCTGAGACGGATTGGAAACATTATATATCGAAAAGAAGAATTTATCAAACTGCTGAAGTGACGAGAGTCGATATCTTCATATTAAAACTTCTACGGAATCATATCGCAAGATCTATGACTGTGAGTGAAAATCCTTGGACTTACAGCCGTTTCACCCTACAGATGGGTATATAGCGACTTGCTTCGCTACTGGCTTCATTCCTCCAGAAGCATTCGTGTATTTGGACATAAATCGATATGTTTTTGATTCTGACGGCGTCCCAGTCATATATCACATATATCGACGGGCCACCGATAAGAAGATCAAATATCCTTCGAATTTAAGTTCACGAGACCAATAATTCCAATGGAGATACTCAATTGCTGGATTCGTTGAAGCTGATCGAATTGAGACGGCGCAAGCCAGTTATGGGTGGCTGAATGACAATGTCTAAATTATTTGTGTTTATTTCCAGTTTTGTGGTTTTATCGTTATTTAGTTTTTTGAGTTTCAGCTCATCATTGCTACATTTAGTGTTGTTATTTATTTTTGTTAAAAATTAGGTATACGTTAGGTATATGTTATGTTTACTATATTACGTTAGAAATAAAATTAAACGCGTAAGTTAGGAACATTGTTATATAATTTTTTAGTATAAGATAAAGTTTTTGACTGCATTTTATTAGAAATAAGTAAAAACATATTAGGTGTAGGATCAAAGTTTCACTGTTCTGTTTAAATCATAAATAATTTTAGAATAGTGTTGGTTGGTTTTTCCTCCTTTTTCCAATTGAATTCTAAAAATATGTAATAATCTTAATTAATTGAATTCGCTATATTTTTTTTTTTTGATGAAATGTGTTAATGATAACGTATAAATTTAGAGAGCCATTTGGGCCATTAAGTTTTTTATTGTTATTGTTTGGAATTTGCTTTGCATTCTTTTAAAATTTATAACGATTAGTATTAAATAAAGCGCTTTTGACTTGAATTAGACTTTGAACTTGACTAATATATAGATTCCATAAATTGAGTTCGAAAAATTATTATGGTTATTATGAATTTAAACTCGCCACCATTTTGTTTCAAGTGGTTTGACCCCGTCGCTTGATTAGTCATAATAAAACATGGATATTACAAACCATTTCTAAAATTTTTATCAAAATTCCTACATATTTGTAGTGTCTAGGTCCATTGCAAGCGTGTATTTCCCTAGTATCACGTGTTAATGTTGTTGTAATTGTTAAATATTCAATCGGCTGTGACTTAGCTGTTTATTGTTCAATTATTGTGAAATTTCCAAACCATGTACAATAACTTTCAGAAAATTTAAATTAAAGATTTTGGGAATTTTAAGGGTCATGTCTTGATTTTATAGACAAAAAAGCAAAATTTATAAAATGTACTATTATTAACAAAGTTGATCGAATTTCGACTTCTAAGGTGTTTGTTGCCCTTGTGAAGGAAAAATTGTCAGTTCAAGTACTCTTTTGAAAAGCTCTTCTAAAGAACTTTCATTTAATATTCATATTGGCTACCTTGGATGAAATTTTTTTTCAGCGGCCACTCTCCTGTACTGTAATCAGCGAGTCATGGCCTATTTTTCCGAATCCTAGAATGGTTACAAAGCCTATGTGCTAGGAGCTCTCTCCTGCCTCCTCGACTTGTTTCACATCTGAGTATTAATTTTAGGTACTCATCTTCAGTCATTCATTAAATTGAATCAAGTGGTAAAAGTATGCGCCTTAAACGTTGAAGTTGGAGCAAAATAACTCAAAATTATTCAATCTTCGCATTTAAAACAGCCACTTTTTTGCTTTGCGATTACTAATACCACTAGCTGAGCCAATTCTCAAAGAAATTCATGATACCTGTCATTCCTGAAACTTTCATGCAAATCCTAGCAAAGCTGTAGTATCTGAGTCGGTAAAAAGCGCATATTGTTCCATAGCCATACGTTTCCATAGTAATACAGCGCATATTGTTCCATAGTAATACAGGAAAATTTAAATTGCTATAACTTCATTAAATACCATTCCATCTTTATGAAACTTTCAGGACCGATTAATCTTATAAATAGGCATCTGCGTACTGAATTTTATTATATTTAAGCATACCGTTAAAATTTTATTCAAGAAAACATAAAATCGATAAATCATACTATCACTACCAAAGTTGAGTGAATTTCGACTTCTCATCTATTTGTTGTTGTTGTACTCATAAAGACCTATACTCATGATTTTTTTCAGATTTTGCGGATGAAAGGTGTCCCATCGCGAGGGGGGGGGGACACAAAATTTTCGTACATTTCTCCTTCCCCTGCACCCCTCGAAGCAAAATTTGTCATTTTAAGACCTGTTTTGAAACGTGCTCATTAAGACCTTTCATTTGATACCCATATTGCCTACATGCGATGAAAACTTTTTTTTCAGGGGCAACTCCCCTATATGGGGAGACCCCCCTTAAATACCTTTTAAATTTCTTTTCGTGTTGAAACTTTGAAGATGGCGTCACTTCGCACCTACCTACAAAATCTTATGTTTCTAGCTTATGTAGTTTGCGAGAAAAAGTGGTGTGACACACGGACGGACAGACAGGACGCGAAACTAGTAGGGTGTTGTAAAATGATTTTACAATACCCTAAAAATGTACCGACTGAACGGGTCCCAACTTCTCATGCTTGATAACAGATGAGGTTACTCATCCCTATTAGCCTGATTGAATGATATATCAATGAATAGTGTAATGTAAAAGGCTGGCACTCAGCTATCTACTGAGAATGCCTTCCTATGGCTT
Source organism: Odontomyia ornata (assembly GCA_963969285.1). NCBI lineage: Eukaryota > Metazoa > Arthropoda > Insecta > Diptera > Stratiomyidae > Odontomyia > Odontomyia ornata. Next base: position 203,527,924 of record OZ017740.1, read on the forward strand.
AATAACCTTTGCTTATTTATGATGCATGAAAGCCCACAATTTATTCTTCACTCACAAAACGAACAATGAACAAGTTGGGTAGACAGACCTATGCTCATGTCAGAAGGGTTTTGTACTCAACTTACAAAATGCAGTAACCAGCAACGAATAAAATCAAGAAACATGTCAAAGACGATTTTATTGGAGAAAATGTGAAATTCGAGGATCATACTATTATTAACAAAGTTGAAAGAATTGTGACTTCTGAGGTATTTGTTTTACTTATACCCATAGATATCTCCCTTGATAATTTTTCCAAATTTTTTAGAAACACATTTTTCATGTATTCCCCCCCTGTGCCCCCACTGCAGCAAAAACTGTCAGTTTAAGAACTGTTTTGAAAAGCTCTCATAGAGAACTTTCAGTTGATATTCATATCGGCTACCTTTCATGAAATTTTTTTCAGGGCCCATTCCTCTGTACTGTAATCATCGATTCATGGCCTATTTTTTCGAATCCTAGAATGGTTACAAAGCCCTTTTGCTAGGAGCTCTCTCCTGCCTCTTCGACTTGTTTCAATTGTATGTACTCATCTTCATGATAACTATCATTCCTAAAATTTTCATGCAAATCCTAGCAAAGCTGTAGTGTCTAAATCGATAAAAAGCGCATATGGCTCCATAGCCATATGTTTCCATAGTAGTACAGGGCATATTGTTCCATAGTAATACAGGAAAATTCAAATCGCTATAACTTCATTAAATACTATTGGATCTTTATGAAACTTTCAGAAAAGATCAATCTTATAGAAAGTCATCTGTTTGCTAAACTTTATTGAATTTAAGGGTACCGTTTGGATTTTATTCAAGAAAACATAAAATCGATAAATCATACTATTACTAACAAAGTTGAGTGAATTTTGACTTCTCATGTATTTGTTCTTGTTGTATTCATTAAGGCCTACATTCATGATTTTTTTCAGATTTTTCGGATGGAAGGTTTCCGATCGCGAGGGGGGTACGCGAAAAGATCGTACATTTCCCCTTCTCCTGTCCCCCTCCGTACTCATAAGGCAATTTTAAGACTTGTTTTGAAAAGATCTCATTGAGACCTTTCCAATTTTTTTTTGAGGGGTCACCTCCCTATACGGGGAGACCCCCTTAAACCCTTTGAAAAATTTTTCCACCCTTGAACTTTCAAGAGGTCACCACTTCTGACCTTTCCACAAAGTTTCATGGCGGTAGCTTCTATGGTTTCGGAGAAAAAGTGCTGTGACATACAGACGGACGGACGGACGGACGGACGGACGGACGGACGGACGGACGGACACAGGTCGTGATAGGGTTTTGTATTTTAGTACAAAACCCTAAAAAAAGAATATCTGAAAGAAGCTACGACCCTATTTTGCCAATACAAACTCAAGCCCCTCTCTTCGGTTGTTCTATATTTACGTACATCAGAGAATATTCCATTAAGTCCACAATCTTTCAATTCCTCCTTAATTCGAATTTTGGGTGCATTTTGCCTTCCCCTGGACCCCCTAATTCATAAAATGATTTTTTTATTTCAGATTCTAAAAGTTCTAGTCAAGACTTTTCATTTGATACCCCACTCGACTACCTTTGACTAAAAAAAATTTTTAAGGGCCAATTCGTTATTAGGGGGGACCCCCTTAAAAAAATTTTAAATTTTTGTTAAGGCCTTAACTTTTAAGAGACCATCTCTTCTGATCTTTTCACTAAGTTTGAGCATTGTAGCTTCTATAGTTTCTGAGGAAACTGGCTGTGACGCACGGACAGACGGACAGACGGACAGACGGACGGACAGACAGGTCGCGAAACTAGTAGGTCTTTGTAAAACATTTTACAAAGACCTAAAAAGAAATAAAATGATGAGTTCGTTCCTAGTAAGATCTTACATCAACCTCAAAATTTCAACACGCTGTAACTTTTTATCCTCTGAAGATAAATTGTTAAAAGTACACATGTTCATAACGGAAATTTAGCTCTCTATAACTTTATATCCGAGAAGATTCTTGCGAAATCGAAGGCGAAATAGTTACTGGAGCCAAGATAAACAAGTTGGGTAGACAGACCTATACCCATAAATATCTCCCTTGATAATTTTTTCAGATTTTTTAGATCACTGGTGTCCATTCGCGAGGGAGGAAACGCATTTTCCATGTATTTCCCCCCCCCCCCCCCCACCCTGTGCCCCCACTCAAGCAAAAATTGTCAGTTTAAGAACTGTTTTGAAAAGCTCTCATAGAGAACTTTCAGTTGATATTCATATCGGCTACCTTTTATGAAATTTTTTTTCAGGGGCCACTCCTCTGTACTGTAATCATCGATTCATGGCCTATTTTTCGAATCCTAGAATGGTTACAAAGCCCTTTTGCTAGGAGCTCTCTCCTGCCTCTTCGACTTGTTCCAATTGTATGTACTCATCTTCATGATAACTATCATTCCTGAAGTTTGCATGCAAATCCTAGCAAAGCTGTAGTGTCTAAGTCGGTAAAAAGCGCATATGGCTCCATAGCCATATGTTTCCATAGTAATACAGGGCACATTGTTCCAAAGTAATACAGAAAAATTCAAATCGCTATAACTTCGTTAAATACATTTCGATCTTTATGAAACTTTCAGAAAAGATCAATCTTATAGTCATCTGCTGCTAATCTTTATTGAATTTAAGGGTTCCGTTTAGATTTTATTCAAGAAAACATAAAATCGATAAATCATACTATTACTAACAAAGTTGAGTGAATTTCGACTTCTCATGCATTTGTCGTTGTTGTACTCATTAAGGCCTACATTCATGATTTTTTTCAAATTTTTCGGATGGAAGGTGTCCAATCGCGAGGGGGGGGGGGGGGTACGCAAAAAGTTCATACATTTCCTCTTCTCCTGTCCCCCTCGGTACTCATAAGGCAATTTTAAGACTTGTTTTGAAAAGATCTCATTAAGACCTTTCCAATGACACCCTACTCGACTACCAATGGTGAAATTTTTTTTTTGAGGGGTCACCTCCCTATATGGGGAGACCCCCTCAAACCCCTTTGAAAAATTTTTCCACCCTCGTACTTTCAAGAAGTCGCCACTTCTGACCTTTCCTCAAAGTTTCATGGCTGTAGCCTCTATAGTTTCGGAGAAAAAGTGCTGTGACATACAGACAGACGGACAGACGGACACAGGTCGTGCTTGCAATAGGGTTTTTTTTTTTAGTGCAAAACCCTAAAAACGAGATGCACTGCATTTTTTCAGCAAATATAACATTTTTGCCGGCTGATATCTCATAGCCGTTGATGTGTAGGTATGTGTGTATTATTTTAAAGGGAATTTAGTAAGCTTTAATTTTTATCTCACAAGTTTTTCGATGTGACGCACCGTTTATAAGATATGTGGAAAATTGAAAAATAAAACTTGCTCCTCCCTCCTGCGCCCCGTGGCACCGGGAATCGAGAAATTTTTATAAAACGATACTCAGATGACTTTTTTCTACACATTAAGTGAAAGATTTGGAACTACATGATTTTTTGTAGCAAAAAATCGACTTTGACTGGGCTAATAGTGGAGGTGATATTTTAAGTGTCAGATTATAGGAGTGATTAGTGAAAGTGAGTAGAGACCTGGTAGCAGAGTGCTAGCATAGCTAGTTGTAGTGGTACATATACTTTTTTTAAGGTGTTATTTAAATACACGTTTTTGGGTCTTGTTTTACTTAGCTTAAGTAATTACCTTGGTTGATACGTACTATATATAGCAAGGTATTCTGAATTTAAGTTTGGTCTTGTGTTTTTTTGTGAAAGGATAGCTCAATCCGTCAGGATCATGGTAGAGCTGCTCAATAAAGAGGTTTTATTTCTGCACTATAGTACGTTCCGGGATCTCGCTTAGAAATGTTTAGAGTCTCTCATTATCTACGCTTTGGCCGTATGTCCGTCCACCCAACTGTGATACTAGCCCAGTCATATTAGGGCTTTCACCTCGGAATGAAAGATAATAAGCTGCAAATTGGTATGAACCTTTGTTTTGTCATTCTAAATGTTGTCTCAAAAGTCACAATCGTTATCGTGTTCGCGTCTCAAGATATTCAAGGTCAAAGGTCACAAAAATCGGTTTTTCGCGAATATCTGGCTTCCTATCGGTTAAATGAGATTTGCATTTATTATAAAAGTTGTAGGCTATAAAATTCCCTACAACTTTTGTTTAAACTTTTTTTTCATACGACCAACCGTTTTGAAGGTAGAGCGCGAAGAGTGCACATCGTACAGTCATATACGGCCTAATGCAAGGTCAAGCGTGAGTTATGGTTATCAGTACGTTATAAAGTCAATTATTTACTTGGAAATTGTAATTATTAAACAATGCCTATTATTTATGTACTAACTATTAATTATTTATATTTAATTAAAGTAAGTAACTTGATTATTTATATATAATTATTCATATTTAACTATTTAAGTATAAAATATTATTAATTCTGGATTATATATTCTAGTTTTATTTTAAGTTAAAATGATAGTAAGAGTATATATTTTACACATATTTTTATTTATTATTAAATACGGCATAATATACATTTATCAAAATGTGAGTTCAAATATCAAAAGTATCTTTGTTGATTTTAATTGTAATGAAATTGGAAATGGAAGCTAATTATCTTCTTCTTGTTCGTCGTCTTCTTCTTCTTGTCGCTCAAAAATGTTCGATTCATTGTCATCATCCTCATTATCTGTCATGTTCATCTCCAAACCTTCCAGAATATCGGGATCATATGTATTTTCTTCATCGGGATTACTTGGATACAGTGAAGCGTTGAGGCAAGCTTGTCCGTTGCACTGGCCGCAAGCTAAAGAACATTGTAGCCCTGATTTTCTGCATCCACAGCGGGAACCACAACCATTTTTGCAATTGCAAAATATTACGTTTAGTAGTTCGGCTGGTGCTGGAGGTAATAACGTTCGTATGGGCTCCAGGATTTCATTTTCAAGCATCCAGCCCCATTCTTTAGGTTCTAAGTCCTTCCCTAACCACGTTTGAATCTGGTAGTAGACACGTTTTATGTGTTGATGAGCTGCTACACTTGTTGGTGGAAGTGTTGACAGTTGTACAGGTTTATTTAGTTTTGTAAATTTGATGAATTGCGTGTAGCGGAAATGATCAATGTTGTCCTCAGATTTTGGAGCATTATATAATGCCAACAAGATGCGCACTCCATTTTCTAATAATGTTTGTTTTGGGCAGTTTTCTTGTTGAAATACTTCCACCAGTTTATCTAAATCAGGAATTTTTTCCAATGCTCTAGTAACAGTTTTTTTTCCTTTTTTAAATAGCGCAGAAGTCGTGTCACAGCCACTGAATGCGTGTAAAAATAAAATGTGCTTTTTAGTACGAGGATATTGGTCAAAACTTTTAGTAGAATAATTATATATAAATAATCAAGTTACTTACTTTAATTAAATATAAATAATTAATAGTTAGTACATAAATAATAGGCATTGTTTAATAATTATAATTTCCAAGTAAATAATTGACTTTATAACGTACTGATAACCATAACTCACGCTTGACCTTGCATTAGGCCGTATATGACTGTACGATGTGCACTCTTCGCGCTCTACCTTCAAAACGGTTGGTCGTATGAAAAAAAAGTTTAAACAAAAGTTGTAGGGAATTTTATAGCCTACAACTTTTATAATAAATGCAAATCTCATTTAACCGATAGGAAGCCAGATATTCGCGAAAAACCGATTTTTGTGACCTTTGACCTTGAATATCTTGAGACGCGAACACGATAACGATTGTGACTTTTGAGACAACATTTAGAATGACAAAACAAAGGTTCATACCAATTTGCAGCTTATTATCTTTCATTCCGAGGTGAAAGCCCTAATATGACTGGGCTATACGTACTACTGAGTGCAGCAACGAGTTTCTAATTTGTATTCAGATCATTTATTACAAGTAATCATATAGCAGAGGAGTTCTAGTAGACTAGATAGATTCCAGTCGACTTGATAAATATAATAACTTGGATAAGAGCTAATCGTATTATGTTAGCATTAAATTAATCAGGTTATTTAAATTAAGTTGTAGGGAGATAATGCTTGTATTTCGGCAATCTGGTTATATTGTTTTGGTTGTAATCGTAATTTTTTTAGTTTTACTATAACTGTTATGTAACTCTTATACATACGAGGGCGGTTCAAATAGAATGGAAACAAACGCTGTAGATGGCACGCATGTATGTTTTAAAGGCCTTGCCTTGAGTATGTGATAGCTGGGTCCCTTACAAACAGTGTGGCATAGTTTCCATCGAAAGTGCTAGGTGCGCGTTACGACCATGAGTGAACGTCAAGTGCCGACCGCAATTGGGCAACGTATTTTCATTCGTTTTTAGTGCGGGGAGGCGTTATAAACGCGAAGGTTTTTCTGCGTTTGCGAAATCAGTTCGATAGTGAGTGTCTGAGTAGGGCTACTGTGTTTAAATGGGCCAAAGCATTCAAGGATGGTCGCGAAACCGTCGAAAATGAGCCGCATGATCATCGACCGTGAACCAGTATCACACCAGACAACATTTGCCGCGTAGAAAAATTAATTTTGGATGGCTGTAGGATGAATGTTCAAAACATTTCGGCTGAACTCGGCGTCAGTATTCGTAGTGTAGAGTCTATCATCCACGAACACCTTCAATATCGCAAAATAAGGGTGCGATGGGTTCCTAAAGTTTTTCAACGCTTTCTGACGCGATACGATGTGGAGGGGGACGGTTTTTTAACGCGGATCTTCACTTTAGACGAGGCATGGGTATACTTTAACACTCCCAAAAGCAAGGTGTCATCTAAAGAGTGGAGGAAGAAGGAGGAAGGGGCTCCAGTCAAAGCAAAGACAACCAGGTCCACGGGTTAGGTTACTACTGTGTTCTGGGACCGGCGGGGCGTGCTGTATATCGATTTTCTGCACATCTAACGTTCCATCAATGCTGCATACTACTCTAACTTTCTGAAAACACACGTGAAACCCGCTTATCGCTTGCAATGGAGGAATGCTTCAGCATGAAGTGCGATTCTTCTCCTGTATAACGTGCACCCTCATACTGTGCGTCTCACGGTCGATAAAATATCGGAGTTGGGGTTGGAGATACTGGAACACCCCTCCTACAGTCCGGATTTATCACCCTGTGACTAGCACAATTGAACTGATTCTCAAGCGCAGAAACATTTCCGTGCTTTTAACGCCTTCCCACAATAAAAAACGAATGAAAATACGTTGCGCAACGGCGGTTGGCACTTGACGCTCACTCATGGTCGTAGCACGCGTGTGAAATATGCACTCCCAACAAAAACTATGCCACACTGTTTGTATGAGACCCAGCTATCATATACTCAAGCCAAGACCTTCGAAAGATACATGCGCGCTATCTACAGGGTTTGTCTCCATCATATTTTAACCGCTCTCGTATACTACGAGTATATGTCATTTGAAATATTGTTTTTCCATTTATTTATTTCAATTAAACTTTTTTCTATATTTCATTTGCCAAGTTAGGTTAAAAAAACATATATACATTATTTGATTTATAGTTGCGGTGTTTTCTTTTCTTAAAACCCAATGGGCACGAAAGCCGTAACGATGGCCAGGTACCTTCTCTTACCTAGCCATCGGTCTGTGGTTTTTTCATGTTATAGAGGTTCTCGTGGGGATTAAGAGTTCTCGCATGTGGGACTCGGACTATCAGGACCTTAAGTCCAACTGAGAGGGGCACGGCAGGGTACGAGTCCCGTCAGGATGCCCCATCTCTAGTTGGGGTTACAACTTGCCTCATCGATAATGAGATTGCCTGTCTGATGGCGTGTGGAGCATGGCAAATAGTGGGTAGAAGAATGAGTAATAATCTTTAGTTCTGTCGTTTTCCTTTCTCTTTTCTCGTTAAAATTATTGGAAATCTCTAAACTCATGTATGCAAAATTTTTTGTTGAAGAATTTGATGTTAGGGGAAAGAACCTGCTTCATAACATGACAGATGCTAGCCTGCCAGTGCATGCACGCGTCCCTAGACTATGTCATTTCCAGGAGAGCATTTATCCTTGGCCTGCAGAGCCAGCATGACACAGCTGCTGTCATTTACATGTATCTATTCGTCCCTAGAAAATCTCCTTACAAATTCAGGTTTCCAATATTTGGATGTATTCCAACACTGCTGTCAAACAATTCCAGTCATCGAGGAAATTAGTAAAAAAACTTTTTCTCAATTAACTTCTAATTGTGCTTATTGATGAATGACTTCGCTGTTTTTATAGAATTTTCCAGCATGCTATCTAATTCTTTTGCACTTACCAGTACGTCTGGAATTTGTCTGCACCTCAAAATAATGCAGAACAGCTAACTTTTCTGATCAATGTGACTTAAGGCAACGAAACAAAAATTAAAAGATTAGGATAAGAGAGAACACACCGACTGAGTGACAATACTCTGTGTTAACAACACTGGTCTTGGTGTGCAACATCTCCACTTCTCTATATAATGGGCCAGTTAAGATGTAGTATGCTTTTTCTACTACTTTAAATACCCTTTTTTCAAAAAGTGCCGGTGCAAATTCACGCAATGACCAGTTATGTTACTTTGGTGAAAATTGGGACGATATACTTTGCCTCCTTCTTTAGACTCAAACGGCCATCTTTTATTATTTACTGAATTTGTCGACGTAGTGATTAGGAAAGTGCTAGAGAAACTCATCAAGGGAAGACTCACTGACGTGATTCGTGTACTGATGAAGGTGGTATGTTCCCACCGAAATACGTATATACAGGGAAAAATAAATTATATAGTCAAAAATGAACCTTTATTGAAAAAAAATGGCAATCCAGACTATAAAACTTTCCGGAGGTATTAATAATTCTTTTGTCGTTAGTTTGTGAATGAGTGCTACCCACGGGAATTTCGACAGTTGGTCCAGAACAGCGATAGTAATAACATGTTCTATAGTAAGATGAGGATAGGGACTTAGTAAATCCATATGGACTCCATCGTAGACGGTCCCAAGCCCGGTTGAGAAAGTAGGAGGGATCCCTTTATTTCCTTAACGCGCAGTTTCCATTATTTCTCATCCTTGGTCTCATGAACATAAATTCTTTTTGTGGTAGGGAGGTTAATGCCCATATACGTACAGAGTGCAAAAAGGCGACTAGCCTGGAACCGTTTGATACATTACTTCGGGCCAGGTCTCGTTTTGTTACGCCGTGAGGTGCCTTCAAGCTGGAGATCCCTCTTCTAGGGGAAGAGGAAGTGCTAGATAAGCGATCCCTCAGCCGCAATAGCCCCGGCTGCTGTGAGTCCCTTTTATATTTTAGGACTGCGCGAGCATAATGTGCCACCTGGTTCCATTTGTCAACTGAATCGAGCATCACCGCGACTATATTATCTGGAATGAGCTCTTGCGTCTCCCTGTAGAGGTCCCTTCGCAGCCTGTCCCATTTCATGACGCAAAAAATGTGTGACAGGCATTGTTCTCCTCTCCTGGGCAATACCGACAATCGGGGGACCGTGAATTACCAATCATGTGCAGGTAAGACTGAAAACACCCATGCCCGCTCAAAAGCTGGGTCAGATAGAAGTCAATTTCACCATGCCTTCGATTTCACCACGGTCTAAATTCGGGATGAGGCACGCAGTCCACCTTCCTTTCGTCCGATTCACCCAAGACTGCTGCCAATCGTTGAGTGAGCGCTGTCTCCCTTCTCGGACAACCATCTCCCTCGCATCCTCGTTTCGACGCAGATAAATGGAGCGGCGGTCTCTAGCAAGGAGGCTGACAGGTTTCACGCCTGCAACGACTTTCACCGCCATATCAGAGACTGTCAGATACGAAGATGCAATCCTCAGTGCTCCTCTTCTCTGTACCTGTGCCAGGCGTTAGTCGGTATACCCCCTTACTGAGAGCGTTGCCCCATACATCTGCTCCGCACAGTAGCACTGACCCTACAGCACTCATCAAGAGGCGTCTTCTTGATGGACTGGGTCTCCCTACGTTGGCCATAAGTTGACTCAGAGCCGATACTCCAGAAGCAGCCTCCTCAGCCGTTGCCCTGATTTGCTCAGAGAAACTCATCTTCGAGTCAATCAGAAGCCCCAGGTACCTCACCGATGGCTTTGATTCGATTTATATGTCTCCAATACTGATCATCCTTACTCTAGGGATTCTTTGTTTTGTCAAGATGGCCACTTTGGTTTTCTCCAGTGCTAAATTGAACCCGCAAGCAGTCATTCAGTCTCTTACTCGGCGCATTAGCATACCTAGCCTAAGTTGTGCTTGTTCGACGGTGCCTCCAGCGCCCAGAGCCACAACATCATCCGCGTAGCCGATCAAGCGCGACTCATCTGGCATCTCCAGTCTCAGTAGCCCGTCGTAAAACACGTTCCGACACGACACAGGGCCAACGAAGGATGGAAGTTACATCGGGTGTTGCCCAGGGATCTATCCTTGGTCCGGACCTGTGGAACGTGTCTTACGACGCGCTACTGAGACTTGAGATGCCGGATGAGTCACGCTTGGTCGGCTATGCGGATGATGTTGCGGCTTTGGTCGCTGGACGCACCGTTGAACAAGCGCAACTTAGGCTAGGTATGCTAATGCGCCGAGTGAGGGACTGGATGACTGCTCGCGGGCTCAGTTTAGCACTGGAGAAAACCGAAGTGGTCATCTTGACAAGAAAGAGAATCCCTAGAGTAAGGATGATCAGTATTGGAGCAATACAAATTGAATCGAAGCCAGCGGTGAAGTACCTGGGGCTACTGATCGACTCGAAGATGAGTTTCTCTGGGCAAATCAGGGCAACGGCTGAGAAGGCTGCTTCGGGAGTATCGGCTCTGAGTCGACTTATGGCCAACGTAGGGGGACCCAGCCCATCAAGAATACGCCTCTTGATGAGTGCTGTAGGGTCAGTGCTACTGTACGGAGCAGAGGTATGGGGCGACGCTCTCAGCAAGGAGGTATACCGAAAACGATTGGCACAGGTACAGAGAATTGCATCTTCGTATCCAACAGTCTCCGACTCGGCGGTGAGAGTGATTGCAGGCGTGATACCTGTCGCCCTCCTTGCTAGAGAGCGCCGCGCTATTTACCTGCGCCGAAACGAGGATGCGAGGGAGATGGTTGTCCGCGAGGAGAGATAACGCTCGCTCAACGATTGGCAGCAGTCTTGGAGGAATTGCACGAAGGGAAGGTGGACTGCGCGCCTCATCCCGGATGTAAGACCATGGCTAAATCGAAGGCATGGTGAGACTGACTTCTATCTGACCCAGTTTTTGAGCGGGCACGGGTGTTTTCGGTCTTACGTGCACAAGATCGGTAAGTCACGGTCTCCCGATTGTCGGTTTTGCCCAGGAGAGGAGGACAATGCCTGTCACACATTTTTTGCGTGTACCAAATGGGCCAGGCTGCAAAGGGAACTCTACAGGGAGACGGGAGAGCTCACCCCGGATAATATAGTTGCGGTGATGCTCGAATCAGTTGACAAATGGAACCAGGTGGCACATTATGCTCGGGCAGTCCTAAAAGATAAAAGGGACTCGCAGCAGCTGGAGGGGCTGGGGGATCGCTCTTCTGGCATTTCCTCTTCCCCTCTCCCCTCCCGCTAGGAAAGGGACTCGCCAGCTTGGAGGTGCCCCACGGCGTAACAAAACGAGACCTGGCCCGAAGTAATGTGTCAAACGGTTCCAGGCTAGGTTCTCAGATTGACAGGGGAGGTGTTTAGTGGGTAGTCCAAGGGTATTCTCCATGGGAGTCCCACACTGCCAGACTCGGCGGGCGTAAATGTCTTCACCTCCCTACCACAAAAAAAAACACGTTCCACAGGTCTGGACCAAGGATGGATCCCTGGGCAACACCCGATGTAACTTCCATCCTCCGTTGGCCCTGAGTCGTGTCGCAGAGCAGGCTTTGGTCTTTTAGGTAGTCCCTCAAAAGCCACAGTCGATATTCTGGAACTTGAAAAGGTTTTCCAACGTATCCAGAATATCCACCCACCTAGCGGATGTGAAAGCGTTCCTGACGTCGAGTGTCAACAACAGGACGAGCCGTCGATTCATGAAATGATCATTTCGTAGTAAATGGATTCGAGGTCGCACATTGGGTTTACTGGTTCACGAAGTACTAAGAAATGCCGAAGACTGCAAATGCGTCTGTAGTTTTGCTCCTAAATTCTGCTTACATGTCCTTTGTGGTGACATAAGAAGGCAAAGGTGAGTCCTCCTCGGCAGATAATGGAATGCAAGTAATAACCATGCCGCCTAAATGGACGTTGGGTGATAGGCTGACTCACCGTACCTGGGAAATCCTACATTGTCTCAATAAGTGTAGCAGAGCCTCGGAATGTATTGGATCTACAGCACTGACCTCGCAGAAGAAGGAAGAAAAGATTAAAGGATTGAATCCTGGAATGTGAGATCACTGAAAAACTTGGGCGCAGTTAACGATCTTTTACAACAGGCTAGTTAATATAAATTGAATATACTGGTAGCCCAAGAACCGAACTAGATTGGAAGTTATATTCAAAATATGAAATAGCACAACATATAAAAAAGTGGGAGGCCTCCTGGAAAGCAAAGAATTGGAGTGGCATTTGTTGTGGATAGATAGTTCAAATCGTACGTTATTGATGTTGCACAGTCAATGAATGGATGTGTGCGATCCATATTAAAGCGAAATTTTTCATAATTTGGGTGATAAATGCACATGCCCCACCTGAAGAAAAGGACAAATATCCGAGGAAAACTCTTTGATCACCTGGAAAGATTGGTGGACTCATTGCCTATAAACGATATAAAAATAAATCTGGGTTATTTCAACGCTAATGTTAGTAATGAGCTATGTCATCGGTGTATGAATGGAAGATTTAGCCTACACGATGAAACAATTCACAACAGCCAATGCCTGTTTGGCTCTGTATAAAGCAGAAATATAGTTATACGTTCGACTTGTTTCCCAAGTGGCTTTCATATTGACACATACATAAAATGATCTGGGTATCATTGGAAGGCAACACAGAAAACCGGATCAATCATGTCCTGATCTAAAGACTTCAGGCATTGAGCATCCTTGACATTCGTACATACCGAGGAGCCAATTGTAACTTGGATCATTACTTGATTAAATTTATCGGTCGGCGCATTCGGCGAAGGCCAGCTTGTTTTAAAAATTCAAAATTCAAAGGGTCCACATGGCGTCTGTGGCAAAAAAGTTCATGGAGACCATCGACAACCAGCTGGCTCCCATTTTATCAGATAACTGTCAACACCATGGCAGAAAAGACGATCGAGTATCAACCCTGGTGCAAACGTGATGATTGGCTTAATGATGAATGCCATAATGCGTTGGACACAAAAAATCAGGCGAACAAACAATATTTAGGTAGAAAAATCAGGGCAAATTAAGAACACTTTGAAAATTTCAGAATAGTAGCGAATAAGAGAATTCAAATTAGGAAGAGAATATACTATGATGGCCAATAGAGGAGCATTGATGTAAGTTTAGAGAGCAATAAGACAAGCATACAAATTAAAGGCAAGCCTGAAACGAGGTTATCAGCCCAAGATCACTCTCTGTCGTGACGCCATCAGGAACATCATCGCTAATGAAAACATGATAAAGGAAAGATGGGCATCATATTTCAAGAACCTCCTTAATCCCCCATGCCGCTCCAGAAAATTGAAGCCTATATATATATTTCTGGAGAGCTCAAAAGCATAATGAAGCATCAAGCATCCATAGAATTCCAGTAGAGTTCATTAAATTTGATAGTACCAGTATTCAGAAAGCCATACGTATAGTCACCCAACACATTTGCCAACAAGAACATATGCCGAAAGAGTGGAGCCAATCAATTAAATTCCCTATCCACAAAAGAGGTGATAGGCTGCAGTGCAAAAACTTTAGAGGCACATCATTACTTTTTACGGCGTTCAAGTATTTTCAAAGATCATGGAAAATAAAATCAGATGATACTCGAACAGTATTATTGGAGAGTATCAAGATGGCTTTTGATCAGGTATATCGACGATCGACCGATTGTTTACAGCCAAGCAGGTACTTGAGAAATGCTGAGAATTCAATATAGACGTACACCAAATTTCTGTTGACTTGAAGCAAGCATACGACAGAATTGATCGTAGCGTACTGTACCAAATAATGCTTTGCTTTGGTATACCAGTTAAATTAATCCATCTTACCGAAATAACAATATCATTGATAACCTTCCTAGTCAGTAACGAAATGACCGACACCTTTGACATATTCGTACATGAACGTCGGACTAATAAAGCAAAGAGATGGGCTGCCCTCACTGTTATTTGATTGGACTCTGAAAAACGTCGTCAAAAAGCTACCTTTTAATACAAGAGGTACGTTATTATATAGGGTGCTTCTTTGTAAAGTTAGGTTTTATGTCTCAAATAAAAGGCACGAAGTTGAATTTCATAGTAAAAACTTTATTGTGAGTTGGAAAAGAAATCTATGACATTTACTTTTTGAAGATTATCTTGTTTAAATGTTAACCGTGAATATGCCGTAAATGGTCCATCCTGAGGGTCTAATTTGGACGACATGTTCCAGCATAGCGACCGGTATCTTGCGAATGACACATATAATGTTCACTTCTGAAGCGTCGATTGAAGCTGGCTTATTCCTGAAGAACAGAGTGTTCATGTAACTCCAAAGAAAATAATCTAAAGGTGTGATATCAAACATTCTTGGCGGCCAATTTCAAATTTGCGTTTGGTATTGGCTATAGTGGCTTTGGTAGATTGAAGATGCACACCATAAGTTGCTCTAAGAGTACGAAAAACATTTCTCACAGAACGCTAATTTTCGTACTACAGCTGAACAACTTGGATACATTGTTCGGGTGGTTGTCTTTCCATGATGATTTTCCAAACAATACTAAATAAAAATAGCATTACAGTTTGATAGGAGTCACGTGTGATCTGTCAAAAAAGCGTATTGAAAATCAAACTTCACAATGAATCATCCCTTACAAGTTGAGCCAATTGATTGGCTATGTGAATGTCATCAATATTTGGTCACGGTTGCTAGAAATCGGCAAAGAACTTTTCCCGAAGCTCAACGCGAACTCAACGCGAATCAAAACTGGCTGGTAATAAATGAAAATAAAATAAAGCTGATGATGTAGTCAAGAGGAAATAGCTCACACACTCAAATTTCACACTTGGTGAATACAGTACTGAAAATTTGTGTATTTAGGCGCCAAAATAACGAGAACCGCTAATGAAGGAGACAAAACAAACTCGCAAATAAGTTTTTTTAAACAATGCTCCAAATATACAAATCTTTGATAAGACCTGTACCATGCCATGGGTAAGAGACATGCGCTCTAACGCAAGCATTCGTAAACACATTGAATACCTTCAATCAGAGCGAAGCTAGACGGGGACCAATGGCAAATTTGATACAACCATGAGCTTTATGAAACTTTCGATGAGTCGGAGATCTCAACGATTGTAAAATTGCGGAAGCTGCAATGAGTTGGCCACGTGAATTGTAAGGACAAACAGCCGATACTCAAAAAATTATTTGTTGGGAGAACTGAAGGGTGTAAATCAGCAAAATTTGAAATTGGAGGATGCAGTCAATAGACGGAGGCAGTTGAAGGGAACTGCTCTAGGAAGCGAAGGCATAAGAGAGGTTGTAATGCTTTGAAAAAGTTGAAGGTTTATATTGTAATGATCACACATAATTTAAAAAACATTCATTCATTAAGATGTAAAACATTCATTCAATCATATATCCAAAACATTCGCACATAATCTAAACACATTCATTCAATTACAATACATTAGATTTTAAAGTACACACAAATTAACATACATACAATTATTCATGTACATACAAACATTGTTGCGAACAACAGGTCTTAGTAATGAACCCTGATTCAAGCAACAAGGAGGGCGAAGCTCGTAATACTGGTAACCAACAGCGCGGCGGTGGAGCATCTTCGAACGCTGTTGGAGGCGGAGAACAACAGGGTGCAGGCCAACCAGTTCAGAATACAACAACTGAAAGTAATGCCCAATGATGTATGATGTAAAACAAGAACAGAACAAGACAAAAACAAAGTGAAGTATCCGAAATTATGCATACAGAAAAAATAGTTGAGCTATATAACCATCCACTGAAAGAATAAAATAAAAAAAAAAAGAATTACCAACTTGAAGCGAGAAAAGCCATTTGTAGAAGTAAACATTTCGCATTTTTTGATGGAAATAAGTTTAAGAGAAGAAAAAAAGTTTTCTTGTTCCTTTGTGAAGAAAAAATAGCATACAGAATAGCGGTAAGAATTTTAATTGAAATCAGAACATTAAGAAGTAAACAAACGTATTGTGGGACACAGGTATCATCTATCTACTTATTACAAACTGCATATGCATATTGTTATCATGAACTTGAACTTGATTGATACATGGGGAATTAGCGCAGGATTTTAATAGCGATCGTTTGAAGATCAAAAACGCGTCAGCTCGCTAGAAAACGATTAATTGAATTCTATATGATCTAGCCAAGCCTGTCGAAATTCTGTTGATACCCAACTAATTTTGTAGCACGTAACGTAAATGGTAGTAATCGTCATCAATGAATGATATAGAAATGAACAACAGTATGCACATGATCTTATACGAATTATAATAAAATCCAAATATCAGAAAAATGTGGAAGAAAAACATGAGCGAGAGAGAGAGTGAGACAAAATACTTGTACATCTTGTATAATCAAAGACCTTAAAACATCCATTATTCAAAGAAATAATAATAAAACTAGCATTCTTTTACCAACCGCAAACTCGCTCTAAAAGATAAAATAAAAAAACTAATGAATTCTAATAAAGTGGCGAGTTCCGCAAACGACCATTGAAAAGTTGTAAATTAACAAGAACAAAAAATATTATTATTTTATACTGACAAAACAAATTGTAAAAACATTGAAAATATTTAAAACTTGTAATTTTATACCACATTGGATGCATTCTATACAATTGTATATGTCTCTTTATCTATTTTAATTATATATTGGGCAAAGAGAAATTAATTGATTTATACTTAGTTTCATGACCCCCCATAAAACCTTTCCATCCCAAGTGCATGGAAGAGGGTCTGGTTCTAATTGCTTGTCGTAGCAATTGCAAACTATTGGATTAACGGGTTTGCATTTGCTATGCTGCGTGATTAGTAGAAGGCCCGAAAAACATGCACTTGGATACATTTAGAGTTTTGGGGTGATTTTGTTTTTGTTTTGCTGTTTTATATTTTTTCTGTATTATGTTTTTGACTTGAATTCGATATTTTTTTGGGAGACAATAGATATTGGGACAGTCTTGAGTTGACCGCGCTGGAAGGAGTTGAAATCGCCGAAGGATTTCCGATATTTAAGAAGAAAGGTATATCGCGAAGAGTGATTGTGGATTAAGTCGCGATTGTGCCAGGAGGATTCTTACTCACACCAACGGGGGAGTATTTGATTGATTTTTTTTTGTTGATATTTACCCTTTTTTTCTGTGCTGTAGTGAGGGGACAAGAGAAAACAGAATTTAGACCTGTTCCTTCCTGTGGCTTATCTGAAACATTTATCTTTTTTTCCTTTTTTCAACCAATATGTCTAGCAGATAGACAATTGTTTTATTCGTTTCTCGAATGATCCTCCCATTCCTTTACTTCCTAATGTGTCTGCGACTTATATAGGTGGCCCAGCACGGGCGGAGAGATTCCGGAAAAACCGCGACCCGACTGAGCGCTAGCTGGCCTCAGTATGCCACCCCGGAATAAATATCTCTCTGCCACAACCTAATTAGGTCTGGGGCTGCGGTGAACACCGTGGCTCGCAACGACATTTAAAATATTGCTTACCAATAAGTGGAACACACTTGTAATGTTAAACCTCAATAGTCAGCACTCAACGATTTCACTTTCAGTTTCTTCTGCATTCCGAAAGATAAACAAAAACATTGCCATGTGCGTACATGCATTCTTGGGTGATTGTACACACACTTGAAATGGTAAGAATTTATGACACAGAGAAAAGGTTATACAACATATGCATTTGTGCAGTTATTGTATGTTGAATAACGAATGCATATGAAGATATTACGAGGTGTTAATTGATTTGTGGGTCACGAGACCACACAACACTGAGTACTAGTTAATGAGGTTGGTGAGCAATAAATTAAGCAATTTTCTGTTTAAGAATTTAGTATAAATACTATAAGAAGTTGTTTATTCGGGAGCAGAAGGTTCTGACCCGTTAGTCAATAAAGAAACCTACTAGTTACGCAACCTGCCTGTCCGTCTGTCCGTGTGTCACAGCTAGTTTCCTCAGAAACTATAGAAGCTAGAATGCTCAATCTTTGTGAAAAGGTCAGAAGTGATGGTCTCTCAAAAGTTGAGGTCTTACCAAAAATTTGAAAAATTTTTAAGCGATGTCCCCCCTAATAACGAATGAACCCTGAAAAATTTTTTTTAACCAAAGGTGGTCGAGTGGGGCATCAAATGAAAGGTCCTGATCGGAACTTTTAGAATCTGAAATAAAAAAACCATTTTATGAATTAGGAGGTCCAGGGGAAGGCAAAATGTACCCATAATTTGTGTCCCCCCGTCGCGATTGAACACCTTTGAGCTGAAAAATCTGAAAATTGTCACGAATGTGGACCTCTATGAGTACAAGGGCAACAAATACACCAGAAATCGAAATTCACTCAACTTTGTTAATAATAGTATGATTTGTAGATGTCACATTTTCGCCCATAAAATCACAACGGTACCTTTAAACTTCTTGAAATTTTGCAATTATATAGACTAATATAAGGTATGTATGTCGAAAAAATTTAATTGAGATCGAATCATAATCAAGTGAGTTATAGCGATTTCAATTGTATGGAATTACAAAAACAATAACACATGTTTATGGTTGATACATATTTCAATTTTCATGAAAATTTGAGGAATAGTGTTTAACTTGAATATGTTCAATTGGCCGAACATTCAAGAACAATCATTTAAGCTAGATCAAAATGGTGACTGCACTGTCGTTATGAAACACACTGTGCATCTTTAGCATAAATTTGAACGAATTCATATCCAAGTATTGGATGAATAATTCAAGTTATCGATTTACGCTTTTAGAAAACTTGTTCTTAACCCTAGGATGTTTACAAAGACCTTCTGCTAGGAGCACTCTCCTGCTTACTCAACTTGTTTATTCAATATTTTTGTGTACAGTATTATTTTAATAAATATATAGGCATGCAATTGAAAGAAAAATCGAAACTAGAAAAATAGAATTCATGTAAAATATTGTATATATGAACTAAAAATTAGAAACAAGTAAGGTGAAAAATTTAAATCAGCTAAACATAAAACACAAGATAACTTAATAAGATTCAAAGAAAGAAAATATAATAAAAGCATATTTTATCGATAATTAAGTTGGATAAAGAGACATACGTTCCCGTCAGAAGGATTTTGTACTCTACTTACGATATGCAGTCGCCAACAATGAATAAAGTCATGTTTTTGCTCCATTTTCAATGGTCGTCATTTAGTTGCAATCTAATAAAAATTACTCAAATCATGAATTTCCAAAAAAATTTACATATGTTATTCATGTAATCTGTAAAATTTTAAGAATATCAAATCAAAACTACGGTGTCTAGTTTGATGGTAATTAGAGAAACATCAAATGACTCTCTCTCTTCTTAGCACTACAGCCCCTCTCGAGCCTTCACTTCCTGCAAATAGCGCCTCCAACTGTCTCGGTCCATTGACCACGTCCTCCTATTTCGAAATCCGAGCAGCGATGAGCTGTCTTCGTCGACCGAGTCTATTTCTCTGAATATGATTCAATTTTCTTCAAACTTGTAGAATATTAGGATATTTTATATGACTACTCAAACGTACAATTTTGTTGAGTTTAAGGGTGTTCATACGATTTTATACGGAAAAATGTGAGAATGAAGATCATATGCACTATTTTTAACAAAATTGAGTGATTTTCGACTTCTAAGATATTTTGTATTTTTGTACTCATAAAGACCTACTTCTATAATTTGTTTCAGATTTTTTCAGATTGCGTGAGAGGAAAACGCCAATTTTTCATATATTTTCCCTCCGTCTGCACTCCATGAAGCTGGTAACACAGTTTTAAGACCAGTTTTGGAATGTTCTCATCAAGATCTTTCATTTGACTTACCAAGATACCATCTGCGGTAAAAAAGTTATTGTAGCTTTCCTTCTGATATAAGTAAGTAGTACAAAACACTAAAAAATATTTACTACTTCTCGTCGTAAGCAAACTTTGAAATTGTAAAAAGCACCATCCAAAGAACCAACACTGAAATTATTATGGTTACGCGATAGTCATGTAAAAGGCGATTTAAGAAAAATTTCAATACAGTTGAAAGGAGCATTAAAGATCTACTAGCTATAGATTTATTGTTATAAAGATTAAATAGAAGACATTTATCCAGAAATATCTTGCGAGACTGTAGGGAAGGGAAATGAAAGAAAGTCGGGCGTTCAGTACTGAAACAATACTGTAACAAAACATAACAAGTTGAGTAGATAGACCTATGTATGTTATGCTCCTGTCTGATGGATTTTGTACTCATCTTATGATATGGAGTCACCAACAACGAATAAAGGCTAGAAACCCTCTCGTTGACACATATTTAAAAGTAAATCTATTGTTGTTCCATTTTCAATGGGTCGCCATTTTGTAGCAACATTTTTAGAAGATTTAATCAAAACTGCAGTTTCTGGTTCGATGGAATGTCCATAGAATATCAAAATTGTGTATTGTTGTTGTAATTGCAGAAATTTCAATATAACTTTCATGAATATGATAAAATTTCCTTCAAACTTTCAAAATATTTGCTTCTTTTATAAAAATACTTAAATATTGAATTTCGTTTAATTTACGGGAATGCTTAGGATTTTATAGGGGAAAATATGGAATTCGAAATCATACTACTACTAACAAAGACGAATGAATTCCGTTTTCCAAGGTTTTTGTCTTTATTGTACTTATAAAAACATACCTCTATAATTTTTCAGATTTTTCGGGTCAAAGGCCTACAGTCCCAAGGGGGAACAAATTTCCCATATATTTCTCTTTCTCCTGCACTCCGTGGAACTGGTTACATTCTGTTTTGAAGAGTCCTCATCAAGACCTTTCATTTGACACCCCATATGACTACTTTTGATAATAAAAAATGTTCAAGGCCTTTTTTTCAGATATAGGAACCCCCACCTCTTCTTTAAAGCCGTTGAAAAACTTCTCGATACCTAAACTTTCAAGATGTCATCACTTTTGATTCACATATAACGGTTAGTGTCTGTAGCTGTGTAGTTTTGGAGGAAAACTGGTGTGACACACAGACGGACGGACGGACACATAAAGACAAAACCGATTCACATAGCATTTTGTAATTGGTTACAAACTTTTAAAAATATTCAGTGCTTCTTGCCGTAAGCAAGCTTTGGAATTGTAATAAGATGAATTTACATATATTTATACATCTGATCCGCCTACGAAGTTTGGTGCATGTAGCTGCGATTGTTTCGGAGATAACTGGTGCAAAACACAGGAGAATGACCTGACAGACAGATAAATGGATGGACGATTTTAATAAGGCTTTATAAGTAGTAAAAGACCCTAACAAGTAGTTGTCTAGTGAATCCACGCTGTACTGACCTTAAACCATCAATAAAGTACCGCTGGTGAGGACTTCAGATTTGGGAAAAATTTTCAGTTTTGGTGATATAAGAATGGTGATCAGACTTAAAACATAAAGAAAAGGATGGCCTTTTGTGAAAGAAAGAGAAGTTAAGAGCAAACATCTCAAGCTTCATTTTTTGAGGGCTCTGTACCATGCAGGTGCATGGAGCTAGGCAAAGTACTGACATGTTATGCATTGTAAGATACACTAAAAACATGTATCACCAGCCGCTAAAATGTTGTCTCAACATTGCTTTGAAGTCTAACGCAGGGGATTTGGTACAACATCAACACGGTATGACGTGTTGTAGTTGAGACAGCCACATGAGTACCTGGAGTGGCTTAAATTATATTTCTAATAAATGACATAAAATCTAGTTGATAAATCAAATGATTCAAAGACTTGACTTCAACATTTTATTCATTGTATTTAATTTGGCTACTTTTCCTTTAAGGAACATCGGCATTATGAACTAATATTTGAGCAAACAATTAAAAGCAGCAGGAGAGTCCTCCTGTCAGAAGGGTATTATAAAATAATTAGTAAATCCAACAACATCTTCTCAATATCAAAACTTGACTCACACATATATTCCAGGGTTTGAAATCGGGAAACTAATGTACGGATATTATATGCTCTAATTTGCCGCCATTTTTTTTCCATCTAAAAATCCACGATAACATATCAACGTTTTAAAATATTTCTAAAACTTTCATCAAATTCTTTACGCATCTGTTGTGTTTGAGTATTTCGCAAAAGTGTATCTACACAATATTACGTGTAATTGTTGTTGTAATTGATACATTTTCAATCGCCTGTAACTTAGCTGCTTATGGCTCGATTTTCCTGAAACTTTCAGAACACATACCTTATAAGCAAAAAAATTTCAGATAAAAATTCATAAAATTAAGTTAAAAATTCATGAAATGTGCTAAAATTATCAAAGGTGATCGAATTTCGACATCTGATTCATTGCTGGTCTTGTACTCATAAAGACCTACCTTTCAGATTTTTCTGTCCAAAGATGTCCAATCGCAAGAAAGGGGGGGGTGGTTGGGAACACAATTTTTTCGTATATTTCCCCTCATCTTGTACCCCTCCTTGGAAATGCTTTTGCTTAAGACCTGTTTTGAAAAGGTCTCACCAAGATCTCTCATTTGACACCCATGATGGCTGCCTTCGGTAAAAACTTTTTGTTAAGGGCACCCTCCAACATGGAGAGACCACCTAAAACACCTTAAAATAGTTTTTTTGCACTGCAACTTTTAAGAAAGCACCACATTTGACCTACTTACAAATTTTCATCACTCTTGCTTATGTAGTTTGCGAGAAAACTTACTGTGACGCACGGACGGAGAGACAGGTCGTAATTTTAGTAGGGTATTGTAAAAATATTTTACAATACCTTAAAAATTAACTTAATGAATCTCTGAAATTTTCCTCTAAATATTGTTGAATTGTATTTATGCTACATTTAGAATTAATTTATTGGTTATTTCAGGTAGAAATAATTGACTAAAATGTACCGTTCATGTAGAAAATTAAGAATACTGTTCATTTTGATCATCCATCATTAAAGGATTCGGTATCTCCATCAAATCCTTGAAGAGGGCCAACTAATTGGCACTCATTTAAATTCAATTTTTAGACATCAATGTATCATATTGTACTGTTAATATCTACAGAGTCCTTGAAAGGATTATCGCCGTTCAAAAGTTATGCGTAAACAAAAATAAAAACAACTTGGGTAGACAGACCTATGCTCATGTCAGAACTCAACTTACAAAATGCAGTAAACAGCAACAAATAAAATCAAGAAACACGTCATGTTCGAGGATCATACTATTTTTAACAAAGTTGAAAGAATTTTGACTTCTGAGATATTTGTTAAAGTGATACCCATAAATATCTCCCTTGATAATTACTTCAGATTTTTTAGATCACGGGTGTCCATTCGCGAGGGAGGAAACACATTTTTCATGTATTTCCTCCCCCCCCCCCTGCCCCCACTGAAGCAAAAACAGTCAGTTTAAGATCTATTTTGAAAAGCTCTCATAGAGAACTTTCATTTGATACTCATACCGGCTACCTTTCATGAAATTTTTTCAGGGGCCACTCCTCTGTACTGTAATCATCGATTCATGGCCTATTTTTTCGAATCCTAAAATGGTTACAAAGCCCTTTTGCTAGGAGCTCTCTCCTGCCTCTTCGACTTGTTTCAATTGTATGTACTCATCTTCATGATACCTATCATTCCTAAAATTTTCATGCAAATCCTAGCAAAGCTGTAGCGTCTAAGTCGGTAAAAAGCGCATATGGCTCCATAGCCATATGTTTCCATAGTAATACAGAGCATATTGTCCCATAGTAATACAGGAAAATTCAAATCGCTATAATTTCGTTAAATTCATTTCGATCTTTATGAAACTTTCAGAAAAGATCAATCTTATAAATAGTCATCAGTTAGCTAAATTTTATTGAATTTGAGGGAACCGTTTAGATTTTATTTAAGAAAACATAAAATCGATAGATCATACTATTACTAACAAAGTTGGGTGAATTTCGACTTCTCATGTATTTGTTGCTGTTGTACTCATTAAGGCCTACATTCATGATTTTTTTTCAGATTTTTCGGATGGAAGGTGTCCAATCGCGTGGGGGGGTACGCAAAAAGTTCGTACATTTCCCCTTACCTTGCCCCCCTCGGTACTCATAAGGCAATTTTAAGACTTGTTTTGAAAGGATCTCATTTAGACCTTTCCAATGACACCCTACTCGACTACCAATGGTGAAACATTTTTTTTGAAGGGTCACCTCCCTATATGGTGAGACCCCCCTTAAACCCCTTTGAAAAATTTTTCTACCCTTGCACTTTCAAGAGGTCACCACTTCTGACCTTTCCACAAAGTTTCATGGCTGTAGCCTCTATGGTTTCGGAGAAAACCGACGGACGGACGGACAGACGGACACAGGTCGTGATTGCAATAGGATTTTGTATTTTAGTACAAAACCCTTAAAAAGCAAAAATATATATACACGCGATGAATTGATAACCTTCTCTCCTTTGGAAGTCGGTTAATAATATTAAATATGTTATATGCAATTGATACGCATATAACTTATATTTAATCTTTTGTTAAATTATCCGGGCAAAAATTATTTTATTATAAAATAGGTGATGCTCCATAGGATACGAATTATTCTCGTATAATCAACACTATTTGATTACTTTTAATTTTACAACACTCCTAAAAAGACAATAATATTTTGAATTCTACATCTAGCATTCGTAGCATTTAGACCTATTTCCATTCACAAAAGTCAGTTGCAATATTTTTTTACGAGCTAGTCAAAAGCAAATTTTAATTTTATTGGGAAAACCATCACCGTCGAATACTTGAAATTAATTTCCTGAAGAAATATCATAAGTAGAAATACGTTCAAGGGAAGTCCCGGTCTGTGAACATTCCCTCTAGTCTCGCTGCAAAAGTAACGAGATGGAGGAGCCCGATGGCTTCAGCCATCAATCAGAAGGATCATGCCCATCGCCAATGATGACGGGCGAAAAAAAGCCTAAAAGAAGTTACGAGAATAAAGAAGAAAAACCGACAATCCTATCGGTAATCGAAAAAGCGCAGCTGATCCAAGAAAAAGAGAAAGCTGAAAAAGTTGAAAAAGAAAATGAAGAACTCAAGCATCGGATTAAATCGTTAGAAGCACTTGTTGGAACTTTAACGTTCAACAAAGATAAAGAAACCAAGAAAGCCCGACAAGCAAATTCGAAAACCGAAGACAAGAAAACTAAAAAGCCAAAGGAAGAAGCTAATCAAGAGGATCCAGGTAAAACGTCTAAGTTAGATAATGGGTTCATTGAATACCTTTTTTTTTGTGGTAGGGAGGTGAAGGCATTTACGCCCGCTGAGTCTGGCAATGTGGGACTCCCATAGAGGATACCCTTGGACTACCCACTGAACACCTCCCCTGTCAATCTGAGAATCTAGCCTGGAACCGTTTGACACATTACTTCGGGCCAGGTCTCGTTTTGTTACGCCGTGGGGCGCCTTCAAGCTGAGGAGTCCCTTTCCTAGCGGGAGGGAATAGGGGAAGAGGAAATGCCAGAAGAGCGATCCCCCAGCCCCAGCGCCTCCGGCAGCTGTGAGTCCATTTTATCTTTTAGGACTGCCCGAGCATAATGTGCCACCTGGTTCCATTTGTCAACCGATTCGAGCATAACCGCAACTTTATTATCCGGGGTGAGCTCCCCCGTTCCCCTGTAAATCTCCCTTCACAGCCTGACCCATTTTGTACACGCAAAAAATGTGTGACAGACATTGTCCTCCTCTCCTGGGCAAAACCGACAATCGGGAGACTGTGACTTACCGATCTTGTGCAGGTAAGACTGAAAACACCCGTGCCCGCTCAAAAGCTGGGTCAGATAGAAGTCAGTCTCACCATGCCTTCAATTCAGCCATGGTCTCACATCCGGGATGAGGCGCACAGTCTACCTTCCCTTCGTGCAATTCCCCCAAGACTGCTGCCAATCGTTGAGCGAGCGCTGTCTCTCTTCGCGGACAACCATCTCCCTCACATCCTCGTTTTGGCGCAGGTAAATAGCGCGGCGCTCTCTAGCAAGGAGGGCGACAGGTATCACGCCTGCAATCACTCTCACCGCCGAATCGGAGACTGTTGGATACGAAGATGCAGTTCTCAGTGCTCCTCTTCTCTGTACCTGTGCCAATAGTTTTCGGTATACCTCCTTGCTGAGAGCGTCGCCCCATACCTCTGCTCCGTACAGTAGCACTGACCCTACAGCACTCATCAAGAGGCGTCTTCTTGATGGGCCGGTTCCCCCCACGTTGGCCATAAGTCGACTCAGAGCCGATACTCTCGAAGCAGCCTTCTCAGCCGTTGCCCTAATTTGCTCAGAGAAACTCATCTTCGAGTCGATCAGTAGCCCCAGGTACTTCACCGCTGGCTTCGATTCGATTTGTATATCTCCAATACTGATCATTCTTACTCTAGGGATTCTCTTTCTTGTCAAGATGACCACTTCGGTTTTCTCCAGTGCTAAACTGAGCCCGCGAGCAGTCATCCAGTCCCTCACTCGGCGCATTAGCATACCTAGCCTAAGTTGCGCTTGTTCAATGGTGCGTCCAGCGACCAGAGCCGCAACATCATCCGCATAGCCGACCAAGCGCGACTCATCTGGCATCTCAAGTCTCAGTAGCCGGTCGTAAGACACGTTCCACAGGTCCGGACCAAGGATAGATCCCTGGGCAACACCCGATGTAATTTCCATCCTTCGTTGGCCCTGTGTCGTGTCGTAGAGTAGGCTTCGGTCCTTTAGGTAGTTCCTCAAAAGCCGCATTAGATATTCTGGAACTTGAAAAGAGTTTTCCAGCGTATCCAGAATATCCTCCCATCTAGCGGAGTTGAAGGCATTCCTGATGTCGAGTGTCACCAAAAGGACGATCCATCGCTTGGTGCGACTATATGCCTCTGCCTTTTGGACCACCACCTACCTTAAAATTAAAAATCGGGAGAAAAAACCAAAAGGTTTGTCTGCTGGTCCGTCTGCTGGTCCGTCCGTTAAGATTAATAAAAAAAAAAAAGAAAAAGTTCCACCAATCAATGTATTTAGGCAAACGGGCAAAGATTTGGTTCGGCTTTTGACAGCCGAAAATAAGCTAAAAGATTTTGAGATAAAAAGAGTCAATGCCGATAAATTGACAATAAGGACTAAGTCGCTGGTTGATTTCCAGGCAACAAAAAGTGCCTTGAATTCTGCAGATGTTCCGCATTTCACGTACACCCCGAAAAGCGAAAAGAACCAAACCTTTTTATTGAAGGGTCTGGACTGTGGTGAGGACACAGTTGATCTCCTTCAGGTGCTCCAAGAAGTTGCACCAGAAATGCAATTTATTTCAGTTAAAAACTTTGCAACGAGAAGATCGATTGTGGAGCGCAAAAACTTGCCTCACTGCTTAGTCCAGATTTCCAGCAAAAGTAATTCGAGTGCCCTGCAGCAAATACTCTCGCTCCAGAAAAGCGAGGTCAACCAGTGCTACAGGTGTCAAAGATTCGGGCATTCGGCTGCCAATTGCGCCATGAAATATAGGTGTGTTAAATGCAAAGACATTCATGCTCCCGGCGAGTGGCTCAGGCGGAGCCAAAAGAAAAACTATATTGTGTGAACTGCGGTGCCTTCGGTCATCCAGCATCATATCGAGGATGCCCCCGGTATCAAGATGCAAAGGTTAAAGTCACTCCGAAACAAAGTCAAGCACACCGCAGTGTGATACCTGCCAACTTCGTCAAGCCCGGGGTGTCATTTGCACTTGCTGCGAGAGGACCAGCAGACAATGTAAATAAAATACATAATGTAAGTGGCAATAATGAGCTGCTCCTTAAAATTTATCAGCAATTAAATTCCTTATCGGAGCGAATTGTTAAACAAGATTCGAAAATTAACATTGTTTTTCAGCGTTTAGGGCTTTTAAATGCCTCAAAATAAATTGTCATCCAGCCACATTCCCACGGATAGGATTCGTCTCATCTCGATCAACGTCAACTCCATTGTTACTTTACATCGGCGTGATTATCTCCTTGAATTCATTGCCAGACAAAAGCCTGACATCGTGCTTCTCACCGAAACCCACCTCAGTTCATGGCACTCCATGAGATTCAAGGATTTTGAGTTCGTAAGAAACGATAAGGTAACAGATGATGGGGGAGGTGGCACCGGGATATTAGTTCGAAGGCCCTATTGTTTCCAAAATATTGAAAAAGTTGAATTCAAAAGCTTTGAATCTCTTGTTGTGTCCGTTATCAAAATCTCACTGCCAGGTGGGGCTAACCTCTTCGTTATCTCTGCCTATGCAACTGGTGGAACTGTTCTCAAGCTCAAGGAGGAAATCAATTCCTTGTTTGAAATACTCTAATTGGACAGGCTGCATAACTATTATATTCTTGCTGGTGACCTGAACGCCAAGCATACATCATGGCTGAACGCCACCAATAATCCAAGAGGTGTATTCCTGAAATCGTGGATAACAGAGAACCAAATTGAATACAGGTGCAATCTATATGGGTCGGAGTTCCCAACATACCCTAGGACAAATTCATATTTGGACCTCTGCATTGCTGACGCAAGACTCGAATTCAACTTTAATAGTCCTCAACGGAAACTGCAGGTGCTTCCTTATGATAACAACCATAACGCAATCGTAATGGAAATCAATTATCACAAGGATGATTTCTTCCTCATTCCAGTTCAACATGACAATCATCGGTTGAATTTCAAAAGAACAGACTGGGGAAAGTTTCAAAAGAATATATCGAGAGTACCAGAAGCAATGTCCCCCTTCTGATGGTGGCAACTCTTGCTCAATGGTTCCTTATGACAGGAATCTAACTAACGATGAAATAGATGTCTATTTATCGAAGTTAGAGAAGCTAACGTTGGAAACGGTTGAGAAAGTAGTTCCTAAGATTAAACATCGAAACAATATGGTGGGATATGAAACACCAACCATCACAAGGTTGAATAGATTGAAAAGCCTTCTTCTCACATGCGTCAACAGTATTTATCGACGATTTTTGGACTACAACCATCCTTCGTTGGCTTTGTTAAAATTACACCTGATGAATGTCCGGAGCTTAATCCGTTCATACTTCAGGAGTGAGGTCAGCAATCAATGGGTGGACAAATTGAGGGGTATTAGCCCACAGGACCCAGGTAGTGTGCTCGCGAAAGTGAATAGCATATTCCGCAAGAAGTCTCGAGTGAAGGTATCGAATCTTGAAGTCACTAGTGATGAGATAAATCTTCTCGATAGGGCTGGTATCGAAATTGATAGTACGACTCCGGATAGAAACGAACAGGATAATTTGTGAAGGATTGGATAAACTTGCCCTGATTGGAACACATTTTGAATTGGTTCATCTACCAAGCCCTGAGAGAGGGAACGAAATATTTTCAGAGGTCGTTGAAGCAAAAGTTTCCGACTTCAAATCAAGCCTGAACGGCCAATCAATTCTTCATTTCAATGAAACATTAACATTTGACCTCATACCGAGCTGGAATCTTATTGATTATTTTGTCAGTTATGAAGACTTGTGTTTCATATTTCGCAAGATAAACAACAAGAAATCATGTGGTACTGATGGTATTCCAAATGTAGTTCTCCGACATTTGCCTGAAGTTGCTATTAGGAACTATTGCATATTGTTCAACAACATGTTGAGCAATTCATATTTCTCAAATGAATGGAAAAAGGCTAAGGTATTTCCGATCTTGAAGAAAGGAAAATAATTTTCATGCTCCAAAAGCTATCGCCCAATCAGCTTGCTGCATAACATCAGCAAAGTGTTTGAAGTGATGCTCAACAGAGCATTAAACGCCCACATTGAGGAAAATGAGTTGATGCCGAATTGCCAATTTGGTTTTCGTGCCAGGCATTCGACCACACATGCAATAACGAAAGTAACCTCAGACATCTGTTGGAAACTAAATGATAGACAATGTGTTGGAGCATGTCTCATTGGTATGGAGAAAGCCTTCGATACGGTGTGGTTAGATGGACTAGTTTTTAAACTCCTTCGGGACAAGTTCCCCAGACACCTTTTCGCCATGATGTGTAATATGTCATATGGGAAATCGTTTGTTGTAACTGACGGAAATCTGACAACAAGGCGCGAGTTCAAGGTCTTGAATGGTCTACAGCAGGGAACAGTTACTGCACCTCTGCTCTTCTCAATCTTCATTCGCAAGCTATTAACGGCTTTGATTTAAACGTCTCGCCAACGCGATCATTGGTAGCGTTTGCTGATGATCTGATCATCTATACGGCAGACCGAAAAGCAACAATAGTTCAGAGCAAACTCCAAAAAATGTTCAATGATGTACAGCTGTACACTGACAATTGGCGAATGAAAATGAATGCGCAAAAGTGTGAAACAATCTTGTTTCGGACAACTCTGCAGGGGGTCAGTCAAGACTTGAAACGTAATTGGAAAGATTTCCACATCATGGCTGGTGAGGGTAGTCTTGAACGGGTTCCACATAAATTCTGTGTTCGATACCTCGGTGTTTATCTCGATCAGTATCTGTCCTATACTGAACATGTGAAAATCATGCTCAGTAAGGGACTTAAAGTAGTTAATTTTCCATTATTTTCTGTGATTTTTTTCTAGGAAAAAATTTAACAACTGATATTTATTTCAGGATCACGATAAATAAATAATATAACAAAACTAAATGAAAAAAATTCAAAATTAAAAAAATTCCTTCTAAAAAACGCTATATAGTTTATTGTACAATATAACAATACCTCCCATATACATGTATTTTGAAAACAAGTTGTTTTCTTCATCAGCGGTAAAGGTATGAAAAACTCAATGAAGAACTGCTGCTATTTATACTCAAAAGGATAAAGAACAAAAGGATTGAGTTTTTCATACCCTTACCACTGATGAACAAAACAACTTGTTTTCGAAATACATGTATATGGGAAGTATAGTTATACAATGAACTAAATAGTGTTTTTTAAAAGGAATTTTTTTCATTTAGTTTTGTTATATTATTTATTTATCGTGAACCTGAAATAAATATCAGTTTTTAAATTTTTTCCTAAAAAAAAATTACAGAAAATAATCGAAAATTAATTAATATACATACTTTCAACCCCTTCAAGATAATGATATTTTGATGCCGCCATTGATTTAGAGGGCCAAGATATTATGTCACTCAATATTGTTTGACATTTTATTCCGAAACGTAAACAAAAACAAGTTGGGTAGACAGACCTATGCTCATGTCAGAAGGGTTTTGTACTCAACTTACAAAATGCAGTAACAAGCAACGAATAAAATCAAGAAACATGTCAAAGACGATTTAATTGGAGAAAATGTGAAATTCGAGGATCATACTATTATTAACAAAGTTGAACGAATTTTGACTTCTGAGGTATTTGTTATAGTTATACCCATAAATATCTCCTTTGATAATTTTTTCAGATTTTTTAGATCACTGGTGTCCATTCGCGAGGGAGGAAACACATTTTTCATGTATTTCCCCCCCTGTGCTCCCACTGAAACAAAAACTGTCAGTTTAAGAACTGTTTTGAAAAGCTCCCATAGAGAACTTTCAGTTGATACTCATATCGGCTACCTTTCATGAAATTTTTTTTCAGGGGCCACTCCTCTGTACTGTAATCATCGATTCATGCCCTATTTTTTCGAATGCTAGAATGGTTACAAAGCCCTTTTGCTAGGAGCTCTCTCCTGCCTCTTCGACTTGTTTCAATTGTATGTACTCATCTTCATGATACCTATCACTCCTGCAATTTTCATGCAAATCCTAGCAAAGCTGTAGTGTCTAAGTCGGTAAAAAGCGCATATGGCTCCATAGCAATATGTTTCCATAGTAATACAGGGCATATTGCTCCATAGTAATATACGAAAATTCAAATCGCTATAACTTCGGTGAATACTATTCGATCTTTATGAAACTTTCAGAAAAGATCAATCTTATAAATAGTCATCTCTTTGCTAAATTTTATTGAGTTTAAGGGTACCGTTTAGATTTTATTCAAGAATACACAAAATCGATAAATCATACTATTACCAACAAAGTTGAGTGAATTTCGACTTCTCATGTATTTGTTGTTGTTGTACTCATTAAGGCCTACATTTATGATTTTTTTCAGATTTTTCGGATGGAAGGTGTCCAATCGCGAGGGGGGGGGGGGGGGTACGCGAAAAGTTCGTACATTTCCCCTTCCCCTGCCCCCCTCGGGTCTTATAAGGCAATTTTAAGACTTGTTTCGAAAAGATCTCATTGAGGCCTTTCCAATGACACCCTACTCGACTACCAATGGGGAAAATTTTTTTTTGAGGGGTCATCCCCTTATATGGGGAGACCCCCCTTAAACGCCTTTGAAAAAAATTTTCACCCTTGAACTTTCAAGAGGTCACCACTTCTGACCTTTTTACAAAGTTTCATGGCTGTAGGCCTTATAGTTTCGGAGAAAAAGTGCTGTGACATACAGACGGACGGACGGACGGACGGACGGACGGACAGACGGACACAGGTCGTGATTGCAATAGGGTTTTGTATTTTAGTACAAAACCCTAATTAGCACCATCAATTTCAAACCGTGACCATTGAGCACGTGGCTTATTCAAATTAACAAAATTCACGGCACGAGATAAAAAACAAGTTAATTAATTAATTTTGTTATTAGTTTTATCTAAAATATGAGTTTTAACTAACGCGCGATTAATATTTTTTCGCACGTCTTCACGAACCACTTTATTTTCATCGATTTCTTTTTGACTTTCAATTAAAAGGCAGCGGGAGTGCATGGTAAGTATGCCGGGAAGAGTGTAGGGTTTTGAAAAATCTGCGGATGGCCAGTTCCGCGTCGCGTGCGGTACGCGGTACCTCAGTTTGGCTTGACTTAGCGTAGAGTTCTTCGGGATTAAGTTGACGTAGTGTATTTTTCGGTACCGCACCGGTAAAATTCGGGAACGCGAAATAGAAATTAGATTTTTGTAATTGACTGAAATGATGAATGAATACGGAATAAAGTAAAGTAGGTTTCTTTTCCGTATGTTTGTGTTTTCGACGCGTTTAAAACGTAATTGAGCGTAATCCATTTTAAGACCTGCGACCGAAATTCTCTCCGATCTAGCTGGCCGACAAGCAGTCACCGCAAAAAGAATTACGGATGCACGAACTGGTTGACTGATTGGTACCATTCGTTGGCACGACTCAGATTTCACGTCCAAAACCGATGAGAGATCGGTTCCAACTTCGTTCGCACAAGTTAGACAGAAAATTCATTACACCGCCGTTCTTCGATTGTATTCCACACTCGATAGTACTAACTCCGTCATTTAGAATTCACGCACAAATTCACACACGTTTACACAGTTAAAAGGACAACAAATGACTGTTGTCGTTGAAATCCACTACAGCGACAAATTAATGTAAAGTTTCAGGGGTTCCCAACATATCCTAAGATAAAGTCATATTTGGACCTCTGTTTTGCTGATGCAAGCCTTGAATTCAGCTTGAATACTCCTCAACAGAAGCTGCAGGTGCTTCTTTATAGAAACCATAACGCAATCGTAATGGAAATCAATCATCAAAGAGATGATGTGTTCCTCAGTCCAGTTGAACATGAAAATCATCGATTCCGTTTAAAAGAAATGGATTGGGAAAAGTTCGAAAAGAAGGTTAATCGGGCTTACAAGAACCAATATCCTTCTTCTGACGATGGCAATGCATGCTTAGTAGTTCCTGATGACAGGAATCTAAATAACGATGAATAGATCTCTATTTGTCGAAATTAGAGAAGCTGATGTTGGAAACGCTTGGGACAGTAGTTCCCACCATTAAACATCAAAACAATGTGGAAGGATATGGAACACCAACCATTGCAAGGTTAAAAAGATTGACAAGCCTTCATCTCACATGCGTCAAGAATATTTATCGGCAATTTTCGGACTACAACTATTCCACGTTATAAAGATTTGGTTCAGTTATTTGCAACCGAAAACGAACTAATCAATTTCGAGATCAAAGGGGTTAATGCTGAAAAATTTATTATTAGAATGAAATCCCTGGTTAACTTCCTGTGAAGGTTGCATACTTCACTTATATCCCAAAAAGTGAAAAAACGTAGACCTTTTTGGAGAAGGGTTTGCCCGACGGAGCGGATACGGCCGATCTTCTGCAAGCTGCACTAGAAATTGAATTTATTTCCATCGAAACATTTCCGGCCAGAAAATTGACCGTAAAAAGGAAGAATTTACCACTTTATCTGGTACAAATCTCGAATAAAAGCAGTTTAAGTGCATTCTAATAAATAGGGTACTTGATCGCCTCCAAAAAGAGAACTCAACCAGTTCTACTGGTGTCAGAGATTTGGTCATTTGGCTGCAGATTGCACCATGCACTATCGTTGCGTCAAATGCAAAGACACTTATGCTCCGCTGAGTGTAAATTGGCTCAGACGGAGGCTGTTTTTGGCCATCCAGCATCATATCGAGGATGCTCCTGATATCAAGAAGAAAAGTAAAACTTTTTCCAAAGCAAACAAAAGTACAGTGCAGTTTCATGCACTCCAATTTCCGAAGATATGGAAGTCGAAGAGAGGATCGAAGGTAATTCTGATCAAAATACTGATGTAAATTTTATCCAGTATTTAAAAAATAAAAATAAGGAGAAGAAACTAGCTCGCAGTTCTAGTGGTTTCTCTGAAAAAGCCACCAAAGAGGCAGAAAATGTCCCGCCAATCAATGTGTTCGGACAAAGCGGAAAGGATATGGTTCGGCTATTGGAAGCCGAAAATAAACTAACCAATTTCGAGATCAAAAGAATTAATGTTGAAAAACTAACCATCAAAACAAAATCACTGGTTGAGTTCAAGCCAGCTGAAGATGCGCTCATTTTTGGGGAGGGTTCACACTTCACTTATACCCGAAAAAGTCAACAAAAGTCAGATTTTTTTGTTGAAGGGTTTGGACTGCGGAGAGTATACAGTCGATCTTCCCCAGGCGCCCAAGGAAGCTGAACCAGCAATTGAACTTATTACCGTCAAAACCTTTGGGACCAGAATATTGACCGTAGAAAGGAAGAATTTACCACTTAATCTGGCAAAATCCTTGAATAAAAGCAGTGCAAGTGCCCTCCAACAAATAAAGTACTTGAATTTCAAAGTGGTGAGGTGTCAACGATTTGGTCATTTGGCTGCCAATTGCACCATGCACTATGGCTACGTCAAATGCAAAGACGAACATACCTCGGTGAGCTTAAATTGGCTCAGACGGAGCCTAAGGAAAAATTATATTGGGTTAACTTTTGTGTCTTTGGCCATCTAGCATCATATCATGGATGCTCCCGATATCAAGATGCAAAAGTAAAATTTGTTCCAAAGCAAACAAAAGCATATCGCAATGTGATACCTTCCAACTTCGTCAATCTCGGAGTATCATTTGCACTCGCCGCAAGAGGACCAACAGATAATGCTGCAAATAATGTAAACAATGTAAGTGGCAATAATGAGTTGCTCCTTAAAGTGTACCAGCAATTGAATTCTTTATAGGAGAGAATCGACAAACAAGATTCAAAGACTAATAGTGTTTTTCAGTGTTTAGGTCTTTTAAATGACTCAAAATAATTTTTCATCCAGTCACGTTCCCACGGAAAGGCTTCGTCTCATCTCGATCAACGTCAACTCTATTGTTACTCTACGTTGAGGTGACTATTTCCTTGCGTTCATTGTTAAGCAAAAGCTTGACATCATGCTTCTCTTCTTAAATCCACCTCTATTCGTGGGACTCCATGACATTCATTGCGAATTTGTAAGAAACGATAGGGTAAACAGTGATGAGGAAGATAGCACTGGGATTTTAGTTAGAAGGCCCTATTGTTTCCAAAATATTGATAAAGTTGAATTCAAAAACTGTGAATCTCTTGAAGTGTCCGTTATTAAAATTTCACCGAAGGTGGGGATAACCTCTTCGTTATCTCTGCCTATACAACTGGTCGAAATGCTCTCAAGTTCAAGGAGGAACTCAATTCCTTGTTTGAAATACTCGAATTGAACAGGCTGCATAGCTATTATATTCTTACCCGTTACTTGAATATTAAGCATACATCATAGCTGAACGCCTACAATAATCCAAGAGGTGTTGCCTAAGAAAAAATAAAAAAGAGTTCGAAAAAGAAAGCAAAAATGACGACGAAACCAGTAACTGGAGCCACGACGTTTACAGCAAATCGGAAGCGGTACTAACGACGACAAAGTGACGATGAATACAATGACAGTGAAGATGGATGAAAAACGAAGATTAACAGGCAGTCTTGTCCAAACTGAGATTCCTACGGCATTCGGGGGCAGCAAAAAAAATAATGCGAACGCCAGAGCGTCCTCAAAAGGAAGTGCGGAAAACTTTGCAGGACGCGCCAGATGTTCAAGTGCTAGTGGAAAACCAAAGCTAGGGTCGTAGATTCTAAAATAATAATGAACTATCCTAACGCGCACAAGGATATTACGGTAGGAAAAGAAAGGAGTGACAAGACAAGTAAAACACCGTTGTGTGATTTCATCACTACCGTAAAAAATGTGGTGGAAGTACTACGCTCGGAAACAGAAGCCAATAACTCAATTTTCGCACAGCGATATGATGAAGAAAGACTTTAGAAGCGCTGAGGATTAAATCTAAATGGCACGCGCAGATAGCTCCAACATCAAACATCAATAAAAGAATGGCGTCTAGCCCAATAAATTGAGATCGGAACATAAGAAGGTAGCGAAGAAAGCCACAAGGAAACTTTTCCAATTGTTCTAGAAAATAAAGTATGAACAGGAGAGCAAGAAGCCCCGATGAAGACACTGACAGCAGACACTAAAATCCTCAAGATGGCTGATCCTACGCAGAAGTTCTGTGGAAAATCAGGGGAAGTGTAAGTCTCGAAGATGCAAACACTGCCGTTAAAGCGATACGGCCAATGTGGTTGGGCCATATAAAAGTTCAATTTGGAGCAGAGGCCAACAATAAAGAAGCATGATCTCGGCAAATAAATAGGGTGGGTTATCTGTAGGATACAGCAAAGGGCAGCGCCTCTTCAATGTTTCAAATGCCTTGGCTACAATTACACCCAACAAGTATGCAAAGGACCCGATAGGAGCTCTCTATGCTACAAATGCAGTTAAAGAAGACATAAATGAATAGAGTGTACAAAGGAGGCACACTGTATTCTTTACAAGGATGCTGATCCAAGACCGGATCTTGGGCACGTCTTGGGATTAGAAAAATTTCAGGTATTCTAGGAAGCCCTAGTCAAGGCAAAATCAGAACTTCGATAACCCGCATCCTGCAGCTAAGTCCACACTGCAGTTCAACCGTCCAAAAACTGCTTGAGCAGTTTTGCGAGAGACATGAAAGCCCATTTTATGCTGCTGAGTGAGCAATACCATGATAAAAATTCGACATCATGGTACTCTGATGGGACTTATACTGCCACCATTTGGATTCGGAGCAACGGGGGGATGATTTCGTGTGGGTTCAGTGCTCAGGGACCACCTTCTTTAGTGTGTACCTAACGAATCGATATCATCTTTCCAAGCCAAGCTGAATGTTTAGAGGGCGCTGATGAACGCAGACGGCAACGTGCTCGTTGGGGAAGGCTTCAACGCTAAAGCAATTGAATGGGTCATGGCTCAAACAGATTCACGGGGAAAACGAATGCTAGAAATGATGATCAGGATGACGCTCGTCATACTAAATACCGGAACTATGCCAACTTTCCACCGTTTTGACTGTTGAGGAACCATACCGGACGTGACATTCGCCTCGGAGTCCTTAGTACGGACGATACACAGTCGGAGAGTATTAGAGGACTACTCAGCCAGTAACCACCAGTGCTGTTTGCTTGAGATCAGTAACGTTGCCGGAAAATATAGTCGCGGTGATGCTCGAATCGGTTAACAAATAGAACCAGCCGGCCCATTATGCTCGGGCAGCCCTAAAAGATAAAAGAGCTCAAAACAGCTGGGGTTGTTGGGGCTGGAAGATCACTTGTGTGATGATACAGCGACAACGAAGAAACCAAGGATGAAAATGTTCCCACCCACGGAGAAGCATTTATTTGTTTTGAAAACGCCTTAAAGTGGATGGAGCGGCAACTGGAATGTAACACAATACAACTTTAAGCCGTCAAGCAACTGCGGGACCTGACCGCTCGGAAGCGTTCTACTACGTCAAGGCAACATACGCTCCAAGAAATGTTCAAAAAATAAAATCCTGTGAACACAGTATATTTTCAAGAGAACTACATATTAAAGTATGTATGTATATATAACACTTATCATTTAACATTTTATGCACTGTAGCCTTCATAATATATTCTATACGTTGTTTGCAGTGTAGTTACACTAGAGTAATTAATTATAATGCATACAGTACCGAAAACAAGCTCTTTTTCTTTAAAATATACCCTTTTTCATCCGAATTTTTGGTTATCCGAATGGGGCCCGGTCCCAATTGATTCGGATGATTGGAGTTCTACTGCATATATTTATATATATATATATATATATATATATATATATATATATATATATATATATATACAAGTTAATATATATTTATAAACACACGCATATATATGTGAATATATATATGTATATATATATATATATATATATATATATATATATATATATATATATATATATATATACATATATATATATATATATATATATATATATATATATATATATATATATATAAATATATATATATGTGTATATAAATACAAATATATGTGTATATATGTATATTTATATATATATATATATATATATATATATATATATATATATATATATATATATAAATATACATATATACACATATATTTGTATTTATATACACATATATATATTTTTATATTTATATA
The DNA here is from genome assembly GCA_963969285.1 of Odontomyia ornata. NCBI lineage: Eukaryota > Metazoa > Arthropoda > Insecta > Diptera > Stratiomyidae > Odontomyia > Odontomyia ornata. The sequence continues at coordinate 203,567,160 of OZ017740.1, forward strand.
TGTGTATATATATATATATATATATATATATATATATATATATATATATACATATATATATTCACATATATATGCGTGTTTTTATAAATATATATTAACTTGTATATATATATATATATATATATATATATATATATAAATATATGCAGTAGAACTCCAATTATCCGAATCAATTGGGACCGGGCCCCATTCGGATAACCAAAAATTCGGATGAAAAAGAGTATATTTTAAAGAAAAAGAGCTTGTTTTCGGTACTGTATGCATTATAATTAATTACTCTAGTGTAACTACACTGCAAACAACGTATAGAATATATTATGAAGGCTACAGTGCATAAAATGTTAAATGATAAGTGTTATATATACATACATACTTTAATATGTAGTTCTCTTGAAAATATACTGTGATCACAGGATTTTATTTTTTGAACATTTCTTGGAGCGTATGTTGCCTTGACGTAGTAGAACGCTTCCGAGCGGTCAGGTCCCGCAGTTGCTTGACGGCTTAAAGTTGTATTGTGTTACATTCCAGTTGCCGCTCCATCCACTTTAAGGCGTTTTCAAAACAAATAAATGCTTCTCCGTGAGTGGGAACATTTTCATCCTTGGTTTCTTCGTTGTCGCTGTATCATCACACAAGTGATCTTCCAGCCCCAACAACCCCAGCTGTTTTGAGCTCTTTTATCTTTTAGGGCTGCCCGAGCATAATGGGCCGGCTGGTTCTATTTGTTAACCGATTCGAGCATCACCGCGACTATATTTTCCGGCAACGTTACTGATCTCAAGCAAACAGCACTGGTGGTTACTGGCTGAGTAGTCCTCTAATACTCTCCGACTGTGTATCGTCCGTACTAAGGACTCCGAGGCGAATGTCACGTCCGGTATGGTTCCTCAACAGTCAAAACGGTGGAAAGTTGGCATAGTTCCGGTATTTAGTATGACGAGCGTCACCCTGATCATCATTTCTAGCATTCGTTTTCCCCGTGAATCTGTTTGAGCCATGACCCATTCAATTGCTTTAGCGTTGAAGCCTTCCTCAACGAGCACGTTGCCGTCTGCGTTCATCAGCGCCCTCTAAACATTCAGCTTGGCTTGGAAAGATGATATCGATTCGTTAGGTACACACTAAAGAAGGTGGTCCCTGAGCACTGAACCCACACGAAATCATCCCCCCGTTGCTCCGAATCCAAATGGTGGCAGTATAAGTCCCATCAGAGTACCATGATGTCGAATTTTTATCATGGTATTGCTCACTCAGCAGCATAAAATGGGCTTTCATGTCTCTCGCAAAACTGCTCAAGCAGTTTTTGGACGGTTGAACTGCAGTGTGGACTTAGCTGCAGGATGCGGGTTATCGAAGTTCTGATTTTGCCTTGACTAGGGCTTCCTAGAATACCTGAAATTTTTCTAATCCCAAGACGTGCCCAAGATCCGGTCTTGGATCAGCATCCTTGTAAAGAATACAGTGTGCCTCCTTTGTACACTCTATTCATTTATGTCTTCTTTAACTGCATTTGTAGCATAGAGAGCTCCTATCGGGTCCTTTGCATACTTGTTGGGTGTAATTGTAGCCAAGGCATTTGAAACATTGAAGAGGCGCTGCCCTTTGCTGTATCCTGCAGATAACCCACCCTATTTATTTGCCGAGATCATGCTTCTTTATTGTTGGCCTCTGCTCCAAATTGAACTTTTATATGGCCCAACCACATTGGCCGTATCGCTTTAACGGCAGTGTTTGCATCTTCGAGACTTACACTTCCCCTGATTTTCCACAGAACTTCTGCGTAGGATCAGCCATCTTGAGGATTTTAGTGTCTGCTGTCAGTGTCTTCATCGGGGCTTCTTGCTCTCCTGTTCATACTTTATTTTCTAGAACAATTGGAAAAGTTTCCTTGTGGCTTTCTTCGCTACCTTCTTATGTTCCGATCTCAATTTATTGGGCTAGACGCCATTCTTTTATTGATGTTTGATGTTGGAGCTATCTGCGCGTGCCATTTAGATTTAATCCTCAGCGCTTCTAAAGTCTTTCTTCATCATATCGCTGTGCAAAAATTGAGTTATTGGCTTCTGTTTCCGAGCGTAGTACTTCCACCACATTTTTTACGGTAGTGATGAAATCACACAACGGTGTTTTACTTGTCTTGTCACTCCTTTCTTTTCCTACCGTAATATCCTTGTGCGCGTTAGAATAGTTCATTATTATTTTAGAATCTACGACCCTAGCTTTGGTTTTCCACTAGCACTTGAACATCTGGCGCGTCCTGCAAAGTTTTCCGCACTTCCTTTTGAGGACGCTCTGGCGTTCGCATTATTTTTTTTGCTGCCCCCGAATGCCGTAGGAATCTCAGTTTGGACAAGACTGCCTGTTAATCTTCGTTTTTCATCCATCTTCACTGTCATTGTATTCATCGTCACTTTGTCGTCGTTAGTACCGCTTCCGATTTGCTGTAAACGTCGTGGCTCCAGTTACTGGTTTCGTCGTCATTTTTGCTTTCTTTTTCGAACTCTTTTTTATTTTTTCTTAGGCAACACCTCTTGGATTATTGTAGGCGTTCAGCTATGATGTATGCTTAATATTCAAGTAACGGGTAAGAATATAATAGCTATGCAGCCTGTTCAATTCGAGTATTTCAAACAAGGAATTGAGTTCCTCCTTGAACTTGAGAGCATTTCGACCAGTTGTATAGGCAGAGATAACGAAGAGGTTATCCCCACCTTCGGTGAAATTTTAATAACGGACACTTCAAGAGATTCACAGTTTTTGAATTCAACTTTATCAATATTTTGGAAACAATAGGGCCTTCTAACTAAAATCCCAGTGCTATCTTCCTCATCACTGTTTACCCTATCGTTTCTTACAAATTCGCAATGAATGTCATGGAGTCCCACGAATAGAGGTGGATTTAAGAAGAGAAGCATGATGTCAAGCTTTTGCTTAACAATGAACGCAAGGAAATAGTCACCTCAACGTAGAGTAACAATAGAGTTGACGTTGATCGAGATGAGACGAAGCCTTTCCGTGGGAACGTGACTGGATGAAAAATTATTTTGAGTCATTTAAAAGACCTAAACACTGAAAAACACTATTAGTCTTTGAATCTTGTTTGTCGATTCTCTCCTATAAAGAATTCAATTGCTGGTACACTTTAAGGAGCAACTCATTATTGCCACTTACATTGTTTACATTATTTGCAGCATTATCTGTTGGTCCTCTTGCGGCGAGTGCAAATGATACTCCGAGATTGACGAAGTTGGAAGGTATGACATTGCGATATGCTTTTGTTTGCTTTGGAACAAATTTTACTTTTGCATCTTGATATCGGGAGCATCCACGATATGATGCTAGATGGCCAAAGACACAAAAGTTAACCCAATATAATTTTTCCTTAGGCTCCGTCTGAGCCAATTTAAGCTCACCGGGGTATGTTCGTCTTTGCATTTGACGTAGCCATAGTGCATGGTGCAATTGGCAGCCAAATGACCAAATCGTTGACACCTCACCACTTTGAAATTCAAGTACTTTATTTGTTGGAGGGCACTTGCACTGCTTTTATTCAAGGATTTTGCCAGAATAAGTGGTAAATTCTTCCTTTCTACGGTCAATATTCTGGTCCCAAAGGTTTTGACGGTAATAAGTTCAATTGCTGGTTCAGCTTCCTTGGGCGCCTGGGGAAGATCGACTGTATACTCTCCGCAGTCCAAACCCTTCAACAAAAAAACCTGACTTTTGTTGACTTTTTCGGGTAAAAGTGAAGTGTGAACCCTCCCCAAAAATGAGCGCATCTTCAGCTGACTTGAACTCAACCAGTGATTTTGTTTTGATGGTTAGTTTTTCAACATTAATTCTTTTGATCTCGAAATTGGTAAGTTTATTTTCGGCTTCCAATAGCCGAACCATATCCTTTCCGCTTTGTCCGAACACATTGATTGGCGGGACATTTTCTGCCTCTTTGGTGGCTTTTTCAGAGAAACCAGTAGAACTGCGAGCTAGTTTCTTCTCCTTATTTTTATTTTTTAAGTTAATATATATTTATAAACACACGCATATATATGTGAATATATATATATGTATATATATATATATATATATATATATATATATATATATATATATATATATATATATATATATACACACACATATATATATATATATATATATATATATATATATATATATATATATATATATATATATATATATATATATATATATATATATATATAAATATATATATATATATATATATATATGTGTATATAAATACAAATATATGTGTATATATGTATATTTATATATATATATATATATATATATATATATATATATATATATATATATATACATATATATATATATATATATATATATATATATATATATATATATATATACTTATATATTGTTTATAAATAACAAATAAAGAGATTAATTTCTCCTTAATATTCCTTACGCTAACTTTAAACTTAAATAATTTTGCCCCTACTCAAAATAACTTCATTCCTTACGGCACTGATGCACCAATATTATGAACATGTTTTGCTAACACTAAAAAAATTCTACTACGCCTGAGGGGGAATACTGGGCTTCAAGTAGTACCTATTCATAGTGTAGTTCTATGAATTGAGGTTTGCTTAAAAAAAGAGAACGATATCAGGCTATTGCCTAGCAATTAAATCAAGGAGCTTCAAACATCAATGCTCTGTAGCAAATGAGTTGATACTGATAGAAATGAGATAAAGCCTATAATTTTCGATGCTGTTTATCATCTGAAACAAAAATATCTGCAAAAAAAATATTGCTTCTAGGAACTGAATATAACCTAAAAATTACGATTTTTGTTGAAACGAGTACTATAAAAAGATTCCAATGGATTTAGAAAAGAGATGAACTCAGGAATACTTGAAGGAAATGAAATTTACACTTAAGTCTCTTTTCCTCAAAATATACCTATCCAAAAACGTTTTTATTGTGTATGTATTGGTATAATGTCTTTATATGTAAGTATTTGGTGATTTTACCCTGCTGATAACTTTTCAATCTAAGCATTTTATCATCTATGGTAAAACATACATCAAGTGTTCAAAAACTGTTGTCACAACCATGGTAGCCATCGCATTCACAGACAATCAAACGATGACAGTGGTCCTTTGATCTCCAAGGGGCCTCCTGGCCGGCTAAAGCTTAGTCGTATCAGGGTTCATTTGAGAAAGACCACCACAGCACGTGTTGGTCCAACTTACATAAAAAGACTAAACACGGAAATGTCGGAACGGATTTTTAAACTTTATGCTTGCTTTTATTCCGAGTAATATGAAAAACTTATAGTTACAAATCCTAAGTGTCGATAAATATGGAAATGAATAAAAAAAAAATTCTGAACCTACATCTCAAATTTATGCAGCAGTAAAAATTGTCTAATTAAAATATGACAGCCAAAGAAAGTTAAATCTAGTCTTGAAAAAAAAAAAACAAAAAAATTACAGTTATTCAATATTTTGATTATTTGATATATGCAGGCTATTTGCACCTTGTTTTTTTTTTTTGAGTAGGCCGACGCGTTTCGTTTAAATTTAAAAGGTTTAGGATGAATTAAGCAGGTAGGTCCTATGTTCGGCTAGGCAGAGGGATATTACGTTATTTTCAGGGTTTCGTACTAAAATATAAAACTCTATTGAAATCACAACCTGTGTCCGTCCGTCTGTTTGTACACAGTTTTTCTCCCATACTACAGGGTTTTCCAATAAGAGGAGGTATTTTGATATTAAAAGAAAAATGCCATTTTACAATATCAATGATCGGGTGTTTATTTCATTATAAAGAAGAAGGTATGCCGTCAATAGTGAAAAATAATAACGACCACGCTTACAGGACCATATCCTTTTCATGAAATTTTCCATAACCAAACCGCAAAGTGGCTGCCCTATGTCCTCAATAGCCTCACGAATTCCATCTTTGACGTCTTGAATCGACGCTGAGCTGTTGGCGTGGACCTTTTTTCACGCGGCTCCAAAGGAACAAGTCGCAAGGTGTTAAATCACAAGACCTTGGTAGCCGATTGTGATCACCTTTTCGAGAGATAACATGGTCCGGAATCTTTTCCCGGAAAAGATCAATGGTTTCGTTGCTGGTATGGCACGTAGCGCCATGTTGTTGAAAGTAAACGTTGTCCAGATCAATACCATCCAATTTCGGCCATAAAAAATCATTAATGATCTCTCGATAGCGCAATCCATTCACCGTAACTGTTGCTCTAGCCTCATTTTCGAAAAAGTAAGGTCCAATGATTCCGCCGGACCATAAACCGCACCAAACAGCCACACGTTGAGGATAGAGAGGCTTTTCAACAACAACTCTTGGGTTTTCCGAGCCCCAAATGTGACAATTTTGCTTGTTGACGAAGCCAACGAGGTAGAAATGGGCCTCACCACTGAAGATGATTTTTCGATGGAATTCCAGATCTTTTTCATGCATTTCAAGGACCCAATCAGCAAAGACACGACGTGTGTCTTGTGTTAACTGAACTTTATAAGCCTTCAGACCTAAATCTTTATGCAAAATGCGGTGTAATGACGTTTGTGGAATGCCTTATTCCAAAGAACGACGAGAATGAACAATCCTGGATTTTCTTCAACACTTTCGGCTACAGGCTGTTCTTGAGTGACTTGTACGGGTTTTATTCTTCAGATCACTAAGTTGTCCCAACAGCGGTCCGACAAGGTGCTTCACGACGACCCAAAAATGTTCGAGTTTTACGAATCGTCTCTGCCAAATTTTCGCCATTTTTATAGTGAATTTTAATAATTTCGATGCATTGTTGAAGCGTTTACCAGTCCATATTTATTATTGGCGTAGTTTTTACTTGTCAAATATCAAAAAATCACAGCTTCATAAGTGACATCTATCGAAATAGCGGGCTATTCAAAATAACACCCTTTATTGGAAAAACCCTTATAAAAACTACAGCCGCGAAACTTTATGGAAAGGTCAGAAGTTATGACTTCTTGAAAATTTTGGGGTGAAACATTTTTTCGGAGAGTTTTAAGGAGATCTCCCCATATAAGGCGGTGACCCTTCAAACAATGTTTTCCACTATTGGTAGGCGAGCAGGGTGCCATTGGAAAGGTCTTCATGAGATCTTTTCAATCCAAGTCTTAAAGTTACTATATCAGTACCTCTGCAACAAGAAAGGCAGGAGAAGGGGAAATATACAAAATTTTCACGTAATACCTCCCCTCCTTGAGGTTGCACTCGTCTCAACCGTAAAATCTGAAAAAATCATGAATGTAGACCTTTATGAGTACAATAACAACAAATACGTGAGAAGTCAAAATTCACTCAACTTTGTTGGTAATAGGATGATTTATCGATACCTTTAAATTAAATGAAATCAGATACACAAATGGCTTTTTATAAGATTCACCTGTCTTGAAAGTTTCAAAAGATCGAACAGTATTTAACGAAGTTAAAGCGGTTTGAATTTTTCTGTTTTCCTATGGAACAATATGCGCTGTATTACTATGGAACTATATGGCTTTGAAAAATATGCGCTTTTAACCGACTCAGACACTACAGGTTTGCTAGAATTCACATGAATGGTGAAACAGTCATCCAGATATTGTTCGTAAAATATTACATTGAATCTTCCGATAATATTGGATATGTAATCTTCTTTCAGAGATTGTAAGGATATTTCTGGTACTATTGATGACATTGGATATCCCATACACAAGTCGTCCTTGACAATATAAATGGTCAGAGTACTCACTGTGGAAGCCGAAGGTCTCTGGATTGAATGCAGTTGGCGACGAAAATTGTTACGAGTGATTCTTCGGATGGACTATAAATTCATTTAGTTATGATATGTACTGGTTTAAAATCAGAACGTTTTGCTGCTGAGTGGATGAAGACACATCTACTGACCATATGACCTGCTCGAGTGCCAATACATTCGATTAAGATAATAAAGCACTCTAACCATCTCTAAGCAAAGGCTCAAAAGGGACTCTAGTGCCAAAATAAAAAAATATATATATTTGTTATAATTGAACATGAAATAATTCTATTTGATTGTGGTCTCTAAGAGATTGAGTAGTGGTTCTGTGAATCGTCAGCTGTTTTTGAATGAAAACTGTTTTTTAGCATGGTCACTATTTCATCGACGGGTATAAACGTACAGAGGTTAGTTATTTCGAGCGATAAGAGTCGGCAAGTGTCAGTCAATGCTAGAAAGTTGTTGGAGATAGCTGAATCGCGGCTTTTCTTTGATGGTTATTTGTTGTCAAAGTGCATGACATTGGCCAGTATCATTGCCAAGTACCATGTAAGTTTGTTTGTATAGGATAGGGATATTCGGTTTGTGGAGTTTAAGTTGTACTTTAAGGTATAGGGTGGGTAGATTTATGTCTTTGTAGTGGTGATGAGGAGGAACAATTAGTGGAGATTGTATTGTAGTAGTAGGTTAGTCTGCTTGGATAACATTAGTTAGGTTTTTCTTTTCTAGTCGGTATCCATTAGCGTTATTTTTTGCTTGGAGTCCATTGTTGTGAAAATCACCGTTGGATACCCTTTGTCACAGTAAGCAGGTTGTCTGCTAGTTTTTTCTGAATGCGTCTCAATATTTTATGGTTTTTGTGGAAATTCGTTTTGTGGATGCAAGTGTATATTTCTTGTAGTATATCCACTGCCGTGTGTCTTGCATGTATCTATTATTCCTGTAGCAGTTTACTAATGGCTAGTTCAGTGTCGAATCCTGGTCGTTCTAGGTCTTTGTTGTGGTTTATGTTTGTAAGTTATGTTTCAGTCCCTTACCTGATTGCGTCTGATAGCTTTACAGTCGGTGGATAGAGGACTCTGTTTGTTGGTGTGTTGCTTGTGTTTATAGATTTTGTTATGATTTCATGATTAGTTTTAATCTGAATGTCAATCTTTTGTTTCATGCAATCAAAAATTGTAGAAAGGGTTCAGTTTGTATAAGGTGAGTTGATGGTTAGTGTGAATATAGTAGTTATTGGTTGATTTCGTCCTGTTTTATGTACAGTTTTCTTATTAAATTATTTATATGGAGTATTTGTGCACTATGTCACGCGTTTCTTACAGCAAGTGTGTTTTAATACAAACTTTCAAAAGAACCGAATAATATTTACTGATGTTACAGTAGCTTCCGGGTTTTAAAATCATTTTACACAACCTTACTAAAATCGCGTCCCACCTGTCCGTCCATGTGTCATACCACTTTTTCCTGCAAACTGCATAGGCTAGAAACATAAGATTTTGTAGCTATATGCAAAATGACGCCCTCTTCAAAAAGAAATTTATGAGGTGTTTAAAGGGGGTCTCCCCATATAGGGGAGTGGCCGCTGGGAAAAAAATTCATCGCATGTAAGCAATGTGGGTATCAAATGAAAGGTCTTGTTGAGATTTTTTCAAAACAGGTCTTAAAATGACAAGCTTTGCTTTGTGGGATGCAGGGGAAGGGGAGTGTACGAAAGAAATCGCAGAGATGAGACTTTAGGAGTATGAGGGCAAAAAATACCTCAGAAATCACAATTAGATCAACTTTGTTAATAGTAATACATTTTATAAGTTTTACATTTTTGGGTATAAAATCATAATGGCATCTTCAAATTTTCCAAAAGCTACAATTTAAATTACTTTTTATGGAATTGTTTGCAGCTACATATAAATGAGTTGCATATTTTGAATAATAATTTTTCTGAAAAATTATTAGAGAAGAAAAATGTTAGAAGAAGGTGGTTTCAACGTGTGCACTAATTCTCCTCAGGCCATCACTCTTAGATACACACCGGTGATGGCGACCACCATGCTCAGAGGTGAGGGAGTTAATTTTTAATTTTTCTACTTATGCAAACTCAGTATGTTTTTGTATCTGCAAGTTATATTCAAGGTAAATTTCTCTTGTAAGTACTTGTATTAGCTAAACTTTTTTTAATTGGATCATTTCACCCTTTTCACATCAACTTAATGTAAATCTATACGACAAATTTGCTCTACATTAAAGCTTATCTAACGTCGCGCGGATATCGATCACTTTTTCGGATGGCTCCGATAGCTTTTTAAATTACTTTTTATGGAATTGTTTGCAGATGCATATAAATGAGTTGCATATTTTGAATAATAATTTTTCTGAAAAATTATTAGAGAAGAAAAATGTTAGAAGAAGGTGGTTTCGACGTGTGCACTAATTCTCCTCAGGCCATCACTCTTAGATACCCTCACCCTCACCTCTGAGCATGGTGGTCGCCATCGCCGGTGTGTATCTAAGAGTGATGGCCTGAGGAGAATTAGTGCACACGTCGAAACCATCTTCTTCTAACATTTTTCTTCTCTAATAATTTTTCAGAAAAATTATTATTCAAAATATGCAACTCATTTATATGTAGCTGCAAACAATTCCATAAAAAGTAATTTAAAAAGCTATCGGAGCCATCCGAAAGAGTGATCGATATCCGCGCGACGTTAGATAAGCTTCAATGTAGAGCAAATTTGTCGTATAGATTTACATTAAGTTGATGTGAAAAGGGTGATATGATCCAATTAAAAAGTTTAGCTACTACAATTTAAGTTTTTCGAAAGTAATTGTATGTATTATGAAAATTTTCACAATAATTTAACTGCAAACAGCTAAGTTACAGCTGATTGAATATTTAACGATTACAACAACATTAACACGTGGTACTAGGGAGATACACGTTAGCAACGGACTTGGACACTACAAATATTTAGGAATTTTTATAAAAATTTTAGAAATGGTTTGTAATATTGATGTGTTACCATGACTAACTTAACGAAGGGGTCGAAACACTTGAAACAAAATGGCGGCAAATTTAAGAACATAATAACCATAATAATTTTACGAACTCAATTTATGGAATCTGCATATTGGTCAAGTTTTGATTTGCAGAATATATTGTTTGATTTACTAATTGTTTTACAAAACTCTTCTGGCAGGAGCACTCTCCTGCTACGTTAACTTGTTTGTGTTATAACAAGAATAATACGTAACTCTTAAAAGATATGCACTTCGCATCAACCCAAAAACTACAAGTTTCTTGATATTTTCAGAAAACTGCCAACTGTGTGCATTTTTTTCACTAATGTAAAAGCAAAATGCAACCACTTGATAGTCATCATTTTAAAGGTTGCAGACAAAACCCCCTGCCTGGAGCATATTTCTGCCTACTCAACTTATTTCATGTTCAACCATGTTTCCCCCTCTTTTCGTATGTTGATACGAGGAATCATAGAATAAATAACTTAGAAACAAAGCTTCGCATCTTATCCAAAATCACCATGCTGCTTCCCGTATTGTCAATTGCTAATTAGTTATTGATGTAAAAGTTGTTTTGTATAAAACAACACCGCTTGGCGTATTTCAAGGTCTTCAAGTCAGTTTTTTGAATTTTTTTGAACGTTTGCTTCTAGTTGTATCTGTTTTATGCATCGAAAATAGACTTGCTTGTAATGTAAAATTTGCTAACTGCCCTTATATCAATACTTATTATCGCCGAGTGGGATACTTTAGAACATTAATTTTCGTAATTTTGTTTACCGTTTAGGTAAATTTGTCTCGAGAAGTTTTGCTTACCTTTCAGGCGAATTTCTCCCGAGTAACTTTGTCTTGAGAAGTTTCTCGAGAGATTTACCTAAAAGGTAAACAAAACATTTAGAGAAACGAAAACCGGCTTTGTAACGCACAAAAAGGATGAAATAAAATTTATGGAATCAGTGCGAAATCAGTTTTTGCGATTCCACAAATTATAGTTCACCCTTCTAAGAGCGTTTTGAAGCTGATTTTTCCCTCTTAAGGTTTTTTTTCGTGATTGTCAGTAACAACATGAATCCTTATCCTCAGTTGAGTATAAAACCCTTCTGACATGAGCGTAGGTCTGTCTACTCAGCTGATTTTATCTCGATAGTCCATCGCCCCTTTCTCGTTTTATTAAGCTGACGCGTTTCGACTCACTTGAGTCATTTGCAATGATTTGATATAGGTGTAGGCTGGGTTAAGCAGGTAGGCTCAAGGCTAGGCCAGATCAGCTTTGTTCCCAAACTTCAATTGAAGTAGATCTACTCCAATTTGTAAAATAAATATATCTACTTCGCTTCATCCCAAATCTACTTCGAAATATTATCATGAAGCCCGGGGTAAATTTTTCCCTATTGTGGCAAGTCTACCCTAAAAAAAAGTTTTTGATGTTCAATAATAACAAATATATATATATATATATATATATATATATATATATATATATATATATACATATATATATAAGTTATCTCGGATAACACTAAAACTGAAAATGCTGACGATGTGTCTACCATCAAACACAAGCATCGTGAGAAATGCAATGCATGCAGTTTCCCGGAATCGAATAAGTTCTAGTTTTCATATAATTGTAAAAAGTTAGATCAGTTTTGTAATTAACCGTGAAACAATAAAGATCTGGGCAACAGCCCTAAATTGTATTTTTTTAAAAACAAAAAAGGATCTTTTATTAACTGGCGCCCAACGTGGGGCTGCTTTTTAGCGTCGCGAGTACTTGTTATTTTCGATATTCTATTGGAGGACGAGCCTATAATAGTCCCATAAAACACCTACCGAGGCCAGTAGGACATCCAATAGAAACGAAAAAGTCTTCCGAAGTAAAACTCAGACGAGATAGCGTTCCGTGATAAAATAAACGAACGTTTTGCGCGAGTGTATAACCAATTATGCAGTGCGACACAAGTAACCAACATTTTGTGATCTCCGAAGGAAGAAGCGACGTCCCCCAGGAAAAAGGTCCCCGAGTAAGCGAAAAGCAAAGGCAGACGCTAAAAAGGATTCATACCAGCCTGGAACAAAAAGCAGTCTCAAACACCCATGGAAGCAGTACTATTATTCGTTTTGTAAGTAGAATTAATTACTAGTGGTGACTGTTTTCATTCTAAAAGTTCGATAAAACGAAGAATTTTTATAAATAATAAAATATTGAACGTAAAAGTTACAATCGAAATTTCGTAAATGAATTGAACATTTGAAAGTTTGGATAAAACGAATAATTATTTGCTTCGAAACATAAAGTGATACATTTATGAAACGATTTTATTTATATTCCAGAGAATCAAATATAATTCTAAAAACAATACTTATGTTTCATTTATCTTATTTTTTCTTCCTCAAATTTACACAAATTGTATTTTATAAATATACTCGTATATAGACAGATATCTCAAGTCCTCTGGTGAAAATTTATACCAAGTGAAAAAAATATACGTGAATTGTGGAAAAAGTGTAGGAATTGTTCGAATTGTGTGTGCAAAAATTGTAAATCGTGTTGATTACTACGCCTAAATTGCAAATTCAGAAATTATCCTTCCTTCTTTATAAAATTTCCAAAAAAAAGGAAAACAAATATTTTCCAAATTATAGTTGTGCTACACCAAAAATCATCTTAAAATTCAAGTGTGAAAAGGGTGTGGATTTCGTAAACTTCCGCTAAATTGGTTCCCTTTGATTCGACAAAATTTTGAAAAAAAACTGCTACTAAAAGAAAACTTAAGTCCCTGATTTGTTAAATCGTCTGCTTGTGTTGTCTTTCTATTACCATGTCGAATCCGAGTAATTTAATCTGCCCGGCAAGAATAGGTGTTAATGCAGCGGATAACGTAGCGATTCCTCCCGCTCCTCCTATCCCTGTGCCCCAAGAAAATTCAAATCCAATCTCCATAAATAGGGAAGAAATAACTAACTACGTTTCACGATACCTTACGGAAAACCTCAGAATCCAATGCCGAGAAATTCTAAATTCTATCCTTAATCCCGCGTCCGACATAAATAACGATGTCGACGAGCCTATTTACGCTGGAAACGACGCGAACCTTACGGACATGGATCGTGTGCCCGACGTAGTGAAAAGTTTAAGAGAATTTTCTGGACAACCAGGAGAGTTCTCATCCTGGAAGAAAGCGTCGACAGGATACTTAAAATCTACGATCAATGAAGGGGCACACCAAAATACTATGCGATTCTCTCTGTGATAAGGAATAAAATCACGGGCCACGCGAATATCGCGTTGGAATCCTACAACACTCCTTTGAACTGGGCCAAAATTTTCAGGCGTTTAACATTACATTACGCGGACAAGCGTGACTTGGGAACACTGGAATACCAAATGACAACTTTGGTACAGGGCCGCACAACGATCCACGAGTTTTACCAAATGGTATATCACCACCTTTCCCTGATTCTTAATAAACTCTCGTGCATGGACATGAGCCAGGAAACACTCAACGCTATGAGTCAAGCCTATCGAGATAAAGCTCTCAATACGTTCATCAGAGGTCTTCGCGGCGATCTTCCGAGGTTGCTAAGTATTAGAGAACCAGCAGATCTACCTCAAGCACTGCATCTCTGCTTGAGATTGCAAAATGTGGATTATCGCACGCAACATGCGAATAGAGCCCAAACCATACGGTACCCCAAACCATACGGTACATAGAGCCCAAAACCATACGGTACCCCCGATTCCGGCTAGGAAAATTCAACCACAAGTGCAACGAGTTACGCCGTCACCAGCTCCAAGAACAAAGTTTTTCCCTGATTTGGTACATAATCCCCAGCAACCGCAACGCCCAATGTTCTTTAATCAACCATTCCCAAACCCTAGACCATTGCCACCTAAGCCTTTACCCCGACCGGAACCAATGGATATCGACCAAAGCATTCAATCACGAGCCCTTAACTACCAAAATCGACTCAAAAACCACCAACAATTTGCCCAAAAGCGTATACAACCACCACAAAACCACGCAACAAATTACCCACCAAACAAATTGCAACGTACCTATCATCTGGAAGAATCTCCGACTGAAGACACTACGCACGAAGAATACGAACAGAACATCTCTGCCGAGGACCAACAATACGACGAATCCCTTCAGGACTATATTGATCCACCTGAAGATAATACTTACGACACTACCGAATATATAGATGATGTATATTTTTTAGCCTAAGCCGCTCTTCGCTTCCATATTTTGAACTTGCCCTTCGAAGCGGAGAGGTATTAAAGTTTCTGATTGATACAGGGTCTAACAAAAATTATATACAGCCCAGACACATAAGACACCATTTACCTAACGAACGTTACTTCTTTACCAACTCTAAAGCGGGAAGCGTAAAAATAACGCACCACTCTTTTGTCCAAGTCTTTGGCCCCGGAACAGATAAAATAAAATTTTTCATCTTGCCCATTTTGATATCTTTTGACGATATTATAGGTAATGACACGCTCAAGGAGCTAAACGCAGTCATCTACACAAAGGAAAACGATATGCTAATCGGTCCTAATTTAAAAATACCCTTAAAACAACACCATTCAGAATCCATAAACAATATCGATCTAAGAATTTCACATATGAACAAGGAACAATCAACCAAACTAAAACAAATTATTGATAAATGTCGACACCTTTTCTCTGATCCGGATGAAAAGCTTACATATACAACTCGCGTCGTAGGTGAAATTCGCACCATAACAAATGATCCTGTATATTCTAAGTCGTACCCGTATCCCATGTCGTTAAAAAACGAAGTTGAGAAAGAACTAACAAAATTACTGGATGATGGTATCATTCGACCTTCCAGATCCCCGTACAACTCCCCCGTGTGGATAGTACCAAAAAAATTGGATGCCTCCAAAGAAAAGAAATATCGAATGGTGGTCGATTACCGAAAACTCAACACGGTAACCATCTCTGATCGATACCCAATACCCGAAATAAATGAGGTCCTGGCCAACTTAGGCGAAAACCAATATTTTACGATAGCCGATTTAAAAAGCGGATTTCATCAGATACCGCTGAAGGAAACCGACATTGAGAAGATAGCCTTTTCAGTGAATAACGGCAAATTTGAATTCACCCGGCTCCCCTTTGGACTAAAAAACGCTCCATCCATCTTCCAAAGGGCTCTCGACGACATATTAAGGGACCACATCGGTAAAAGATGTTATGTTTATATAGATGACATCATTATTTTCGGGAAAAACGAGGCTGAACATTTTGCAAACCTCGAGAAAGTATTCCGCACTCTCGAGGCCGCGAATATGAAAATCCAATTGGACAAGTGCGAATTTTTTCAACAGAATATCGAGTTTCTGGGTTATATCGTGGGTAAATATGGTATCCGCACTAATCCAGATAAAGTCAAGGCAATCGTTAATTTTCCACCGCCTAAGACCCTTAAAGATCTACGGTCTTTTTTGGGAATGTCAGGCTATTACCGGCGCTTCATTAAAGACTATGCGAAGCTTGCAAAGCCCCTGACATTCCTCTTAAGAGGGGAAGATGGACGTGTGTCCAAAAACCTCTCAAAACATAAAGCAATTTAGTTAAACCAAGACGCACTCGAGGCTTTCGATAAAATCAAAAACGCACTCATTTCCAAAGAAGTCCTACTGGTATACCCAAACTTTGAGAAGGAGTTTGAACTGACAACAGACGCTTCCGAATTCGCAATAGGAGCCGTCTTGTCACAAAATGGAAAGCCCATCACATTCCTCTCAAGAACACTCACAAAATCTGAAGAGTGTTATGCCACTATTGAAAAAGAGATGCTGGCTATCATATGGGCACTCCACAGTCTTCGAGGTTACCTTTACGGCTCGCGTAAGGTCAAAATATTTACTGACCACCAACCACTAACCTACGCGCTTTCCAATAAAAATACCAATACCAAAATGAAAAGGTGGAAAGCAATACTAGAAGAATACAACTATGAGCTTAAATACAAGCCCGGAAAAGCCAATGTAGTGGCCGACACTTTATCAAGACCTCCTCAAACTACAGCAGTCAACTCCCTAACAGCAACACAACATAGTCACGAAAGCTCATCCCATGGTCTAATTCCTACCGCAGAATCTCCTGTAAACGTCTTCCGAACGCAATTGATATTAAAAATCGGAGAAGAAGACAGTTGTCAAATCACAAACCCTTTTGAAGGCTACACTAGGTACGTCCTTACCAAACCCGAATATTCAGAAGCTAATCTGATAGGCATTTTCAAAAGGTATCTCAACCCCCATACGATTAATGGTCTCTTAACTAACGAAGAAGTTATGGGCAAAATTCAGGACATTTATAGTCTACATTTTAGGGATTACAAAATTAGATTTACCCAACGAATCGTCGAAGACATTGCAAGCGAAGTCGAGCAAGAAGAAAAAATTCTTCAAACGCATCGCAGAGCTCACAGAAATGCGCAGAATAACCGACTTCAGCTTATAGAGAACTTCTATTTCCCAAAAATGGCGGCGAAGATTAAGAGAATTGTCAACCGATGTGTTACTTGCAAAGAGAATAAGTATGACCGCCATCCCAACAAACCTTTCCTCAATGAAACCCCTATACCTAGTTACCCAGGACATACAGTACACATCGATATCTTCTCAACCGAAAAAAAACTCGTCCTAACGGCAATCGATAAGTTTACTAAATTCCTAGTTGCCAAAATCGTACCATCTAAATCAGTTGAAGATCTTCGAAGACCACTACGGGATATGCTTTCCTTTTTCTGCGTCCCGGAATACGTAGTCCTGGAAAACGAAGGAGCCCTAAAGTCCTTATCCCTAAAATCTATGATGGAGGACGAATTAATGATAAAAGTCTACACGACACCGCCGTACAAAAGTGAAGCAAACGGGCAGATAGAAAGACTTCACTCCACGCTTGTTGAAATAATGCGCTGCCTAAAAAAAGAAATCCCCCTTGTCCCTTCGAAGAACTCCTTGAACGAGCAGTAAAGGAGTACAACTTCACGGTGCATTCTACTACAGGGAAAAAACCTGTCGAACTTTACCATGGACGCAGTCCTCGACTAAGCCCAGAGGAGCTCGAAAAATCCCGCCTAAACAATATTGAAAAAATAAAACATAAACAGGAATTAGACCTCAAAATTCACAATAAAGGCCGTAAACCTTTAAAAAGTTACCAAGTCGAAGACGTTATTTACGTTAAAATACTTAAAAGAGTAGGTTCTAAGCTCACTCCGAGATATCGACAGGAAACAGTCAAAGAAGATAAAAATACCACCGTTATAACTATGTCAGGCAAAACTGTCCATAAGAGCAATATCAAAAGCTAATTGCCTCTCTATTACAGCATCATCCCCATGGCCTCATGCGGAGTACAAATCTTGGAATACACTAACTCGCAGATCATTACATTCAATTTAGGATACGCAAAAATAAAGACTGGGACATTCAAAATGATACACGACATTAACATCCAACATTATGCTCAGGTGACATCGGACCTCGCAATTATCCTTGAACGCGACATCCCTCAAAACAGTTCCTTACATCCTTACCTTTCCCACGAGTCGCTACAAATCCAGGAACTTCTAAATACATTAAAGCCAAAATTATCAAAAAGATCACTTAACTTTATCGGATCAGCATGGAAATGGGTAGCAGGAAACCCAGATCACGAGGATTTTTTGACAATTAAAGAGAAAATTAATAACGTTTTGGAAAATAACAATAGGCAAGTAGTAATCAACAGATCAATCATGGATAGGATTCAAAATGTAACATTGGTGACGAACAAAATCATATCTTTGGCACAAAATAATTATAACTTTAAAAATGAATACATTCTAAGTATCCAATACAAATTAAAACTAATAAAAGAAGAATTGTTCAATATAAAATATGCAATACAGATGGCTAAGGATAATATTGTTAATTCACTTTTGCTGTCAACTAAAGAATTTCAGGTAGTCACCAACATATTTGACAAAGAAAGACTTCCATACCAAACACCAGAGGAAGCATTAGAATTTTCCAATGTAAAAATACTAATGAATAATATGACACTATTATATATTGTAAATATCCCGGTCACCACTTTAGATACATATGATTCCCTCATTGTAAAGCCTGTCAATCGCAAAAATACTGTCGTGGAAATCCTTTACGAAAAAATTATTAGAAATCACGAAAAAATTTATGCCATCAAAAGTAACTGTCTCAATTTTGGAAATTTAAATATTTGTGATCAAAAGGATTTGTTAGATTTAAGTAATTCATCCTGTGTACCCAATATCCTTAAGAGCCGCGATTCAAAATGCAATCTCATCAACGGAAAGCAAACACCCGTTGTAGAGGAAATAACTACAGGGATGCTACTGCTAAACAGTTTTAATGGAACGATCGAGGTTAATAACGTTCCCCACGATCTCGATGGGACATTTTTGATAAGCTTCAGCAATGCTACCATCAACATCGGCGAATTCATGTTTTCGGCTAATGAAGTCTCCAAATACCAGGCACTTCCACCAGTCCTTCAACCAACTCCACAAGAAAAACGCTACCGTAGAATCCTGTCACTCGAAATGATGGAAGAGATGCATCTTAATAACACTCACCATATTAACCTCTTGGAAATAGAAAGCAAAATTACAACATGGACAAATTCTTCAATAACAATAGCTATCATCATTCTTTTAATAATTATACTCCTCAGATTCAAACGAAATCACAAAGGCAAGATCGTAATCAATCACCAATTGCAAGATCCTGAAACACATCGAACAGAAAGCATCACAGCAATACCTACCGTTCCAGAGTATCAATCACAGCCAGTCATCTCCAGCCAAATTCAATCGAATCAGCGAGCATCTAAATTCTATGACGGACCATTTTTCTAGCAATCGAGGACAATTGCATTTCAGCCCGGATGAGTTATCTCGGATAACACTATAACTGAAAATGCTGACGATGTGTCTACCATCAAACACAAGCATCGTGAGAAATGCAATGGATGCAGTTTCCCGGAATCGAATAAGTTCTGGTTTTCATATAATTGTAAAAAGTTAGATCAGTTTTGTAATTAACCGTGAAACAATAAAGATCTGGGCAACAGCCCTAAATTGTATTTTTTTAAAAACAAAAAAGGATATTTTATTAACTTATATATCTATTTTTTATTTTGGTACTTCAGTCCCTCTACTTGACCTAATTTAGTAGCTGACCTAGTTTAGTACCTGACCTAATTTAGTATTACCTGTTTAACCTAAGCTTCGAGTACATGAAGTCATTGCCTTCAACACATCTGTTAGACACTGAAGATGACTTACAGAAATCAAAACGCGTCTGCTTACAGAACAAAGCGAGGCCCGACGGCTTCTCAAGGAAAAAAAAATACAGCTTGTTTTTGATGAAAGTCTCATCAATTATTTCATTAAAATGTCTTCAAATACACCGACTTTGGGAAAATGAGCCCCAAATATTTATGGTGGAAATTCTTGATGAAATTTATTTTCTAACGGTTTCTTTTATCAATATTATGATATTTAAGTTATTTATTGAAATGTTAACAAAATGATTTGGAATCGGTTCTTTGATAACCTTATATGATATTCAAGAAAACAAGAACAGATTTTTGCTATCTCAAATTGGTTATGAAATAATATTTTTATGCCATCACATCTTTAACATGAAAATTTTGTTATTTCTTAAAAATTGTCCTTATTTATGTTGTTAAAAAAAACTTATTTGATATTTGTGAACTTGTATTTCATAATAAATATAAAAATGGTTTGTATAACGAATCATTCTTATAATTTTAGGATTTCTGGTTGACAAATTTGGAAAATACAAACCAGTAGTCGTGATGAGCTTACTTTTAAATGCACTATTTCACCACTCACTTCTCCTCATTCCACAACAAGAAATACCAGGAGTCATGCCTTCTGCTTATGTGATACGGCATCCAGAAAGTGGCAATGTTGAGGTAAAGTATTATTTAATATAAAGTTCTCGGACTAGTCTTACTGTTCGCTCGATGGTCGAAATTCGACCGTGATTATTATTGAATTCAATCGGAGTACAAAACGAGTAATTCAGATCAACAAATTGACAAAATATAAACTCGAAGCACAGCAAAACATAATCGTATTTGTTATTTCACTTTGTATGAACTTGAATATTATTAGTTTAACATTATATTTGATTTTGTTTAACGATGTACAAGATGATTTATCATTATAATAACAATATAAAATTTTTTTAGGGTTTAGTAAAATAATTTACAAAACCCTACTAAAATCGCGACCTGTCTGTTTGTCTTTCCGTCCGCGTGTCATACCAATTTATCTCGCAACCCACATTAGCTGGAAACATAAAACTTTTTAAGTAGATGTTTAGTGGTGATCTCTTGAAAATTTCACAATAAAATTTTCTTTTAAGATGTTAAAAGGGGTCTCCCCATACAGGGGAGTTTTGCTTCGAAGAATGCAAGAGAGGGGAATGAACGAACGTTTTGTGTCCCCTTCTCGCGATTGGACACCTTAGACATGAAAAATCTGAAAAATCGCAGAGGTAAGTCTTAAAGAGTACAAGGGCAACAAATACCTCAGAAGTCACAATATGACCAACTTCGTTAATAATAGTACATTTCATAGATTTTACATTTTTTCTATAAAATCGGAACAGGACGCTCAAACTTCTTGAAAGCTACAATTTAAGTTTTCTGATAGCAGTTGTATATTGCTGCGCTATCATATTATTCAAACAAAGGGATCATAACACTTGAAACACAATGGCGGGGAATTTAAATACATAATAATCAGGATTTAGACCTTCGAACTCAATTCATGGAATTAATATATTAGTCGTTTTGATATCTAGAAGATACTTTTTGAGGTACTAATTTGTTTACAAAACCCTTCTGGCAGCAGCACTCTTCTCCAACTTCAACTAGTTTGTAAATGAATTAAATGACACCTTGAGATGCAAGTTAATTTCGCTTATCACATTTTTTTGACTATATTTATATTATATATATATATATATATATATATATATATATATATATATATATATATATATATATATATATATATATATATATATATATATTGTCGCGTGTTTTCGGTTCGCGGCCAATAATTTTAATGTTCCGGGAAAGTGAAAATGCAATGTCTTTTAATTTAAGTTAAAATAGTTTATTTAATTACAAAAGTGCACAATGATCAATTTGACACTTTCACTAATTTTAATTTTCACTATGAAAAATCGAACACTTGTCCATAAATTTCTTATCGCAATTGTCTTCTAAATCACTTCACTATTACGAAAATCACTTTTCTACCACTCGAATAATATCGCTTCCAGCATACTATCGCAGCTCTAGTCGCGGTCGAATGAATGATCCCCCCATTCATTCAGCTCGCCTTTATATAGGGTCTGTAGTCATTCAATCCAGTTCTCGTACATTGGCGAATTCGCAGGAACATTCGAGCGACTGCAAATGAATGGAGCAGTGACTCACTTTCAGATGTTGCTCATGCTTGTTGGGTTCTCGTGGTTTCGAGTAAATTCGGGTTCTTCATTGTTGTGAAAACAATTGCGACAGTAGCTCGCAAAATTATTTGTACATGTAACACTGCCCCCACCTCAGTTCTTTTCTGTTCTGTCGGATGAATCTGGTTCAACCGTTGCCTAAGATCATTTGCGTACTCCGAGATCGTTTGGGGTTTCTCAGGGGGTGTTCCGAACTTTATATCGGCTGGCAGACGAAAAGTCTTTCCAAAAATGACTTTGGCTGGGGCTTGGCCCGTCGATGCGTGTTCGGCAGCTCTGTATGCCATCAAAAATAGTGGGATATGTCGGTCCCAGTCCCTTTGGTTCTCGTCAACCATCTTGGCCAGATGTTTATTGAGCGTGCCGTTGAACCGTTCGACCATTCCATCGGATTGGGGATACAGCGGTGTTGTCCTCGTTTTCCGTATTCCCTGTAATTCACACATTTCGCCAAAAACTAGTGACTCAAAGTTTCAGCCTTGATCTGAATGTAATTCGCAAGGTACGCCGTACCTACTGACCCAATTTAACACTAGCTGTTCAGCTACGGTAGTTGCTTCCTGGTTGGGAATGGGGTAGACCTCGGGCCACTTGCTGAAATAATCGGCTACAACCAGCGTATATCGATTTCCCCAATCGGATTCAGGAAAGGGTCCTGCGATGTCAACAGCAATCCTTTCGAATGGCACGCCTACGTTATAGGTTTGCATTTGTCCTCTCAGTCGTCGCTTTGGACCTTTGACGGAAGCGCAAACTGTGCATCTCCGACACAAGTCCTCTACATCTTCTCGAGCGCGGAGCCAGTAAAACCTTTCCCGCAATTTCGCTAAGGTCTTGTTAAAACCAAGATGGCCTCCCGAGCATTCTTCATGCATTTCCTTTAGCTCATCGGGGATTCGGCTTTTGGGTAGTATAGTTTGCATCCTATAGGGGCTGCCATCCGCCGTTTCCCATTTCCGCTTGAGTACACCACCCTCCACCTGAAGAGAGTTCCATTGTGCCCAATAGCTTTTCAGGGTTGCGCCATGCGTTGAAACGTCCTTCCACTCAGGTCGCCCAGTCGTCTCCTTCCATACGAGCAATGGTCCGATGTCTTCATCGGCTAGCTGGGCATTTCGAATCTCCTCCGATGACCAACCTTCATCGAATTCGGCCGTTATCAGTCGCAGATCAACGGGCGGTTCCTTTTCCTCAATCCGTCGGCAATGCTTGCAGTTAGCTGGACATGGACGACGAGATAGGGCGTCAGCATTTCCATGAACACTGCCCTTTCGATGAACGATTTCGTAGTCGTATGACTGCAATCTTTCGATCCATCTCGCAACTTGTCCCTCGGGGTTTTTGAAGTTAAGTATCCATGCATGGTCCGTTCGAAGAACGGCCATAAAGGTACTTGTGGAACTGCTTGATGGCCTCTATTATAGCCAATAGCTCCTTCCTGGTCACGCAGTAGTTCCTCTCACTTTTTGAGAGAACTCGACTGTAATAAGAGAGGACTCTTTCTTCGCCATTGATCTGCTGGGAGAGTACAGCTCCAATACCGCCTCCAACTACAAACATTTTTCCGGGTTTCGGATACGCCAGCACGGGTGATTCACACAGCTTTTCCTTCAGGATCTCGAAGGCTGTCTGGCATTGTTCATTCCAGACATACGGACGATTTTTCTCGGTTAGCTGATGGAGACACTTAGCTATTTTGGCAAAGTCTTTGACGAATCTTCGATAGTAGGTTGCCAGACCCAGGAAACTCCGTCGTTGGCCCTTGTTGTGTGGTGTTGGCCAGCTTTTCACGGCTTCAATTTTCTCCGGGTCTGTTTTGACCCCTTCTGCTGATACAACGTGTCCCAGGTATTTTACTTCAGCTGCGAAAAGGGTACACTTGTCGGGACTAAGTTTCAAATTTCCCAGTCGCAGTCGGGAGAAAACCTCTTCTAAGTTCCGCACATGCTCTTCGAACGTTCTCCCGATGACGATGATGTCATCTAGGTACACCAAGCAGGTTTTCCAGGTTAGACCACGTAGCCCGTATTCCATCAAGCGTTCGAAAGTGGCTGGAGCATTGCAAAGCCCAAATGGCATCACCACAAATTGCCACAATCCGGTCCCAACTGAAAATGCGGTCTTCTCTCGGTCCTTCTTGTCAATTTCTACCTGCCAGTAGCCACTCTTGAGATCGAGTGTAGAAAACTATTTTGCGTCGGCTAAAGAGTCCATGATGTTATCGATGCGTGGAAGCGGGTAACTATCTTTCTTAGCGACGTCGTTAAGCTGCCTATAGTCGACACAAAAACGAGTGCTACCGTCCTTTTTCTTTACTAGAAATACAGGCGCGGCCCATGGACTGACAGAAGGTTCAATTACGCCTTGTTTTTCCATGTCCGAGATCAGCGCGCTCACTTCTCCTTGTTTGGCTATAGGGAGGCGTCTCGGTGCTTGTCGAATCGGCTTGGCTCCCTGTGTATCTATGACGTGAGTTACCAGACTCGTTCGGCCTTGTTCATCCGGGCTTGTTGAGAAGATGTCACTGTACTTGGTGACCAGATCAGAGGCTCGTTTGAATAGCTGCACTGGCAATTTGACTTGCTTCAATATGGCCGACGTGGATTCCCGGGCTTTGTCTGTGTCTTGCCTCCTTTTCCAATGATGGTCGTGAGTGGCTTCCAAAGAGGTGATGGTGGAAACAGGCTGGCAGCTGCCGATGACTTCTCCCGCTTTGATGCTCGTGGTTGAGTCTGCGGTGTTAAGGACTCTAACTGGTACATACCCATTCCTTAAAGATCTTACAAGGCTTCGTCCTACAATCAAACTGCGCAATGCCGACGTCTTCGTTGGCTCTCTCAGATAAGATCGCTGGTCTCCAGAATCACCATCAAGCTTTGCCCATACAATGCTTTCGGAAGAATTCGGTACATCAGTGTCAGTACATACTACCACATTCATCTTGGGAATTTGGACGCCGGGATCCTCCATCAGTACTTCTACATTCTGCCATTTCAATACACGTTTGCCCAAATCCAGCGTGATTCCATGTGGTCGCAGAAAATCCATTCCGAGAATGCAGTCATCCATAATGTTCGCGACCAGAAAATTATGTCGGAGCACAAGGTCTCCAAACTGTATCTGGAGGTCTACCTCTCCATGAACAGGTGCAGTTTTGCCCGTAGCTGTCCGTAGTGAGAAAATTCTGCCCTTGTGAAGTTATTGCTGTCTAACTAGGTCTGGTCGAATAATCGATCGGGTTGCACCAGTGTCGATTGTTATGGTGCAGTGTTCTCCGTCAACTTGACCCGGAAGGCATAAGTCCGCTTCTCTACGATGTAGTCTTGACACGATGATGGTGGTGCTTGGGACGTCGATCCTCCTAGCCAACCTCTGCCCCACGAAGTTGGCTCTTACATATTTCCCGACCCCTCTGTTTGAAGGGCTTCCATTCTGGGCTCCTGACTCGGTCTGGATCTCCTCCTAGCTGCACACCCTGGACAATAGCTCAGTTTTCTTCGCTTCTTGCAGTCTCTTTGCAGATGCCCCTTCTCTCCGCAATTCCAGCATCTAGGCGCACCATTTACATGCGGGTCTCGCTCAATCTCCACGCGCTCACACCTGCACTCGTCTGCCACTACCTCACGGACCCGGGCAGTGGTACGAGTCGCATTTTTCGCTGCCTCAAAGTTCAGACTGTAAGCCGATGCGTCCTTAACCGTTTGTTTTTGGGCTAAACGCACAGCTTGTTGCAATTCCGGGTCCTTTAGCGCGCTGATGAATGCTTCTGTCGCTGCATCATCTCGATGTTCTGGGTCGTAGGCCGGGTAAGCCAAAAGTGCTAGTCGCTCAATGTCTTGGGCTAGCTGCTGTAGGGTTTCACCAGACTTCTGCACCCGATGCCTTAGCTGTGACCGATAAATCGGCTTTAGATGATCGTCTCCATAACGCATGTCGAGCGCATTCATTATAGCATTCGGGTTTGAGTGCAATTCAACGGGGATCGTCTGCAAAAGCTCGGCAGCTGGGTCTCTTAGAGCAAGAATTAATGCAGTTGCTTGTTTCTGCTCATTCCAGTGAAGTGCCCTAGCGGCGGCTTCAAACTGGATTTTGTAAATACTCCAGACCGTTTGCCCGTCGAATATTGGTGCTTTCACATTTCTGGACGAGCCTTGCACTGCGGTTGTAAGCGGGGCTGGTGAGGTGGTTACTACTGCCTTCGCTGCTTCCAATTCCTTTTTCATGTTTTCCATCTCATTGTTGATTCTCTCCTCGACCTGGCTGACCTTTTCCTCGACCTGGTAAACCTTTTCTCCGACCTGGTCAACCTTTTCCTCGACCTGGTCAACCTTTTCCTCGACGCCTTTAATTTGCTTGTTGAGACTACCGAGCTCTGCTTTTATTTCGGTTGACTGTTTCTCCAGCTTCTGTGTGATGTCTGCCTTGATGTCTGCTTTGATTTCGATTGCTTGTTGGTCTAGCTTCGCTGATTGTTCATTTAGCTTCGCAGCTAAACTGGATGTCTGTTAATTTAGCTGCGCTGATTGTTCACTTAGCTTCGCAGCTAAACTGGATGTCTGTTCATTTAGCTGCGCTGATTGTTCACTTAGTTTCACTGATGGTTCATTTAGCTTCGCAGTTAAATTGGATGACTGTTGTCGCTGCTCTTGCTGCATCAGCATCAACATTGGCATCAGCGCATTTTCTGGCTCCTTTGGTTTTGGTGTTTCGGCTTCACCACCTTCTGTGCCTCTTTCTGCAGCTGACAGCTCATCCGAATCCAGATTCACGCCTTCCGACTCGATCGCATCACGCAAGCGTGCAATCAGTATGGCCTTTGTACCTTGTGTAGCCAGATTTCGTTGTTCCAACTCCTCTTTGAGCTCCGATATGCTCAATTGATTAATTTTTAGATGAAAATTTCCTGGCATTTTTATTGTTTCGGCTATTTTCCCACGTTAATTTTCACAATTGTGCACTTTAAAATTGTTTAAACGTTTTCACTTCCAAAATTTTAATCTCACTTCTCGACACCACTGTCGCGTGTTATTGGTTCGCGGCCAATAATTTTAATGTTCCGGGAAAGTGAAAACGCAATGTCTTTTAATTTAAGTTAAAATAGTTTATTTAATTACAAAAGTGCACAATGATCAATTTGACACTTTCACTAATTTTAATTTTCACTATGAAAAATCGAACACCAGTCCATAAATTTCTTATCGCAATTGTCTTCTAAATCACTTCACTATTACGAAAATCACTTTTCTACCACTCGAATAATATCGCTTCCAGCATACTATCGCAGCTCTAGTCGCGGTCGAATGAATGATCCCCCCATTCATTCAGCTCGCCTTTATATAGGGTCTGTAGTCATTCAACCCAGTTCTCGTACATTGGCGAATTCGCGGGAACATTTGAGCGACTGCAAATGAATGGAGCAGTGACTCACTTTCAGATGTTGCTCATGCTTGTTGGGTTCTCGTGGTTTTGAGTAAATTCGTGTTCTTCATTGTTGTGAAAACAATTGCGACAGTAGCTCGCAAAATTATTTGTACATGTAACAATATATATATATATATATATATATATATATATATATATATATATATATATATATATATATATATATATATATATATATATATATATATATATATAAATATATAATTTATATATGTAAATGTATATATTTATAATATATATATATATATATATATATATATATATATATATATATATATATATATATATATATATATGTATATATATTGCAATTTTCATATATATATATAACATATATATAGCAATTTATATAATATATATATATATATATATATATATATATATATATATATATATATACATATATATATATATATATATATATATACATATATATATATATATATATATATATATATATATATATATATATATATATATATATATATATATATATATATATATGCATAGCAAATTTATGTAACAAATATAGTTTATTTCGGACAAAGAGAGTAACATCTGACATATATAATATAATAATAATTGAAATAACCTTCGCAGGTAAAAAACTAAAAATCAGTACTTACTATAATCCCAATCGTCTCAATGCGCAGGACTTCTGCACAGTAATAGATGCTTAAAAAAACCTAATCCCAGTTGCTAACACAAACAGAAGTGATTACAGAATCTACAGAATCGAGGATGTACAATGATACCCTGTAAACAATCAGAGCGGTCATTGTCAATAAGGACAAAATGACTCGCCCGACTTTAAGTACCTGCCTGGATCACATAGCAACAAATCAGAAAAAAATAGCTGAAAACATTAAATTCACACTTGAAGACTGGCCGGAGCTAGATCATCGTGTTCTAAAAACTGTTGTCCATGGCCCAAGTCTTAGAAAGCAAAAGATTACCCACAAAATATTCAGATATTTAGAAAAGTATCTTATCATATCAAAATTTCAACAGTTGCTAACAAACCGAAAACATGAAAACCTTACTGAGCTCAAAAACATGATTATAGAGTCCAAGCATGATTCTGCCATTGAGAAAAAGATCAGATATCGGCAACATACATGGATAACAAAGAAAATTATTGAGGCTAGTGTTAACAAAAAGAAGGCTTATAAAAACTACAAAAAGAACGCTGAAGATCACGCCCTTAAATATCTGTATAACCAAGCATTAAAAGAATCAAGACTTCTCATAAAAGAAGCTAAATTTTTATATTACTCCAGAAGATTGGAAACAGCGGCGGATAACTCGCACGAAATATGGAAAATAATAAATGAAGTAAAAGCCAATTCATCACCCTGGATAATGTCGTCAAAAATTGAATTTTTTGGCATGGACTCTAAAAGTGCAGCACGCCCAAATGGAACAGCAAACTTGCTAAACCACTTTTTTTTCAACAATTGGTGAGAAAATTACGAAAGAGCTTGGTGACAAGTCAACTAGCTATTTGAATATCATAAATAGCCCACATAAATCCATCTTTCATATTCATCAAACGAATAAAAGAGAAGTATTAAATACAATCAAAGATTTGAAAAAAAATTCAGCACCAGGTATTGACAACATCGCCAGACATGAAATTATTCTAGTCAAAGCGGAGGTAGCTGAACTACTGGGAAATTTTATAAACGAGCATATTAGAAATGGAACATTTCTGGACGAAGAGAAACTGGCAAAAATAATTCCAATATTCTAAAGAGGAGATCGGAATAATTACCGCCTTCTTGCACTTTTGACAGTCTTTAGTCAAATATTCGAAAAACTTATTAATAATCGCTTAAAATCTTTCTTAATGGACAATTCTATCATAAATCCGAAGCAGTTTGGCTTTCAAGAGAACAAGAGTACCTTCGATGCGTTACTTTCTGTCTCACGTTACATCAATGAAAGTCTTGATAAAGGAGATTATGTTATTGCAATTTTTGTGGATCTGAAGGAGCCTTTTGTTACAGTTGGTCATGACGTGTTACTTCAAAAACATGATCCATATGGTATTTAAGGCAAACCAAAACAACTTTTTAAAAGTTATTTAGAAGGAAAATTCCAAAGAACATCAGTTAATAATGTCTTGAGCAATCTAGCACCAATGAAATCGGCGGCTCCTCAAGGATCCATACTTGGAACAGCCTTGCTGTTGCTACATAATAATAATTTGAATAGATGTAAGCTGAAAGGTGCCCACACATTATACAAGTATGCTTTACTTCTTTATTCATGTTTTTAAAATTTTTTATTGTTAAGACTTAAGCAAGTCAATAGAAATTGAGTAAAAAAGAAAAGATAAAAGTGGTTGACAAACAGTGGAGGGAAAGGGGACATGATAAAGTTGCCAAGGAGAATATCGTCAACGAGGATCTATATAAATATCATTCATGGCTTATAGAAAACAAACTAGCATTGAATACTATAAGGACAAAATACATTATTTTTAAAAAGAAAAATAATGAAGACATAGAAATTGACCTAAAAATTAGAATGTTTGACATTAAATATTTCGGTCTTACCATAGATCATCATTTGACATGGTTACCACACATAAATAATTTGAGAAGACAACTAGCACCAATTATCGGAATGTTGAGAAGATATGGAGATTTTCCAATGCATATAAAGAAACTTGTATTAAATGCATTTGTACTGACAAAGCTTCATTATCGGGTGGTCATTTGGAGTCAATCGTCAAAGCAAAACCTTCATCTTATATTCAGAATACTAACTAAAGCCTCTTTCTTTTATGTCCCTTTTGAGTACAGGGAATAAAAACAAGCCACAGGAACAAGGTCCGGTGAATAAGGGTCGAACAATCGGTGTCATGCCGTTTTTGGACAAAAACTTCTTCACGGACAACACTGTGTGGGCAGGTGCAGTGTCATGGTGGAAGAACCAATCCTCTGTGCGCCAAAGATCCGCCCTTTTCTTTCGCTCAACATCTTGAAAACCTCTAAATAGAAGTGTTGGTTGACTGTTTGGCTTAAAGGAACACACTTTGCATACACAACACTTAAGGAGGTTTACCGAAAACGCCTAGCATAGGTACAGAGAAGACGAGCGCTGAGGATTGCATCTTCGTATCTGACAGTTTCTGATTCGGCGGTGAAAATCATTACAGCCATGACACCTGTCGGCCGCTCTATTATCTGCGTCGAAATGAGGATGCGAGGAAGATGGTTGTCTGCGAGGAGAGACAGCACTCACTCAACGCTTGGCAGCTGTCTTGGGTGAATTGCACGAAGGGAAGGTGGACTGCAAGCCTCATTCCGAATGTGAGACCATGGCTAAATTGAAGTCATGGTGAGACTGAATTCTATCTGTCCCAGCTTTTGAGCGGGCATGGGTGTTTTCGGTCTTACCTGCACAAGATTGGAAAGTCACGGTCCCCGATTGTCGGTATCACCCAGGAGAAGAAAACAATGCCTGCCACACATTTTTTGCGTGCATAAAACTGGACAGGCTACGAAGGGCCCTCTACAGGGAGACGGGAGAGCTTACCCAGGATAATATTGTCGCGGTGATGCTTGAATCGGCTGACCTAGAAGATAAAAGGGACTCACTGGAGCCGGAGGGGTTGGGGCTAGGTGATCGCTTGTCTGGCACCTCCTTTTCCCCTCTCCCCTCCCGCTAAAAGAGGGATCCCTTAGCTTAGAGGCACTTCACATCGTAACAAAACGAGACCTAGCCCGAAGTAATGTATCAAACGGTTCCAGGCTAGATTCTAAGGTTGACAGAGGAGGTGTTTAGTGGGTAGTCCAGTCACCTCCTTGCAAGCATGGAGGTCCCACACTCTGTGCGTAAATGGGCATTCACCTCCCTACTACAAAAAAAAACACCTCTGCAATCGAAGAAACAAATTCGCGATGGCTTGATGTTCGATTTCACTTGGCGTGCTTTTTGAAGATGGAGAGAGGGATGCCTTCCATTGGCTGCTTTGTTTCGGGTTCGTACGCATAGCATCCTGATTCATCACCAATTATGACCTTGAAAAAAAATTGGGCCTTATTTAACTGATTTTGCATCTCAAGAGAAGCCTGAAGTCGACGCTCTCTTTGATCGTCAGTGAGAAGGTGGGCAAAAATTTTTTTGCAATCCTTCTCATGTTCAAATTCTCGGATAAAATCCTCTGTATTGAACTCCATGATAATCCAGATATCTCACAAAGTTCATCGATGGTTTGGCGACAGTCTTCACGAACAAGAGTGTTGATTTTTTCAACTTTATCTACATATATGGGTAGCATTCAATGTTCAAATGTGAGTATCAATCGATCCTTTTTTTGAAGTTCAATAGTATTAATATCGACAACAGTATCAGATTAAAAACAAGTTGGACATATAAAACTTAATGTCAGAAGTGTTGTACTTATCATATGATATGCACTTGTAAAGGCCTATCCATGAAATTTCAAATTTTTCGTATGAAAGATCTCCAATCGCAAGGGGAGTGAACGCAAAAGTTTCGTACATGTTCTCTTCCCTGCTGCTTTTGACACTAATAAGGAAGTTTTTGGACCCATTTTGAAAATATCTCACTGAGACCATTCATATGGCACCCTGCTCGGCGCAGGAGCGGTGCACGTTATTTAGTAGTCATAAGTACGCCAGAAAATGCAGAGCGTGTGAGAAGGAAAATTATGCGTAGTCCCCACAAAACTTGCTATACACTTATGGGATCGAAACTAAGTTCAAAGGTCTACATCGAGGTTCGTTTATGACTGATCCTATCTTTCTGAACATTTCGTACCTGCACCTGTATTAACTTGTTCGACGGGCCATTCGTTACTCTTTGAATATTGAAGTGCTAACAGAATCGACGTCTCGCCACGCTCCGATTTATTGTTCGTGAAATACGCTTCGATCCACAAATGCCAAATAACGCTCATTGCTACCGCGCCAAGCAGTATCCTACTTCCTCCGCTGCAGCTACTCAAGTCGACATGAGGTCAATTCAAATTTTCAAATCTGCCGGTGGACCCTCAGTATTTATGTAGTTAGTATTTTACTTTATTTTTAGTACAAATATATGTTTTTTTTCCCTGAAACATTAACTGAAGATGTTGGTAACTAAGTGTTCATTATATTTATTGCTAATCGTAGTTATGTTGATCGAAGTCATTTTTCAATGTTTTATGTAAATATATACATTTCCTGTTTGATTGTGAAGATGTATCTAATAACCTAAATATTTGATCATTTAAATCATGCTCGGTCTCAATCGATTCACATAGTTAGATTTCTACTTTATGGTATATGAATAATTTATTCCAGTCATTTAGTTTAAGTCAGTTTAATGCGTTTTTAAAACAAATTATAAATTTTGCACTTCTAAACTTTTCCGCGCATTTACAATGCCTAAAAAGTGACACAAAGTTTTCCAATAAAAAGTATTGATGCAAATTTTCAATACAAATAAGCAATTAATTTTATGTATTTCTAATATAAGTTATGAATAAATTTTAACTTTCTGTACTTCTTTTTAAATCAATAATCAAAATCCTCGAATGTATCGATCAAATATGCCTAAAAACCAGGATGAAAGCCGGTAATTTTCTTTTACCGTTATGCTCTTTTCATGTTTTTTAAGGATAATTCGATAGAAACTAAGTCCCATACAAAAAAATAGAACTGTTTTGCCAATCTTCGTTGGAGAGTTATGCCCAGCTATTCATAAAAAATACAACAACAAAAAAATTCGGTTAAAAAATAACGGTTTTTAAAATTTTTATTGATAACACTAAAGCTTGTCAATCGAAATTAATTAAAAGAGAAAAGCTAAAACTGGTTGACAAACAGTGGAGGGAAAGAGGTTTAACTGTTTTATTTTTGCCAATAAATGTAAAAAAGATATCCCGGTACATAGAACAGAAGAGAAATATGCATAGAAATCAATCCGGGGGCATATTGTTGGCTTGTGTTTTCTTCTTTAGTAGTGTTGCAACCCACGACAAGGTAAAAAGTGTACCGAAGAAAAAAAAAACAATTTACCATAAAAAAAAAGATCTAGCAGAGAAACGAAAACATGAAATCAGTTCGGTGTATGCATCTATCAAAGAACTAGGAGAGGGTTCCAATCCATAAATAAAAAGTGGACAAGAAGCAATTATATGTAACCCAGTTCAAACATAAATCAGATGGCACACTATTTCCAGAAGCTATTAACAGCGCTGCCAGCAACTATTGTAGCTTTGAATATTCCAGAAGCAGAACAAGAAGCTCTAGTTTTACCAACAAAGAGAGACGAAGTACAGGTAGCAGTATGTGGCCCTGAAATAGATGGAACATCAGTAGATCTATTCCAAAGGAGGCCCTATCTAAGCAACCTTCTCGACCGATTAATATGCAGAGTATAGTCAGAGATGCAAGTACCAGAAGACTTTGGCATCCCAACAAATCTGATCCACATGGGTAAAGTCACAATACTGGACACAGAGCGTCAGGTGAAAGTAAATGCCAACTACCGGATAGTTATAAAATGAAATAAGGCTTAAAACAAGCTCTGAAAAGCATTATCAGAGAAACATCAGCTGAAATCTCTAGTATACTAATGCTGAAGTCCACACAATTGGTAGTATATGCTGATGATGTCAATAGTATCGCACGTACAATCCCAGGTGCCTCCAAGCCAATGAACCGAAAACTAAATCCATGACTTAAACGAGGTAGAACACTCCAGTAAAAGGAAATTTACCCGTGGGAGACTATAATCTTGAAAGTGTGGGTAACTTTGTGCGATTTGGACCCAACCTCTTTGGATTGGCTGTCAAAAAGTACAAGATTGGATGCCGTATAGCCACCGCAAAAACCCTTTTACTCCTTATCATACTTTCCATTCCAAGGTCCAAAGTTGTGTGCATGCAAAGTAAACTTCATACTTTCAAATTGATAGTCAAACTTGTGCAGTTATATGGAAGTGAAACATGGACCTGGACGAGCGAATTCACAAAGATAGTAAACATATTTGCTCCGGGAAATTTATGACTAAGGGAAACAAGCATCAAAGAGGAGATTACATTATTAGGATGACTTGTATGAACTGTTTGATACAACACCTGTTTCTACTTGCATATAGTTATGCATATCACAATAAGACGGCTATATAAAGGGTGATTCATTATGATTTGATTTTCAATATACTTTTCTCGACAGATCACGCGTGACTCCTACAAACAATAATGTAATTTTATTCAGTATCGTTTCATAAATCATCATGAAATTACTTACACTGCAACAATGAATCCAAATTGTTCAGCTGCATTACAAAAATCAGCGTTCTGTGAGAAATGTTTTTCGTGCTCTACTCTCAACTAATGGTATGCATCGTAGACCACCTAAAACTGAGAACCTAATTTCACATTGTGGACCAGTAAATTGGCCACCTAGCTCGTGTGATATCACACCTTTAAACTACTTTCTTTGGGATTATATGAGGTTTCTGGTCTTCAGAGATAAGCCAGCAACAATCAATGCTTTGGAAGCCAACATAACTCGTATCATTCGCGAGATACCTGTCACTATGCTGGGATGCGTTGTCCAAATTGGATCCTCAAGATGGACCATCTACAGCGTAGTCGTGGTCAACATTTTAATAAGGTAATCTACAAAAAGGAAATGCCATAGGGTGTTTTTTTTTTGACTCAAAATAAGATTTTTAATATCAAAGCCAAATTTACGCCTTTTATTTGAGATTAAAAATCTAACCTCACTATGAATCACCCTATAGAAAAAATAGAACAAAAAGAATATTAAAAGACAAAGCACACGATAAACATCCACTGAAAAGACTGATGACATGATGAAAAGATACCGTAGGAGCTAGCAGCAGATTTTTGCTGCCAGTGATCAACTAGTGAAAGCGCTTGTAGAGCCTTTATGATTGGAAGAAATTAGTTCTAGAGTTTAAGGCCTTTTTTGTGATTGGAAAGTGAATGTTATTCACGCACAGAGTGTGGGACTCCTATGCTCGCAACAAGGTGACTAGACTATCGTCTAAACTCCTACCCTGTCTACTCAAGAAATCAGCCTGGAACCATTATTTCGAGCCAGATCTCATTTTGTTACACCGTGAGGTGCCTTCAAGCTGGGAAATCCCTCTTCTAGCGAGAAAAAAGGGGGGAAGAGGAACTGCCAGGCAAGTTAGTCCCACCATGCTTTCGATTTAGCCACGGTCTCAAATTCGAGATGAGGCTTGCAGTCCACCTTCACTTCGTGTAATTCCCCCAAGATTGCTTCCAGTTGTTGAGTGAGTGCTGTCTCTCCTCGCAGGCAGCCATATCCCTCAGGTCCTCGTTTCGAAGGAGGTAAATAGTACAAACAGTATTATTGGGGAGTGTCAAGGTGATTTTAGAGCAGGTACATCGACAATAGACCAACATTTACTGTCGAGCAGGTACTCGAAAAATGCTGGGGGTTCAACATAGACGTACACCAAATTTTCGTTGGCTTTAAGCAAGCATAGACAGTATTGACCGTAACGTACTGTGGTCTTAACAAAATGACAACGACGTCGACAACCTCCCAAGTCCGCATCGGTAACCAACTCACTGATGCCTTTGACCTAAATATTGGACTTAAACAGGGAGATGGGCTGGCCCGATCGCTATTCAATTTGGCTCAAGAATACATCATAAAGAAGCTACCTGTCGATACACGAGGTACATAACTATACAAGTCGCGCCAAGTTGTAGCCTATGTGGACGACATCAACATTTTGTCACGGTCATTAACAACTGCCAAAGAACTCTTCCTGAAACTCAACAGCAAAACTAGTAGGGCTACAAATCAATGAAAATAAAACAAAGCTCGTGACGCAGTTGAAGAAAAATACCTCACACACACAAAATATCTCACTTGGCAAGTACAGAAGAGAGAGAAGCAGTAATGAAAGAGATGAAATACGACGAAGAATACAGCTCGAAAAATAAAATATTTCATTCAGTTTTGACGATCTTGAAGACCAACTACATACACAGGAAAACAAAGCTCCAAGTATACAAATCTATTATAAGACCTGTGTTATGCTATGGGTGTGAGGCCTAACCCAAGAATACGCAAATACTCGTATATTGTACGCCTTTGAGCGACAGGTCCGAAAGCGAATAATCGAAGCGTGGATGGACGGGGACCAATGGCACATTCGATACAAGTATGAGCTGTATGAAATTTTTGACATGCCTGAGGTCTCAACGATTGTCAAACTACGGAAGCTGCAATGAGCTGGACACCTAAATCGTATGGATAAACAACAGATACCCAAAAAGGTATTCGTTGGGAGAACTGAAGACCGGAGACCAGTGGGGAAATCGAGGAAACGCTGGGCTGACTCGGTCAACGGAGACAGTCCATCGCTCCTCGGATTTCTAAATTGGAAGACGTGGTCAATAGACTGAAAAAGTTGGAGGTACCATTTGCAGGAAGCCAAGGCCCAAGAGGGGCTGTAGTGCTAAGAAGAGGAAGAAGAGAAATAGCGCAGTGCTTTCTAGCAAGGAGAGCAATATATATCACGCCTGCAATAGCTCTCACTAACGAATCAAAGACTGTCGGATACGAAGATGCAATCCTCAGTGCTCCTCTTCTCTGTACCTGTGCCAAGTGTTTTCGGTATACCAACTTACTACGAGGTGCGCTCCATATTTCTGCTCCGTACAGTAGCACCAACCCTACAGCGCTCATCAAGAGGCACCGCCATCTGGGTTCGGAACAATGACTTTCAAGCGGAGAGCTGGGGACGGGAGGATGGTTTCGTGTGGGTTCGGTGCTCAGGGATCACCTTCTTTAGTGTGTACCTAACGCCTAACGAGTCGATATCATCTTTCCAAGACAAGCTTAATGCTCTGGAGGGCGCTGTCTCGAACGCAGAGGGTAAAGTACTCGTTGGGGACGACTTCAATGCTAAAGCAATCGAATGGGGCGTGCCTCAGACGGATCCACGGGGAAAACGAATCCTGGAAATGGCGGCCAGGACGGCCCTCGTCGTACTAAACTCCGGAAATCTGCCGACTTATCGCCGTATTGGCTGTGAGGGAACCATACCGGACGTGACATTCGCCTCGGAGTCCTTAGTACGGAGGATACACAACTGGAAAGTATTAGAGGACTACTCAGCCAGTGATCAGCAGTGCATCCTGCTTGAGATAAGTGATGCTATCTCACAACGTACGTGCTCTCGGCCTTCTACAACTGGATGGAACATCGGAAGAATGGACGTCGAAAGGTTC
The DNA here is from genome assembly GCA_963969285.1 of Odontomyia ornata. Classification (NCBI taxonomy): domain Eukaryota; kingdom Metazoa; phylum Arthropoda; class Insecta; order Diptera; family Stratiomyidae; genus Odontomyia; species Odontomyia ornata. The sequence goes on from OZ017740.1 coordinate 203,605,236, forward strand.
GTCAATGTTCTCACAGCAGGTGAGCCGCTGCAGGGAGCTTCGGAGGGGACGGAAGAACTGGCAGCTCAAGACGTGGTGAACTCTACTATGAGCATAATCACGACTGCTTGCTGCGCTTCTATGCCCCGTCGAAGACCCCGGAACGGCAAGCCCCCAGTGTACTGGTGGTCTACTGAAATCGCTGAATAGCGGAGGGAGTGTCACAAGCTTCGGCGTGAGGCTCAACGGGCGCGGAACCGTGACGAGGCATGCAACCAGGTGGCAGCGTATAATTAGGGCAGGAAATGCCTTTACAAACTGATCAACAGTAGCAAGGCTCGCTGTTGGCAAGACCTAGTGGACAATGTGAACAAGGATCTGTGGGGCCTTGGCTACAAGCTGGTCATGGGGAAACTTGTTGCCCTACGGAAGCCTTGTATACATGACGCGGAAAAGATGGACGCGATAGTTCGGGGACTCTTCCCCACCCATCCCGTCCGTGTTGACGCTGTCCATGGTGAAACAGCAGTAGAGTGCCCACTCTTCACACAGCTGGAACTGGAGGAGGCAGTCCTCTCCTTGAAAGCGAGGAAGGCTCCAGGTCCAGATGGTGTTCCAGCTGAGGTGTTGCGGCTCGTCTATCACCATTGTCCTGACTTGCTGCTCAGCACATTCAACGCTTGCCTACGGGACGGGGTTTTCCCGGTACGATGGAAGGTGGCGAGGCTCGTGCTGATCAGCAAGGGGAAGGGAAATCTCGAATCGCCGTCTGCATACCGCCCGTTATGCATGCTAGACACGGCTGGGAAAGTGCTAGAGAAACTCATCAAGGGAAGACTCACTGACGCGATTCGTGCTGCTGGGGACCTATCTCCTCGGCAGTACGGCTTTAGAGCAGGACGTTCTACCATTGATGCGATTGCAGAGGTGGTGAGCGCGGTCCAAAAGGCAGAGGCATATAGTCGCACCAAGCGACGGATCGTCCTGTTGGTGACACTCGACGTCAGAAATGCCTTGGATATTCTGGGCACGCTGGAAAACTCTTTTCAAGTTCCAGAATATCTAATGCGGCTTTTGAGGAACTACCTAAAGGACGGAAGCCTGCTCCACGACACGACACAGGGCCAACGATGGATGGAAATTACATCGGGTGTTGCCCAGGGATCAATCCTTGGTCCGGACCTGTGGAACGTGTCTTACGACGGGCTACTGAGACTTGAGATGCCAGATGAGTCGCGCTTGGTCGGCTCTGCGCATGATGTTGCGTCTCTGGTCGCCGGACGCACCGTTGAACAAGCGCAATTTAGGCTAGGTATGCTAATGCGCCGAGTGAGGGACTGGATGACTGCTCGCGGGCTCAGTTTAGCGCTAGAGAAAACAGAAGTGGTCATCTTGACAAAAAGAAAATCCCTAGAGTAAGGATGATCAGTATTGGAGATATGCAAATCGAATCAAAGCCAGCGGTGAAGTACCTGGGCCTACTGATCGACTCGAAGATGAGTTTCTCTGAGCAAATCAGGGCAACGGCTGAGAAGGCTCCTTCGGGAATATCGGCTCTGAGTCGACTTATGGCCAACGTAGGGGGACCCAGCCCATCAAAAAGACGCCTCTTGATGAGTGCTGTAGGGTCAGTGCTACTGTACGGAGCAGAGGTATGGGGCGACGCTGTCAGCAAGGAGGTATACCGAAAACGATTGGCACAGGTACAGAGAAGAGGAGCACTGAGAATTGCATCTTCGTATCCAACAGTCTCCGACTCGGCGGTGAGAGTGATTGCAGGCGTGATACCTGTCACCCTCCTTGCTAGAGAGCGCCGCACTATTTACCTGCGCTGAAACGAGTATGCGAGGGAGATGGTTGTCCGCGAGGAGAGACAACGCTCGCTCAACGATTGGCAGCAGTCTTGGAGGAATCGCACGAAGGGAAGGTGGACTGTGCGCCTCATCCCGGATGTGAGACCGTGGCTAAATCGAAGGCATGGTGAGACTGACTTCTATCTGAACCAGCTTTTGAGCGGGCATGGGTGTTTTCAGTCTTACCTGCACAAGATCGGTAAGTCACAGTCTCCCGATTGTCGGTTTTGCCCAGGAGAGGAGGACAATGCCTGTCACACATTTTTTGCGTGTACAAAATGGGTCAGGCTGCGAAGGGAACTCTACAGGGAGACGGGAGAGCTCACCCTGGATAATATAGTTGCGGTGATGCTCGAATCGGTTGACAAACGGAACCAGGTGGCACATTATGCTCGGGCAGTCCTAAAATTTAAAAGGGACTCACAGCAGCCGGAGGCGCTGGGGCTGGGGGATCGCTCTTCTGGCATTTCCTCTTCCCCTATTCCCTCCCGCTAGGGAAGGGACTCCCCAGCTTGAAGGTGCCCCACGGCGTAACAAAATGAGACCTGGCCCGAAGTAATGTGTCAAACGGTTCCAGGCTAGATTCTCAGATCGACAGGGGAGGTGTTTAGTGGGTAGTCCAAGGGTATCCTCCATGGGAGTCCCACACTGCCAGACTCGGCGGGCGTAAATGCCTTCACCTCCCTACCACAAAAAAAAAAAAGAGGCACATTCTTGTTGGGCTGGGCTCCCCTAGGTTGGCCGTATGTCAACTCAGAGCCGGTACTAACGATGCTGCCTTCTGAGCCGTTGTCCTGATTTGCTCAGAGAAACTCATCTCATTAGCCCTGGGTACTTCACGACTGTCTTTGTATCGATTAGTGTGTCTCCAATACTGATCATCCTTGCTCTAGGGATTCTCGTTTTTGACAAGATGACCACTTCAGTTCTCTACAGTGTTAAGCTGAACACGTGAGCAGTCATCCAGTCCCGCACTTGGCGCACTAGCATACCTAGCCTAAGTTGCGCTTGTTTAACGGTGATCAAGCACCACTCATCTGGCATTTTTAGTCTCATTAACCCGTCGCAAGACAGGTTCCATAGGTCAGGACTAAGAATAGTTCACTGGGGACAGCCGATGCAACTTTCCTCCTTCGTTGGGCCTTTGTCGTATCGTAAAGCAGGCTCTGGTTCTTCTGGTAGTCCCTCAAAGCCGCATTTGATATTCTGGAACTTCAGAAAGGGTTTTCAGCGTGTCCAGCATATCCACACATTCAGCGAACTTGAAGGCGTTCCTAACGTCGAGTGTCACCAACAGGATGATCCATCTCTTAGTGCCTCTGCTTTTGGGCTGCACTCACTACCTCGGCAATCGCATCAATGGTAGAACGTCGTGCTCTAAAGCCTTATTGCATTACATTGGTCTAGTGCAAGTCTTCTCAAATCAAGCATATTCTCAGAAATCTCTTCTAAATTTTGTGAACGTCACTGTGTTTTTCAAAAGAAATTCAAGATTTTAATTCGTAGTTTCTATCAACTTGACGATCAATATGTTACAGCTACTTCAAATAAAATTACGCTTACAGTATTAAACGGCGTTTTGGAATAAATTCTAAAGAACAAGATAATTTATTGTTTCAGCTTCAAGTTTTTATACAGTTGATGTAGTTTTAATTACAAATTAAACAAGATGATTTATTTCAATTACATCTTTTGCTGATCTAACATTTTTGTTAAATTATTTTGTTGTTTTTCTGACGATGGTTTACAGTACGATTGTGGCAATAATTTATGCAAATGGTAAACGGAAGCATTTTGCTGATTTTAATAATTTGAAAAGTGAATGTACTATTATAATATTTATAATAATATTGAACAGTTTCAAGTTGAGTACGCATTATACGAAGACTAAAGAATTTTACAGGTCTTTGATTTTGCATACAATACAATGGGAATTTTTAGGTCTGGTTTTATATATATACTTGTATGTATAGATATACATATATATATATATATATATATATATATATATATATATATATATATATATATATATATATATATATATATATATATATATATATATATATATATATATGCATATATATATATATATATATATATATATATATATATATATATATATATATATATATATATATATATATATATATATATATATATATATATACAAAGAGTGGTCCAGCCGTAATGCACGATTTTAATTGTGAGTCAACTTAATTTGACACTTATTTGTTTCAGTGTTTGACAAATTCAACCTGTCATCTGTGCATGTTCGCCCAGTTCGTCCTGCGGAAAACATGGTATTGTTCTCGATAGTGTGGCAGAAGAGCCATTAACCTCGACTCGTCGTCGTGCCCAACAATTGAACATCTGACGAACACCACTGATGCGAATTTTGAATAAAGATTTGAATTCAAACGCTTACAAGGTTCAATTGACTCAAGAGTTGAAGCCTACTGACCATTTCAAGCGTCGGCAATACGCCGAATGGTTGGTTGAACAGACAGAAGGGAATGGTGACTTATCAAAGAAAATCATCTTCAGCGACGAGGCACACTTTCACCTCAGTGGATTCGTTAACAAGCAGAATTGCCGCATTTGGGCAAGTAAGACTCCGCGAGTGATTGTTGAAAAGCCGATGCATCCACAAAGAATGACTCTTTGGTGCGGCAGTTTATGGGCTGATGGCGTCATCGGGTCGTACTTTTTCGAAAATTAGGACGCCCAAGCAGTTACCGTGAATGGTGTCCGATATTACGAGATGATTACGGACTTCTTGTGGCCAGAAATAGAGGTTATGGCTCTGCGCGATGTGTGGTTTCAACAGAATGATACCACTTGCCAGATAGCCAACAAAACAATTGTCTTTTGCGCAAGAAATTCAATGGCCGTGTTATCTCACGTTGTGGCGATATTAGTTGGCCGCCACGATCATGTGATTTGACACCATTGGACTTCTTTCTCTGTGGATATTTAAAAGAAAAACTGTACGTCAATAAGCCAAGAACAATTCAAGAGTCAAAGGATGAGATAATTCAGCACATTAACTACATTGAATCTCAATTATGTCTCAGAGTCATTGAAAATATGGGCCATTGAATAGAAGTATTGCACCGTAGCCGTGGCGAGCATGGGTGATATTTTGTTTTAGATACAATTGTCATAGATCTTTCTATTATAATAAAAAATATTAACATAATTCTCTGAAAACTTTTTGCTTTATTTACAATTAACATCGTGCGTTCTGTTTGGACCACCCTATATATATATATATATATATATATATATATATATATATATATATATATATATATATATATATATATAATTTATAAAAAATATTGCGTTTTCACTTTCCCGGAACATTAAAATTATTGGCCGCGAACCATAACATATATATATATATATATATATATATATATATATATATATATATATATATATATATATATATATATATATATATATATATATATATGTATGCATATAGGGTTCTCCAATAAGAGGTTTTGTTTTAAATAGATCTTGTGATTTAACACCTTGCGATTTCTTCCTTTGGGGCCACATAAAAGCGGAGGTCCACGCCAACAGGCCAGCGTCAATTCAAGACCTCAAAGATTGAATTCGTGAGGCTATCGAGGACATAGGGCAGCTAGTTTGCCACTTGGTTATGAAAAATTTTATGAAAAGGATATGGTCCTGTAAGCGTGTCGTCGTGGTTATTTGCCTGATGTTATTTTCCAGTATTAATGGCATAGCTTCTTTATTTATAATGAAATAAACATCAGATCATTCATACTAAAAAATGGAATTTTTCTTTTGTTATCAAAATAACACCTCTTATTGGATTTGTTTATGGGAAATTTCATGAAAAAGATATGGTCCTGCAAGCGTGGTCATGGTGGTCATTTGCCTGATGTTATTTTTCACTATTAGCGGCATACCTTCCTCTTTATAATGAAATAATCATCCCGTCATTTATATTAAAAAATGGCATTGTCCTTTTAATATCAATATAACCACCAATATATACATATATATATATATATATATATATATATATATATATATATATATATATATATATATATGTATATATATATATATATATATATATATATATATATATATATATATATATATATATATATATATGTATATATGGGATAGAACGAAATTTATGACCACGCTAGTGGCAATTTCGCTCTAGTTTTCATCAAATTTTTCGGAAAGGTGCTAGGCAAAAACGTAGTGGCGGCCATTTTAGACGAAAAATCGTGGTTTCTGTACTGACCACAGTGTAGCTCTGATTCGGATGAAATTTGGTACAGAGGTTCATTGAACTGTTTGATGAATTTCGCAATAAAAAATTCTAAGTCGAACTGTCTGAAAAAAAATAGCGGCCGCTCAAATTTGAAAACATGCAAGGACTTTTTGTTGTCGTTGTGACCACACCTTTCAATTGATGTTGATGAAGTTCAGCAGTTTGCTAAAAACCATAAATATCTGATGAATTTTGTAAAAAAATGATGTATGAAACTTGCTGTTAAGATAGAAGATAATTAAACCTAAAGATTTTGTTATTTTGGTGATCATTCATGCGCAATTTTCAAAATGGTACCACCGCCGTGAGTCCGTTCGTGCGTCGTAGCAAGTTTTCTTGTAAACCACATGAACTAAAGTGATGAAATTTTCTAAGTAGATCAAAAGTAGTGCCCTCGAAATATTTACACTACAAAAATATATTTTAAGGTGTTTAAGGGGGTCTCCCTATACATGGCTGTGACTCTTAAAAATTTTTTACCATACGTAGCCAATATGGGCTTCAAATAAAAGATGTTGGTGAAAACTTTTCAAAACAGATATTAAGCAAGAGGCATTTGCAAGGAGGGTTGCAGGGAGAGCGAAAATGTACGAAAAATTTGTGTCCTGTTCCCTCGCGGTTGGATATCTTTCAACAGAAAAATCTGAAAAAAATCACGAAAATAGCTCTTTATGAATGCAAGGCCAACAAATACCGTAGAAGTTAAAATTTGATCAACTTTGTGAATAATAGTACATTTTATGAATTTTACGTTTTAATCTATAAAATCGAAGGATGACTCTTAAATTTGCTAAAAATTTGTGCCTCAATTTTCTGATGTAAAACAATCTCTGAAAGTTTCATAAAAATCAAGTGAAGTTATAGACGATTGAAATTTATTAATTACAACAATAATTACACGTTATATGTGTAAATACACGTTCGCAAAGGACCCAAACACTGCAGATGTGTAATGCTTTTGATGACAATTTAAAAAAATTTTTAAAACATTGGTATATTATAATGACTACTCACCATATATTATTTTTCTGAGCTCAATTCATGGAATATATGCGTGAGCCAAGTTTTGATATTCAGAAGTCATTCCTCAATTTACTAATTATTTTACAATACCTTTTAGATAGAAGGGCTCCCCTGCTACTTTAACTTGTCTTTAAAAAGTGATTAATTTTCAAAGTGGGGGCCAATAAAATGATTATTTGTTTTTAAAAATACGGGTATCTACGAGAAATTTACGTTTGCGGCTTATGGTGCCATCGAAATTTTTGTATGTTTGGGACGTGAATGCCATTTCCGCACTGAGTTTAGAGCTCCTATGATTGTGAACTACTGGACTACCCACTAAACCCCTCCCCTGTCAACTTGAGAACTGTTTGATACATTACTTCAGCCCAGGTCCCTTTATTCTATTCCGTGTGGCACCTTCAAGCTGGGGTATTTCAACTTTAGTAGGAGGGGAAGAACTACCCTCCCAGCCCTAATTTGCCCGCAAAAATATGTTGCAGGTATACTCTTCCTCTCCTGGGCAAAACTTACGATGGGGGGACCGGGACATACCAATCTTGTGCAGGTAAGGATGAAAACACCTATTCCCGCTATAAAACTGGATCAGATAGAAGTCATTCTCCCCAAGCCTTCGATTTAGCAGATCTGGGACGAGCCACGTAGTCCACCTTCCCTTCATTAAAAGTAATCTAACCCAAAACCCTAATTAAGCACTCATAATCTCTAACTGAACTTAACCTAAATTCCCCAATGATAAAACAACCAAATAGCTAACTGTAAAGGTCAAAGATAAGCAAAGAAGTGAAAAAGAAAGTGCAAATTATTATAATTAAAAAGATTTTACATTTCATTTCACAAAATGAACCCCCATTAGAAGGAAAAGGAAAGGTAATTAAATGGGATGGAGGTTTACATTTTATGAGACACAAAGCAGACAACCCGCAACACTGCCTGGCATACCCATGGAACTCGCAAGCGGACTCTGCGGGCTGACTACGAGAACATTTCATAATGTTCATAACACTACGGACTTCATAATGGCTCGGACAAGAGCCGCACAAATTCCAAAATTACCACCAGATATATGATGGAAGCGTTGTCTAATGCCAAGTATTGGATTCAAGTCCAACTATCCCGTGCAGGGAGATATAGCCAACGACATAAAATTCGGGTGATCCCAACCAACATCCACACTGCCACAGTTTGACTGCTATCAAAGCCGGTGTAGACTGGTAAACACTAAATTTAGCACGGTGTGCACTGCAACTGCGGTGAACCCCGTGATCAAAGATCTATAAATTAACTATCAAAAACTCAAAATTAAACTTAAAACCGACAATAAAATCATGATGAAAACTATAAACAAACAAAATCATAATGTAAAAATTAATTCCAAACTCATCAAAAAATTCCTAACAAAACGAAAAAAATAATTTCCCTGGGATGCTCAGACCACTATTCAAGTCAGGTACTCTAGGCACTCAGCCCAACAAATCTAAAATTGAAAAAATTCAAACTATAATTAAAAACTAATAAAAATCAACTAAAACCATTAGAAAACCGTTTGGGCGCCATCTATTACAACCGCGGAGGTCACCGCATTTGCAGACATTAAGTTTTAGTAGAGGGTTGTGTAGCCCGGGGTGGCATACTGAGGCCAGTTAGCGCTCAGTCGTGTCGTGGGACTTCCGGGACACCCTCTGCTCGTGCTGAGCTACCCTACATTGAAACCTTAACACGAAGGGAAAAGGACGGGAAAGGAGGAGGTCATTTCAAGAAATGAAAAATATGGTTTTTAGCAAGACATGGCCGTTTATTTAATAAAAAAAAGTAATTTACAAATTCAACAATTAAAAGATATCAATCAAAAAAAAAACAAACATACCCCACAATAATATTTTAAGCAAATAAATTAAATACGATATTAATCAAAAGAAAAATAGTAAATTAAAATAAGCTGGGAAAAATACGTAATAGATAAAAGAATGTCAAAAAAAAACATGGAAAAATATTAATTATTACTTACTCTCTTCTTTTTCCGTGCATTTCCGAGCGCTCGGCGAAGGACCCGAAAATAAAGGAGTAGGGTCACTGAAACATTTAATTGCTTTAAATTAAAACTCATTAAGTACTGATAAGTGGCCACTTCATCATAATATTCAATATGCCCGTGAATTCCCGTTAATTACCGTCTTAGTCTATTTCGATAACTTCATTTTGTAATTCTCCCGCATACGTTCTTCAATGTTTCTGTTACTTATTGCAAAAGAAAACCGTTTTTTTCATACAAACTTTTGATTCCCCACATGAAAATTACAATTCTTATCTTCACTGTAGGATCAGAAGGTGCTTGGCGTTATGAGTTATTCCTTTGTGGTAAGTATTTGAGACAGTAGGAGTATGTACTGTTTTAATAATGTAAAAATATGTCTTGTCTCCAGATCATACGAATGACAAATGCATGTACGAGTATTAGAGGTGGGCAGTTCTGTAGCAAACCAGAAAGTAGTGAATGCACCCCATAAATGCACTGCTTACATTCATCAGGAAATTCATATAGAACCTAATAGAACTTTTGGAAAAAATTCATCTATTTTCTTCTCGTCGGTGAGAATGCATCTGCGTTTCCCCTATGAAAACATTTCACGCGTCTTGTCCCGCACCATTTTCTCTAGATGGCAGGGCTTGAGTGCTATATAAACTTTTGGTTATGTTCCTTGAACTTCTTATCACGATAATACAATTCACTGGTGACAGATTAAATGCATAATACTTACCTGAACACCTTAAATGTAATTCATAACAAATTCTTGCAGGATTCAATTCCGAATACTTTGTGCATATCCACGTAGTATATGGTACCTTCCGCAGGCAGCGTCGTTTATTGAATGAAATGAAAACAGTTCCCCCATACGTAAGATAATATACAGAAAAGTGAAACTAAATAAAATTATTTGCTGTGTTTTTCGAGTGGGGCAAATGAATTTATAATTACATAGGGTATGTTTGAAAGCATATTGCTTTGGGGTAAAAAAATTACTAAGCCATATGAAAATATCGTGGGAGTGTGCGCAAACTGGTGAGCGATGGTTCGCTGGGTTATATACATATTTGATAATGCATTCCATGCTTATTGAGTACTTTCTTACCCATATTTCCCAACAAACCATCGCTCACCAGTTCGTATACACTCGCACAATATTTTAATATGGTTCAGTTCATTTTTCAACCCCACGCCATAAAGCTTTCAAACATATCCTATGTAAATCAATAGCAATAGCACAGCAAATGATCTTTTTTATTTCTAATTCTCTATCTGTTATCCTACGCATGGGAGAACTTTCTTCACTTCATTCGACAAACGGGGCTACAAAAGGCAGCACGTGCAAAATATACGTATATGCTCAAAGTTGATGGAAATTAATCGTAAACTTTAAGAATGGAATATGACTTACATTCTTTTTAAAACGAAAACTAATATGCGCTAAATCTATTGCCAGTCAATTAAATTGATTGGCAAAAATTTATTTGAAAAAACAAACAGAAATCTGTACAACGTCTCCTCGACCAGATAAAAAGGAGCGGGGCATGACGTATGAAAAGTTTTTGATAGGGAAAACGCACACGCATTATAGCCAATAAAAGGTAAACAGATGAATTTTCCTCAAAGCTTCATTAGGTTTTTAATTAATTTCGTAATGAATGCAGCTAGTGCATTCACAGCTGCATTCATTTTTTATGGTTTGCTAGGTTTCATACTTAAACGTATAATTTTCGATGCGTACTCGATAATCAGAAAAAAATTTTCTTTTACGAAGAATAAGATTACCATACTAAAATCAATATTTTAGCGCGTTGAATTTTTGACTTCCAACTATTATCAAATATGCACTTTATCCTATTCGTTTTTTTTTCATGTCATTTATTCGGGTTTCGTTATTCAATAGATAGATTAAGGATGCCTGATCCACTTAAAAAACTCGTAAACTTTTTTGTTAAGTTGCCACATAAATATTTCATAATAAGCCCAAGAAGGGTATGTTGTCTGATGAAAAACAAAAAAGAGAAACATTGGCTCCTGTTCAAAGAATATGCTCTTCATTTTAAAGTGAAAATACATTTGTGTTTTGGCTCAGAGGGGATTTGAAAATCAATAGTCTTTTCAATGCTGAATTACATATTTCATAATAACATGCAAAAGAACCAATTCATTCGACCTTTATTAGTACTTAATGCATCGAATTTACAGTTTTCTAATGAATTATTTCTTTTAGCAAAGTAAAACATTGTTTGTGAGATATGTAATTTATTTTATTTTTCTTCTTCTTCACAGCACTGCGGCCCCTGTTGGGCCTTCGTTTCCTACAAATAGCACCTCCAACTGTCTCAGTCTATTGACTGCGTTCCTGGTCCCAAAATTCGAGCAGCGATGACCTGCCTTCGTCGACCGAGTTAGATCAGCGTTTTCTCGGTTTCCCCACTAGTCCCCGGCCTTCAGTTCTTCCAACAAATACTGTTTTGGGTGTCTGTTGTTTGCCAATACGATTCATGTGGGCAGCCTAATGTAGCTTCCGCAATCTTACAATCGTTGAAACCTCCGGCTATATCGAATTCGCCATTGGTCCTCTTCTAGCTTCCCTCCTATTATTTTCCTCAGGACTCGTCTCGCAAAGGCGCTCGGTATATTTGCGGACGCTTGGGTTAGGGTCTACGTTTCATACCCGTAGAATAACACAAGTTTGCATACTTGGACACAGATTTTCATACTTGGACCTTGTTATCCTGTGTATGTAGCTGGCCTTCAAGATCGTCAAAACTGGAAAAAGTATTTTTTTGCGAGCTGCATCTTTGGCTTATTTCGTCCCTTTCATTAGCGGTTCTCGTTATTTTGGCGCCTATATATACAAATTCACCCACATTCTCGATATTATATTCGCCAAGTGTAATATTTTGTGCATTTGAGATATTTGTCCTTGACTACGTCATGAGTTTTGCTTTATTCTCATTGATTTGTAGCCTTACTACTTTGGCTTCGTTGTTGAGTTTCAGGAAGAGTTTTTTGGCGGTTGTTAATGACCGTGACAAAATAATGATGCCATTCGCATAGGCTACTACTTGGCTCGACTTGTATAGTAATGTACCTCGTGTATCGACAGATAGCTTCCTTATGACGTATTCCAGAGACAAATTGAAGAGCAATGGGGCTAGTCCACCTCGCCGCTGCCTTTACTCATCACATGGTATTACATAGTGAAGAAGCTTATAACAGATTACTGGTATCTCATTCAACGGTTGAGAATAGTTTATGTTTAGGATGAACGCTTGAGTCAGAAGAAAGAACTCGTTGATGTCGAGCTTAAGCATATTCTTTTCCCTGAGCTTGGCACAATGTTGATCATATATTTCTTTCACACACACACATATATATATATATATATATATATATATATATATATATATATATATATATATATATATATATATATATATTTCACACACACATATATATATATATATATATATATATATATATGCAGACATATTGTATACATACATATATACAGGGTCTGAATAATAAGTAACCGGACTGACCTCAGGAATTTTTTTATTGACAAAATATGTACAATTTTTCTTTAGAAATCTTCAAAGTAGTCCCCATTGGAGTCGATAACACGCTGATATCGGATTTTCCAATCCCCGAACGCTCCCTGGAAGTTGGCAACCTCGATGCTATCTAGAGCCCTCGTCGTAGCACGTTGAACGTTTTCCAGAGTCCCGAACCGCGTCCCCTTAAGGTGTCTCTTGATCTTGGGGAACAGAAAGAAGTCCACTGGTGCCATATCCGGGCTGTAAGGAGGCTGTGGCAACGTTGCCCTCGACTGTTTGGCCAACTGCTCGGTGACCAGCAGGCAGATGTGCGACGGAGCATTGTCGTGATGGAGGATCCACGAATCGGCAATCTCGGGACGGACTCGGTGAAGCCGGGCGGTTAGTCGACGGAGCACCTCTCTGTAGTCCTGGCCGTTTACAGTTTGGCCGGGTGGCATAAACTCTTTGTGAACAATGCCTTTCACGTCAAAGAAAGCAATGAGCATCGACTTCACCTTCGATTTGCTCATGCGCGCTTTTTTCGGTCGTGGTGACGCCGGTGTGTGCCACTCCAAACTCTGCCGCTTTGTCTCAGGATCGCATTCGAAAACTCACGTCTCGTTTCCTGTAATAACGTGGTTAAAAAACTCTGGTTCGGTTGTTCGATCGTACGCTCCATTTTCACTCCGACGACGTAACTGAACACGCACTCCACTCTCGCTCGATGCTATCTCTCCAAGCGCTTGGAAGCAACTGCTGCAGCCCGGTTCACTTTACCTAGACCCCCACGACCACTACAGCACCAGATACCGGTTAGCAGACGCTTTGACGGCGCGGGGCAGGCTTAGTCCGGTTACTTACCCCGTGTATATATATACTCGTATATATATATATATATATATATATATATATATATATATATATATATATATATATGGCGAATCCTTTATTATGTCTGTTTTAATTCAATTTTTAATTCAATTTATTTTGCATTTACGAAACAACTTAAATATTTACACCTTATACAATTCCGACCAAAGAATATCCTAGGTAAAAATTTCTTTGACCCTATTAATTAATTTTTGTTGGATTTTTGCACGCTACCGTAGACAACGCTTGTTTTTATAGTCAGTCATTAAAAACAGATTCAACTTTCGTTGAACTATTCAATTTGATTAAGAAAAAGAAGTTTTCTCATTCCAACTTACATTCTATCAATGAACGAACAAATCTCCATTCAAAGAAGATATATTGTACTTGTGGTGTTAAGCAAAATATCATCACTATACTGGTGACCCTGACAAGGCACTAGCGCCTTCTGCCAAGAAGTTTTCTCATCACCATACTGGTGACCATTGACGACACACAAGTGCCTTCTGCCAAGAAGTATTATCATCACCATGCTGGTGATCATCGACAAGGCACAAGCGCCTTCTGTCATCGATTGCGGACAGAAGAACCCCTTGAAGAAACTGCCAGCGAGATCAATCAACTGGAATTGGAACTTAGTTGTTCAATTGACGACATCATAGAAGATATCCTCGAGAACGCTGAAACATTCGTCTACCCAAGTCACGAATGGGATTCAATTGTAGACTTTGTCGTTTTGTGTAGCAGCAAGACCACATAAGAGATAGCCAATTTACATTTACAAAGCAAGAGTACCGTAACGACATTCAAGTTTTTTTCGCAGAAGAAACTATTACATGGATTATCTATCTTCCTTTAGAGTTCAGGTATTTAATTTACAAATTAATTTTTATATTTTGAAACGGACCTGAATTCGAGCCCCAAATTTGATAAAGCAAATTAAGGAAGCTTTAGACGGTCAATTATCTGTTACATCGACAGCATTGCAGTTTCAACTCGATTTTTTAAAGCAAGTTACGAATCAATCACAATTTTCATCGTCAATCATAATTTTCGTCAATTCGTTCGATTGATTGTATTGGAGGTATCCGGATTATTCACCCTATATACACACAGTCAATATTTATCGTGAAGATTACTCCTTTATTTTTCATCCTACATTTACATATATATTTTCTATATTCAATTTAAATAATTCCAAAATAACTAATCATTAAATTCCCTTTCAGTTCGCGAAAGGGAAAAGGTATATCCAACGACGGGTGGAGGGGGGATATACCCATCTAGAGGCACCCTTCATTCCCCGGGCTTTATTTACGAAAATTTAATAACCAATTTAGCAAATTTTTTAAAAAGTTTTTAAATTAAACTCGTTTCAAAAATATTTCCGAGTTTATAAATATGCTAGATCTTTAGAGACACTGTTAATATCTCCAACATGGGAGATAACGTCTTCATTTCAGCCATACCAGCAAGTAATCGGGATAATAACATTAAATATTCCCCAAACAGATCCATTAATGCAGTTTCTGTGAATAGGTGTCCTTTTTGGAAGCAATTCCCTGAGGCGTCGTTCCTTTAGCTTGAAAGTCAGTTTGATCAAGCAGGAATCACCTTGGAACAAACCAAATGCAACCTTTTGCTCTCGGCTTTTGACCAGGATTTTTTAAGGCTTGTTAGTGACCTGGTTTTATTTCCCCTGCCTTCTTATCCTTATTCAACGTTCAAAAGAGCCTTAATTGACAGACTTTCTATTTCGGAATCTGAAAAAATGAAACATGTTCTGACTGAGCTTACTCTTGGGAATAACCTTCATTCACAGTTATTGCGTGACTTGAAAACTAAAAACGAAGGACGTTTGAGTAATCAAATTACTAAAACTTTATGGCTTCAACGTTCACCCCTTCACATGCAGGCTGTTCTAGCTTGTTATACAGGTTATCTGGATGAAATGGCAATCTGCGCTAATAAAATTCACGAAATTCCAAGTCCTTCCTCCATCTGCTTTCTATCGTCAATCGCTCCTGCGGTTCCGTATTCAAATAATCTAAATTCTTGTGTAATCAATCAGCCGAATACTGATTTAGTGAAGGAGCTCACAACACTCGTTTCAAATCTCTCGTTCGAAGTACATATTCTGAAATCTCAAATAGCGAATTTAAATACATTAGAAATTCAAGTAGAGACAATAATTACCGGAACCGTTCTAGATCAAGGACTCCTATTCCAAATCACGAGACAAATATCTGTTTCTACTATAAAATTTTTGGTTCAAATGCATCATCCTTGCAAATTTTCAAATATCCCATTAAATCTTAATCAAACTTTAAACTAAAGGGCATATATTCGTCAACGGCCCTAGATAAAAACAGCTGTAACAGCCGTTTAGATATTTTTGACCCCTTATCGAGGTTGACTTTCCTCATAGATATAAGATCAGAGGTTTCTGCGCTAACAAGCAACAATAATAAAACTAAAACTCATGATAACAATTTCTATCTTACGACTGCAAATGCAACTCGCACTAAAAATTTTGGTTCGCTGTCAGTTTTGGTCTTAGACGAAATTTTCCTTGGAATTTAATCATTGCAGATGTAATAAAACCTATCATCGGTGCAGGCTTCCTAAAAAAAATTTGGTCTAATTGTAGACATTAAAGAAAGATCATTAATTGCTCCATTAACGAAAATTGCCTCTAAAGTCGAAATTTCTCAACAACTTTTTGGATCTCTGTAAATTTTATTAACTGCATCCAACAATCTCAAATTGGATGAGTTATTAAAACAGTTTAGCAATATTATTGTTGATGATGGCACACTTAAGCCAATTAAACATTCGGTCACTCACAAAATTATAACGTCCGGTCATCCGATTTCTTCAAAACTGAGAAGATCATGTAGCGAACGGTTATCCGGTGCAAAAAAAGATTTCGACAAAATGCTAGCAGCTGGCATCTGCCATCCATCAAAAAGCCCATGGTCTTCACCGTTGCAGCTCGTTAAAAAGAAAAATGGTAAATGGAGACCATGTGGTGATTACAAACGACTAAATAGCATCACCGTTCCTGATAATTATACACTGCCTCACATTCACGATGTTGCAAATTATCTTTTCGGAGCTCAAATCTTTTCCACTCTAGATCTAGTCAAGATTTTCGGAATATTTGAATTTCCTCGAATGTCGTTTGGATTATGTAACGCTGGTCAGACATTTCAAAGATTTATTCACAGCGTTCTTTGAGATTTACCTTGCTATTTTGTTTACCTTGACGTCATTTTTGTAGCTTCTAAAGACGAAAATGAGCATCTGGTCTATTTAAAAACTCTTTTTGAACGACTTCGGGAGTTTGGCTTAACGATAAACTTAAAGAAGTGTAACTTCAACAAAGCAAAGGTAAAATTTCTTAGTCACTTCATCAACTCTCTAGGCTTAAAACCTTGTCCTGAACGAGTTTCTAATATAAAAAAATTTCCCAAGCCTGTAACTGTTAAATAATTGACACGATTTCTTGGGATGATTAACTTTTATCGACGTTTCATCCCAAGTGCTGCAGATATCCATCGTCATTTGAATAAATTTTTAAGCGGGAAAGAAAAATGATGGCAATCACAAAATTGGTTGGGACCCTCTCGCTGAAGAAGCTTTTTAAAAATCAAAACATCAGCTATCCCATGCCACTTTACCATATTTTCATTCCTCAAACTCTTGACCTTCATTGGTGGTGGATGCTTCAAACTTCGTCATAGGCGGAGTTGTCCAGCAAAAAATCAATGATTATTGGCAACCACTGAATTTCTATTCAGTTAAACTTTCACCTTCACAAATGAGATACAACGCTTATGGCAGAGAGCTTCTTGCGATATGCTTTTCTTTTAAGCATTTCAGACACTTGCTAGAAGGTCGTCATTTCACAATCTTTACTCACGACAAGCCTCTCATTTACGCATTTCAACAAAATCCCGATAAGGCTTCTCCAATTCAAAATCGGCAGTTAAATTATATTTCTCAATTTTCAACTGATATACAATATATATCTGGCAGCAGCAACGTAGTCGCCGATACTCTTTCAAGAGTAGAATCGACTGAGTTGTCTACAATCTTGGACATTGAGAAAATTGCTCATACTCAACAAAACGATGCTGAACTAAATTCATTCCTTCAAAACCCATTGTTTTGTTTTAGAGAAGTCCCTATTCTAAATTCTACCCTCGAAATTCTCTGTGATCATAGTCAAAATTCATTAAGACCCTTTATACCCGAACAATTCAGGCAACAGGTCTTCTGTCAATTTCACAATTTGCACCATCCCGGAATTAAAGCCACCATCAAACTATTAACATCCAAATTTCTTTGGAACAATGGAAAGCAGACATTAAGAATAGAGTCAAAGCTTGTCTCAATTGTCAAAGAGCCAAAATTTCACGTCATGTCTCTTCTCCATTATGTCCATTTGATATACCAACGGAAAGATTCAAAGTTATTCATATGGATATTGGACCTTTCCCTATGGTCAATCAGTTCAAATACTGCCTAACAGTTATTGACCCTATGACTAAATAGACGGAAGCCATTCCCATGATTGACGCTTCATCTCATTCAATACTTCAGGCATTTTGTTCAACTGGTTAGCACGTTTCGGTGCGCCCAAATGCATCATAATGGATCAAGGTTCACGATTTGAATCGCGGTTCTTCAAAGAACTTAGCATCAAACTTGGTTTCAAACGTAAACATCTTCACCATATCATCCGCAAACTAACGGTTTACTCGAACGGTGTAATCGTACCCTGAAAGAAGCACTTCTTTGTCAAGAGCAGCAATCTTCGTTCAAAGCATTACCTATGGTTTTGCTCGGACTCCGACCCACTCTCTACGAGTCATCTGAATTCACACCAGCAATGATGGTGTACGGTGAGAACATCCACATTCCAGGCGAGCTCTTTACTGAACCATCACAGAACAACCTTCCCAACGAAACTCTTCTAGACCAACTACAGCGTTTTATTCAAAACATAAAACCTGTACAGGTTACCTCACGCAACAAAAACAAACCTTTTGTCTTCAAAGATTTAAATTCTTGTTCGCATGTTTTTATGCGAAAATCACCCTTTCAGTCCTCTTTAACACAACTCTATGATGGTCCATATCCTGTTGTTGGTCGAAACGCTAAAATTTTTACTGTTAAGATAAAAAATATAGATTTATCAATTTCAGTGAATCGACTTAAACCAGCATACTTCCTTATAGACACAAACACCTTTAAAACATCGTTTATAACACAGAATACTATTCAAAAAAAAAGACACGTTAGTTTCAATTTACATCATTAACGATTTTAAAAGCAGCCTAACAGCTTGCTGGTAGTGGGGTGTGTGGCGATTCCTTATTATGTCTTTTTAATTCATTTTTTTAATTCAATTTTCATTCAATTGTTTTTGAATTTTCGAAGCAACTTAAATATTTACACCTTACACAATTCCGATAAAAGAGTAACCTAAGTAAAAAACTTTTCACGCGACCGTAGACAACGGTTGTTTTTATAGTCAGTCATTAAAAACAGACCTAACTTTCGTTCAACGATTCAATTTGATTGATAAAAAGATGTTTTCTCATTTCAACTTACATTCTATCAATGAACGAACAAATACAAAGAAAATATATTATACTTGTAGTGTTAAGCAAATTATCATCACCATATATATATATATATATATATATATATATATATATATATATATATATATATATATATATATATATATATATATATATCTATATATACATATATATATATATATATATATATATATATATATATATATATATATATATATATATATATATATATATATATATATATATATATATATTGTCGCGTGTTATGGTTCGCGGCCAATAATTTTAATGTTCCGGGGAAGTGAAAACGCAATGTCTTTTAAATTAAACTAAAAGAGTTTATTTATTTACCAAAAAATGCACAATCACTCATTTAACTATTTCACAATTTAATTAGAATCTAACATTCACTTGTCAATTAAATTTCTCTCGCAATTGTCTACTTAAATCACTTCACACTAAAACAATCAATATTGCCTGTATCGCAGTTTTCTATCGCGGTTGTAATGAATGATCATTCAGCTTGCCTTTATATAGGGTCTGTAGTCATTCAACCCAGTTCTCGTACATGGGCGAATTAGCTGGAACATTCGAGCAGCGTGAATGAATGGAGCAGTAACTCACTTTCAGATGTTGATGCTTGGTGGGTTTTCGTGGTTTCGAGTAAATTCATTTTGTTGATGTTCTTAATGGTTGTGAAAACAATTGTGACAGTAGCTCGCAGAATTATTTGTTCATGTAACACTGCCCCCACCTCAGTTCTTTTCGCCCCGAAAAGATGTGTGGCCAGTTGTAGTCAATTTTTCCTGGGTGTAACATGGGGCAAGACGGTCCAGATGCACGATTTTCATTTTGGCTCTCGGTTTACGATGTTCCCGTATTCAGTATACGACGTCGTTGATTCGCTTCGTAACTCGGTGTGGTCACTCCCAATTATGTTGCAACTTTGGAGACCTACCCTTTCGCCGTTGCGGGTTATATAGCCACACCAAGTCATGTTGCTGGAAGCCAGTAGAATTAGCCTTTAGATCATACCTGGTC
Organism: Odontomyia ornata; assembly: GCA_963969285.1. Classification (NCBI taxonomy): domain Eukaryota; kingdom Metazoa; phylum Arthropoda; class Insecta; order Diptera; family Stratiomyidae; genus Odontomyia; species Odontomyia ornata. The sequence goes on from OZ017740.1 coordinate 203,625,515, forward strand.
TTCATGCGGTCAGTAGCCGATTCCAGGTGTTTTCGCACGGTCCGATGCATCTCGTTCAACCGTTGCCTTAGCTCACTTGCGTACTCCGAGATCGTTTGGGGTTTCTCAGGGGGTGTTCCGAACTTTATATCAGCTGGCAGACGAATAGTCTTTCCAAAAATGACTTTGGCTGGGGCTTGGCCCGTCGATGCATGTTCGGCAGCTCTGTACGCCATCAAAAATAGTGGAATGTATCGGTCCCAGTCCCTTTGGTTCTCGTCAACCATCTTGGCCAGGTGTTTATTGAGAGTGCCGTTGAAACGTTCGACCATTCCATCGGATTGGGGATGCAGCGGTGTTGTCCTCGTTTTCCGTACTCCCAGCAGCTCGCACATTTCGCTTAAAAACTAAGGACTCAAAGTTTTGGCCTTGATCCGAATGTAGTTCGCAAGGTACGCCGTACCTACTGACCCAATTTAACACTAGCTGTTCGGCTACAGTAGTTGCTTCCTGGTTGGGAATGGGGTAGAACTCGGGCAACTTGCTGAAATAATCGGCTACAACCAGCGTGTATCGATTTCCCCATTCGGGTTCAGGGAAGGGTCCTGCGCTGTCAACAGCAATCCTTTCAAATGGTACACCCACGTTGTAGGTTTGCATTTGTCCTCTCAGTCGTCGCTTTGGACCTTTGACGGAAGTGCGAATCGTGCATCTGCGGCACCAGTCCTCTACATCTTCTCGAGCATGGAGCCAGTAAAACCTTTCCCGCAATTTCGCTAAGGTCTTGTTAAACCCAAGATGGCCTCCCGAGGACCCTTCGTGCATCTCCTTAACCACATCGTGGATTCGGCTTTTGGGAAGTATAGTTTGCATCCTATAGGAGGTGCCATCCGTCGTTTCCCATATCCGCTTGAGTACGCTACCCTCCACCTGAAGGGAGTTCCATTGTGCCCAATAGCTTTTCAGGGTTGCGCCATGCATTGAAACTTCCTTCCACTCCGGTCGCCCAGGTGTCTCCTTCTACACGAACAATGGTCCGATGTCTTCATCGGCTAACTGGGCATTTCGAATCTCCTCCGGTGACCAACCTTCATCGAATTTGGTCGTTATCAATCGCAGATCAACGGCCGGTTCCTTTTCCTCAATCCGTAGGCAATGCTTGCAGTTAACTGGACATGGACGGCGAGATAGGGCGTCAGCATTTCCATGAACTCCGCCCTTCCGATGAACAATTTCGTAGTCATATGACTGCAATCTTTCGATCCATCTCGCAACTTGTCCCTCGGGGTTTTTGAAGTTGAGCAGCCATCTCAATGATGCATGGTCCATTCGAAGAACGAATTTCTGGCCGTATAGGTACTTGTGGAACTGCTTGATGGCCTCTATTATAGCCAATAGCTTCTTCCTGGTCACGCAGTAGTTCCTCTCGCCTTTTGAAAGATGCCGCCGTTGCTCGCATCGGTGTCAACTACAAATATTTTTCCGGGTTTCGGATATGCCAGCACGGGTGATCCACATAGCTTCTCCTTCAAGGTCTCAAAGGCTACCTGGCATTGATTATTCCAGACGTACGGACGATGTTTCTCGGTTATCTGATGGAGACACTTAGCTATTTTGGCAAAATCTTTGACGAATCTTCGATAGTAGGTTGCCAGACTCAGAAAACTTCGTAGTTGGCGCTTGTTCTTTGGTGTTGGCCTGCTTTTCACGGCTTCAGTTTTCTCAGGGTCTGTTCTGACTCCTTCTGCTGATACAACGTGTCCCAGGTATTTTACTTCAGCTGCAAAAAGGGTACACTTGTCGGGACTATGTTTCAAACTTGCCAGTCGCAATCGGGACAAAACCTCTTCTAAGTTCCGCACATGCTCTTCGAACGTTCTCCCGATGACAATGATGTCATCTAGGTACACCAAGCAGGTTTTTCAGGTGAGGCCACGTAGCACGTACTCCATCAGGCGTTCGAAAGTGGCTGGAGCATTGCAAAGCCCAAATGGCATCACCACAAATTGCCACAATCCGGTCCCAACTGAAAATGCGGTCTTCTCTCGGTCCTTCTTGTCGATTTCTACCTGCCAGTAGCCACTCTTGAGATCGAGTGTAGAAAACCATTTTGCGTCGGCTAAAGAGTCCATGATGTCATCGATGCGTGGGAGCGGGTAACTATCTTTCTTAGTGACGTCGTTAAGCTGCCTATAGTCGACACAAAAACGAGTGTTACCGGCCTTTTTCTTTACTAGAACTACAGGCGTGGCCCATGGACTGAAAGAAGGTTCAATAATGCCTTGTTATTCCATGTCCGGGATCAGCGCGCTCACTTCTCCTCGTTTGGCTATAGGGAGACGTCTCAGTGCTTTTCGAATCGGCTTGGCTCCCTGTGTATCTATGACGTTTGAATAGCTGCACTGGCTATTTGACCTGCCTCAATATTGCAGACTTGGATTCCCGGGATTTGTCTGTGTCTTGCCTCCTTTTCCAATGATGGTCGTGAGTGGCTTCCAAAGAGGTGATGTGGAAACAGGCTGGCAGCTGCCGATGACTTCTCCCGCTTTGATGCTCGTGGTTGAGTCTGTGGTGTTAAGGACTCTAACCGGCACATATCTGTTCCTTAAAGATCTTACAAGGCTTCGTCCTACAATCAAACTGCGCAATGCGGACGTCTTCATTGGCTCTCTCAGATAAGATCGGTGGTCTCCAGAATCACCATCAAGCTTGGCCTAAACAATGCTTTCGGAAGAATTCGGTACATCAGTGTCAGTACATACCACCACATTCATCTTCGGTATTTGGACGCTGGGATCCTGCATCAGTACTTCGACATTCTGCCATTTAATACCCGTTTGCCCAAGTCCAACGTGATTCCATGTGGTCGCAGAAAATCCATTCCGAGAATGCAATCATCCATAATGTTCGCGACCAGAAAATTATGTCGGAACACAAGGTCTCCCAACTGTATCTGGAGGTTGACCTCTCCATGAACAGGTGCAGTTTCTCCCGTAGCTGTCCGTAGTGAGAAAATTCTGCTGTTGTGTTGTTGTTGCTGTCTAACTAGGTCTGGTCAGATAATCGATCGGGTTGCACGAGTGTCGATTGTTATGGTGCAGTGTTCTCCGTCAACTTGACCTGGAAGGCACAAGTCCGCTTCTCCACGATGTAGTCTTCATACGGTGATGGTGGTGCTGGTGACGTCGATCCTCCCAGCCAACATCTGCCCCACGAAGTTGGCTCTTACATGTTTCCCGACCCCTCTGTTTGAAGGGCTTCCATTCTGGGCTCCTGACTCGGTCTGGATCTCCTCCTAGCTGCACACCCTGGACAAAAGCTCGGTTTTCTTCGCTTCTTACAGTCTCTTTGCAGGTGCCCCTTCTCTCCGCAAATCCAGCATTCAGGCGCACCATTGACATGCGGGTCTCGCTCAATTTCCACGCGCTCACACCTGCACTCGTCTGTCACTACCTCACGAACCCGGGCAGTCGTACGAGTCACATTTTTTGCTGCCTCAAAGTTCAGACTGTAAGCCAATGCGTCCTTAACCGTTTGCTTTTGAGCTAAACGCACGGCTTGTTGCAATTTTGGGTCCTTTAGTGCGCTGATAAATGTTTCTGTCGCTGCATCATCTCGATGTTTGGGTCGTGCCTTAGCTGTGACCGATAAATCTGCTTTAGATGATCATCTCCATAACGCATGTCGAGCGCATTCATTATCGCATTCGGGTTTGAGTGCAATTCAACAGGGATCGTCTGCAAAAGCTCGGCAGCTGAGCCCCTTAGTGCAAGAATCAGTGCAGTTGCTCGTTCCTGCTCATTCTAGTGATTTGCCCTTGCGGAGCTTCAAACTGGGTCTTGTAAATACTCCAGACCGTTTGCCCATCGAATATTGGTGCTTTCACATTTCTGGATGTAATTTGCGCTGCGGTTATAAGTGGGGCTGGTGAGGTGGTTGCTACTGCCTTCGCTGCTTCCAATTCTTTTTTCACTTTTACCATCTCATGGTTCATCCTCTCTTCGACCTGGCTGACCTTTTCCTCGACCTGGTAAACCTTTTTCTCGACCTGGTCAACCTTTTCCTCGACGCCTTTAATTTTTTTGTTCAGATGACCGAGCTCCGCTTTTATTTCGGTTGACTGTTTCTCCAGCTTCTGTGTGATGTCTGCCTTGATTTCGATCGCTTGTTGGTCCAGCTTCGCTGATTGTTCATTTAGCTTCACAGTTAAATTAGATGACTGTTCACTTAGCTTCGCAGTTAAACTGGATGAGTGTTCATTTAGCTTCGTAGTCAGACTGGATGACATCAGCATCAACATTTGCATCAGCGCATTTTCTGGTTCCTTTGGTTTTGGTGTTTCTACTTTTCCACCTTCTGCGCCTTTTTCCGCATCTGAGAGCTCACCCGAATCCAGATTCACGCCTTTCGACTCGATCGCGTCACGCAAGCGTGCAATCAGTATGGCCTTTGAACCTTGTGTGGCCAGATTTCGCTGTTCCAACTCCTCTTTGAGCTCCGATATGGTCAACTGATCAGTTTTTAGATGAAAGTTTCCTGGTATTTTTATTGTTTCGGTTATTTTTCCACCAGTTTCCACGTTATATTTCACAACTGTGCAGTTTCAAAATGTTTAAATGTTTTCTCTCTTCGAAATTTTCTTTCTCACTTCTCGACACCACTGTCGCGTATTATGGTTCGCGGCCAATAATTTTAATGTCCCGGGGAAGTGAAAGCGCAATGTTTTTTAAATTAAATTAAAGAGTTTATTTATTTACCAAAAAAATTAACAATCACTCATTTAAATATTTCAAAATTTAAATTAGAATCTAACTTCCACTTGTCAATTAAATTTCTATCGCAATTGTCTACAAAAATCACTTCACACTAAAACAATCAATATCGCCTGCACTTCGCGTATCGCAGTTTTCTATCAGGGTTGTAATGAATGATCCCCCATTCATTCAGCTCGCCTTTATATAGGGTCTGTAGTCATACAACCCAGTTCTCGTACATTGGCGAATTAGCGGGAACATTCGAGCAGCGTGAATAAATGGAGCAGTGACTCGCTTTCAGATGTTGATGCTCGGTGGGTTCTTGTGGTTTCGAGTAAATTCATTTTGTTGATGTTCCTAATGGTTGTGAAAACAATTGCGACAGTAGCTCGCAGAAATATATGTATATATATATATATATATATATATATATATATATATATATATATATATATATATATATATATATATATATTTAGTATATGTGCACGTGGTGTAGTGGTGAGAGTACTCGCTGCATAAGCTGAAGGTCCCTGGTTTGAACTGCAAGCCCGTTCAGTTATGATACGTACTAGCTTAAAATCAGAACATATCGCAGCTGGGTGGACCGCTTGTCGTTGTGTGAAAAAATTTATTTTATTTTTTGTTCAAAGGCCCATTCTATAGGCTTTTTAATTTGACTTCTTATGTTGAGTAAGTATTGTTTCTTTCCCTTCAATAAACAAAATAATTGACTATAAGTATTTTTTCGGTATAGTTTTTTTTTCAAACCTTTCAAGGTAGTTTTAATTGTGTGTTATTTCGGAAATATTCTTCAAACAAACTCTTTTGCCTTCCATTCAAACTTCATTCATGAAGTTTAATCGTGCTACTGAGTGAACTTTGAAAGTCCAGAAGTTAAAATTATTTAAAACCTATCGAATAAAGAAATCTTTAAAGAGGCTGTTTTAAGTGCTTTTGTGTTATTTCATTTAAACTAATTAGCTATCATTATACAATTGCATGATAAAATAAAGTAAAAATATTAGAGGTTCAGCTGGCGCACTGGGTAAGAGGTTTTAAAAGCCAAATTACAAAAGAAAATCTCTTTTTTCCTGTTTGATCGATTGATAAGTTCATATTATTAGTATTTGCCCTATTAATGTCAATATGTGTCAAAATTTTGTTTCTATTGAAAGATGAAAAAGATGCATTTGAACAGATTACTGCTGTTGTTGCAATAATCAAATAATTTAAATGACCATAAATCCACTAGAAAGTAATTAAACACTATACTAACGAGCGTAAGTAACAGAAAATCGACAATATCTCTTTGCCAGTTATTTGATTTCAATATTTTTCCAACTTTGTGACTAGATCTAGTGGAAGATTGATCTCTTCAGCGACAATTTTTAATATTTTAATGACTATAAATAGTGTGACGGCTATTACAGCATTTTTACTTCGGCAGTTAGATGGTAGTCGATGCAATCTCGAGGATTAAAATTTAGAAAAACAAATTTTTAAAACGTGTTTGTAAATCGACACTAGTTGCATTATCGATTGAATAAATTCAATCGTTTGAAAAAATTCAGCCATAATATTGGCGCTCGATACCGACGTTCTAGACTCAATCCTTATTCGATAGTACTCATAAGTAATTAGCTAAAGGCTTCGCCTCACAAAACGCTGTTGGCCGCCGTGGGCAGAATCGATACCACATAGATCGATACTTTACGTTATTTTCCGTGAAATTTATCACCAATCCAGTGGCCAGTTTTTTAGGTAAATTTCTCGAGAGAAATTTCCCTAATGCGGAGAGTATCATATATATATATATATATATATATATATATATATATATATATATATATATATATATATATATATATATATATATATATATATATATATATATATATATATATTGTCGCGTGTTTCTGGTTCGCGGCCAATAATTTTAATGTTCCGGTAAAGTGAAAACGCAATATCTTTTAATTTAAGTTAAAAGAGTTTATTTAATTACAAAAATGCACAATAATCAATTTAATACTTTCACTAATTTTAATTTTCACTTTTAAAAGTCTAACACTTGTCCATAAATTTCTTATCGCAATTGTCTTCTAAATCACTTTACTATTACGAAAATCACTTTTCTATTACTCGAACAATATCGCTTCCCACACACTATCGCAGTTCTCATCGCGGTCGGATGAATGATTCCCCCCATTAATTCAGCTCGCCTTTAGATAGGGTCTCTAATCATTCAACTCAGTTCTCGTACATTGATGAATTAGCGGGAACATTCCAGCAGCGTAATGAATGGAGCAGTGACTCACTTTCAGATGTTGATCATGCTTGTTGGATTCTCGTGGTTTCGAGTAAATTCGTTTTGTTGATGTTCTTAATTGCTGTGAAAACAATTGCGACAGTAGCTCGCAGAATTATTTGTTCATGTAACACTGCCCCCACCTCAGTTCGTTTTGTCCCGAAAATATGTGTCGCCATTTGTAGTCAATTCTCCCTGGGTGTAATATGGGGCAAGACGGTCCAGATGCACGATTTTCATTTTGGCTCTCGGCTAACGGTGTTCCTGTATGCGATATACGACGTCGTTGATTCGCTTTGTAACTCGGTATGGTCCCTCCCAATTATGCTGCAACTTTGGAGACCTACCCTTCCGTCTTTAGATCATACCTGGTCTTCATGCGGTCAGTAGCCGATTCGAGGTGTTTTCGCACGGTCCGATGTATCTGGTTCAACCGTTGCCTTAGCTCCCTTGCGTACTCCGAGATGGTTTGGGGTTTCTCAGAGGTGTTCCGAATTTTTATCAACTGGCAGACGAATAGTCTTTCCAAAAATGAATTTGGCTGGGGCTTGGCCCGTCGATGCATGTTCGGCAGCTCTGTACGCCATCAAAAATAGTGGAATGTATCGGTCAAAGTCCCTTTGGTTCTCGTCAACCATCTTGGCCAGATGTTTATTGAGCGTGCCGTTGAAACGTTTGACCATTCCATCGGTTTGGGGATGCAGCGGTGTTGTCCTCGTTTTCTGTATTCCCGGCAGCTCGCACATTTCGCCAAAAACTAGTGACTCAAAGTTTCGGCCTTGATCCGAATGTAGTTCGCAAGGTACGCCGTACCAACTGACCCAATTTAACACTAGCTGTTCGGCTACAGTAGTTGCTTCCTGGTTGGGAATGGGGTGGACCTCGGGCCACTTGCTGAAATAATCGGCTACAACCAGCGTGTATCGATTTCCCCATTCAGATTCAGGGAAGGGTCCTGCGATTTCAACAGCAATCCTTTCAAACGGTACCCCCACGTTATAGGTTTGCATTTGTCTTCTCACTCGTCGCTTTGGACCTTTGACGGAAACGCAAAATGGTGTACTTCGACACCAGTTCTCGACGTCTTCTCGAGCGTGGAGCCAGTAGAACCTTTCCCGCAATTTTGCTAAGGTCTTGTTAACACCAAGGTGGCCTCCCGAGGATCCTTCATGCATTTCCTTAACCACATCGTGGATTCGGCTTTTGGGAAATATAGTTTGCATCCTATAGGAGGTGCCATCCGCCATTTCTCATTTCCGCTTGAGTACACCACCCTCCACCTGAAGGGAGTTCCATTGTGCCCAATAGCTTTTCAGGGTTGCGCCATGCATTGAAACTTCCTTCCACTCAGGCCGCCCAGTCGTCTCCTTCCATACGAGCAATGGTCCGATGTCTTCATCGGCTAACTGGGCGTTTCGAATCTCCTCCGGTGACCAACCTTCATCGAATTCGGCCGTTATCACTCGCAGATCAACGGTCGGCTCCTTTTCCTCAATCCACCGGCAATGCTTGCAGTTAGCTGGACATAGATGACGAGATAGGGCGTCAGCATTTCTATGAACTCTGCCCTTGTGAAGTAGTTGGGGCCTCGCTAGGTCTGGCCGGATCGTCGATCGGGTTGCACCAGTGTCGTTTGTTATGGTGCAATGTTCTTCATCAACTTGGCCAGGAAGGCATCTGTCTGCTTCTCCACGATGTTGCCTTGGCACGGTGATGGGGGTGCTGAGGATGTCAATCTTCCTAGCTAACGTTTGCCCTACGAAGTTGGCCCTTGCAGTCTGATGGGCCTCCATTCTTAGCTCCTGACACGGTCTGGATCTCCACCATCCTGGACAATAGCTCCGTTTTCTCTCAGTCTCTTTGCAAGTGCTCGTTCTCTCCGCAAATCCAGCATCTAGGCGTACCATTTACTTGCGGCTCTCGCTCATTTTCCACCCGCTCACACCTGCACTCGTTTGCCATTACCTCATGGAGCCAGGCTGTGCTACGAGTCGCATTTTTCGCTGCTTCATAGTTCAGACTATAAACCAATGTGTCCTGAACGGTTTGCTTGTGAGCTAATCGCACGGCTTGTTGCAATTCCTGGTCCTTTAAGGCGCTGATGAATGCTTCTGTCGCTGCATCATCTCGATGTTCTGGGTCGTAAGCTGGATAAGCCAAAAGTGCCAGTTGCTCAATGTCTTGGGCCAGCTGCTGTAAGGTTTCACCAGACTTCTGCATCCGATGCCGTAGCTGTGCCCGGTAAATCTACTTCAGATGATCGTCTCCATAATGCATGTCCAGCGCATTCATTATAGCAACCGCGTTTGAATGAAACTCAACGGGGATCGTCTGCAAAAGCTTGGCAGCTGGGCCTCTAAGAGCAAGAATTAATGCAGTTACTGTTCATTCCAGTGATTTATCCTAGCGGCGGCTTCAAACTGGATTTTGTAAATACTCCAGACCGTTTGCCCGTCGAATATTGGTGCATGCACATTTCTAGATGAGCTTTGCGCTGCGGTTATAAGCGGGGCTGGTGAGGTGGTTATTACTGCCTTCGCTGTTTCCAATTCCTTTTTCATGTTTTCCATATCATGGTTGATTCTCTCCTCGACCTAGCTGACCTTTTCCTCGACCTGGCTGACGTTTTCCTCGATCTGGCTGACCTTTTCCTCGACCTGGTCAACCTTTTCCTCGACGCCTTCGATTTGTTTGTTCAGATGACCGAGCTCCGTTTTTATTTCGGTTGACTGTTTCTCCAGCTTCTGTGTGATGTCTGCCTTGATGTCTGCTTTGATTTCGATTGCTTGTTGGTCCAGCTTCGCAGTTAAATTAGATGACTGTTGTCGCAGCTCTTGCTTCATCAGCATTAACATTTGTATCAGCGCATTTTCTGGCTCCTTTGATTTTGGCGTTTCTGCGTCCCCCTTAAGCTCCGCCATGGTAAATTCATTTATTTTCAAATCTTAGCTTGCAGTAATCGAGCAGTTAGTTAAATTTATTATTTTATTACTTTAAATTATTTGATAATTTCATGTAGAATTTAAATTTTAATTTTTTATGTCAATTTATGGATTTTATATTTTTGTAAATTCAGCATAACTAAAACTGCTCGATTAGAATTCGGCGCAGGCATAGGGTTAAAAGAAATTCATGCATAATATATCCCAGATCAACTAACTATAAAAAATCCGGTTATGACTAGAAAGCATGGAAATTACAGATTCTCGCTCAGCTCATCGGAAACCTAGACATACAAAAAAAAAAAGAAAAAAAAAATTTACACTCGAAGAACACTGCAACAATTCTTATGAGTGAACCATCTACTTAACGCTACTTGCGATTTCCATGTAAATGGGAAAAGTATATCTAAAAGATTGCAATTGTGTGCTGCTCGTGAGTGGAGCGTTGATTATTACGTTGCCGTGCCGGGTGGGATGGAGCCGGTTCGGAAGTGTATACGTCGGCCGTCGACTAGTTGTAGTGGATTAGGAACTGGTATTTTATTCGCATAGCGACGAGTACGCGATTCTGTCGGTTCAGTCGCAACTTCAAGTTGTCCCACATTGAACCGAAGCTAAAACACGGTTCTGTGTCGAGTTTTCTTGGCATTTGCCGCTGCGTTCGTTGACGCTGTGTCGTTCTTGTGCGCAGTGATGATTTGTTCGTTATACTTGTTAGGAAGGTGAAAAATCAGCATTCGTGGCAAGACTTGCGAACAACTTGTGCATTCTAGGATTTCTGCATTGAGATCAGTGCGACCGTGGAGGGGTTATTTGGATCTCGGGGAAAAGCAGGCAAAAAGTCGAGCAAATAATTCACCAACTGCTGTGTCTGCGCGCATAACCAGAGTTGACGCGAATAAAAGACGGGCGAGGAGAGCCCATTATATTTGCGGGCGATATATTCTAGCGTGTAGCAGCCATGCGTTGTCGTGGACATGGGAGGTCACTGCCCAGCTCACATGCTATAATTGCATAAAAATAGCATCGAAAACGTGCAGAAATATTAAATGCAATGCATGGACGCTATCAAATATTCGTCTCTCTGAAAATGGTCGCGTTCAGTTATGGACACAGCGGAGATTTGTGGCAGCTGTTTGTAGTAAACAAATGCGATTGTCACCGACGAAGTGAATTTAGTTTGATTGAAATTCGTGCCATATTATATAAGATAAAATTAGTGTGAAATTTGCGGCGCGTGAACTTATTCAGTTAATTGTATATACCTACACGTATTCGGCAAATACATAAGACAATAATGCAACTGAGCGCGAATTTCAAATAGTTCTAGTCCGGTCAAATCACTTGGAAGTCTTTTAAGTGCCTTCTAGTAAAGTCAAGCTTTTGTTTAGTAGCCATATCAAACACAACGCAAAGTATTACTTTTCAAAATAAGTAATTTACGGAACGACTTTATATACGAATTACCATAATGACGTATGGATAGTGAAACGGTCGTTATTCAAGACATTTGAAAGCATTGTGCAATTTTCGTGGAAAAAGGAGCTTTAATTTGTCGAAAGGAAATTTTATGAAGCTATTCACACTTAAGCAAAACTACACAGAATTTAATAATTGCCCAAAACGTCATCATTCAATTAATTTGGAATTGTAGAGGATACCTGCATCGTCGTCGAGCGCTCGGAGGACCATGCGGGTAAGTGCCCTTTTTGCCTCATATCTTTGATTTGAATTGGCTTTCTTTTTTTTCTAAATTTGTTTTTTTTTTAATTAATATTTTTCTATTTTCTATTCTATCTATATTTATAAAAAAAAAATTTGTTAAAAATATTATTATATTAATACATTGATTAAATTGTAAAAATTGTTTAAATTATAAATTATATAAAGAAAAAAAAAGAAAGATTAGAATAATGAATAAATAAAAAGAAAGGGATATATTTATTATAAATATAATAAAAATAAAATGAATTAATACCCCGTACCCTTCGGTCTTTCCATTACATTGGATTTGACCGGGTATAGGATCCGGTACGGTGGCAGGCTCACACCACCAAACATGAGCCAGCTGCCGGGTACATATTAACTCCTTTGTTTCAGGTTACGGCGCGGGTTGAGTGGCCCGAGCAAGGTACCTCTATATGACACAGGGTTATGTAATCGAATTGCATAATTCTATGGCATAAATTGGTCACCGGGGTACTTCTCCTCTGATGGGAAGGCTCATGCAAGTTAATTTGTATGAGTTTTCCACTCAGAAGAGAAATACCTGGCCACTACAACAATTATGGATTTTGATCCGGTTGGGTGGGTGCGCGGGGGCTCCATCACCACCCGGTTGCCCCTCTCTCATTTGTAGGCCATGAGCCTCTCCGGGTAAGGACGAAGTTACCCTGCTTCCACTTCTTTTTACTTGTTTCTCTTGTTCCATGAACAAGTCAGTTGCCCCTAGTGCAGTTGCCTACGATTTTTGCGACTTCGGTAGCCTTGCTTTTCTCGACCCCAGAAAATTCGTGAGTGCGAAATTCTTTGTAGTGGGTCCTTGTGCTGGGGGAATTAACCCACCCCACGACACCGCAATGCTAGCCTGCCAGCGCATTCACGCGTCCTCAGACAAGGGCATTCTCGGCAGATACGGACACCTTCTTCTGCCGAGGCAGCAGACCATCGCTGCAGTCCTTTACGGACTTTCTGAATTACTCTCATTCACTACAAGCTTCGTGGTTATTTTTATTATTCCGGCTTTTATTTATTTTTCCACCAGTTACCATGTTACATTTCACTATTGTGCATTTTTATTTTTTTTTATGTTTAAACGTTTTTCACTTCCAAATTTTCTTTCTCACTTCACGACACCAATGTCGCGTGTTCCTGGTTCGCGGCTAATAATTTTAATGTTCCGGTAAAGTGAAAACGCAATGTCTTTTAATTTAAGTTTAAAGAGTTTATTCAATTACAAAAATGCACAATCATCAATTTAACACCTTCACTAATTTTAGTTTTCACTATTAAAAGTCCAACACTTGTCCACAAATTTCTTATCGCAATTGTCTTTTAAATCACTTTACTATTACGAAAATCACTTTTCTATTACTCGAACAATATCGCTTCCCACACACTATCGCAGTTCTTATCGCGGTCGAATGAATGATTTCCCCCATTCATTCAGCTCGCCTTTAGATAGGGTCTCTAATCATTCAACTCAGTTCTCGTACATAGATGTAATAGCGGGAACATTCCAGCAGCGTAATGAATGGAGCAGTGACTCACTTTCAGATGTTGATCATGCTTGTTGGGTTCTCGTGGTTTCGAGTAAATTCGTTTTGTTGATGTTCTTAATTGTTGTGAAAACAACTGCGACAGTAGTTCGCAGAATTATTTGTACATGTAACAATATATATATATATATATATATATATATATATATATATATATATATATATATATATATATATATATATATATATATATATATATATATATATATGTGTATATATATATATATATATATATGTGTGTATATATATATATATATATATATATATATATATATATATATATATATATATATATATATATAAATGGGATATAACGGAATTCGTGACCACGCTAGAGGTTGCAATTTTGCTCTGATTTTCACCAAGTTTTCAGGAAAGGTGTATTGAGTAAATATCTCACTTAAGTTTGTGAACCAGCTATATCGACTAGGCAAGAACAACATGGCTGCCATTTTAGACGAAAAATCGTGATTTCTGTTCTGACCAAAGTATAGCTCCGATTTGGATGAAATTTGTTACAAAGGTTCATTGATGTTTGTGATGAATCTCACAATAATGAATCCAAAGTCAGTACAGCAAAAACAAAATGGCAGCCGCTCAAAAGTCGAAAAACGTGCAAAATTTTGTTGTTGTAATAGTGGTCAAAGCTTTCATCAGATGATCATGAAATTCGACAGTTAGATAGAAAATTTTGAGTATCAAAAGAATTACGTAAAAAACCTGGAGGTCAGGGCGCAAAAAACAAAATGGCGGCCAGTTGAAGCTCAAAATTTCAAAGGCTTCTAAAAGTCGCAACTTACATCCGACATATATGTTGCTTAGTTCCAACATAAACATTACTTAGATCTGCAGTCTTTGATATTTTGATGATCATGCATGTGCAAAGTCCAAAATGGCTGCGGTTTTTTTTGTGGTAGGGAGATGAATGTCATTTATGTACAGAGTGCTGGGCTACCCACTAAACACTTCCCCTGTCAACCTGAGAATCCAGCCTTTTTGACACATTACTACGGGCCAGGTCTCATTTTGTTATGCCGTGGGGCGCCTTTAAGGTGGGGAGTCCCTTTCCTAGTGGGAGGGGAGAGGAGAAGAGGAAGTGCCAAAAAAGCGATTCCCCGGCCCCAGCGCCCCCGTCTGCAGTGAGTACCTTTTATATTTTAAGACTGCCCGAGCATAATGTGCAACCTGGTTCCATTTGTCAACCGATTCGAGCATCACCGCAACTATATTATCCGGGGTGAGCTCTCCCATCTCCCTGTAGAGTTCCCTTCCAAGCCTGACCCATTTTGTGCACGCAAAAAATGTGTGACAGACATTGTCCTCCTCTCCTGGGCAAAACCGACAATCGGGAGACCGTGACTTAACGATCTTGTGCAGGTAAGACTGAAAACACCCGTGCCCACTCAAAAGCCGGGTCAGATAGAAGTCAGTCTCACCATGCCTTCGATTCAGCCACGGTCTCACATCCGGGATGAGGCGCACAGTCCACCTTCCCTTCGTGCAATTGACCCAAGACTGCTGCCAATCGTTGAGCGAGCGCTGTCTCTCCTCGCGGATAACCATCTTCCTCGCATCCTCGTTTCGGCGTAGGCAAATAGCGTGGCACTCTCTAGCAAGGAGGGCGACAGGTATCACGCCTGCAATAACTCTCACCACCGAGTCAGAGACTGTTGGATACGAAGATGCAATTCTCAGTGCTCCTCTTCTCTGTACCTGTGCCAAACGTTTTCGGTATACCTCCTTGCTGAGAGCGTCGCCCCACACCTCTGCTCCTTACAGTAGCACTGACCCTACAGCAATCATCAAGAGGCGTCTTCTTGATGGGCTAGATCCCCCTACGTTGGCCATAAGTCGACTCAGAGCCGATATTCCCGAAGCAGCCTTCTCAGCCGTTGCCCTGATTTGCTCAGAGAAACTCATCTTCGAGTCGATCAGTAGCCCCAGGTACTTCACCGCTGACTTCGATTCCATTTGTAAGTCACCAATTTTTTTCCCAGGTTATGTGGCCCTCTAGCGTTCACATTTTCCAGCGGGTATCGATGAAACTTGAAATTATGGATCTCTGTATGATGTCCTTGTATTATGCAGAAAATTACTGAAATTGAATGAAAAATAAAAAAGTCGAAAATTTAGAACCTAATATTTTTAGCTGCCATTTTCACTAAAATTTGAATTATTTTGCCCTGTCTAAAGTGAAACTCCGATTTGAACGAGATTTGGCACATTGATTGATGAGGTCCTGGCACATAAAGATTGAAAATAGTCCAAAATCAAATGCATGCATTCAAAATGGCGGCCCCAAATGTCAGAGGGCAAGCGCAGTTCGCTATTTTAGTAGCAACTGAAATAATGAATATTTTTCATGGAAACGTTTTAAATGACTTAACTTGAAAATTATAAAATCGCGACTTGTCTGTCTGTCCGTCCATTGGTTTGTTCGTGCGTCACAACAAGTTTTCTCGCAAACCACATGAGCTAGAATGAGGAAATTATCTACGTAGGTCAAAAGTGGTGCCTCTTGAAATTTGCAGTGTGAGAAAATATTTTAGAGTGTTTAAGGGGTCTCCCCATACAGGGAGATGACATAAACACTTATTTTATTTCTGTAGCCCTCTAGCAGTCAAGTTTCTCAACAGATTCCGATAAAACTTGAAATTATAAGTTATTAAGGCAAGCTGATTTAATTTAATTATGCAAATCTGATGACAAATAAAGAAATCGAAAATTTACAGCTTAATTTTTTTAGCAGCCGTTTTTAATAAAAATTCAAAATGACGGCTCCTGATGGTTCAGAAAGGAATCGAAAATGTATATACGCAAGTGCTGATTAAACTTTTATGGAAATCTTTTGAAATTAACTATTTGAGCTATTTAAGACAAAAAGTTATCACCTTTGTGTAGTAACCACTGTGAAATGTATAAACAGCAAATGTGACAAGGGCGAAATCAGTATTTATATGTTTATAACAGTTCATTACCCACCGATTTTCAATATGTGATCCATACGTGTGCAACTCAATTTAATTGGCAAAACATTTGGGCCTCTATGAAGGGTCTTCAAATACGAGCGCTGGCAGATTCTTTTTATGTTAATAAATACCCATGTGTTGCTACAAAAATTGCAGTAAGAAGTCCAGTAGTAGGGAAGCCAAATTCTTTTTCGAAACCTTACGCTAAATACGAAAAATTTACCTTTCCGGCTGGTACTGCCAACGGGGATTTTCGTAATATCAGAACGCTGCGGTCTTTGATAGACCGTTGCCCCGTTGGCAGTTACTCATCCAATCATTCAATCCAAAAATCAACTACTGCCACACATCTTTTTTTCACGGCACATCATAAAGAAAATGTAGCCGAAAATAAAAATTTCAATTACGCCGATTCATCCGGGAAAAAATATTTCAATTTTCTGCTACATTTAGAGATATCCAGCTAATTTTTTTCATCTTATTTTTAAGGTTTTGTACTAGAATTCAAAACCCTATTGCAATCACGACCTGTGTCCGCCCGTCCGTCCGTCTGTTTGTCACAGCACTTTTTCTCCGAAACTATAGAAGCTATAGCCATGAAACTTTATGGAAAGGTCAGAAATGGTGACTTCTTGAACGTTTTGGGGCGGGAAAATTTCCCAAAGGGGTTTAAGGGGGGTCTCCCCATATAGGGAGAGGACCCTTCAAACATTTTTTTCACCATTGGTAGTTGAGTAGGGTGTCATTGGAAAGGTCTCAATGAGATCTTTTCAAAATAAGTCTTAAAATTGCCTTATCAGTACCGCGGAGGGCTGGGGAAGGGGAAATGTATGAACTTTTCGCGTATCCCTAGCGATTGGACACCTTTCATCCGAAAAATCTGAATATAGGCCTTGATGAGTACAACATCAACAACAAAACGTGAAAAGTCAACATTCACTCAACTTTGTTAGTAACAGTATGATTTATCGATTTAACATTTTCGCGAATAAAATCTTAACCGTACTTTTAAATTCAATGAAATTCAGCGTGCAAATGACTATTTTAAGACTGACTTGTAATGAAAGTTTCACAAAGTTCAAATGGTATTTAACGAAATTATAGTGGCTTGAATTTTCCTGTATTACTACGGAACAGTAAGCGCTGTATTTTTATATATCGAATGATCGGTATCATGAATTTCTTTGAAATTTGTTCAGCTAGTTGTATCAGTAATCGTAAAACCACATAAATAATGGCTGTTTTAAATGCGAAGATTGAATAATTTTGAGTTATTTTTCCCCAACTTCAATGTATAAGGTGCATGGTTTTAACTCTTGATCCAATTTAATGAATAACTGAAGATGAGTTCCGACAATAGGTGAAACAAGTTGAGGAGCCAGGAGAAAGCTCCTAACAGAATGGCTTTGTAACCATTCTAGAGTTTAAAAAAGATTTTCTGATGCCTTGAATATATGATTACAGTATAGGGTACAGTGTGGCCCCTGAAAAAAAATTTCATCAAAGGTTGCCGATATGAGTATCAAATGAAAGGTCTTTATGAGACCTTTTCAAAACAGTTCTTAAACGGACAGTTTTTGCTGCAGTGGGAGCTCAGGGGGAAAGTACAAGAGAAAAATGTGTTTCCTCCCTCGCGATTGGGCACCTGTTTTCTAAAAAATCTGAAAAAATATCAAGTGATGTATTTATGAGTATAACAATAAAAAATTCCTCAGAAGTGAAAGTTCGTTCAACTTTGTTAAAAATAGTATGATCTTCGAATTTCGCATTCTCTCCAATAAAATCGTATGGATGCCTTTAAATCCAACAAAATCCAATACTTTAAAAGCTTTACAGAAGGTTCTTATAATCTGTAAGTTTGATGAAATTCGTATCATATTCACGGAAGTTATTTCTCCAATTAAGACAACACCACACTATTTTGGTATTTCGAACATCGAACCAGACACTGCAGTTTTGGTTTGATCTTCTGAAAATTCAATCGATGACACAAATGCTTTTGGAATTTCATGATTTGTGTTGTTTTTGTTAATTGAAAATGGAGAAACAATGGATTTTCTTTTAAACGAGCAAATCTCTTTGACATGTTTCTTGATTTTATTCGTTGCTGGTGATTGCATTTTGTAAGTTCTGACAAGAGCGTATGTCTGTCTACCCAACTGGTTCAAAATATTGATGAGTTTTTCATGCTGGATTCTTGACGTCAATAGGTCCCACATTCAATAGATTGGTGAAGAAAAACAGCAACTCTACCCATTTGCGTTTATAAGCTGTGCGTAAACATACTTGTACATAATACAACAGCATAACCACGTTTTGATTCAGGAGATTTTTTAATATAAAGCTTAATTTACTGTTTTGCACTTATGGAAAGTTTTTCTGATGCTAATCGACGAGGGAAATCTGAGTTCCATCTTGTCATATATTTGCAAATATGTGAGTTAAGACAATGTCTAGTGTGTGCTCTGATTTTTAATTTTTGATATGTTACTTATATTAATAGGTTAGTAGTATTTTTTATAATTTTTTGTTACACTACATGCGCTCCAAATGAATTCAAATGCAATTGTTTATTTGGAGAATTGAGAGCAGAAAATGGTTTATATTACAAGTTCGGAACATTGCTTTATTGAGACTATAGACTTCTGAATCATTTTTTAAGTAATCTAGGGATGAAGAACTATTTTCCTTATGTTCGTTGAAATTTCAAGGCTCGCAAGCCCTCAAAAATTATTAACTTGAAAATTATAAAAATATTATGTTTGATATCTTCAAAACTAGCTACGTATCCTCCTCCCTAAAAAATTACCCCTATCTTAAAAGTAACTATTTTCACGGATGTGTTTGGGGCGCAAAGATTCATATACAAGTGTGCACCATATTTGAGCTTAATCCGTACAATGAGTCTGGAGAGTGATTCTATAAGGGTTTAATTTTCCATTCCGAAGTACACATCCTTAAACAAGTTGAAGTAGCAGGAGAGTGCTCCTGCCAGAAGGGTATTGTAAAACATTTAGTAAATCAATCAATATATTCTGCACATCAAAACTTGACCAATATACAGATTCCATAAATTGAGCTCTAAAAATTATTATTATATTTTTATATTCGCCGCCATTTTGTTTCAAGTGTTTTGACCCCGTTGCTTAGTTAGTCATGATAACACATCAATATTATGAACCATTTCTAAAATTTTTACTAAAATTCCTAAATATTTATAGTGTCTAGGTCCGTTGCAAACGTGCATCTCCCTAGTATCACGTTTTAATGTTGTTGTGATTGTTAAATATTTAATCGGCTATTATTGTGAAATTTTCAGAACATAGACAGTTGCTTTCAAAAAACTTAATTTGTCGCTTTTGGGAAATTTATGGTTACCATTTTGATTTTATAGGCAAAAATGAAAAAAAATAAGTACCATTATGAACAAAGTTGATGGAGATTGGAATTCTAAGGTATTTGTTGCCATTGTACTCTTAAAGTCTCGTCCCTCAATTTTTTTCAGATTTTTCGGGTGAAAGATATCCAATCACGAGGGGGGGGGGACACAAAATTTTCGTACATTTCCCTTTCCCCTGCATCCCTCAAAGCAAAACTTGTCATTCTAAGACCTATTGTGTTGTGTTGTGTGAGTTTCTCTGAGCAAATCAGGGCAACAGCTGAGAAAGCTGCTTCGGGAATATCGGCTCTGAGTCGACTTATGGCCAACGTAGGGGGGCCCAGTCCATCAAGAAGACGCCTCTTGATGAGTGCTGTAGGGTCGGTGCTACTGTACGGAGCAGAGGTGTGGGGCGACGCTCTCAGCAAGGCGGTATACCGAAAACGTTTGGCACAGCTACAGAGAAGAGGAGCACTGAGAATTGCATCTTCGTATCCAACAGTCTCCGACTCGGCGGTGAGAGTGATTGCACGCGTGATACCTATCGCCCTTCTTGCTAGGGAGCGCCGCGCTATTTACCTGTGCCGTAACGAGGATGCGAGGAAGATAGTTGTTCGCGAAGAGAGACAGCGCTCGCTCAACGATTGGCAGCATTCTTGGGTGAATTGCACGAAGGGAAGGTGGACTGCACGCCTCATCCCGGATGTGAGACCGTGGCTAAATCGAAGGCATGGTGAGACTGACTTCTATCTGACCCAGCTTTTGAGCGGGCACGGGTGTTTTCAGTCTTACCTGCACAAGATCGGTAAGTCACGGTCTCCCGATTGTCGGTTTTGCCCAGGAGAGGAGGACAATGTCTGTCACACATTTTTTGCGTGCACAAAATGGGTCAGGCTGTGAAGGGAGATTTACAGGAGAACGGGGGAGCTCACCCCGGATAATATAGTTGCGGTTATGCTCGAATCGGTTGACAAATGGAACCAGGTGGCACATTATGCTCGGGCAGTCCTAAAATATAAAAGGGTTTCACTGCAGCCGGGGGCGCTAGGGCTGGGGGATCGCTCTACTGGCAATTCCTCTTCCCCTCTCCCCTCCCGCTAGGAAAGGGACTCCCCACCTCGAAGGCGCTCCACGGCGTAACAAAATGAGACCTGGCCCGAAGTAATGTGTCAAACGGTTCCAGGCTGGGTTCTCAGGTTGACAGGGGAGGTGTTTAGTGAGTAGTCCAGTCGCGCATGGGAGTCCCACACTCTGTGCATAAATAGCATATACCTCCCTACCACAACAAAAAGACCTGCTTTGGAAAGTTCTAATCAAGACCTTTCAAATCATACCCATATTGCTTACATGCGATGAATTTTTTTTCAGGGGCCAATCCCCTATATGGGGAGACCTCCCTTAAACACCTTATAAATTTCTTTTTGTGATGAAACTTTGAAGACGGCACCACTTTACACCCACTCACAAAATCATGTGTTTCTAGCTTATGTAGTTTGAGAGAAAAAGTGGTGTGACACACGGACGGACGGACAGACAGAACGCGATTTTAGTAGGGTATTGTAAAATGATTTTACAATACCCTAGAAGAGCGAAAAATGTACGTATGAAACTGATGAACTCTTCTTCTGTTGCAAGTCAGCTAAATTCTTGTTTACATTATTAAAAATTAAATTGTCTTCTTAAGGAACTTAATTCAGTGTAAGGAACCAAAAAGGAATAACCTCCATCACATTTAATTAACTCCACAGCAAACACTTCCATATTGCGATGGATAGCCAAGGAATTTAGAAAATTTTCTGATGATCTATCTGCCTATCTAACGAAAATGCGAGGAAGTATTTTCAAAATTTAGTTACATCTTAATCTAAAGGCATTTATGTTCAAAAAAAAAACTTTTTCAAAAAATATATTACAATTTTTTTCCAGCCAATTGATTTGAATGAAAGTTATAACCATACTAACTAAAACAAGTTGAGTAGACAGACCTTCGCCCATGTCAGAAGGGTTTTGTACTCAACTTACAAAATGCAATCACCAGTAACGATTAATATCAAGAAACATGTCAAAGAGATTTGCTCGTTTAAAGGAAAATTCATTGTTTCTCCATTTTCAACTGACAAAAATCACTCAAATCATGAAATCCCAAAAGCATTTATGTCGTTGATCTTATCTAGAAATCTTTGTTACCCTTCGACTCATAAAGGTTCACATTCGTGACAATTTTCCGATTTTTCGACTCAAAGGTGTCCAATCGCGAGGGAGGGGGGTACACAAAATTTGGGTACATTTTGCCTTCCACTGGACCCCCTAATTTATAAAATGATTTTTTTATTTCAGATTCTAAAAGTTTTAATCAAGACCTTTAATTTGATACCCCACTCAACTACCTTTGATTAAAAAAATTTTTTAAGGGTTCATTCGTTATTAGGGGAACCCTCCTTAAAAATTTTTGATAAGATCTTAACTTTTGAAAGATCATCGCTTCTGACCTTTTCATTAAGTTTGAGCATTCTAGCTTCTATAAATAAATGATAATAAAAAATTTCTATTTTCTTCACCAGAATAACTTTATTTATGTTATGCAGACGTTTCGAGTGCACTGAAGAAGACAGTAGTTAGCTGTCGAAACGCTGGTGTCTGCATAACATAAATAAAGTTATTGAAGCGAAGGAAAAGGAAATTTTTTATTATCATTTAATTACATTCCGCTACACAAATTTACCGCATATAACAAAATATAGCTTCTATAGTTTCTGAGGAAACAACGTCCCTGTGACGCACGGACAGACGGACAGACAGGTCGTGAAAATAGTAGGTCTTTAACAAAGACTTAAAAATAAATGAAAATCACGCAAAAGAAAGGGAAGCAAAACCAACTGATTGAATAGACGTCGCAGTTTTATTGGCTTACTCTACCTGGCCGGTGTTCTAAGGAGCAATAGACAGTTGTTGGAAGAATTATGGGGAGAAAACGGTTTTGGCGCAACATTTTTTCACCAGATAATGAACTTGAAAAGATTCAAGTTCCTTATAAAGTGTACTTGCTTAGATGACATAAATACACAAGATGAATGAAAAAATTACGATAATCTAGCAGCAGCTCACGAAATTTTCGACCTGTTTTTAAAAAACTGTTCAAATAATTATTCCCCTGAAAAAGATTTTACTGTAGATGAAAAACTGGAAGGGTTTCGAGAAAGAAGCTTATTTATACAGTACATTCCACCAAAACCGAATAAATTTGGCGTAAAAATTTATGCTGCCGTCGATGGTATAACGTTTTACACGCATAATTTAGAAATATATGTATACAGGCAAATAGCCAGAAGACCCCTTTGCAAAAAGCAATAATCCGCAAGATGTGGCCATGAGACTTGTTTGACGGCTATATGGATCAAAACGTAATATAACTTGTGACAACTGGTTCAACATTTATGAATTATTGAAGGCTCTCAAAGCAAAAAGTTGTCACTGTTGGAAACCTTACAAAAAACAAGTGCCAGCTCCCTCCTGAATTTTTAAGTATAACATTTAGTGTTGTTTTTTAAACAATAAAAAAAAATTGTAAGCCTTTTTAGCGTAATAGAAACTAAAATAATAATTTGTGAAACTTAACTAACATATTGTAAATGGAACCCGTTCACTAATAAAATTTAAATAATATACATAAACCATATAATTACTTGTGCAACATAATGAAAATTGCATTCTTCATTAACGAAATTCTTATCGACACTCGTTCGACCTTGATGTCATGTGCACATTTGCCGTAGACCAAGTCGTGGATAGCATTCTGCAACCTCAGAGCAATAAGAAATGGAGGGGACAGTCCCATACAAAGTATATGGGGAGATTTGAGAGTCACTTTTCGTGTCGGGCTGTCAAAGTGGTAGGATATTGCTCTCTCGTATTCTCTCTCGTGTCGTAACGTCACAGTTGACAGCCTAGTTGAACGCTATTTCCTTGCAATTTTGCAAGCTCGCGAACCGAATTAAGTGATTTTCTTGCAAACTAAACGTTTCTGAATTGTGTGTGTGTGCCTACAACATTTAAGCCTTTCCACAACGCCCTTGTACTTTGTGTAAAATATTGTTTACTTTTGCTGGAAGCCATCTTATAGTCTTTGCTAGGAACTGTGCTCTCTCCGTCGGAGTCTGCAAGATATCTTTCACGGGGGAGAATTGCATAAGAGTCGACGAGTATTATTGTTTTGCCGTGCGGAACATTGGTTCATGCAAGTCAATGCTCTACGCGGACAAATAAAATATGTAGGCAACTGTAACACGTTGAGCTTACTTAAGAAGAATGGCAAGGTAGCATAATTGCAATGGATGAATGTTCTTGTATGAAGTATGTTTGGTATTTTCATCTTTCCATTTACGTATGAAAAGTACCAAGCACGCATTTTCAATTAAAAATTATTTTGTTCAATTATCAATCGAAAATTTGGCTGTTGTAAGCATTCATGGTACCTTGTCTTTACTGAAGTCAAAGTCAAAAGCGCTTTATTCAATACTAATCGTTATAAATTTTAAAAGAATATAAAGCTGATTTTAAACAATTAAAATACAAAAAGTAAATGTCACAAATGGTTCTATAAATTTATGCATTATCAATTAAAAACATTAAATTTGAAAAACAATATCATATTAAAATTGATAAAATTATTACAAATTTTATGATTCAATTGGAAAAAAGAGAAAAAAACAAACCAACACTATTAAAAGTTATTTTTAACTTTAACACAATAGTGAATTTTTATCCTATACCTGATATGTTATAACCTAATTCTAATAAAATCAATCAAAAATTTGCACTAAAAAAATGCTATCACAATATTTCTAACTTAAGCGTTCAACCTTATCTCTAAACGTAATATTATCAAGATAAAAAAAATCCAAAAAAAGAAACAAAAAATAATAACAACGACGACGCAACCAGCGGTTGCAGCCACGATGTTAAAAGTACATGAGGAGCGGTACTAACCATGACAAAAACGACGAGTAGTGCAATGAAAGTGAAGACGGACGAAAAACGGCGATTAGTAGAGATTCCTGCGGCGTTTGGGCACAGCAAAAAAATTATGCGAACGCCAGAGCGTCCTATTAAGGAAAAGCGGGAAACTCTGCAGGATACTACAGGTGTTCGAGCGGTGGAAGATAATATAAAGAGCATCGAAAATTCGATGGTCACTGCTGCGATCGTTACCGAAGCGACCGATGCAAGTGTTGCAACTCCCGACACAGTACAGAAACATTCTGAAGCCAACGAGGAGATGCCGGTACGAGAAGCAACGAGTGACCTGACAAATAAAGCGATGTTGTGAGATTGCATCGCCAACGTCGAAAATGTGGTGGAAGTACTGCATTCGGAAACGGAAAGCGATAACTTCTCCCAAGGATGGTTACAAATTACAATTGCCATCCAGCGATATGAAGAAGAAAGGCTATTCCGAAAAGCGGGAGATGTTCTGAAAATAATTCAGTCT
This sequence comes from Odontomyia ornata, assembly GCA_963969285.1. NCBI lineage: Eukaryota > Metazoa > Arthropoda > Insecta > Diptera > Stratiomyidae > Odontomyia > Odontomyia ornata. The sequence goes on from OZ017740.1 coordinate 203,650,612, forward strand.
GCATGCGATTCCCCAAGAATCAGCAAAGCAGTAAAAGTTCGGCTCCTTGAACTAGAGGATCTCCTAGATTGCATAGGGCACCATCGGAGGAGCTGGTTAAGGGCCGAAGACGCGCATAAGGCTAAAGAGGCGCTGGGGGTGAAATCTAAAGGCCACATGCAGATAGGTCCACCATTAAAAATCAATTAAAGAATGGCGTCTAGCCCAATCGAAGGAGATCGGGATAAAAAAAGGAAGGAAGTGGCATTTGATGGACGTGGAGCACCAGATCACGGGTTGCAGATAGTGCCTGCAAAAGGAGCGAAGAAAGGCGCCAAAAAGTAAAGTACGCACGAACGCCGAACAAGAAAAAGGACCTGATGCAAAAAAGGAGAGGCAGAAACCGCGACAAAGACCCTGGCAGCAGGTACTGCGGAACATCAGGGGAAACGTAAGACCCGAAGACGCTAACACTACCATGAAAGTAGTACGACCAACGCAGTCGGGCCACATACTGGTCGAATTTGGAGCAGAGGCCGCAATAAGGAAGCAATCTGCGACGCAGTAAAGAAAGTCCTCCGCGAAAGCGCAACTATAGTCTCGCTCGAACCGATGGCAACGATCGAAATACGAGACATTGACTGCGTGACGGATCTGGCTGAGGTAGAAGAGGACATCAAAAGGGAGTTCCCTAGCGTGGAAAGCATCGAAGCGAGACTGACATCAGAAAACAACAGGGGACAACGCATGGCTATAGTTGACTTGACCGAAGCCAAGCTTAATGCTCTGGAGGGCACTCTATCAAACGCAGAGGGCAAAATGCTCGTTGGGGGCGGCTTCAACGCTAAAGCAATCGAATGGGGCATGCCTCAAACGGATTCGCGAAGAACACTAATCCTGAAAATGGTGGCCTGGGCGGCGCTCGTCGTAACAAACACCGGAAACACGCCGATTTTCCACCGTGTTGGCTGTGAGGAAACCATACCGCACGTGACATTCGCCTCGGAGTCCTTAGTGCGGAGGATACACAATTGAAGAGTATAAGAGGACTACTCAGCCAGTGATCATCAGTGTATTCTACTCGAGATCAGTGATGTTTTCTCCCGACGTCCATGTTCTCGGCTTTCTACATTTGGATGGAACATCGGAAGGATGGACGTCAAGGGGCTCGTCGAGGTGCTCAGAGCAGGTGAGCCACTGCAGGAAGTTTCGGAGGGGACGGAAGAACTGGCAGCTCAAGACGTGGCGAACTCTACTAAGAGCATCATTACGACTGCTTGTTGCGCTTCTATGCCCCATCGAAGACCCTGGCACGGCAAGCCCTCCGTGTGCTGGTGGTCAAATAAAATCGCTGAAGAGCGAAAGGAGTGTCACAAGCTTCGACATGAGGTTCAACGGGCGCGGAACCGTGACGAGGCATGCAACTGGGTGGCAGCATATAAGTTGGCCAGGAAATGCCTTCGCAAATTGATAAACAATAGCAAGGCTCGCTGCTGGCAAGACTTAGTAGACAATGTGAACAAGGATCCATGGGACCTTGGCTACAAACTAGTTATGCGGAAGCTTGGTGCCCTACGGAAGCCTTGTATACATGACGCGGAAAAGATGGACGCGATAGTGCGGGGACTCTTCCCCATCCATCTCGTCCGTGTTGACGCTGACCGTGGTGAAAAAGCAGTGGAGTGTCCACTCTTCATGCAACCGGAACTGGAGGAGTCAGTCCTCTCATTGAAAGCGAAGAAGGCTCCAGATGCAGATAGGGTTCTAGCTGAAAATTTGGCTGTTGTAAGCATTCATGGTACCTTGACTTTACTGAAGTCAAAGTCAAAAGTGCTTTATTCAATACTAATCGTTATAAATTTTAAAAATATATAAAGCTGATTTTAAACAATTAAAATACAAAAAGTAAATGTCACAAATGGTTCTATAAATTTATGCATTATCAATTAAAAAAATTAAATTCGAAAAACAATATCATATTAAAATTGATAAAATTATTACAAATTTTATGATTCAATCGGAAAAAAGAGAAAAAAACAAACCAACACTATTAAAAGTTATTTTTAACTTTAACACAATAGTGAATTTTTATCCTATACCTGATATGTTATAACCTAATTCTAATAAAATCAATCAAAAACTTGCACTAAAAAAATGCTATCACAATATTCCTAACTTAAGCGTTCAACCTTATCTCTAAACGTAATATTATCAAGATAAAAAAAATCCAAAAAAAGAAACAAAATATAATAACAACGACGACGCAACCAGCGGTTGCAGCCACGGTGTTAACAGTACATGAGGAGCGGTACTAACCATGACAAAAACGACGAGTAGTGCAATGAAAGTGAAGACGGACGAAAAACGGCGATTAGTAGAGATTCCTGCGGCGTTTGGGCACAGCAAAAAAATTATGCGAACGCCGGAGCGTCCTATTAAGGAAAAGCGGGAAACTCTGCAGGATACTACAGGTGTTCGAGCGGTGGAAGATAATATAAAGAGCATCGAAAATTCGATGGTCACTGCTGCGATCGTTACCGAAGCGACCGATGCAAGTGTTGCAACTCCCGACACAGTACAGAAACATCCTGAAGCCAACGAGGAGATGCCGGTACGAGAAGCAACGAGTGACCTGACAAATAAAGCGATGTTGTGAGATTGCATCGCCAACGTCGAAAATGTGGTGGAAGTACTGCATTCGGAAACGGAAAGCGATAACTTCTCCCAAGGATGGTTACAAAGTACAATTGCCACCCAGCGATATGAAGAAGAAAGGCTATTCCGAAAAGTGGGAGTTGTTCTGAAAATAATTCGATCTGCATGCAATTCCCCAAGAATCAGCAAAGCAGTAAAGGTTCGGCTCCTTGAACTAGAGGATCTCCTAGATTGCATAGGGCACTATTGGAGGAGCTAGTTAAGGGCCGAAGACGCGCATAAGGCTAAAGAGGCGCTGGGGGTGAAATCTAAAGGCCACATGCAGATAGGTCCACCATTAAAAATCAATTAAAGAATGGCGTCTAGCCCAATCGAAGGAGATCGGGATAAAAGAAGGAAGGAAGTGGCACTTGATGGACGTGGAGCACCAGATCACGGGTTGCAGATAGTGCCTGCAAAAGGAGCGAAGAAAGCCGCTAAGAAAATCCTTCAAAAAGTGCCAAAAACTAAAGTACGCACGGACGCCGAACAAGAAAAAGGACCTGTTGCAAAAAAGGAGAGGCAGAAACCGCAACAAAGACCCTGGCAGCAGGTACTGCGGAACATCATGGGAAACGTAAGACCCGAAGACGCTAACACTACCATGAAAGTAGTACGACCAACGCGGTCGGGCCACAAACTGGTCGAATTCGGAGCAGAGGCCGCAATAAGGAAGCAATCTGCGACGCAGTAAAGAAAGCCCTTAGCAAAAGCGCAACTATAGTCTCGCTCGAACCGATGGCAACGATCGAAATACGAGACATTGACTGCGTGATGGATCTGGCTGAGGTAGAAGAGGACATCAAAAGGGAGTTCCCTAGCATCAGAAAGCAACAGGGGACAACGCATGGCCATAGTTGACTTGACCGAAAAGGACGCAGAACAATTACTGAACAAAGGCAAAGTAAGAATAGGGTGGGTTTTCTGTATGATACGGCGAAGAGCAACACCTCTTCAATGTTTCAAATGACTTGGCTTTGGTCACACTACACAAGTATGCAAGGAACCCGATGCTCCCTATGTTACAAATGCGGTGAAATGGGACATAAAAGAAAAGAGTGTACGAAGGAGGCACACTGTATTCTTTGCAAGGATGCTGATCCAAGGTCTGATTTTGGACCTGTCTTAGGATCAGGAAAATGCCGGGTGTTCCAAAAAGCCCTAGCCAAGGCAAAATCAGAAATCAATTACCAGCATCCTGCAGCTAAACCTACACTGCAGTTCAACCACCCAAAATCTGCTTGAGCAGTTTGCGCGAGACATGAAAGCCGACTTCTTGCTGCTGATTGAGCAACACCATGATAAAAGTCCTGCATTATGGTATTCTGACGAAACTGGTAATGCCGCCATCTGGACTCGGAACAGTGATTTCCAAGCGGAGAGTTGTGGACGGGGGGATGGTTTCATATGGGTCCGGTGCTCAGAGACCACCTTCTTTAGTGTGTACCTAACGCCGAACGAATCGATATCATCTTTCCAAGCCAAGCTTAATGCTCTGGAGGGCACTCTATCAAACGCAGAGGGCAAAATGCTCGTTGGGGGCGGCTTCAACGCTAAAGCAATCGAATGGGGCATGCCTCAAACGGATTCGCGAAGAACACTAATCCTGAAAATGGTGGCCTGGGCGGCGCTCGTCGTAACAAACACCGGAAACACGCCGATTTTCCACCGTGTTGGCTGTGAGGGAACCATACCGCACGTGACATTCGCCTCGGAGTCCTTAGTGCGGAGGATACACAATTGAAGAGTATAAGAGGACTACTCAGCCAGTGATCATCAGTGTATTCTACTCGAGATCAGTGATGTTTTCTCCCGACGTCCATGTTCTCGGCTTTCTACAATTGGATAGAAAATCGGAAGGATGGACGTCAAGGGGTTCGTCGAGGTGCTCAGAGCAGGTGAGCCACTGCAGGAAGCTTCGGAGGGGACGGAAGAACTGGCAGCTCAAGACGTGGTGAACTCTACTAAGAGCATCATTACGACTGCTTGCTGCGCTTCTATGCCCCATCGAAGACCCTGGCACGGCAAGCTCCCCGTGTACTGGTGGTCAAATAAAATCGCTGAAAAGCGAAACGAGTGTCACAAGCTTCGACATGAGGCTCAACGGGCGCGGAACCGTGACGAGGCATGCAACTGGGTGGCAGCATATAAGTTGGCCAGGAAATGCCTTCGCAAATTGGTAAACAATAGCAAGGCTCGCTGCTGGCAAGACTTAGTAGACAATGTGAACAAGGATCCATGGAACCTTGGCTACAAACTAGTTATGCGGAAGCTTGGTGCCCTACGGAAGCCTTGTATACATGACGCGGAAAAGATGGACGCGATAGTGCAGGGACTCTTCCCCGTCCATCTCGTCCGTGTTGACGCTGTCCGTGGCGAAACAGCAGTGAAGTGTCCACTCTTCATGCAACCGGAACTGGAAGAGTTAGTCCTCTCATCGAAAGCGAAGAAGGCTCCAGATGCAGATAGGGTTCTAGCTGAGGTGTTGCGGCTCGTCTATCACCATTGTCCTAACTTGCTTCTCAGCACATTCAACGCTTGCCTACGGGACGGGGTTTGTCCGGTACGATGGATGGTGGTGAGGCTCGTGCTGATCAGCAAGGGGAGGAGAAATCCCGAATCGCCGTCTGCATACCGCCCGTTATGCATGCTAGACACGGCTGGGAAAGTGCTAGAGAAACTCATCAAGGGAAGACTCACTAACGCGATTCGTGCTGCTCTGGACCTAGCCCCTTGACAGTGCGGCTTTAGAGCAGGACGTTCTGCCATTGATGCGATTGTAGAGGTGGTGAACGCGGTCCACAAAGCAGAGGCATATAGTCGCATCAAGCAACGGATCGTTCTGTTGGTGACAGTCGACCTCAGGAACGCATTCAACTCCGCTAGATGGGTGGATATTCTGGAGATGCTGGAAAACTCTTTTCAAGTTCCAGAATATCTAAACTGCCTTTAGGACCGAAGCCTGCTCAACGACATGACACAGGGCCAACGAAGGATGGAAATTACATCGGGTGTTGCCCAGGGATCTATCCTTGGTCCGGACCTGTGGAACGTGTCTTACGACGGGCTACTGAGACACAATATTCCAGATGAGTCGCGCTTGGTCGGCTATGCGGATGATGTTGCGGCTGTGGTCACTTGACGCACCGTTGAACAAGCGCAACTTAGGTTGGGTATGCTTATGCACCGAGTGAGGACTAGATGACTGCTCACGGGCTCAGTTTAGCACTGGAGGAAACCGAAGGATGACCATTATTGAAGATACACGAATCAAATTGAAGCCATCGGTGAAGTACCTGGGGCTACTGATCGACTCGAAGATGAGTTTCTCTGAGCAAATCAGGGCAACGGCTGAGAAGGTTGCTTCGGGGATATTGGTTCTGAGTTGACTTATGGCCAACGTAGGGGGATCCAGCCCATCAAGAAGACGCCTCTTGATGAGTACTGTTGGCTCAGTGCTACTGTACGGAGCAGAAGTTGACGTGACTATCTCCTTGAACTCATTGTTAAGCAAGAGCAATAGGGTCTTCAAACCAATAGCCCGGTGCCGCCTCCTCCATCACCGTTTATCCTATCGGCTCCAATGAATTCGAAATCCTTGGATATCATGGAGTGCCATGGATTCAGGTGGGTTTCAGTGAGAAGCATGATGTCAAGTTTTGCTATTTTTTGTGGTGGGGAAGTGAATGCCATTTATGCACAGAGTGTGGGACTCCCATGCGCGACTGGACTACCCACTAAACACCTCCCCTGTCTAGTGGGTAGTCCAGTCATGCATGGGAGTCCCACACTCTGTGCGCGACTGGACTACCCACTACACAGGGGAGGCATTTAGTGGGTAGTCCAGTCGCGCATGGGAGCCCCACACTCTGTGAATAAATGGCATTCACCTCCCTACCGCAAAAAAAGCAAAAGCTTGACATCATGCTTCTCACTGAAACCCACCTGAATTCATGGCACTCCATGATATCCAAGGATTTCGAATTCATTGGAACCGATAGGGTAAACGGTGATGGAGGAGGCGGCACCGCGATATTGGTTCGAAGACCCTATTGCTTTTGCTTAACAATGAGTTCAAAGAGATAGTCACGTCGATGTAGACTCACAATGGAGTTGACGTTGATCGAGATGTAACGAAGCTTATCCATGGAAATATGACTCGATGACAAACTATTGTGAAGCATGTTGGCCTAAACGTTGAAAACCGAAATTGATTTTTTGAACTTGCTTATTTATTCTTTCTGAAAGAGATTCAAGCTGTTGGTAAATTTTGAGAAGCAACGCATTATTGCCACTTACATTATTGATTTTATTTACATCGTTACCTGCTTGTCCTCTAGCAGTGAGTGCAACTGATACTCCGGGTGTGACGAAGTTGGAAGGTAACGCACTGCGACGTACTTGGGTTTGTTTTGCAGAAAATTTAGCCGTTGCATCGTGATACCGAGGGCATGCTCGATATGATACTGGATAGCCAAACATACCGCAGTTAACACAGTATAATTTTTCTTTTGGCTCAATCTGAGCCAATTTATCTTTACATTTAAGGCAGCAATAGTGCATAGCACATTTACCAGCATAATGACTGAATCGTTGGCACCTATAACACTGGTTGACCTCAGTTTTTTGGAGACGCTCCCACCTCACCACTCTAAAGTTCAAGTGCCTTACCTATTGTAGGGCACTTGGACTGCTATCGTTAGAAATTGGTACTAAATGAAATGGTTATATTTTGCCTTGAATAGTTGATCTCCTGCTAGCTAAATTTTTCACTCTAATGAATTTGACAGCTGGTGCTGCTTCCTGTAACATATCAAGGAGATCAACTGTATTCTTTCCATAGTCCAGGATCCTCAACAAGAAGGTCTGAGTTTTTTCCGCCTTTGGTGTGTATGTTAAGTGGGGGGCTTGTACACTATTAAGAGCATCTTTTTTGAGCTTGAAATCCGCTAGTGTTTTTGTTTTAATTGTGAGTTTATCAGCAGTCACTCTCCTAACTTTGAAATTATCGATTTTATGTTCGGCTGCCGATAGCCGAACCATATCGCCTCTGCGCTGCCCAAAGATATTAAATGGAGGGGCTTTCTCAGTTATCTTATTATTTTTAATAGGGGAACCAGCGGACACACCGGTTGGCTTCTTCTCTTTATTTTTTGATTTTAAGTATTGAATAAAATTTTCACTAGAATCATTAATATTACCTATGTTTTCTTGAGACTCCATCTTGATGTCCATACCGCCATTCTTTGCAGCAATTACCGCATGGTAATTCACGCTATAGTTTGCTCCGCCCACGTTTAGTATGATATAGTATCAGTACCATGGATTGTTGACTTCTTTGTATCTTGTAATGTTACTTTATTTGATTGTTGAGCCTTTTGCTTGGCGACTTTTTTTCGTTCGTCTTATTTGTCGCTTTTTCAGACGTATTTTGTGGATTCATCATTTTTGTTTTGTGGACGTTTGTTAATTGTCGGAGCACTCCCTCCAAATTTCTAATTCGGAGTTTCATCGCCTCATTTTCTCTAGTAACTCTTAGGTTTTAAGTTACTCTTTCGAATTTTTCGCATGGAATACGCTCTAGGCTTTCTTGGGCATTTTTTCGTTTTATGATTTTTTTATTTGTAGCGTTTGCAATGCCTGGCCCCGGGTCCCCCAGCGGTGGAAAGCCGTCGGGCTCCTCCATGCCACCGGCGAAAAAAACCTTTCTTCTTTTCTTAAATTTTTGAGACTTCCTTGCAAGTAAAATCCAGACACTCGATAAATTGTTCGAATAGTTCGACGACTTAAATTTTTTTTTAAAAAGTTAACTTTGAATTGACGTTTTAAAAATTATTTTAATTTTTGCAAATTATTAACAGGAGCGATTAAAAATACGTCTATACACAACGACTGCTAGATTTGCCTTCGACTTTACTGAAGTAAGTTGCAAGGAGCCATGAATTTAATTTAAGTAACATAGACAATATTTTGTTATAAATTGGAATGACTTACAATATAATACTATCAGTTTGTTTACAAAACAAGTCCAAATCAGTGATTTTGAAACCTATTTCCAGCCCCATTCTGTTATTTTGACTCGTTTTCTTAGGCAATCAAAGGGCGTTTGTGTTAGCCTGATTCATTCTTTGCTCTAGATGCACCTAGAGTAAAGTGATACAAGAGTTGTGGCTGCACATAGAGGGACCTATCTGCAATTCAATTCTGTCCTGTCTGTCTTGTAGTGAATTTATAATGTTTTAAAAGTCCGAAAAGGACTGCAGCGATGTTCTGCTGCCTCGGCAGAAGAAGATGGATTTATCTGCCGAGAATGCCCTCGTCTGGAGACGCGTGAATGCGCTGGCAGGCTAGCATTGCGGTGTCGTGGGGTGGGTTAATTTCCCCAGCACGAGGACCCACTACAAAAAAATTTCGCACTCACGAATTTGGTGGTCAATTGATCAAGAGGCGACCGAAATCGCAAAAAGTGTAGATAACTACACCGAGGGAGAAAGTACTTGTTCCGAGAACAAGTGGAACCTGAAAAGAAAGGCGGACTTGGGGTAACTTCGTCATTACCCGACGAAGCTCATGGCCCACAAATGAGAGAGGGGCGACCGGGTGGTGATGGAGCCCCTTCGCACCCACCCAACCGGAATAAATCCATATTTTGTTGCAGTGGCCAGGTATTCCTCTTCTGAGTGGAAAACTCATACAACTTGACTTGTATAAACTTTCCCATCAGAAGGGGAGTACCCCGGTGACCAATTTATTCCATAGAATTATACAATTCGATTGCATAACGCTATGCCATAAAGAGGCACTCTGCTTGGGCCACTCAACCCGCGATGTCACCTGAAACATAGAAGGATTAGTTAAGTACCCGGCGGCTGGCTCATGTTTTTAGGGGGCAGCCTGCCACCGTACCGGGTCCTATACCCAGGCAAAAGTTATCGGAAAGGAAAGACCGATTTTTTTTTTTAAATTTAGCACTTCATTTTTGCTTATGTTTTTCACAATTATTTCTTCTTTTAGATATAATCTGTGGTCAATATTCCGATAAGAAAATTAAATAATATTCTTCCGACACAATTTAACTGGTTACACTTCAAATAACGTTTGCGGAATATAACGCAAAGAGATATGTATAAACTGATCGCAACAAAAAAAAAAATATATATATATATATATATATATATATATATATATATATATATATATATATATATATATATATATATATATATATATATATAACCAAATGTGCAAAAAAATATATAGATATGACAAAGTGTGCAAAAAAAATATATATATGTATCAAAATGTGCAAAAAAAATATATAGATATGACAAAGTGTGCAAAAAATATATGGATAAATTTAAAATAATAATTAACATTATTTAAAAAAGATTATGCATAATTTATCTAAAATTATTATTTTATATCTATAAAAATATAATTGAGTTTAAATTATAAATAATATAAATATAATTTATAGTATAAAAAAAATTTTTAAATATTAAAGAAATATTTAATAAAATATAATATATATATATATAATAAAATATAAGGGTACTCACCCTAATATCCTCGTCGGGCGCCCGCTGATGATGTGGGTGGTCCTGAAATTCAAATTTTTCTTCCGTTTAGCTACTTTTTGACTACACAGATAGCAAACCCGTCGGCTGCGTCCTAAAGCAGGCATTTACAACATTGAATGAATGCCAGAAAAAATACAGCTGATTAACCCTGTTCGCGTCCAAGCCGACGCTGCTGTTCAAGCTTATTTTCGAAAAACAGCTACCTATTTTGCAGGTTTTACGAGTTGCTCCGTCTTAATAACTTCCTGGCGCTCTTGCTGTACGGTAAATGTTATTCTATCGATTATTTAAACAAGTCGTTTCTAGAAATTAATCGTCTCGATTATTTTGACAAGTTGTTTAAAGTAAGTATTAGAGTAGGAAATCCATTGCATATCCAGGCTTCCTAAATTTTAACAATAGTATTTACATAAGGGCCCAACACTATTGTTGCAGACAATCAGTCGACTGTTTTTGCGTCGCAGAAAATAGTTCCACTCACTTCCAATCGTCAATCATAAACCGATCACTTCATGGACACGGAATGAAAATCAGATTCGCCTAAACAATTCCTTTGTTTTTTCGTTGACTGTCATATTCAAAACTCCGACCAAGATACTCACCGCATAGAAAGATTGGAAAGAGTGGCTTATCTGATTTCAATTTTGGAGCACATACGTTAAGGAACAAACAATCTTCAGATCCAACAAAGTCGGATACTATTGGATCACTATGAAATGATTCACTTCTTTCATTCCTGCAATCAGTTTCGGTCTGTTAATAATATGGTGATAGCCCCCGCTAATACAGGAAGAGATAAAAGTAATAAAACGGCAGTGATAACAATTGATCAAACAAATAGCGGTATACGGTCGAACGTAATAATGCAATCAATAGTTGCTTCAGGGAATTTATCTTTGGGATAGATGAAGATAATGATGAATTAATTCTCTTTACAGTATGTCCAAAAATTTCGTTCGATCATACGCGCCTTCGTCTCGCTTGAAAAAAACCGTGCACCTTGAGTTGATCTGGCTTCGCAAGTCCAGATTTCGTTAGCCACTGGAAAATGTTCTCTCGCTGATCACCTTGAAGCTGTTATACTTCACCATATTCGGGATGCTCTATTACTGTGCCATTACACGCAAATTCCTTTTTACATGCTCGCACGATTTTCTTCAGGTCATCTTCCGAGGAAAGGCCCTGCACCGTAGTTAGTGTTTTTCGACCATTTCTCTGCTGAATTCTTATGTGCACAAGTCCGTCCTGTACAGTATCATCAGCACAATTGATTGCATCAGCAAAGGGGTCAAAGTTTTGCAAATTCTGGATGGACGTACGGTAAACAAATTAAACACAGGCAAGAAATAAAACTGCCAATCGAATATCGGGCACAACTTGTCAAATCCAGATTCTGAAATTAAACTGCTCGCGTGTGCGACGACTAGGCTCAAAAGATCCCGTTCTCACCATACACTGGATTCACCTGCGAGCATGCAAATTAAAAAAAAAAGAACCCACATTATAAGCGCCGACTAAAATGACAACAGTAAAATATCGAACAGATGGAAAATCTAACTACTGAATATTTCCTTACATACATCAGACGGATCCATATCCCATATTGCTGGAATTTTAGTTTTTGCCTTTAAATGTTGAACATGATCGGGATCCTTTCGCAGAAGGCAATCACTCTGAAGAGGACAATCACACCAATTCGTTATTTCTTCTTCTTGTTCAACGCACTCTTGTTTTTACTTGAACGAGTTATGAACGTCACAAAACCTCTTCACTCGCCAATACTTAACCTCCTCCTTCACTTGATTACCACACCTGCGCCCTGTCAAAAATCTCGAATCGTCCCAGATCGATCTTAAAGGGCTGCGTTCGTTGTGATCAAATCGGAGGGAAATTGATGTCCCATACAATTTGCACAAAGCAGCTGGTTTTTCGTTTGATTAGTTGATCTGGGACATATTATGCCTGAATTTCCTTTGACCCTTTGCCAGCGCCGAATAATCGAGAAGTTTTAGTTGTGCGGAAAAAATATAGAAAAAAATAAAATAAGAGAAAAAAATCTATAAATAAAATTTGAATCCTATGTGAATTTATCCAATAATTTAAAGAGAAAAAAGGAAGAAAAAGAAAATAGTAAATTTAACTAACTGCTCGATTACTACAGTCTGTCTGTCCATCCGTCCGTCCATCAGTTCGTCCGTCCGTCCGTGTGTCACACCACTATTTCTCGCAAACTACATAAACTAGAAACATAAGATTTTGTTAATACGTGCGAAGTGACGCCCTCTTCAAATTCTCACCACGAAAAGAAATTTATAAGGTATTTATAGGGAAGTTGCCCCCGGAACAATTTTTCACCGCATATAGGCAATATAGGTATCAAATGAAAGGTCATAATGACAAATTTTCAAAACAGGTCTTAAACTAACAAATTTTGCTTTGAGGGGTGCAGGGGAAGAGCAAATGTCCGAAAATTGTGTATGTGTCCCCCCCCCCCTCGAACCTTTGACCCGAAAATCTGAAAAAAAATCACAGGTGTGACTTTAGGAGTACAAGGGCAACAAGTACCTCAGAAGTCGAAATTCGATCAACTTTGTTAGTACATTTTATAAATTTTACATTTCTGCCTATGAGATCAAGATGGCACCCTTAAATTTCCCAAAACGTACAATTTCAGTTTTTTGAAAGCAATTGTATGTATTTTACAATAATTGAACAATAAACAGCTTAATTATAGCAGATTGAATTTTTAACAATTACAACAACATTAACACGTGATACTAGGGAGATACACGTTTGAAACGGACCTAGATACTACAAATATGTAGGAATTTTGATAAAAATTTTAGAAATGGTTTGTAATATTGATGTGTTATCATGACTAATAAAGCGACGGGGCCAAAACACTTGAAACAAAATTGTGGCGAGTTTAAAATCATAATAACCATAATAATTTTTTCGAGCTCAATTTATGGAATCTGTATATTAGTCAAGTTTTGATATGCAGAATATATTGTTTGATTTACTAATAGTTTTACAGTACCCTTCTGGCAGGAGCCCTCTTCTGCTACTTCAATTTTTTTTATATACTTTCAGTGGTCCATCCACTATAAATACAAACAGTTGTAAATATTAATGATTTTTGTTTTCCAAAGGACTGCTCACTAGTTCCATTTATTCCGAAGAAAGGGACAAATATGGTTGTAATAAAGTTACACGAAAACCACAAATAATTTTGTATAATAACGCCACCAAATCTGGAGTGAATATAGTTTGCCAATTGTGCGCTTCCTATAATGTGGCAAGAAATATACGAAGATGACAGACGGTGATTTTTTTAGCGGAGGTGATATATGTTTTCAATAATAATCCCCATTCAAGTCCAGTAGAAGACGAGGTTACTGAAAGCACTTTGCTACGGTTTGTGATTAAAATAGTTCCAAAGGAGGAGCATTCAAACAAGGAGAATGCGTATTCAACTACAAAAGGAGCCAGGTGAGCTCCAGCCTACCCCACACCAGGAGCCTGCATCTGCAATCCACGACGGCTAGAGAAAAAGGTGTTCAAAATGCTGTCAAATCTGAAAAATTCACTATTCAAAATACAAATGTGTGATGTCTAATATTTAAGTATTTTGTTTGGAGCTCACCAAAATGATATGTAAAAAATGTTATGATTAAGCTTTTATATTACCTCAATATGGCCCATGAATAACATTTCATTATTTTTATTTTTTGATTTTTAAGAGTTTTGTACCTAAACCCTCTAGTATCCAAACCCTACTGCAATCACGACCTGTGTCCATCTGTCCGTCCGTGCGTCTGTATGTCACAGCACTTTTTCTCTGAAAATATTGAAGCTGCAGCCATGAAACTTTGTGGAAAGGCCAGGAGTGGTGACTTCTTGAAAGCTTTGGAGTGGAAAATTTTTCAAAGGATTTATAAGGAGGAGACCCTTTAAAAATTTTCTCACGGTTGATAGTCTAGTAGAGTATCGTTGGAAAGGTCTTAATGAGATCTTTTCAAAATAAGTCTTAAAATTGCCTTATCAGTACCGTGGGGGGCAGGAGAAGGGGAAATATATGCCCTTTTCGCGTACCTCCCCCTCGCGATTGAACACTTTTCATCTGAAAAATCTGAAAAATATCATGAATGTAGGTCTTTATAAGTAAAACAACAACAAATACGTCAGAAGTCGGAATTCACTTAGCTTTGTTAGTCATAATGTGATTTATCAATTTTACGTTTTCTAGAATAAAATCTCAACAGTACTTTTAAATTCAATGAAACTCAGTGCACGAATAGCTATTTTTAAGATTGACCTGTCCTGAAAGTTTCATAAAGATTAAATGGTACTTACTATGAAACATATGGCTATGGAACAATATGCGCTTTTTACCGACTCAGACACTACAGGTTTGCTAGGATTTGCATGAAAGTTTCAGGAATGATAAGTATCATGAATATCTTTGAAAATTTGTTCAGCTAGTGGTATCAGCAATCGTAAAATAAAATAATGGCTGTTTTAAATGCGAAGATTGAATAATTTTGAGTAATTTTACCCCAAACTTCAACGTTTAAGGTACATGCTTTTAATACTTGATTCAATTTAATGAATGACTGAAGATAAGTACCTACAATTAATACTCATAGGCAGGAGGAAGCAGGAGAGAGTTTCTAACAGGAGGGCTTTGTAACCATTCTTGGGTTCGAAAAAAATTATCTGATGCCACGAATCGATGATTACAGTACAGAGGAGTCGACCCTGAAACAAAAATTTCATCAAAGTTTGTCAATAACGTCAAATGAAAGGTCTTTATGAGAGTTTTTGCTTCAGTGGGGGCACGGGGTGAGGGGGAATATACGAAAAATTTGTTTCCCCCTCACGATTGAACATGTGTGATTTAAAAAATCTGAAAAAAAAATTATCAAGGGAGATATATATAGTACAACAGCAACAAATACCTCGGAAGGCAAAACTCGTTTAACTTTGTTAATTATAGTATGATCTTCGAATTTTGGACTCCCTCCAATAAAATCGTATGGATGCCTTTAAACCCAACAAATGTCGATATTTAAGTAGTCTAACACAAGGTCTTAATACTCTGTAAGTTTGATGAAATTCGTATAATATTCATGGAAGTTTATCCATTTGAAATTTCTCCAATTATGACAACAATAACACACTATTTTGGTATTTTATGGACTTTCCATCGAACCAGACACTGCAGTTTTGATTTGATCTTCTTAAAGGTTTCAGATAAGATCGATGATATAAATGCTTTTATAATTTCATGATTTGAGTGATTTTTGTTAATTGAAAATGGAGAAACAATGGATTTTCTTTTATACGAGCAAATATCTTTGAGATGTTTCTTGATTTAATTCTTTGCTGGTAACTGCATTTTGTAAGTTGAGTGCAAAACCCTTCTGACATGAGCGTACGTCTATCAACCCAACTTGTTTTTGATTGTGGCTTGTTTGGTGAAGTTAAAGCTACAATAACTTTGGATGATGTTTTCAAGTGATAACTGAAAGCATAAATATTTGACTTATGAAGTTAAAGTTAATTTTAAATGAAATATCAAAATTTAATTTGAAAGTATAAATATTATAATTACAGGTATGTCAACTTGTTTTATTAAGTTAATGTTATTTTGGATGAAATATTAAAATGTTATCAGTTTCCGATGTTTTTCTTAACCTACAAACCTTTACCTGAAAAATTACATGTGTAAATTAGCCCATCCGTCAGATGGATTGCGCCCGACCGCATTAGGGTATCCATTGCGTCCGACGAAAGATTAAAGAGAAATGATAAAAAGTTTACTAAGGTGACTGAAGGGAAAGAAAGAAAAAAACAAGGAGTTGGTAAAGAGGCTGAGTAAGAGGCAAAAACACAAGAAAAAACTCAAAGGAAAGCAACTACCGAGATTCAACCTCAAACAATGAAAATGAGCACCTAAAAAAAGGCTTTGATTCAGACACGGAGAACTTTTATTGTAAATCTTTGTATTCTTTTGACGTAAGCTTGAATTATGGACTCAATGCTTATCTTGCAACTTATGGGCTCCTGAAGAGTTCTCAAGGGTAGATACTGCCATCTTTTTCTGTGAGTTTTACTGCACAACTTAGTCCGGAGTATTTTATCTAGATTATTTGCCATGACGGGCAAAATGGCTGACAATGTTTGGAGTGAATATGGCCTTAATCTGCCAACATAGAATTTTAAGATAATTTCAAGGTTACGAAAAATTTTTTAATACAATTTATTTTGCCTTTCTGTTTTTAAGCTCCTGTGTATTGATTACTGTTAAATTACATGATTAAAATCACAACTGAAGACTGGTTTATCTTATACACATTTTGTTTTATTTTCGAAATCACTTACAGTGTGCCATAGTACCCGAACTTACCCTATCAGACATAAAAATTATTTCTCAATACTAGAAACCATAAAATGATGAATATGAGGGCGGCAGAAAAAAACCCTTAAAGACTTTATTACACTGGCGCTTTTTATACTTTTCAATCATTAATACGAATCCACAAAAAGAACCGATAATTCAAAGTAAACACAGAAATTCATTCAATCTAGCGCATACATATACATATACATACATATGATACTAGCATATATGACATCAAAATATTTTTCATGCATTCAAGTCATTAACAAAGAATAATAATTATTATATGTATTATACTAATAAATCCTATTGTCAGTGAGGTACTGCAAGCAGTTTTTTCGATATTAGATTCATCTGTTTATCAGGTTCTCCCTCATTAGAATTACTAGGTAGATTCCTGCATCTATCCTTCATAAATCCATAAAATGCACTATCCCAGAAGCTATAAATCATAATAATCTTTTGCTTTAGCACTACCGCCCCTTTCGGGCCTTCGCTTAGAGATAGTTCGAGTACCTCATGATCTTGATCGAATGTATCGGTACTCCACAAGGTCATATGGTCAGTACCATGCTTTGGCCATGTGTCCATCCACTCAGCTGCGATACGTTCTGATTTGAAACCAGCACGTATCATAACTGACTCGGCTTATAGTTCGTCCGAAGAGTCACTCGAACTAAATCTTGTTAACTTGAACCAGGAACCTTCAGCTTACGGATTGAGTATTCTCACCACTACACAACGTAGACTAAAGTCATTCATATGCAATATCCATGCATAATCTTTGATTGGGAACAGATAACCGAAACATGCGTACATGCAAACATCTTCTTCTTCGTAGTACTACAGCCCCCCTGGGGCCTTCGCTTCTTGCAAACAGCGCCTCCAACTATCTATGTCCGTTGACCCCGTCCTTCAATTTTGAATCTGAGCAGCGATGAACTGTCTTCGTTGACCAAGTCAGCCTAGCGTTTCCTCGGTTTCCCCACTGGTCTCCGGCCTTCAGTTCTCCCACCGAATACCTTTTTGGGTATCCGTTGTTCGTCCATTCTATTCATGTGCCCAGCCCATTGCAGCTTCTGCAGTCTTACAATCGTTGAGACCTCCGGTTCATCAAAAATTTCATACAGTTCATGGTTGTATCGAATCCACCATTATTCCCCATCTAGTTTCGCTCCGATTATTCGCATCAGGACCCGTCGCTCAACGGCGTTTAATATATTTGTGGATGAAGGGATTTCACATCCATAGCATAAGACAGATCTTATCAAGATTTGTATACTTGGGGCTTTGTTTTCTGTGTATGCAGCTGGTCTTCAAGATCGTCGAAACTAAAAAAAAATATTAGTTGTGAGCTATATTCTTGGGAGTATTTCATCTCTTTCATTACCAGCTCTCGTTATTTTCGCGCTCAAATTTTCGATATTGCATTCGCCAAGTGTGGATATTGCATTCGCCAAGTGTGTCATCTGCATAGGCTACAACTTGGCTTGACTTGTATAGTAATGTACCTTGTGTATCGACAGGTAGCTTTCTCATAACGTACTCCAGAGCCAAATTGAATAGCAATCGAAGCAGCTCATCTCCTTGATTTAGTCCGGTATTTATGTCAAAGGCATCGGTGAGTTGGTTATTGATGATTATATTGTCAGCGGAAACGCTATTTTTGGTTTTAAGGCACAACAAAAACTCATAATAGCCTCTGAGCCATCGACCGAAGCTGTCGGCGGACACGCTAATTTTAATTACAAGTCGGTAAGGAAACAGACAATAGCCTCTGAGCCGTAGACCCTAGTGGTCAGCGGACACAGTCACTATAGAAATAAATAAAAGCGTCTGAGCTGCCTGGCTTCAACTATCGCCAGACACGCTACATTTAATATTAAGTCGATATACCAACCAATCGGAGCCCCTGTGCTGCTGAACTAAAATGGTTTGCAAACACGCTTCTACTAGTCGCTACGTTTTCTCGCTCAATAAATGCATTATTACTGCTAACTACTAAATAACTCGCCATTGGAACAACTATGGATAACGCAAAAAACCCACCCATTTCCCACCCTTGCATATTACACGTATTCTCGAGATGGAGATCAACAATTTTAACGAACGGCTAATGAAATGACCTTGCACGGCACTGTACTGTCCTCCAGCAAAATCTGGGATAGCGTTAGCTAACTGAACAGGCACTCACTAGGAAGAAATTTGACGGAACAAACAGGGTCTTAAATGAGGGCCGAAACTATATGCTCCCATGCCCAACATATAGTGATAGTTTTTTTCGACTCTTTCTCGCAAAATATTTTTAACGTAACGTAACCCATTACCAACGTAAACCCATTACCAACCCTTCCGCTTTATACGTATCCTCGAGATCGAGATCTACAATTTTAACCCACCGCTAATGGAGTGACCTCGTACGGCACTATACTGTTTTCCATCAAAGTCTGGGACAACGTTACGCTAAGCCAAAAAGACACTCACTAAAGAGAAATTTGTCGGAATATATAGGGTCTTAAATGAAGGCCGAAACTATATGCTCCCATGCCCAACATATAGTGATAGTTTTGTTTCGACCACCTTTAAGAATACTCCTTCTCACAAGCTATTTTTAAATTAACAGTTTGCTGTAATCATTTAAAGTTTCTACCATAACTTTCAAGCTAACATCTTTCCTTTTAATTTTATTTCCTCAATAACATTCATTAAAACACACCCAACGTTTCTATATTTAATAAAAAAACTTCAAAATAACATGTAGTCTTCGATTTATCAATAATCTGCAGCTATTTACCCATATTTAACAGACAGAGCAGTATAATTCAAATAAAGTTCCCTTTGTACAATGTCATATGAATACCCGAGTGTGCAATAGACAATTTCAACCAACCAAATAACGAATCAACGCATATAATATACCTTAAAAGCGATATAATCCCACAGTAAGCCCTACCCACTATAAACTACATAAAGCTAACCTAATAGAAACAAATAATCTTCATTGCAATTTCCCGCCAACCACAAATTAGCATGTATATTGTACATACTCGTATCATAGACTACCGAGCAATTAGCGCATGTGAAAGCTATGAAAACAAAGAAATAAAAACAAAAGAGAAGAAAGAAGAAACTCATTATTGTAAATAAATTATTGCAATGCAACAAGACAATGTAATAAGTAAAGAAAAGAAACACTGATACAAATATTAAATAGTCCAAATGTAAATAAAGTTATATCGAAACTAGTTGTAATTTTGTATCTTCCACTCAAAACAAACTATAATGCCATTTAAACTGTTAATCGTACTGAAAAATTGTGTACGTAGAGAAAAGAAATAAAAAATTCTCTTTTAAAAATGTTACAGAATAGTTGACACAAAATAATAGTGCGGAAATGTAAAACAAAACATGAAAATATTCCTGTATCTCCTTAAAATTTGACGAATACATATAAAACAAAACAAAAAAACAAAATAATTGCCAAGTAAAGAAAGAAGTTAATAAAGCAAAGCAATCAACTACATTGTAACAAACGGAAAATTAAAATACTTATAAATGAAAGTTAAAATAATTGCTTACAATCAAAATGTAAGACATATTAATAATTGTAGATAATTGTTTGAGCTAAAAATTAAAATACCGGAATCAAAAGGAATGTATTATTAATAATGTTAATCTACATATGACAGCCATGAAAGAACCTAATTGAAACGAGTAAATACCTCTCGCTTACCCTTTTAACTATCAGCTATCATTTTAAAGAGATCAGCAGCTAAGCAACTACAATAACGAATTCAGAAATTAGACTCTTCAAGCCACTCGTGAACTTTTTTTTCGGGGGAAGAAATTTTGTGGTGAAACAAGTCAACCTCGAGACATTAGGCTCGGCCAATGTCTCGAGCAAACATTGGTTCTCATAGGTATACAGCATCATGCGCAAAAGCTTGAGAAGTAAGTGTATGCGTGAGTATGCCATATACTTCGTGCTCGTCCACTTAGCTTCGCATTGACCAAACCACAAATCTGGGGTATAATACACATATAAAATCACTTCTCGAACATCTTAGGCATTGTTACTAGTCACCGATAGATGGCCATGTGAAAATTTCCCAAAACAATCCACTGACGTAATTTACTATTAATATTAATCGTTATTTTAGTTGACTAAGAAAAGAGGTCAATGCACCCAATATGAAATGCAAATGAATGAGAACAAAGGTAAACTTGAGATAAGCATTATTTTTGTATAAATATTCATGGCCATCAACAAACCAACCACTCTTGATACTACGCTTTTTCTACTCAAGGCCTTTGCCCAAGTAGAATCGTCTCAAGGCATTTAGCCCGAGACTGACAATTTTCAAGAGAGTTCCAGCCCGGATCCAGGTAGCCGAACGGAAAGCAGCCCTACGTGCATCAGCCAGCAATTCCGTTCTTAGAGGAACAATTGCTGCGACGCCCAGAGCGGGTCCGAGGCCAATTACGATCGAGGAGTACCGGACACGCTTGATTAAGCCGCTTGATACGACGGTAGTCGAGCCGGAAGAGAAGTCGCCAAGAGGTGGGCGCATTGTCGAGTTCCGCCGCAAGAGCAGTGACTTGCGCCAATCGGCACGTCTTGCGGTAACCAAAGCGGAGCGGGAGTCGTTCAGAACCCAAATCAAAGCGTTGGAGTTAGAGTTCAAGGCAGAACAGCGCCACGAACGGGAGGCACCCGCAACAAACAATCGTGGTATTAATTGTAATTTAAAGATAAAATAAATGTATTTCATGGAGGAAACGTGTGTTTCACTGGGGGAAGCTATAAAATGAAGTTGAGTGGAGTTTTCAGGTATTCCAGGCTAAGCAAGTGGAAACGCGTACGCACCGAATAAATACAAGTAAGTATATTGGTGCTACGTCCAACGGAAATCGCCCCAGGTAGGTTCAGACCTTCGAAATAGTCCTAACAAGGAGGTCGTCGACGTCATTGTCATTTTGGTAAGATGGACTAATTTAGCTGGGATGGGAAAGCAGAGCATTTCTTTTTACAGTACGTTACAATCAATACTGTCGTATGCTTGCTTAAAGTCAACGAAAATTTGGTATACGTCTATGTTGAGCTCCCAGCATTTCTCAAGTACCTGCTTGACAGTGAACAATTAGTCTATTGTCGATCTTCCTGCTCTAAAATCACCTTGATACTCCCCAATAATACTGTTCGAGTATGATTCGATTTTATTTTCTAAGAGCTTTGAAAGTATTTTATACCCCGCACAAAGTAGTAATATGCCTCTATAATTTTTGCAAAGTAGCTTGTCACCTTTTTCGTGGATAAGAAATGTTATTGGCTATCTCCAATCTTTCGGCATATGTTTTTGCTGTTAAAAGTGCTTTATGACTGTATGAATAGCTTTATGAACACTGCTGCCACCATATTTGATGACCTCCACTGGAATTTCATCGATGCCCGATGCTTTATTCTTCTTTTGGGCTTTGATGGTGAAGCAAACTTCATCCAGAGTTAGTGGAGCCAATGGAAGCTTTCCGGAACCATGTATAGGCTCCAATGTTCTGGAGCTGTGCGGAAGATTAAGGGGGTTCTTGAAATATGATGCCAATCTTTCGTTAATCTTGGTCTCATCAGCGATGATAATGCCGATGTCATTTGGACAGAGTGAGGTTTTGCGCTGATAACCACGTTTCAGGCTTTTCGCTACTTTGCATGATCATCGATACTTCTCAATTGGTCTTCATAGTATTTTTACCCAACATTTTGATCTTAGAATAAAGCATCTTTACCATGCGCTTATCATAAGGGAAAATAATAAGCAAATGATACGATACACAAATAAAATTATCAAAATTGCTTGCATTACAAGGTTATTCACTTCAAATTTAAATTATCCTGGATGCATAATCATTAGAATGTTTCGAACAAACTCCATAGGCACCCTAAGTAAGGAAAAAATATCATGTACACGCCATATAATGTCATACTTCCGCATCATATGAAAATCGAAGAATGAAATAAACAATCGGTCATATTAAACTATCTTAAAAAATCAGTGATGATGGTCGACACAAATAAAATACTTTTCGAAGCATACTTAAGTATTGCCCAGATTAAATATCACAATTATTCCCTGTAACACTAAACTTAATAGCAAGAAAGCATTGCGACTAGAATTAATTAATAAATTAATTAATTACAACAATTTATTTTTATTGCTTTAACTCTACTCAATTCCTTTTTCCAATTGTTGTTCGCCGGTATATGAATTGTTTTTCTTTGTGACGATTCAATTATCCCTACAGGGAACATTTCGAACATTTTTTAAATGATCATCGATTTCAATTCCTCGGGGTTTCCACCACTATCAATCTCAGCAGCTTCGATTGTACGTTTCTCAGGTCATGGTTCAGCCATTGGTTTTCGGTCTCTTAGGTATCTAGTTACCTGAAGTCCGCTGCCTCGCGCACGATTTCTGCATTCTAGGTAATATTGTGTCCGTTTTCCTCCGCTCTTCTTTGCTGGTTCCCTTTCCCTTAAATCCTCCTCCCATCTCACCGAGACCAGACGGTTAGTTTATCCAATGTACTCGTATTTTTTTTTTTGCACAGTCCAGACAAGACGCCCTGTAGATTTCGCTGAGTGCTGGCTTCATTTTCTTGTCCTTCACTGACATTAGAATAATCTGCAGCAGTCCGAGTTTGAAGGACTCGTTCTGGATGGATCGTAGTAGTCTTTGCGTATAGACGTCTTTTAAATCGCTCCTGTCAAAAGTTTTCAAAAATAAAATTAATTTTTTAAAAAACGTTAGTCCGAAGTTAATTTTTATCGGAAAAAATTTTATATTGTCGAAGTAATCGACTCAGGAAATTTCTATCGAATATTTTTACTTCGATTGGTAACGAAAAACAAATTACCAAAGAAAATTTCGCCGCTGGTATGGAGGAGCCCGACGGCTTCCCACCGTTGGGACAACCTGGGGAAATGACGAATACGAAACTGGCAACAATCACCAAAAGAAAACATAACGAAGAAAACTCCGCAGATGGAGGGTGCAAGCTGCAAATAATAGCGGACAATCAACAAATGGCCAAATTGCAGAAAGAAAATGATGAACTAAGACAAGAGATACATTCTCTCAAGGATCTCTTCAAGAAAGGGATGAAGCCTCAAAAGACGCAGCCACAAAATCAATGGCAACAGGTAACAAAGCCGAAGAAAAGCACAAAGCAAGCAATTCCAGAAGAAGTTCCAAGTGTTGGTGGCAACAAGGAGAGCCAAAACTATTTTGCAGCTCTGGAGGGATCACCCGAAGATATGGAAATCGAAGAAAACATCGGAGGTAATTTTAATCAAGATAATGACGTTAATTTTATTGAATATTTAAAGAACAAAAATAAGGAGAAAAAACCAGCCCGCAGTTCTGCTGGTTCCTCTGAAAAAGTTTCGAACAAGATAGAAAAAGTTCCCCCAATCAACGTGTTCGGACAAACCGGGAAAGATATGGTTCGGCTATTGGTAGCCGAAAATAAACTGGCCAATTTCGAAATAAAAAGAGTTAATGCCGAAAAATTAACTATAAGGACAAAATCACTGGTTGATTTTAAGTCAGCAAAAGATGCGCTGATTTCTGGGGAGGTTCCACACTTCACCTATACCCCAAAAAGTGAAAAAAAATCAGACCTTCTTGTTGAAGGGTTTGGACAGCGGAGAGGATACGGTCGATCTTCTTCAGGTGCTCAAGGAGGCTGCACCAGATATTGATTTTGTTTCAGTCAAAGCCTTTGCGACACGAAGGTCGACCATAGAAAGGAAGAATTTACCACTTTACCTGGTACAAATTGCAAATAAGAGCAGTCCAAGTGCCCTTCAACAAATAAGGTACTTAAATTTCAGAGTGGTGAGGTGGGAACGCCTCCAGAAAGAGAAGTCAACCAGTGTTACCGGTGTCAAAGATTTGGACATTCGGCTGCCAATTGTGCCATGCACTATCGTTGCGTTAAATGCAAAGACGTTCATGCTCCCGGTGAGTGCAAATTGGCTCAGACGGAGCCTAAAGAAAAATTATACTGCGTTAACTGCGGTGTTTTTGGTCACCCAGCATCATATCGAGGATGCTCCCGATATCAAGATGCAAAAGTTAAATTTGCTCCAAAGCAAACACAAGTACACCGTAATATCATACCTCCCAACTTCGTCAAGCCCGGAGTATCATTTGCACTCGCCGCTAGAGGACCAGCAGAAAATGCTGGAAATAATGCAAATAATGTGGCAATAATGAGGTGCTTCTCAAAATTTACCAGCAACTTAATTCTTTATCGGAGAGAATCGACAAACAAGATTCAAAAATTAACTTTGCATTTCAGCGTTTAGGTCTTTCAAATGCCTAATAATAACTTGGCATCCAGTCATATTCCCATGGATAGGCTTCGCCTCATATCGATCAACGTTAACTCGATCGTTGCTATACATCGACGTGATTATCTCCTTGAATTTATTGTTAAGCAAAAGCCTGACATCATACTTCTCACTGAAACCCACCTCAATTCATGGCATTCCATGGAATTCAAAGATTTTGCATTCGTAAGAAACGATAGGGTAATAGGTGATGGGGGAGGTGGCACCGGGATATTGGTTAGAAGACCCTATCGTTTCCAAAATATTGAAAAGGTCGAATTCAAAAACTTTGAATTTCTTGAAGTGTCCGTCATCAAAATTTCACTGCCACGTGGGGATAACCTCTTCGTTATCTCTGCCTATGCAACTGGTCAAAATGTTCTCAAGTTCAAGGAGGAACTCAATTCCTTGTTTGAAATACTCGAATTGAACAGGCTGCATAATTATTATATTCTTGCTGGTGACCTGAATGCCAAGCATATATCATGGCTAAACGCTACCAATAATCCAAGAGGTGTATTCCTGAAATCATGGATAACAGAGAACCAAATTGAGTACAGGTGCAACCTTTATGGGTCGGAGTTCCCAACATACCCTAGGACAAACTCATATTTGGACCTCTGCATTGGTGACGCAAGACTTGAATTTAGCTTTAATAGTCCTCAACGGAAACTGCAGGTGCTTCCTTACGATAGCGACCATAACGCAATCGTAATGGAAATCAATCATCAAAGGGATGATTTCTTCCTCATTCCAGTTCAACATGAAAACCATCGGTTGAATTTCAGAAAAACAGACTGGGGAAAGTTTCAAAAGGAGTTTAATTGCGAGTACCAGAAGCAATGTCCTCCTTCTGATGATGGCAACGCTTGCTCAATGGTTCCTAATAACAGAAATCTAACTGACGATGAAATAGATGTCTATTTGTCGAAGTTAGAGAAGCTGACGTTGGAAACGATTGAGAAAGTTGTTCCCAAGATTAAACATCGAAACAATATGGAAGGATATGAAACACCAACCATTGCAAGGTTGAAAAGATTGAAAAGCCTTCTTTTCACCCGCGTCAACAATATTTATCGACGATTTTTGGACTACAACCATCCCTCGTTGGCTTTGTTGAAGTTACATCTGAAGAATGTCCGGAACTTAATCCGGTCATATTTCAGGAGTGAGGTCAGCAATCAATGGGCGGAAAAACTGAGGGGTATTAGCCCACAGGACCCAGATGGCGTTTTCGCGAAAGTGAATAGCTTATTCCGCAGGAAGTCTCGAGTGATGGTATCGAATCTTGAAGTCGCTAGTGGTGAGATAAATCTTCTCGATAGGGCTGGTATCGGAATTGATAGTCCGACTCCGGATAGAAATGGAATCAGGATTATATGTGCTGGATTGCAGAAGCTTGCCCTGATTGGAACACATTTTGAATTAGTTCATCTGCCAAACCCAGAGAGAAGGAATGAAATATTTTCGGAGATCGTTGAAGCAAAAGTTTCCGACTTCAAATCAAGCCTGAACGGCCAATCAATTCTTCATTTCGATGAAACGTTAACATCTGACCTCATACCGACCATGAATCTTATTGATTATTTTGTCAGCTATGAAGACTTGTGTTTCATATTTCGCAGAATAAACAACAAAAAATCATGTGGTACTGACGGTATTCCAAATATAGTTCTCCGACATTTGCCTGAGGTTGCTATTAGGAATTATTGCATATTGTTCAACAACATGTTGAGCAATTCATATTTCCCAAATGAGTGGAAAAAGGCTAAGGTATTTTCGATCTTGAAGAAAGGAAAAGAATCTTCATGCCCTAAAAGCTATCGCCCAATCAGCTTGCTGCCTAACATCAGCAAGGTGTTTGAAGTGATACTCAACAGAGCATTAAACGCCCACATTGAGAAATATGAGTTGATGCCGAATTGCCAATTTGGTTTTCGTGCCAGGCATTCGACCATACATGCAGTAACGAAAGTAACCTCAGACATTTGTTGGAAACTAAACAACAAAGAATGTGTTGGAGCATGTCTCATTGATATGGAGAAAGCCTTCGATACGGTGTGGCTAGATGGACTAGTTTTAAAACTTCTTCAGGACAGGTTCCCCAGACACCTTGTTGCTATGGTGTGTAATATGTTATACGGGAAATCATTTGTTGTAACTGATGGAAATCTGACAACAATGCGCGAATTCAAGGTCTTGAATGGTCTACAGCAAGGAACAGTTACTGCGCCCCTGCTTTTCTCAATATTCATTCGCAAGCTATTGAACAGCTTTGATTTTAATGTCTCGCCAACGCGGTCATTGGTAGCGTTTGCTGATGATCTGATCATCTATACGGCAGACCGAAAAGCTACAATAGTTCAGAGCAATCTTCAAAAAATGTTTAATGATGTGCAGCTCTACACCGACAATTGGCGAATGAAAATCAATGCGCAGAAGTGCGAAACAATCTTGTTTCGGACAACGCTGCAGGGGGCCAGTCAAGACCTGAAACGTAATTGGAAGGATTTCCACATTATGGCTGGTGAGGGTAGTTCAGAACGGGTTCCACATAAATCCTGTGTTCGATACCTCGGTGTTCATCTCGATCAGTATCTGTACTACACTGAACATGTCAAAATCATGCTCAGTAAAGCACTCAAAGTAGTCATGGCTCTTCGGCGACTCTTACATTCCAGATACATTGATCAAAAAGTCAAAGTTATTTGTTACAAGACCCTGGTTAGGCCAGTTTTGACATACGGATGCCAGATCTGGTACAACCAGAGTGCTAGTACAATGGAAAGATTAAGAGTTTTCGAAAGGAAATGTCTTCGTGCATGTACTGGTTTGTACAGGAGCCTGAGACGGATTGGAAGCACTATATATCGAATAGAAAAATTTATCAAACCGCTCAAGTGACAAGAGTCGATATCTTCATATTGAAACTTCTTCGGAATCATATCGCAAGATCTGTAACTGTGAGTGAAAACCCTTGGATTTCACAGCCGTTCCACCCTACAGACGGGTATATAGCGACTTGCTTCACTACTGGCTTCATTCCTCCAGAAGCATTCGTGTATTTGGACATAAATCGATATGTTTTTGATTCTGACGGCGTCCCAGTCATATATCACATATGTATATAGACGGGCTACCGATAAGAAGATAAAATATCCTCCGAATTTGAGTTCACGAGACCAACAATTCGAATGGAGATACTCATTTGCTAGGTTCGTTGAGGCTGGTCGAGCTGAGATGGAGCAATCTAGGTATAGGTGGCTGAATGACAATGTCTAAATTATTCGTGTTTATTTTCTGTTTTTGTGCTTTTTCTCGTTACTTAGTTTTTTAGATTCACCTCATTATTGCTACATCTAGAGTTGTTTATTTGTATTATAAATTAGGTATAGGTCTCAATATAAGGTAAAGTTTTTTTTTTTTTTTATTGAACTTATTTAGAATTAGTGTGTAACATATTAGGTATACGATATAAGTTCATTGTTGTGTTAGTAATATAAGTAATTTTTGAATAATGCTGGTTGGTTTTTTCTCCTTTTTCCAATTGAATCAAAAAATATGTAATAATCTTAATTAATTTAAATTTGCTAGTGTATTTTTTTTCATTAAATGTGTTTAACTGATAACGTACAAATTTAGAGAGCCATTCGGGCCATTAAGTTTTTTATAGTTTTATTGTTTGGAATTTGTTTTATGTTCTTTTAAAAATTTATAACGATTGGTATTAAATAAAGCGCTTTTGACTTTGACTTTGACTTTGAAGGACTCGTTCTTTGTATCTGAGTCGGCTTTCTGAAGATGTCGAAGTGAATCCCTCCTTGTGACCTAATAAGCTTCAGATCTACAACTGCAATTTGGCAATAACTTCTAATTGCATTGAAAATTGTAAATTTTGGTGAGCTTGAATCGAATTACAACGAACTATTGAATTACAAACAGCCATGGGAGGTATCAGCGAAGACCTTCGGTTTCAGAAATTATGTTGAAAGTTCAAGGCAACACCGAAACTTTACCAAATCAAGTTTCAGGCTTCGTTTCCTGTATGGAAGAAACCAAAAATGAAAACCAAAAGAATGTCGATAAACATCTCCATAAAATACTTGTATTCAAGATTTAGCCCAGTTATTCTTCGTACATACAATGCAAATCTCCACTTGGGGAGGCATTCGAATGAGAGAAAGTGAGACATGACCAACATAACAGACAAAATTGAGAAGGCTTATCAGTATGAAACAGTATACTCAACTAGTACCCACACCTTTCATTTAACCCTGTGTTGCACACTTTTTGAATTTTCTCAGGGGCACGTCAGCTGATCCGGGGCATGAGAGCTGATCCAATGTTTGGCGCGCTCAAAAAACAAAGCAAAATGCAAATAAAATTTCCGACGCACGTGTTCTTTTACGCATTTCAGAACATGGCAGTGCTGCCACATCCTAATAAAAAACTAAAAGATTGCATGGAACGAATTTGTTTGTCTGCAAAGTGATTGATTTTTTGAGATATGGTAATCCTGAAATCTCTCATCGAAGCATATATTTATATTCGCGCCAATCCTCGTATCAGCATTTACCTACCTACCTGCTACCGAAGATTTATGGCTCGCTGTTCGGCTTGTGTTCGAATTTTTCCGGAGGGTTGATGGAGTGTGGTTACTAGTTGAGTATACTATGGTATGAAAGAAGGCGACCGCATCGAGCTGTAGCGGAGAAAATACAACAGTTTTTGGAGGAATCGAACATAAGAAGCCCTCCCAAGGGGAATTTTTTTGTTGTGAATAAGTTGCGCTAAATATTCACCAAAGAACATGAAGGTTAATCAAACATGAGACTAAGTTTGAAGGTTTACCCAAAATCAATAACTAGGAAATGAGTTCAGAGAGACAGTTACTACTCCAATCTTTTCGACATAAAAACTTTGCAAAGCGGCTTCAAGGATGATCCAAGAGGTTTGAAGGCCCAGGAAATTCAGGAATAATTAACAACAGGGACGACTTCAATAACAAACTTTAAAACATATACGAGTATATCATCCCACCAGACGAGCGCATCATGTCATTTATCGTGAGAGTTCTGTTTTCCAGCATCTCCATCAAAAAGTTCTATTTTACCCCAGAAGTATGGTTGATATTATAGAGTTCTGCATTATTATCATGGAAACAAGAAGTGAATCTAATTATAAAACTTACAAAAGTAAGTATTCTGGTTTATGTATATGGACGACATCCTGGCAGTTTTACACAAAGCGGAAGCAGACAAAATTCTAGCCATTATAAATCAAGCAAAACAAGGTATACAGTTTTCAATGGAAGTAGAAAACGATGGAGAATTCTCGTTTTTGGATCTCAAACGTATTAAGTCACAAGGAAGGATTCACTTCGATATCTTCAGGAAACCAATTTACATACAAAGAGTGCTCCCTTCTTACTTGAACAATTCATATTCGCATAAAATGCCACCTTTTCATTCTGTGATTCATCACCTCAACACGATGCTCCTCAGCCTTGAATAATTTGAAAATGAACGCAATTGCATATTGGACACAGGACTCCAAAATGGTTATCGGCCTTCGTTAATAGCAAACTAGATTAAGAAGAAGGCCACATGCATGAAGATGTACGAGGATGTACGCTCCTGTGGGGAAAAGAAATCATCTAAAAGCAAATACCAATCATGCACTGGGCGATTTCAGAAAAAAA
The DNA here is from genome assembly GCA_963969285.1 of Odontomyia ornata. Classification (NCBI taxonomy): domain Eukaryota; kingdom Metazoa; phylum Arthropoda; class Insecta; order Diptera; family Stratiomyidae; genus Odontomyia; species Odontomyia ornata. The sequence continues at coordinate 203,681,361 of OZ017740.1, forward strand.
AACAAGTTGAAGTAGCAGGAAAGTGCTCCTGCCAGAATGGTTTTGTAAAACAATTCGTAAATCAAACAATATATTCAAAACTTGACTAATATACAGATCCCATACTTTGAGTTCGAAAAATTATTATGGTTTTTATTTTTTTAAGCTTGCCGCCATTTATTGTAAGTGTTATGACGCCGTCGCTTAATTAGTCATGATAACACATCAATATTACAAACTATTTCTCAACTGTTTTTTCAAAATTCCTATATATTTGTAGTTTCTAGGTCCATTGCAAACGTGTTTATCCTTAATATCAAGTAACACTTGTTGTTGTAATTGTTAAATATGCAATGGGCTGTAACTAAGCTATTTATTGTTCAATTTTTGTGAAATTTTGCTATCAAAAAATTTAAATTGTATCTTTTGGGAAATTTAAGGGTTCCATTTAAATTTTATAAGCCAAAGTGCAGAACTTATAAAATGTTATATTATTAACAAAGTTGATCGAATTTCGACTTTTGAGGTATTGTACCCGTATTGTCTACATGCAATGAAATTTTTTTTGGGGAGGCCTCTTTTAAGCACCTTTTTAATTTCTTTTTGTGGCGAAACTTTGAAAAGGGCATCTACCTACAAAATCTTATGTTTCTAGCTTATGTAGTTTGCGAGAAAATGAAGTGTGACACACGGACGGACGAACAGACAGGACGCGATTTTAGTAAGGCTTTATAAAATGATTTTACAAAACCTTAAAAATAAACAAACTACTGAAAAAATCTACGAATTAAAATGGTTTCATCAAGTAGAAGAATACACACAAAACAGAGCTACCTTCCATATGCATCGCGTGCTATGCCATGTCCTTCCACGATTTAGATTCTGACGCCTTCAAACTCTCACTGACAGGGAATCCTACACGCACACAGCATCACTCTTGACAAGCATGGTCAATTACATATGCCTTCCATCCCCAGTGCAAATTTCCAATAATTTACACCTCGAACACCATCAAAAACATGCATCAAGGTCCTCTGTCCTTAAACACAAACCCTCTTTGCTCAGCAACGTGGAGACTTAATCACGCACTCTCGTGGCAAATATCTATTGCTCACAGTATCTAACACCGTACATTCCACCCTCTGTCAAGCGATGTGCATCATGACTACTCGCCTAAAATCCCGTCCATCCTTAATCTCAGGTACCAAAAAATTAGCAGCGTGCACCTTAACCAAGCACCAGCGAAACAAATTTCGATGCCTTACAAAACCCACTAAACTCTCAAATCTATCAAGCAAACTTGCTCATTCATAACAACGCCCGCCGTGACCGCGTGTCCATGCGCAATATAAAACGTCTAGCACACCAAACATCATCAAGTCAATAAGTCAACACAAAAGCTTCCAATAAGTAACACAAGCTACGCCACTGACCTATCTGCCACTAGAAGGACCAGTTGCCTGGGAAAGAATTCCACTCTAGAGGAGTAGGAAGTTTAATTACGTACCACTGAAAACAAAGACTCATTCCTATTAATCTGAAACACACCTATCAATCCTATATAAACACAGGTTGACCCCCGCAGGGGGAATGCTGGCTAACAGGAATACTCTTGGAGGCAATTTTTTTTTGGGGAGCTCCGTCCCCACGTACTCGAAACTCCCGCAGGGGAAAAGCCGGTCGGCAAGAGCACTCTCGGAGGCTAGCATTCTTTGGGGAGTGCCGCCCCACGGGCCCGAGGATAATGGGGGGTGCCATGAGGCTCCTTCCTGCGATAACAGGTAATGACCCTGACTGGATCTGGACCATGCCTCCGACAACGAACTGGAATCCATGCGTTGGGCTGGCGGATATGATGGTTTGGACCTAGTTGCTTTACACGGTAGCGCCGAGGTGACACTCGTGTGTGAACGACTCTAATTCAACTATCATACCGTCTCCGTCCCGATAAAACCATGGCAGGCCTCAGAGTACGCTCGAAGTTCCTACAATTGGGTTGGTGGTGTAGGTTCGATTGAGACGAACTACCGATAAGCGCTGGGATGGCTATGAGAACTTGTCTCCATATAGGCTTGTGCCAACTCTCGCATGGCCTCCCTGCTCTGCAAAGATAACCATGGGACCAAAAAGGCGACTACACACACGAACGAAGATAGCGGCTCCGAAGGGGACCCAATAAAACAAGAGCAACCAAAAACCCTTAAAAAAGATTAAAAAAACTCAAAAAAAGGAAGCAAAAATAACAATAACGACGACGCAACCAGCGGCTGCACCCACGATGTTAAAGCACATCGGGAGGGGTACTAACGACGGCAAACACGACGAATAATACAACGACAGTGAAGAGGGACGAAAACCGGAAATTAACAGACAGCCTGATCCAGGTTGAGATTCCTGCGGCACTCGGGGACAGCAAAAAAATGATACAAACGCCAGAGCGTCCTGTGGAGGAAAAGTGGGAAACTGTGCAGGAAGCGCCAGATGTTCGAGCGGTGATTGTAAATGTAAAGAACATCGAGAATTCGATGGTCACTGCTGCGATTGCTACCGAGGCGATTGAAGCAAGGCTCGTAAATTCCGAATTAGTAAAGAACCATCTTGAGATTACGGCAGGAAAAGAAACGAGTAGCCAGGCAAATAAAGCGACGATGTGGATTTCATCGCCAACGTCAAAAAGGTGGCGGGAGTACTGTATTCAGAAACAAAAGCTGATAACATCTCCCAAGGACAATGGTCACAAAGTGCAATTGCCGCGCAGCGACATGACGAAGAAAACCTATTCCGAAAAGCAGGAGTTGTTCTAAAAAGAATACAATCTGCACGTGACTTGCCAACAATCACCAAAGGAGTAAGGATTGGGCTCCTTGAAAAAGAGGAGCTCCTAGACTACATAAGGCATTATCGGAGAAGCCGGTTAAAGGCCGAAGAAGACCAGAGGGCCAAAGAAGAGCAAACGGCTAAAGAAGCGTGGGGGGTGAAATCTAAAGGGCGCATGCAGATAGCTCCAAAATTAGAAATTAATAAAATAATGGCGTCCAGTCCAATCGAAGGAGATCAGGATAAAAGAAGGAAATAAGAGCCACTTGATGGGTGTGGAACACTAGATCAGGAGTTCAAGACAGTGCTTACAAAAGGAATGAAGGAAGCCGCTAAGGAACTCCTTCAAAAAGTGCCAGAAAGTAATGTTCGCACAGACGCCTAACAAGAAAAAAGACCCGATGCAAAACAGGAGAGAAAGAAGCCCCGATGAAGACCCCGGCAGCAGGCACTGCTCGTAAAACCCCAAGATGGTCGATCCCACGCGGAGGTGCTGCAGGACACCAGGGGAAACTTAAGGCCCGAAGACACCAACATAGCCACTAAAGTAGTACGACCAACGCGGTCGGGCCACATACTGGTCGAATTTGGAGTAGAGGCCGAGAATAGGGAAGCATTCTGGAACGCAGTAAAGAAAGTCTTCAGCAAAAGCGCAACTATAGCCTCACTTGAATCGACGGCAACGATCGAAATAAGAGTCATTGACTGCGTCACGGATCTGGCCGAGGTAGAAGAGGCCATCAAAAGGGAGTTAGCGTGGGCGACATCAAGGCGAGGCTGACACCAGAAAACCAAAGGGGATAACGCATGGCCATAATTGACTTAACCGAAAAGGACGTCAGACGATTCCTGAACAAGGGAAAAGTACGAATTGGGTGAGTTTTCTGTATGATACGGTGAAGAGCAACGCCTCTTCAATGTTTCAAATGACTTGGCTGTGGTCACACCACACAAGTATGCAAGGAACCCGATGCTCCCTATGTTACAAATGCGGTGAAATGGGACATAAAAGAAAAGAGTGTACGAAGGAGGCACACTGTGTTCTTTACAAGGATGCTAATCCAAAACATGATTTTGGACACGTCTTGGGATCAGGCAAATACCGGATTTTCAAGGAAGCCCTAGCCAAGGCAAAATTAGAACTTTGATGACCAGCATCTTGCAGCTAAACCTACACCGGATTTCAATCGCCCAAAATCTGCTTCAGCAGTTTGCAAAGGACATGAAAGCCGACTTCTTGCTGCTGAGTGCGCAACACCAGGATAAAAGTTCGACATCATGGTATCCTGATGAAACTGGTACTGCTGCCATCTGGGTTCGAAATAGTGATTGCCGGGTGGAGAGCTGTGAGCGTAGAGATGGTTTTGTGTGGGTTTGGTGCTCAGAGACCACCTTCTTTAGTGTATGCCTAACGCCGAACGAATCAATATCATCTTTCTAAGCCAAGGTTCATGCTTTGGAGGGCGCTGTTTCGAACGCAGACGGGAATGTGCTCGTTGGCGGAGACTTCAACGCGGAAGCAATCGAACCAGGCATACCTTAAACAGATCCATGGGGAAAACTAATCCTATAAATGGTAACCAGGATGGCGTTCATCGTACCAAACATCAGAAATGCGCTTCCCTTCCACCGTATCGGCTGTGAAGGAACCATACCGGATGTGATATTCGCCTCGGAGTCCTTAGTAGGGAGGATACACAACTGAAGAGTATTAGAGGACTACTCAGCCAGTGATCATCAGTGTAATCTGCTTGAGATGAGCGGTATTGTCTCCCGACGTCCGTGCTCTCGGCTTTCTCCAATTGGATGGAACATCGGAAGGGTGGATGTCGAGAGGTTCGTCGAGATGCTCACAGCAGGTGCACCGTTGCAGGGAGATCCGGAGGGAACGGAAGAGTTGGCAGGTCAAGACGAGGTGAACTCAGCTGTGAGCATCATCACAACTGCTTGCAATGCTTCTATGCCCCGTCAAAAACCCGGGCACGGCAAGCCCCCAGTGTACTGGTGGCCAACTGAAATCACTTAGAAACGAAGAGAGTGCCACAAGTTTCGGCGTGAGATCCCACAGGGTGCGGAACCGTGACAAGGCAAGCAACCGCACAGCAGCATATAAGTCAGCAAGGAAATGCCTTTGCGAAGTGATCAACAAAAGCAAGGCTGGCTGGTGGGAGGATCTAGTGGACAATGTGGAGAAGGGTCCGTGGGACCTTGGCTACAAGCTAGTTATGCTGAAGCTTGGTGCCCTACGGAAGCCTTGTATACATGATGCGGAATAGATGGACGAGGTCGTGCGGGCACTCTTCCCTGCCCGCCATATCCGTGTTGACGCTGTCCATGGTCAAACAGCAGTCTAGTGTCCACTCTTCATACAGCCGGAACTGAAAGAGGCAGTCCTTTCGTTGAAAGCGAGGAAGGCTCCGGGTCCAGATGGTGTTCTAGCTGAATTGTTGCGCTTGTCTATCACCATTGTCCTGACTTGCTGCTCAGCACATTCAACGGGATGGGGTTTTCCCGATACGACGGAAGGTGGCGAGACTCGTGCTGATCAGCAAGGGAAGGGAAATCATGAATTGCCGTCTGCATACCACCCGTTATGCATGCTAGACATGGCTGGGAAAGTGCTAGAGAAACTCATCAAGGGAAGACTCACTGACGCGATTCGTGCTGCTGGGGACCTATCTCCTCGGCAGTACGGCTTTAGAGCAGGACGTTCTACCATTGATGCGATTGCAGAGGTGGTGAACGCTGTCCACAAAGCAGAGGCATATAGTCGCACCAAGCGACGGATCATCCTGTTGGAGACACTCGACATCAGGAATGCCTTGAAGTCCGCTGGATATATGGATATTCAAGATACGCTAGAAAACCCTTTCCAAGTTCCAGAATATCTAATGCAGCTTTTGAGGAACTACTTAAAGGACTGGAGCCTGCTCTATGACACGACACAGGGCCAACGAAGGATGGAAATTACATCTGGTGTTGCCCAGGGATCTATCCTTGGTCCGGATCTGTGGAACGTGTTTTACGACGGGCTACTGAAATTCGAGATGCCAGATGTGTCGCGTTTGGTCGGCTTTGCGGATGATGTCTGGTCGCTGGACGCACCGTTAAACAGGCGCAACTTAGGCAGGGTATGCTAATGCGCCGAGTGAGGGACTGGATGACTGCTCGTGGGTTCAATTTACCCCTGGAGAAAACCGAAGTGGTCATCTTGACAAAACAAAGATTCCCCAGAGTAAGGATGATCAGTATTGGAGATATGCGAATCGAACTGAAGCCATCGGTGAAGTACCTGGGGCTACTGATCGACTCGAAGATGAGTTCCACTGAGCAAATCAGGGCAGCGGCTAAGAAGGCTCTTTCAGGAATATCGGCTCTAAGTCGACTTGTGGCCAACGTAGGGGGACCCAGCCCATCAAGAAGATGCCTGTTGATGAGTGGTGTAGGGTCAGTGCAACTGTATGGAGCAGAAGCATGGGGTGACGCTCTTAGTAAGGAGGTATACTGAAAACATTTCGCACAGGTACAGAGAGGAGGAGCACTGAAGATTGCATCTCCCTATCCAACAGTCTCTGATTTGGCGGTGAGAGTGATTGCAGGCGTGATACCTGTTGCCCTCCTGGCTAGAGAGCGGCACGCTGTTTACTGCTTCAAAACAAGGAAGCGAGGGAGATGGTTGCCCGCTAGGAGAAAGAGCTCTCGCTCAACTATTGGCAGTAGTCTTGGGTGAATTGTACGAAGGAAAGGTGGACTGCGCACCTCATCCCGGATGTGAGGCCGAGGCTAAATCGAAGGCATGGTGACTGACTTCTATCTGACCCAGCTTTTGAGCGGCCATGGATGTTTTCAGTCTTACCTACAGTTGCAGTGATGCTCGAATCGGTTGACAAATGGAACCAGGTGGCACATTATGCTCGGGCAGTCTTAAAAGATAAAAAGGACTCACAGCAGCCGGGGGCGTTTGGGCTGGGGAATCGCTTTTATGGCACTTCCTCTTCTCCTCTCCCGTCCCGTTAGGAAAGGGATCTCCCAACTTGAAGGAGCCTCACGGCGTAACAAAACGAGGCCTAGCCCGAAGTAATGTGTCCAGCGGTTCCAGGCTAGGTTCTCAGGTTGATAGGGGAGGTGTTTAGTGGGTTGTCAGTCATCTCCTTGCGAGCATAGGAGTCCCACACTCTGTGCGTGAATATCATTCACCTCCCAAACACAAAAAAAAACACAGGTTGCCATTATCTATTAATTGAAAGCATGGGTCCAATGCTAGACTCCAATTCTTGTGACTAGTTCCGCTTCTGCCACTTGTAGCTACTTAAACCGTGGACGCATGCCAGTATCTCAAGATATTTGCATATTGTAAACATAATTGGACCTGCCGTATCTACGTATGCTGAACAGAAATCTGTTTTTTTGTAAGGGAAGCTGAAAGCCATTGTATCCTTATCGATGCAGACCATAAACATATCTAAGACATGGATTTACCCTAATCTCATAGACGTACTTTTTTATCTCAGGTATCTACCTTAACTAATCTGAAAAACTACATAGCAAAGACACATACCTTCAACAATATTCGAAGCTTGTATGAAAAAGTGCGTGAAATGTTGCTTCTCTACCAAATGTGAACTAATACTCGTATGTTAATATGGGCTATTGTTCCTCCCAAATATCAGAGATATCCACCTGAAACTTAACGCTGTAAAATTTTGCTACAGTTCTCCTGAATGATTGATTGATTGATTTCAATTTATTAGTAATTTAGTTATTATAATAAATTTAACATTTGGGTTGCGTTCAGTTACTTTATTTTTTACAAAATCTATGATTTTTTTTTTAAATTATGAATATTAAGTTTGTCTTTAATAACATTTGGTAATGTATTGTATAATCTTACACCTTTATAGAAAACATTATTCTGAGCTGACATTTTAGGGTGATGTTGCAATCTAAACTCCTGCACATTTCTCAATCCTTATGGTTGCGTCTCTCTAACGTACTTGATTTTTTCGGTAATATAGCCAGGAACTCTCCCATGTTTCGTCTTATATACTGATACTAACGTGTTACATTCTTGCATCTGACTTATGCTTAGCCATTTCAGCACATCCAACATAGTTTGGCTTAACGTACTGTATCTATTATCCTTTAGTATATTTCTGAAATTTTTCAACTGGCGTATTGTTGCAGCACAAGTATAAAATTGTGGAGCAATATTCGAGATGTGGTTTACTCATATCATTTTATATTTTAATTAAGTTTAGCGTCGATAATTTTGGCCGAATTCTTTTAAAGAAATCTGTTTTCTTTCCATTTTTTTGCATATATAATCGACGTGCCCGTTCAAATTCAATTCTTGGTAAATGATTATTCCCAGATATTTAATGCTATTTACTTTCTCAATTGATTTACCATTTATTTCGAAATTTGCTTCAGTGCTCATATTAATATTCATAAATTTAGTTTTCTGTTCATTCAGTTTAAGTTTATTCATCTTTATCTATTTATTAAATCGTCCGATAACTTCCAATATTTTCGCCTTACATTCGCCAGAACTCTCTCCCATAGTATAAATCAATGTATAAAACAAGTTGGGTAGACAGACCTATGCTCATGTCAGAAGGGTTTTGTACTCAACTTACAAAACGCAGTAACCAGCAACGAATAAAATCAAGAAACATCTCAAAGACGATTTTATCGGGGAAAATGTGAAATTCGAGGATCATACTATTATTAACAAAGTTGAACGAATTTTGACTTCTGAGGTATTTGTTATAGTTATACCCATAAATATCTCCCTTGATAATTTTTTCAGATTTTTTAGATCACGGGAGTCCATTCGCGAAGGAGGAAACTCATTTTTCATGTATTTCCCCCCCTGTGCCCCACTGAAGCAAAAACTGTCAGTTTAAGAACTGTTTTGAAAAGCTCTCACAGAGAACTTTCAGTTGATTTTCATATCGGCTACCTTTTATAAAATTTTTTTTCAGGGGCCACTCCTCTGTACTGTAATCATCGATCCATGGCCTATTTTTCGAATCCTAGAATGGTTACAAAGCCCTTTTGCTAGGAGCTCTCTCCTGCCTCTTCGACTTGTTTCAATTGTATGTACTCATCTTCATGATACCTATCATTCCTGAAGTTTGCATGCAAATCCTAGCAAAGCTGTAGTGTCTAAGTCGGTAAAAAGCGCATATGGCTCCATAGCCATATGTTTCCATAGTAATACAGGGCACATTGTTCCATAGTAATACAGGAAAATTCAAATCGCTATAACTTCGTTAAATACATTTCGATCTTTATGAAACTTTCAGAAAAGATCAATCTTATAAAAAGTCATCTGTTGCTAAATTTTATTGAGTTTAAGGGTACCGTTCAGATTTTATTCAAGAAAACATAAAGTCGACAAATCATACTATTACTAACAAAGTTGAGTGAATTTCGACTTCTCATGCATTTGTTGTTGTTGTACTCATTAAGGCCTACATTCATGATTTTTTTTCAGATTTTTCGGATGGAAGGTGTCCAATCGCGAGGGAGGCTACGCGAAAAGTTCGTACATTTCCCCTTCCCCTGCCCCCCTCGGTACTCATAGGCAATTTTAAGACTTGTTTTGAAAAGATCCTATTAAGACCTTTACAATGACACCCTACTCGACTCGATTAGTACAATAACAGGGGAGACGGGCCAAAAACGGAGATTAACAGACAGTTTTGTCCAGACTGAAATTCCTGCGGCATTCAGGCGCAGAAAAAAAATAATGCAAATGCCAGACCGTCCTAAAAAGAAAAAGCGGCAAACTCTGTAGGACGCGAGGAAACTATAAAGAACATCAATAATTCGGTGGTCACTACAGGGATCACTACCAAAGTGACTGAAGCAGGTGTCATAAATCTCGATATAACAACGAACCATCCTGAAGTCCAAGAAGAGATTATGGCATGAAAGGACAGGATTGATTAGACAAATATAGTGACGTTCTGTGATTTCATCGCCAGTATCAAAATGTGGTGGAAGTACTGTATTCAGAAATGGAAGCCAATGATTTCTCCCAGGAACGATGGTCGCAAAACACAATTGCCACCCAGTGACACGAGAGAAAAGCCTATTCCAAAAAGCGGGAGATGTTATGTAGTGAATAAAGAGTTTCAATAAAGTCCGTGAAGGACTGCAGCGATGTTCTGCTGCCTCGGCAGAGGAAGGTGTCGGTTTCTGCCGAGAATGCCCTCGTCCGGAGACGCGTGAATGCGCTGGCAGGCTAGCATTGCGGTGTCGTGGGGCGGGTTCATTTCCCCAGCACGAGGACTCACTACAAAACAATTTCGCATTCACGAATTGTCTTCAGAGATCAAAAGAAAACGACCGAAGTCGCAAAGTTGTAGATAACCTCACCGAAGGAATTATAACTTGTTACGAGAACAAGTGGAACCTGACAAGAAAGGCGAACTTGGAGTGACCTCATCTTTACCCAAATAAATTCAGGGCCCACAAATGAAAGAGGGGCAACCGGGTGGTGGTGGAGCCCCTTCATACCCACCCAACCGGAATAAATCCATTGTTAACTTGTTGAAGTGGCCAGGTATTCCTCTTCTGAGTGGAAAACTCATACAACTTGAATTATATGAACTTTCCCATCAGAAGGGGAGTACCCCGGTGACCAATTTATGTCCCAGAATTATACAATTGAATTGCATAACTCTATGCCATAAAAAGGCACTTTGCTTGGGCCACTCAACCCATAAAGTCACCTGAAACAGAAAGATTATATGGGATTATTAATGCCCGATGGCTGGCTCATTTGTAACGGGGAGAGCCTACCATCGTACCGGGTCCTACACCCGGTCAGAATTAATGAAAGGAAAGACCGTGTATTATATAATTTAAATAGATATGATCATCTTTACTGTATTATTTCCAAAAAAAAACTCACAAATTACATTTCATTCCTTCTCTATACAGTATTCAAATTATTCAAAAAAATAACGATCAATATTCACAAATTACATTTCATTCCTTCTCTATACAGTATTCAAATTATTCAAAAAAAACAATAACGATCAATCTATTTTGAATTGCGATATTCACGAATTACATTTCATTCCTTCTCTATACAGTATTCAAATTATTCAAAAAAACAATAACGATCAATCTATTTTGAATTGCGATATTCACGGAGAAAAATTATTTGTAATAATAGTAATTAAAAAAAAATATATATATAATTTTATGTAAAAAGTAATGTGATAAGACAAATTTTAAAATAAAACTGGGTACTTACCCACATGGTCCGTCGAGCGCTCGATGACGATGTAGGTACCTTAGTAGATGAAACTTTATAAAAATTAGCTTACTCAATGGAACGTTAATATTAAATATGCACATTCCCGATGCAATTATGAAATAAATGTACAACAATCTCCTAATTTGTATCGCACCACACTTGAGAATTTTTCTCCCCGAACTGATTGGTATCTTTTACCTTGCCACAATTTGCACAAAAACCTTATGAATGAATCTACACACTAAGGCTGCGTAGAATGTTCGTATGTCACTTTCTCTAGTAGTAAATTTTCGGACTATCGCAGACACAAGGAGATTCCTAGGTTTTCTTTAAGAAACTTGTTTAATGATGTTCGACAGTAGAATTGAGCAAAAATTATCTCGTATTCATCGTCACCAAACTGGATTGTCGCGTTTTAAAAATGGAACTGAGTCGCTTCGACGCGATTGTATCAAATTTCTACGTGAATGAGTGATATGGGTACGCCGCCGCCTTGCTTGTCGCTGTTCCCCACCATACATCATATGAATTCAGTTCAAAATTGTGGTTTAATTCTATTATCATCAAACGTATCTACTCGTAGCCTCAATATTTTACGAGCTTGTAGGTGCTGGAAACAAAGCATCCATAGCAGGACTCATGATCTGACACGTGGTCAAGTTTTATCCACTTCACACATTATTAGTCATTAACGCACTCAATTTCTAATTCCCTACACAGGCTTTTAATTCGCACTGCACGTAAATGGTTTGCTTCAAAAGACAATATTTATATCCCCTCAAAAGGCGTACAATAATTCTTTACTTTTTGGTTATTTAGACACAGCAAATTTAAAGTACTTTGAACTTCACTGGCTTCTGTTTCACCTCATTCACAGTTCAATATAAATTATATCTTAATTTATTCCAAAACTTCGATTTGCGACATGCAAAATTATTTCCATCTTGGCATACGAATTATTTTGCAAGCAATTTGCTCGATGCCTATTTATTCCACCTTATTCTCAAAAAAAAGATGTCGGAATTTCATCAAATTTATGTGCCAACCGGGACATATCAAACTTTCCTCATTATGACCTGTTATAACTGCACCCGCGACCACGATTCCAATTCAATTTTCTTGAAAAGCCAACGGCACTTCTCTTCCGCTACGCTTTTGGTGCCTCGAGTTGCTTCACATTGAATTCACGGAGGATAAAGATTAAGCACTTCAGGGATTGGCTTGTTTGGAGCAAATATTGTAATTTGAAGAAAAATGATCACATGAAAAGTGGCACGTATCGTATCAAAATTTTTCACTGATCGTCACACATGTGCTTCGACGCCGAATCTAAACCCTCCCGAAAAAGCTCAGATCGCATTCACGCGCGACTACCCGGTCTCAAGATCTCCAGCTGACTCCTCTAATCTCCGACGAGCTCTTTTCTTTTCTGCAATTCTAAATCTTCCACCGTACGGCTCTTGCGGAACTCGTACACTCAAGCAACTACGACACTTTATGGGCAAGTCGAACAATACGAACACATTCAGAAACGGGGAAATCACACGATTGGCGGTTTTTGTTGCTATCAAATGTACTTTTTCCTTATCATTTGTAGTTTATGACGGCGGTATTTGCAATTTCCATTTTCACTGTCTTTTGTAGGTTCAATTAAGTTATCAATTGAAAGCAATTTTTCGTTTATGATGATTAGGCGTGATTAGGTGGGAAAAATCGGAAGAATTAGGCAGGCTCACGTTAATTACCGGCAAACAAAACAATTTTTAATTAATATTATGGTTGGAATGGGTAAAATTTGACAAATTTAAGGGGTTTAAATGATACAATGATTTTATCGTTCATATAATTAAAGGGGTTAGCCGTTTCGTTCTAAGCATTTGTATACCGCGTTACACCGCAATTCGTTAAATTATCTTCAAAAGATATTGTAATAAGATACTACACATTAGAAATTTTTAAACATTTTCTTAGAATTTTGTTTCCCGGGGGTTAAATACAAAAGAAATTTTCTTGACTCATTTTTCATAGGAAAAAAAAAGAAAAGGAGCGAGTGTTGCGATGGGGAAGGTGACTGAATGGTTACTCCTTGTTAAATTGAGTTTGTGCTGTGTGCCTGTGGCAGCGCTGGCTTTTAGAGCCATAGCTCCTCGGTTACTACAGGGCAGCTAATTTTCTCGCGATCCTAAGGCAATGCGGATTGCGAAAAAGGAGCTGAAGGATATATCTGTGTATCAGGGGTTGGCTTCGGCGTCGGGACTAGAGATGACGAACAATAAAAGAAAAACACAATTGACAGACGGACGGACTGACTTATGTTTATGTTTGGCCGGAAGTATACAACCCTTGTGCGTTTTTGCAAATATATGCGGACGGACAAACAGAAGTGACTAACTATCTATCGGCGCAGGTCTTTCGCGTGGTATATCCCCACTTCTTTTCCCGATGGATCCGTTATCAAGTAACGGTTAGGCCCCATTACCTTCTTTATGCGGCTTTTCAAGAATCGCCTGTCCAGCTTGGCGTTGTAATGCCCCGCGGCGTCACTTTGGCGGAAATTTCGCCGGAAAACTTCATCTCCTTCTTTGAAATTAGCAGATCGTGACCGGAGATTGTACTGCGCTTCATTTGCACTGCCTGCGGCCTTAATCTTCCGTCCGATTTGTTGGCGGAGGTCTCCTAAACGTTCGTGGGGCTCCAGCGCAACGACGGGGTCTCCCAAACACTTTAATTGCCGTAACAGCCGGTATGATTTACCGTGGCAAATCATGTGCTGTCCAAAGGCGGCAAAGTAAGGGGCGACACCGGTGACGGAATGATACGAGGATCGCAGAGCGCATGTGATGGCAGACAATCGACGATCCCAATCCTTTTGAGATGGGTGGACGTAGGAACGGATCGCGGCCAATAGGGTGCGGTTCAACCGTTCTGATGCGTTGGACTGAGGAGAGTATATGGGCGTCAGTTGGTGTTCAACGCCATACTGCTCAAGTAGGCTCTTAAACTGCCGAGACCGGAACTGTACTCCATTATCTGAGTACACACTCTCTGGAACACCGAACACATGGAATACCCGGTTCTCTAAGAATTTCACTATCGATGGAGTTGTGAATTTACGGATAGGTTCCACCATTGGGAACTTTGAAAGCTGGTCTAGAACGACTATAGCTCCGATGTGTCCCATAGAAGACCGAGGATATGGACCGAGTAGATCAATGTATAGACGCTGGAATACGCGTTTTGAGACGTTGAGTTGACCCATAGGAGGTCGAAGAGGCTGGTTGGGCGCTTTGGTGCCTTTACAGGTCTCACAGGCGCTCACGTAGTCTTTGACCTGGGATGCCATTTTAGGCCAAAAGAAGTATTTCTTGAGTCGCCGTAACGTCCGACCGTAACCACCGTGGGCACTTAAAGGATGGTCATGTGAGCGGAGGATCAGATGTTGTGTCATTTCCTCCGGTACCCAGAGTTTCCAAGACTCTTCTTCCTGCCATGGATCACCAGTGGAGTATTCATTTCGTCTATACACATAGCCGTCTATTACCTTCAAATCAGGCAGCTGTGTTTGTTGGGTCGCTATGGTTTGCCTCAACTCTTTGTAGCTATCTGATTCGAAATGTGGGCTGTCCAAATCTATTTCGATGGGGTCCTCGTCATTTATTGTTATTTCGGCTCCCTCTGGGGAAAACATCCGTGAGAGAGTGTCGGGTACGATGTTCTGGGTCCCTTTCCGATGTTTGATGGAGAACTTGAACCCTTGCAGTTTAAGAGCCCATCTTGCTAGGCGTCCATGTAAATCTGCCTGGTTCATCAACCATTGTAGTGAAGCGTGGTCCGTGATGATCTCGAATTGGTGGCCCTCGATATAAGCTCGGAATTTCTTCACAGCCATTACCGCTGCCAAACATTCCTGCTCGGACACAGTATAGTTTCTTTGGGCCGAATTCAGCTTATTGGACATGAAGGCGATGGGAGCTTCCTCTCCTTCGTCGGTCAATTGCACCAGCACGGCTCCTACTCCATGTTGACTTGCGTCACAATGAATGGAGAAGGGCTTCGTGAAGTCGGGGCTGTGCAAGACAGGAGCTGATGTGAGGGCTTGTTTAAGCTCTTCAAATGCCTTTCGGCTGAGTTCGGTCCAAACGAACTTCCCTTTCCGCAACATGTCTGACAGGGGCGCTGAAACTGTTGCATAATTCCGAACAAACCTTCGGTACCAACTGCACACACCAAGGAAACGTCGTAGCTGCTTCACAGTTTTTGGTAAGGGGAACTCATCAATCGCACGAGTTTTGTCTGGATCCGTTTTGATAGTGCCATGTCCTATGACATGTCCTAGGTATCGGACTTCTTTCATGACAAACTTACTTTTCTGCACGTTGATGGTGAGTCCCGCCTTACTGATGTGCAGGGCTACTTCTTGTAGAAGTAGGAGGTGTTGATCAAACGTTTCCGTGATGAGTAACAGATCATCGAGGTACACGAACACTTGGTGTTTTAGGTGAGGTGGGATGACCTTGTCCATCAACCGAGTCATCGTTTGCGGCGCGTTACACAGGCCAAAGGGCAATGTGACGAACTGATATAATGGTCGTCCAGGCACTGTGAAGGTGGTCTTGTCCCTCGAGCCCTCATCGAGTGGAATTTGCCAGAAGGCGTCTTTTAGGTCGAGACTGGTGATATAATTGGCTTTCGGCAGTCTTCCTAGTATTCCATCGATGAGTGGAAGAGGGTACGCGTCCTTGATGGTAACCGCGTTTACCTTACGGGCATCAAGACAGAGGCGGACTTTACCTGGCTTCACCACCAAGGTTACCGGTGATGACCAGGCACTTTGGGACTCTTCTATGACCCCCAACTCGAGCATCCTATCTAGCTCCGCATACACCAATTTCTCCATGGCCGGTGAGATGGCGTAGTGTCTCTGTTTAATTGGTTTACTATCGCCAACGTCGATGGCGTGTGAGACTAGGGTGGTGCGGCCAAGACCTTGGGTAGCGTAAGATGGGAAAGCAGCGATGGATGCTTCCAGGCGTTGCCGTTGGTTAGGCGTCAGGTCATGCCTATCGGGAGTAGAAGTGATTTCGTTGACGTTTCTGGTTTTTAAAGACAAATCTGTGAATAAATCTGAGGCCAGTCTAAAGCGAAGGACGAAATCGACGCCAAGGTACACGTTCTGAGTCAAAGACGGAATAATGTAAAAAGTAATATCTTTCGTCTGACCCCTGAACGTCACGGGTGTGGTTAGTTTACCTCGGATAGGGTGTTTGGTACCATCAGCTGTACTGATTTCAGTGCGCCAGGATTTAATCAAGTTCGGATAGTCTTGGAGCACCTTCGAGCCAAAGCTCGAGGCAAGACAACTGATACTGGCACCCGTGTCGATCAATGCAAACACTGTTTCGTCTAACACTTTAATTGGATGATAAGGTCTGATCTCATTCTCAGCAACCTCCGAGATGTTACAAGAGTTTAAGGTTTGACGGCAGATGCGCACTCTCTTGCGGAAATTCCGCCAACGCCGGGTTGACCATTTTGTCGTGCGCGGGCGGGAAGTGACTACTTCAGAAGCAAATATTCGCTCTCGAGCCACCCAACATTCCTGCAGTCGAACATGATAAGGTTTTAGAGTGCGTAATTGAGGCTGCCGGGGTTCTTCTGGCAGTGACTGCGATGGTCGCTTCAAGATTGTTGTTGGTGAGGTCTCCGGAAGAGAGTGAACATCCGCAGTCGTAGTGGTCATGGCTGGTGGGTTAACGTCAGGTTTGTAGGGGTGAGCAGCTGGCTGAGGAGCTACTGCGGGGTTTTCGAGTACCACTGAGGTGGTAGGGTACTCGTTCGTCCGTTTTTTGGTGTGGCATCATCTGGGTAGTCCGGAACACAGATGTTTGACTCCGTGCCTTCTTCCCGATCTGGGTTGTTGCGATTTAGTGCCACTTCGGCAATTTCACGTCGCGGACCCGTCCTCGCATGTAGGTAAGGCCGTTCTTGGAGGTCTTCTTCAAGCCTCTCCAATCGACTCACGAGCCTCAGTAGTGCTTCCATGTTCTGCGGGTCCGAGTTTACAACACGGCAACGAAGTTCCGGCTTTTGATTCCGTTTCAACACTCGCAGCAGTTGAGTGGGAGACATAGGCTCTGACAACTGGTCATTCAACCGAAGGATATCGGCTCGATATTGATGAAAGAGCTCGTCCGGACGTTGCCATCTGGCATGGATCTTGTCCAGGACACTCTCATCCATGTTGACCGTCGAGTATTCCATGCGGAGTACCTCCTTCAGCCGTGTCCAGCGTATTGATGGTGGGGCCGAATGAATCCGCCAGTACGTCTCGAGTGCTGCTCCCCTGAACAGCATTGGTAAATAACCTGCCAGCACCGTGTAGTCGCCGGCCAACATCTCTCCGACTCAGGACTCCACGCGACCAATGAAGACTTCCACGTTCAGGTCGTTTGGCTCCCCACTAAAATGAAGATTCCAACCCTGTACAATGCTGGGGATATGTTTCGGTTTCAGCATATAGGGTTGTTCCTGCGGAGCCACTGAACCTAGAGTCGGTGGTGGTACTTGGTTGAGTCGTGGCGGAAGATCCCAGGCGTTCCAAGGCTGGTATCGAGATGTTGGATCCGGATCCTCAGACGGATGGTAATTGGTTGGCTGGTTTATGGCTGGTTCCTGAAGACGTCGTGCCGATCTGAACCGTTGTAGCGTCGTCTCTGTCTCTTTGTAGCGCAGTATGAAGGAGTATATTCGTTCCACTTCCGTGTAACAACTACCACAGAATTGGTCTGGTGAATCATCTTCAAAAGTGATGTTCATGTTGAGGGACTCCTTCAGGAAGTCGACAACAAAAATCTTCCCCACTTCATCGACGGCACTATCACAGAGTGGATACATGTCTTCGCCAATCCGCAGGCAAAGTCGGCATGCATTTGTGCAGTCCATTGTGCTATCCTAAAATAATTGAATCTAATTGGACCAAAAATGGGATAAATAAATGCTAAAATGAGGCTATAAATAAAATTTAAATTGAATTGACACGACAAGATACAAAAAGTGGCCGAAAGTGGCGAGCTATAAACACTCCTCACAAAAAAAAATGTATGGTAAAAGTTCCAAAAAGTTTTAAGTTAGCAAAAAAAATAATCAGTCTTTCCTTTCCGTCCTTCCTCCCAAGTATGGACACCAATGGCACAATCCTTCTATGGCGTTTCAGGGACACTCTCTTGTGGCACCATGAAAATCAGGGTTCAGAAGTGATCCCTCATTAGCAAATTTCTCAAGTTACAACTTGTTAGCCCAGGGTGGGATTCTAATCCACAAGCAGCGCGTGTCTTGTCATGGATAGTCATGGATTAGCTAATCAGCCAATCATATGAAATCAAAATCCATGTAATTTAAGACACTTAGGCACCGCTGGTTTGGGGAGCGGATCAGAATCCTCCGCAAAAAGTTGTTGGGATAATAACTTTCGAACACAAAAAGGGACTCTAATATCATTTGGCCTTACTAGTTATACGATGGTGGTAAACCACCAAAGTATAAATCAAAAGCAGGACCAAACGATATTGATGTCCAAAGACAACACACGTCCGAAAGTTATTAAGCTGCTGGGGCACGATTAGTGCAAAAACCCTCGGGAGTTATCTACCCGCCAAAATTTCTAACACCTAGTGGGGACACCTAGAGACGATGGACTGTCTCGTGCTCACGACTGATGATACAGCCGGGCATTTCGGGGCCCCACGTTGGGCGCCATTTGTAGTGAATAAAGAGTTTCAATAAAGTCCGTGAAGGACTGCAGCGATGTTCTGCTGCCTCGGCAGAGGAAGGTGTCGGTTTCTGCCGAGAATGCCCTCGTCCGGAGACGCGTGAATGCGCTGGCAGGCTAGCATTGCGGTGTCGTGGGGCGGGTTCGTTTCCCCGGCACGAGGACTCACTACAAAACAATTTCGCATTCACGAATTGTCTTCAGAGATCAAAAGAAAACGACCGAAGTCGCAAAGTTGTAGATAACCTCACCGAAGGAATTATAACTTGTTACGAGAACAAGTGGAACCTGACAAGAAAGGTGAACTTGGGGTGACCTCGTCTTTACCAAAATAAATTCAGGGCCCACAAATGAAAGAGGGGCAACCGGGTGGTGGTCGAGCCCCTTCATACCCACCCAACCGGAATAAATCCATTGTTAACTTGTTGAAGTGGCCAGGTATTCCTCTTCTGAGTGGAAAACTCATACAACTTGAATTATATGAACTTTCCCATCAGAAGGGGAGTACCCCGGTGACCAATTTATGTCCCAGAATTATACAATTGAATTGCATAACTCTATGCCATAAAAAGGCACTTTGCTTGGGCCACTCAACCCATAAAGTCACCTGAAACAGAAAGATTATATGGGATTATTAATGCCCGATGGCTGGCTCATTTGTAACGGGGAGAGCCTACCATCGTACCGGGTCCTACACCCGGTCAGAATTAATGAAAGGAAAGACCGTGTATTATATAATTTAAATAGATATGATCATCTTTACTGTATTATTTCCAAAAAAAAAACTCACAAATTACATTTCATTCCTTCTCTATACAGTATTCAAATTATTCAAAAAAATATCGATCAATCTATTTTTGAATTGCGATATTCACAAATTACATTTCATTCCTTCTCTATACAGTATTCAAATTATTCAAAAAAAACAATAACGATCAATCTATTTTGAATTGCGATATTCACGAATTACATTTCATTCCTTCTCTATACAGTATTCAAATTATTCAAAAAAACAATAACGATCAATCTATTTTGAATTGCGATATTCACGGAGAAAAATTATTTGTAATAATAGTAATTAAAAAAAATATATATATAATTTTATGTAAAAAGTAATGTGATAAGACAAATTTTAAAATAAAACTGGGTACTTACCCACATGGTCCGTCGAGCGCTCGATGACGATGTAGGTACCTTAGTAGATGAAACTTTATAAAAATTAGCTTACTCAATGGAACGTTAATATTAAATATGCACATTCCCGATGCAATTATGAAATAAATGTACAACAATCTCCTAATTTGTATCGCACCACACTTGAGAATTTTTCTCCCCGAACTGATTGGTATCTTTTACCTTGCCACAATTTGCACAAAAACCTTATGAATGAATCTACACACTAAGGCTGCGTAGAATGTTCGTATGTCACTTTCTCTAGTAGTAAATTTTCGGACTATCGCAGACACAAGGAGATTCCTAGGTTTTCTTTAAGAAACTTGTTTAATGATGTTCGACAGTAGAATTGAGCAAAAATTATCTCGTATTCATCGTCACCAAACTGG
The DNA here is from genome assembly GCA_963969285.1 of Odontomyia ornata. Lineage (NCBI taxonomy): Eukaryota > Metazoa > Arthropoda > Insecta > Diptera > Stratiomyidae > Odontomyia > Odontomyia ornata. Next base: position 203,701,762 of record OZ017740.1, read on the forward strand.
ATTGTCGCGTTTTAAAAATGGAACTGAGTCGCTTCGACGCGATTGTATCAAATTTCTACGTGAATGAGTGATATGGGTACGCCGCCGCCTTGCTTGTCGCTGTTCCCCACCATACATCATATGAATTCAGTTCAAAATTGTGGTTTAATTCTATTATCATCAAACGTATCTACTCGTAGCCTCAATATTTTACGAGCTTGTAGGTGCTGGAAACAAAGCATCCATAGCAGGACTCATGATCTGACACGTGGTCAAGTTTTATCCACTTCACACATTATTAGTCATTAACGCACTCAATTTCTAATTCCCTACACAGGCTTTTAATTCGCACTGCACGTAAATGGTTTGCTTCAAAAGACAATATTTATATCCCCTCAAAAGGCGTACAATAATTCTTTACTTTTTGGTTATTTAGACACAGCAAATTTAAAGTACTTTGAACTTCACTGGCTTCTGTTTCACCTCATTCACAGTTCAATATAAATTATATCTTAATTTATTCCAAAACTTCGATTTGCGACATGCAAAATTATTTCCATCTTGGCATACGAATTATTTTGCAAGCAATTTGCTCGATGCCTATTTATTCCACCTTATTCTCAAAAAAAAGATGTCGGAATTTCATCAAATTTATGTGCCAACCGGGACATATCAAACTTTCCTCATTATGACCTGTTATAACTGCACCCGCGACCACGATTCCAATTCAATTTTCTTGAAAAGCCAACGGCACTTCTCCTCCGCTACGCTTTTGGTGCCTCGAGTTGCTTCACATTGAATTCACGGAGGATAAAGATTAAGCACTTCAGGGATTGGCTTGTTTGGAGCAAATATTGTAATTTGAAGAAAAATGATCACATGAAAAGTGGCACGTATCGTATCAAAATTTTTCACTGATCGTCACACATGTGCTTCGACGCCGAATCTAAACCCTCCCGAAAAAGCTCAGATCGCATTCACGCGCGACCACCCGGTCTCACGATCTCCAGCTGACTCCTCTAATCTCCGACGAGCTCTTTTCTTTTCCGCAATTCTAAATCTTCCACCGTACGGCTCTTGCGGAACTCGTACACTCAAGCAACTACGACACTTTATGGGCAAGTCGAACAATACGAACACATTCAGAAACGGGGAAATCACACGATTGGCGGTTTTTGTTGCTATCAAATGTACTTTTTCCTTATCATTTGTAGTTTATGACGGCGGTATTTGCAATTTCCATTTTCACTGTCTTTTGTAGGTTCAATTAAGTTATCAATTGAAAGCAATTTTTCGTTTATGATGATTAGGCGTGATTAGGTGGGAAAAATCGGAAGAATTAGGCAGGCTCACGTTAATTACCGGCAAACAAAACAATTTTTAATTAATATTATGGTTGGAATGGGTAAAATTTGACAAATTTTAAGGGGTTTAAATGATACAATGATTTTATCGTTCATATAATTAAAGGGGTTAGCCGTTTCGTTCTAAGCATTTGTATACCGCGTTACACCGCAATTCGTTAAATTATCTTCAAAAGATATTGTAATAAGATACTACACATTAGAAATTTTTAAACATTTTCTTAGAATTTTGTTTCCCGGGGGTTAAATACAAAAGAAATTTTCTTGACTCATTTTTCATAGGAAAAAAAAAGAAAAGGAGCGAGTGTTGCGATGGGGAAGGTGACTGAATGGTTACTCCTTGTTAAATTGAGTTTGTGCTGTGTGCCTGTGGCAGCGCTGGCTTTTAGAGCCATAGCTCCTCGGTTACTACAGTTATGAAAAGAATACAATCTGCATGCAACTCGCCAAAAATTAACAAAGCAGTAAAGATTGGGCTCCTTGAAATAGAGGAGCTCCTAGACCGCATAGGGCATTATCGAAGAAGCTGGTTAAAGGCCGAAGAGGACCAGAAGGCCGAAAAAGAGCAAAAGGCTAAAGAAGCACTGGGGGCTAAATCTAAAGGGTACGTGCAGATAGCTCCCAAATTATAATTTAATAAAAGAATGGCGTCCAGTCCAATCGAAGGAGATCGGGATAGAAGAAGGAAGGAAGAGGCACTTGATGGACATGGAATGCCAGATCAGGGTTTTCAGATAGTGGCGACGACAGGGATGAAGAAAGTGGCATAGAAACTCCTTCAAAAACTGCCAGAAAACTAAGTTCGCACGGATGCCCAACAAGACAAAGGACTTGATGCGAAACAGGAGAGAAAGAAGCCCCAACGAAGCCCACGGCAGCTGGCACTGCTCGTAAGACCCCAAGATGGGTGATCCTACGCCGATGTGCCGCGGGATATCAGGGGAAACATAAGGCCCAAAGACACCGTCACTGCTAATAAAGTAGTACGACCAACGTGGTCAGGCCACATATTGATCAAATTGGGAGCAGAGGCCGACAAAAGAGAAGCATTCTGCGACGCAGTAAAGAAAGTCTTCGGCAAAAGTGCAACTATTGCCTCACTCGAACCCATGGCAGCGATCGAAATAAGAGACGTTGACTGCGTCACGGATTTGGCTGAGGTAGAAGAGGTCATCAAAAGGGAGTTCCGTGGCATGGGCATGATCAAAGTGTGGCTGACTCCAGAAAACCAAAGGGGACAAAGCATGGCACTAATTGACTTGACCGAAAAGAAAGCCAAACAATTTCTGATTACGGGCAAAGTACGAAAACGATGGATTGTCTATGGGATACGGCAAAGAGCAGCGCCTCTTCAATGTTTCAAATGCCTTGGTTTTTTCCGCACCGCACAAATATGCAAAGGACCCGATGCTCCCTATATTATAAATGCGGTGGAATGACACATGAAACGAAAGAGTGCATGAAGGAGGCACACTGTATTCTTTGCAAGGATGCTCGTCCGAATCGGATCTTGGACACGTCTTTGCATCAGGAAAATACCGGGTTTTCCAAGAAGCCCTAGCCAAGGCAAAATCAAAACTTTGATGACCCAGAGTCTGTAACTAAACCTGCACCGCATTTCAATCGTCCAATCGAACAGTTTCCGTGGGACATGAAACCCGATTTTATGCTGCTGACTGTGCAACACCAGGATAAAAGTTCAGCGTCTTTGTACCCTGATAAACTGGTACTGCTGCCATCTGGGTTCGAAATAGATTTCCGGGTGGGGAGCTGTAGACATGTGGATGATTTTGTGTGGGTTCGGTGCTCAGGGACCACTTCTTTAGTACGTGCCTAACGAATCGATATCATCTTTCCAAGCCAAGCTTAATGCTTGGAAAGGTGCTGTCTCAGATGTAGACTGGAACGTGCTCGTCGGGGGGGACTTCAGCGCGAAAGTAATCGAATGGGGCATGCCTCAATAAGATCCATGGGGAAAACTAATCCTAGAAATGGCGGCTAGGACAGCGTTTGTCATACTCAACACCAGAAATACGCTGACTTTCCAACCATACCGCACATGAAATTCGCCTCGGAGTCCTTAGTACAGAGGATAATACAGCTGGAGAGTATGAGAGAACTACTCAGCCAGTGATCATCAGTGCATTCTGCTTGAGATCAGTGATGTTCTCTCCTAACTTCCGTGCTCACGGCTTTCTACAATTTGATGGAACATTGGAAGGATGGACGTCGAAAGGCTCATCAAGGTGCTCACAGCAGGTACACCGCTGCAGAGAGATTCGCGAGGGACGGAAGAACTGGCAGCTCAAGACGTGGTTAACTCAACTATGAGCATCATCACAACTGCTTGCAATGCTTCTATGCCCCGTCAAAAACCTCAGAGTACTGGTGGTCAAATAATATCGCTGAAATGTGAAGGGACTAACACAAGCTTCAGCGTGAGACTCAACTGGCATTGAACCGTGACGAGGAACGCAACCAGATAGCAGCATATAGATCGGCCAGGAAATGCCTTCACAAATTGATAAATACCAGCAAGGCTCCCTGCTGGCAAGATAGTGCGGGCAGTTGAATATCCACTCTTCACACAGCTGGAATTGGAAGAGATAGTCGTTCCACTGAAAGCGGAAGATGGCTCCGGATGCAGATGGTTTTCCAGCTGAGGTGTTGCGGCTTGTCTATTACCATTGTCAACGCTTACCTACGGGACGGGATTTTCCCGGTACGATGTTAGGGAGCGAGGCTCAAGTCCGCCAGATGTGTGGATATTCTGGATATGCTGGAAAACTCTTTTCAAGTTCCAGAATATCTAATGTGGCTTTTAAGGAACTACTTAAAGGACCGTACGACGCAACGAAGTTACACCAAGTGTTTGCCAGGGATCTTTCCTTGGTCTGGATCAGTGGAATGTGTCTTACGACGGCCTACTGGGACTGAAGACACCAAATGAGTCGCGCTTGATCGGCTATGCGGATGGTCACTGGACGCACCGTTGAACAAGCGCAACTTAGGCTAGGATGACTGCTTGTGGGTTTAGTTTAGCACTGGAGAAAACGAGGTGGTCATCTTGACAAAATGAGAATCCCTAGAGTATCGACGATCAGTATTAAAAACATATTCATCGAGCCAGTTGTGAAGTACCTGGGGCTACTGATCGACTCGAAGATGAGTTTCCCTGAGCAATTCAGGGCAATGGCTGAGAAGGCTGCTTCGGCTTATAGCCAACGTAGGGGACCCAGCCCATCAAGGAGACGCCTATTGATGAGTGCTGCAGCCTCAGTGCTACTGTATGGAGTAGAAATATGGGGCGACGCTCTCAGTAAGGAGGTTCACTGAAAACGCTTGGCACAAGGACAGAGAAGGGGAGCACTGAGGGTTGCATCTTCGTATTCGACAGTCTCTGATTCGGCAGTGAGAGTTATTGCAGGCCTGATACCTGTCGCCCTCCTTGCTAGAGAGCGCCGCGCTATTTACCTGCTTCAAAGCGAGGATTTGAAGGAGATGGTTGTCTGCAAGGAGAAACACCACTTACTCAACGGTTAGCAGCACTCTTGGGTCAATTACACGAAGGGAAGGTGGACTGCGTGCCTCACCCCGAATGTGAGGCGATGGCTGAGTTGAAGGAATGGTCAGACTGACTTCTAATTAGTGTTGGGTCACACGTTTACGTGCTGAGCAAAACGTGCGGCACATTTGACTGGGCTGCACTTGTGCGGCACTCACACCGCACAGTACGAGATACTAAGCAACCAATCGCACATGTGCGTGTCATTTGAGCGGTGTACTTCAGAGCCTACCAGCATGCCACACACTTGAAAAAGTACGCAACACCACGCGATGAACTGCACACGAGCATGTCGTACGATCTGCTGCATAGCAAACAGAAATATACTTTCCTGTGCGTTACGTGTGCAGCACGTCTCTTTTTTCTGCCAGCAGTCCACATGCTTCAATCATTTTTGTGCGTAGCCTATATTTATTTGCTCATATGTACGTTTGCATGGAATTTCAAAGAGTATTAGTGATAAAATATTCGAATTTTTTAGGCATTCTAACGACTTCATTTCCCATTTTATTTAAACTAGATATGAAAAGTTTTTCACCTAATTTGTAAGTACTTTAAACAAGAAACCAATATATTTCTTTTGAAAATGATAAAAAACACAAGTTCTTTCCCGAACAAACTTTTTAAGTGTGAATCCAAAAATACAGAGCACTGCTGAATAAATAAATCACTTTTCAAAATCTTTTCACAACAAAAAAACCAAAAAGTAGAGATTAGCGAATAACTGCAAGAACGTGCACACCAGCAAGCATACTAAAAGCTAAAACACTCGGGGCTGCATCAGCTTGATTTGCATTCTTCAATGGAAAGAATGATTCATCGAATCGCACAATATAGTCCAGCTAAAAACATTTTAAAACGCATTGAGCACATCTTCTTAGAAAAAAAGAAATTCCGACTAATTAATATGAACCCTATGTCCCCAAAACTCGATGGTCTAATTAAAATACATAAAGAAAATAGTCCCATTAGACCAGTTGGCTCGTTCACAAACAGCCCCTTGAAACAAACAGCAATTGCTATTGATACAATTTTTAAAGGTATCACGAATTTCAACGCTTCTCATAGCATTAAAAACTCTTCAGACCTGGTCAACAAACTAGTCAACCTCAATATTCCTGATGAATGTTTTATCGTATCGTTTGACGTAAATAACATGTTTTCAAATATCCCATACAAAGATTCTTTAGATATAGCCAAGAACCTCTTGGCCTCCAAAAACATTGACCCCATCACAGAAATGGAAATCATAAATGCCCTGGGATTTTGCCTTAGAGAAAACTATTTTCAATTTGAAAACAAATTCTACAAACAGGAAACAGGGCTAGCTATGGGTTCTCCTCTAAGTCCTCTTATGGCAGACCTGTTCATGGATAATATTGAAACCGCCATTTTAGAATCTGAATTCGCGAATCAAGTCATTTTCTGGTACAGATACGTTGATGATGTCCTTATTGGCTTTTTAGGCAATAATCACCAACTGACCCAGCTTTCAAACTTTTGCAATAGCATACACCCATCTATCTCCTTTACAGCTGAACTAGAAAATAACCGGAAAATTAATTTTCTACACTTGACCGTCACCAGAAACAATGCCAACAGCCTGGAATTTACATTTTTAGGAAACCTACTTTTTCAGATGCAACTATCCCAGCCGACTCATGCCACCCTTGGTCCCATAAAATTTCAGCATACCGATCAATGGTTGACCGTGCTTTTTCCATACCACTTTCTAGAGAAAATCTGACTTCCGAAATTCGAACAATCCAAGAAATAGCTCGTAATAACGGGTTTTCTAAGCAACTTATTGATAATCTTATAAATAAAAAAGAGAAGGAACAGACACTTTGTAAAATCTACCCGAAGTTAGCAGAAAAAGCCCTCCTGTCATATTTTGGTCCAATATCTAATATTTCTAAAATTTTGGTTTGGGATAATCTTCAAATTGCCTTCAAGCCTAGCCAAAAATTGTCAACCTTTTTTTATAATGCTAAACAATCCACAAATAAATTTGACAAATCTGGGGTCTATAAAATTACGTGTGGTGAATGTAATAGTGGATATATAGGCCAAACAGGTAGATCCTTCAAAGTTCGGTTCAACGAGCATTTTAAATCCTTCATTCATCAAAAACCAATTCTAATTTCGCAAACCACTTCCTAGAAACAAACCATCAATTTCCTTCCATTGAAAATTTACAAATTCTCCATAACCTACCCAAGTCCCATAAATTAAATATTTTGGAAGCATTAGAGATACATAGGCATCTTAGAACTAATGATTTTATTGTTCTTAATGAGCAAACTGACATTTTCAAATCCAGGCTATTTGAGGCATCAACCTAAGTAATTAGTAAATTGTTTTTTCCATTCATGTTTTTTGCAATAAATACGTAAGCTTTAGCTCAATTTTGTTACTGCACTTGATAATGTTGACTAGTTCAACGAAACGCTTCGTGCATTTCTAAAATAAATTATTGATACTAAATTTCAAAGAAATTTTTAATTTTCTTCTTGCTTACATTCTTGTAATGCACTGTATTGTGGGTTGTAGCAAGTAAGAAAGGTAAACAGCACAGTGTGCTGCTCGCACAATGCCACTGAACTGCGCCGCATGCTTATGTTCTTCTTCTGCGTTGTGTTGGAGTTTGTCACAAGTAAGAAGGGTAAACAACACAGTGTGCTGGTCGCACTGTACAGCACACTCAAGTTTGCGGTGTGTTGTGTGCCAGCACAGCAAAATGTGGGGCTTTTACCCATCACTACTTCTATCTGACTCAGCTTTTGAGCGGGCATGGGTGTTTCGAGTCTAACTTGCTCAAGATTGGTAAGTCGCAGTCCTTTGATTGTAGGTTTTGCACATGAGAGGAAGACAATGCCTGCCACATATCTTTGTGTGCACGAAATGGAGCAGGCTTCAAAAGAATCTCTACAGAGAGACGGGAGAGCTCACCTTGGATAATATAGTCGCGGTGATGCTCAAATTAGTTGACAAATGGAACCAGGTGGCGCATTATGCTTGGGCAGTCCTTTAAGATAAAAGCGACTCCCTGCAGCCGGGGGCGTTGGGGCTGGGGGATCACTTGTCTGGCATTTTCTCTTCACCTCCCCCCTCCCGCTAGAAGAGGGATCACCTACCTTGAGGGCACTTCACGGCGTAACATAACGAGACCTGGCCCGAAGTAATGTGTCAAAAGGTCCCAGGCTAGGTTCTCCGGCTGACAGAGGAAGTGTTTAGTGGGTAGTCCAGCCGCCTTCTTGTAAGCATGGGAGTCCCACACTCTATGCGTAAATGGGCATTCACCCCCCAACCACAAAATAAATGAATATAATGAATAGTAGCACACCTAATATGGAACTTTGTGGAACTCCGATTTGAACATCAAGAGATTCAGACATGAAGTTTTTGATTTAAGTTTTTTATATTCTCTGATTCAGTTATGACTTGAACCAGTTATGCTCAGTATCTTTAATTCCATAATTGTCAAGTTTATGTAGTAGAATAGCACAAACAAAAGTTTCAATAGCTCGTTTAAAATCCAGAAATAATGCCATTATTTTTTCCAACACTCTTCCATTCACTAGTAACATAACTGATCGGTGTTCCACAGGGATGGTCTTTCCAAAACCCAGACTGGTGTTTTATAAATAAATTATTTTTTTCCATATTTTCTTCTAATTGTTTTTTTTTTCTAGAATTTTTTCAAGGGTTTTTAGAGTGTTTATCGGCCTAAATTCTTCACACTTTGTGGTATTACCTATTTTTTCTATTGGCGGTATTATAGTTACTTTCCAGCTGTTCGTAAAAATTCCACTCATTAATGATTTGTTCATAATTTCAATGAGTTTCACTGATATTAAACTCTAGCTGTCGAGAATCATTTTTGAGCTTATTTTGTCGAAATCTGATTTATTTTTTTATTAATTACACTATAATCAAAAAAAAATATGTTTGGTTGAATTTGTTAATCACTTCTCAGGCAACAGACAAGTCAAGAGGTTAGGCATATGTTCAGTACCCCTCAGATAACAGACAAGACCGAACAAACTTTTAATCTGTTCAATCTTCCAGATGGTTGCAAAATCAAGAAACTCAAGACCTCAACAAGCCAAGACTTACTGTTCTTCACGGTGTTGAGCTGTTGAGATATATGGCTTCTAGAACCGTCACTGCTAATAAAGTAGTACGACCAACGTGGTCAGGCCACATATTGATCAAATTGGGAGCAGAGGCCGACAAAAGAGAAGCATTCTGCGACGCAGTAAAGAAAGTCTTCGGCAAAAGTGCAACTATTGCCTCACTCGAACCCATGGCAGCGATCGAAATAAGAGACGTTGACTGCGTCACGGATTTGGCTGAGGTAGAAGAGGTCATCAAAAGGGAGTTCCGTGGCATGGGCATGATCAAAGTGTGGCTGACTCCAGAAAACCAAAGGGGACAAAGCATGGCACTAATTGACTTGACCGAAAAGAAAGCCAAACAATTTCTGATTACGGGCAAAGTACGAAAACGATGGATTGTCTATGGGATACGGCAAAGAGCAGCGCCTCTTCAATGTTTCAAATGCCTTGGTTTTTTCCGCACCGCACAAATATGCAAAGGACCCGATGCTCCCTATATTATAAATGCGGTGGAATGACACATGAAACGAAAGAGTGCATGAAGGAGGCACACTGTATTCTTTGCAAGGATGCTCGTCCGAATCGGATCTTGGACACGTCTTTGCATCAGGAAAATACCGGGTTTTCCAAGAAGCCCTAGCCAAGGCAAAATCAAAACTTTGATGACCCAGAGTCTGTAACTAAACCTGCACCGCATTTCAATCGTCCAATCGAACAGTTTCCGTGGGACATGAAACCCGATTTTATGCTGCTGACTGTGCAACACCAGGATAAAAGTTCAGCGTCTTTGTACCCTGATAAACTGGTACTGCTGCCATCTGGGTTCGAAATAGATTTCCGGGTGGGGAGCTGTAGACATGTGGATGATTTTGTGTGGGTTCGGTGCTCAGGGACCACTTCTTTAGTACGTGCCTAACGAATCGATATCATCTTTCCAAGCCAAGCTTAATGCTTGGAAAGGTGCTGTCTCAGATGTAGACTGGAACGTGCTCGTCGGGGGGGACTTCAGCGCGAAAGTAATCGAATGGGGCATGCCTCAATAAGATCCATGGGGAAAACTAATCCTAGAAATGGCGGCTAGGACAGCGTTTGTCATACTCAACACCAGAAATACGCTGACTTTCCAACCATACCGCACATGAAATTCGCCTCGGAGTCCTTAGTACAGAGGATAATACAGCTGGAGAGTATGAGAGAACTACTCAGCCAGTGATCATCAGTGCATTCTGCTTGAGATCAGTGATGTTCTCTCCTAACTTCCGTGCTCACGGCTTTCTACAATTTGATGGAACATTGGAAGGATGGACGTCGAAAGGCTCATCAAGGTGCTCACAGCAGGTACACCGCTGCAGAGAGATTCGCGAGGGACGGAAGAACTGGCAGCTCAAGACGTGGTTAACTCAACTATGAGCATCATCACAACTGCTTGCAATGCTTCTATGCCCCGTCAAAAACCTCAGAGTACTGGTGGTCAAATAATATCGCTGAAATGTGAAGGGACTAACACAAGCTTCAGCGTGAGACTCAACTGGCATTGAACCGTGACGAGGAACGCAACCAGATAGCAGCATATAGATCGGCCAGGAAATGCCTTCACAAATTGATAAATACCAGCAAGGCTCCCTGCTGGCAAGATAGTGCGGGCAGTTGAATATCCACTCTTCACACAGCTGGAATTGGAAGAGATAGTCGTTCCACTGAAAGCGGAAGATGGCTCCGGATGCAGATGGTTTTCCAGCTGAGGTGTTGCGGCTTGTCTATTACCATTGTCAACGCTTACCTACGGGACGGGATTTTCCCGGTACGATGTTAGGGAGCGAGGCTCAAGTCCGCCAGATGTGTGGATATTCTGGATATGCTGGAAAACTCTTTTCAAGTTCCAGAATATCTAATGTGGCTTTTAAGGAACTACTTAAAGGACCGTACGACGCAACGAAGTTACACCAAGTGTTTGCCAGGGATCTTTCCTTGGTCTGGATCAGTGGAATGTGTCTTACGACGGCCTACTGGGACTGAAGACACCAAATGAGTCGCGCTTGATCGGCTATGCGGATGGTCACTGGACGCACCGTTGAACAAGCGCAACTTAGGCTAGGATGACTGCTTGTGGGTTTAGTTTAGCACTGGAGAAAACGAGGTGGTCATCTTGACAAAATGAGAATCCCTAGAGTATCGACGATCAGTATTAAAAACATATTCATCGAGCCAGTTGTGAAGTACCTGGGGCTACTGATCGACTCGAAGATGAGTTTCCCTGAGCAATTCAGGGCAATGGCTGAGAAGGCTGCTTCGGCTTATAGCCAACGTAGGGGACCCAGCCCATCAAGGAGACGCCTATTGATGAGTGCTGCAGCCTCAGTGCTACTGTATGGAGTAGAAATATGGGGCGACGCTCTCAGTAAGGAGGTTCACTGAAAACGCTTGGCACAAGGACAGAGAAGGGGAGCACTGAGGGTTGCATCTTCGTATTCGACAGTCTCTGATTCGGCAGTGAGAGTTATTGCAGGCCTGATACCTGTCGCCCTCCTTGCTAGAGAGCGCCGCGCTATTTACCTGCTTCAAAGCGAGGATTTGAAGGAGATGGTTGTCTGCAAGGAGAAACACCACTTACTCAACGGTTAGCAGCACTCTTGGGTCAATTACACGAAGGGAAGGTGGACTGCGTGCCTCACCCCGAATGTGAGGCGATGGCTGAGTTGAAGGAATGGTCAGACTGACTTCTAATTAGTGTTGGGTCACACGTTTACGTGCTGAGCAAAACGTGCGGCACATTTGACTGGGCTGCACTTGTGCGGCACTCACACCGCACAGTACGAGATACTAAGCAACCAATCGCACATGTGCGTGTCATTTGAGCGGTGTACTTCAGAGCCTACCAGCATGCCACACACTTGAAAAAGTACGCAACACCACGCGATGAACTGCACACGAGCATGTCGTACGATCTGCTGCATAGCAAACAGAAATATACTTTCCTGTGCGTTACGTGTGCAGCACGTCTCTTTTTTCTGCCAGCAGTCCACATGCTTCAATCATTTTTGTGCGTAGCCTATATTTATTTGCTCATATGTACGTTTGCATGGAATTTCAAAGAGTATTAGTGATAAAATATTCGAATTTTTTAGGCATTCTAACGACTTCATTTCCCATTTTATTTAAACTAGATATGAAAAGTTTTTCACCTAATTTGTAAGTACTTTAAACAAGAAACCAATATATTTCTTTTGAAAATGATAAAAAACACAAGTTCTTTCCCGAACAAACTTTTTAAGTGTGAATCCAAAAATACAGAGCACTGCTGAATAAATAAATCACTTTTCAAAATCTTTTCACAACAAAAAAACCAAAAAGTAGAGATTAGCGAATAACTGCAAGAACGTGCACACCAGCAAGCATACTAAAAGCTAAAACACTCGGGGCTGCATCAGCTTGATTTGCATTCTTCAATGGAAAGAATGATTCATCGAATCGCACAATATAGTCCAGCTAAAAACATTTTAAAACGCATTGAGCACATCTTCTTAGAAAAAAAGAAATTCCGACTAATTAATATGAACCCTATGTCCCCAAAACTCGATGGTCTAATTAAAATACATAAAGAAAATAGTCCCATTAGACCAGTTGGCTCGTTCACAAACAGCCCCTTGAAACAAACAGCAATTGCTATTGATACAATTTTTAAAGGTATCACGAATTTCAACGCTTCTCATAGCATTAAAAACTCTTCAGACCTGGTCAACAAACTAGTCAACCTCAATATTCCTGATGAATGTTTTATCGTATCGTTTGACGTAAATAACATGTTTTCAAATATCCCATACAAAGATTCTTTAGATATAGCCAAGAACCTCTTGGCCTCCAAAAACATTGACCCCATCACAGAAATGGAAATCATAAATGCCCTGGGATTTTGCCTTAGAGAAAACTATTTTCAATTTGAAAACAAATTCTACAAACAGGAAACAGGGCTAGCTATGGGTTCTCCTCTAAGTCCTCTTATGGCAGACCTGTTCATGGATAATATTGAAACCGCCATTTTAGAATCTGAATTCGCGAATCAAGTCATTTTCTGGTACAGATACGTTGATGATGTCCTTATTGGCTTTTTAGGCAATAATCACCAACTGACCCAGCTTTCAAACTTTTGCAATAGCATACACCCATCTATCTCCTTTACAGCTGAACTAGAAAATAACCGGAAAATTAATTTTCTACACTTGACCGTCACCAGAAACAATGCCAACAGCCTGGAATTTACATTTTTAGGAAACCTACTTTTTCAGATGCAACTATCCCAGCCGACTCATGCCACCCTTGGTCCCATAAAATTTCAGCATACCGATCAATGGTTGACCGTGCTTTTTCCATACCACTTTCTAGAGAAAATCTGACTTCCGAAATTCGAACAATCCAAGAAATAGCTCGTAATAACGGGTTTTCTAAGCAACTTATTGATAATCTTATAAATAAAAAAGAGAAGGAACAGACACTTTGTAAAATCTACCCGAAGTTAGCAGAAAAAGCCCTCCTGTCATATTTTGGTCCAATATCTAATATTTCTAAAATTTTGGTTTGGGATAATCTTCAAATTGCCTTCAAGCCTAGCCAAAAATTGTCAACCTTTTTTTATAATGCTAAACAATCCACAAATAAATTTGACAAATCTGGGGTCTATAAAATTACGTGTGGTGAATGTAATAGTGGATATATAGGCCAAACAGGTAGATCCTTCAAAGTTCGGTTCAACGAGCATTTTAAATCCTTCATTCATCAAAAACCAATTCTAATTTCGCAAACCACTTCCTAGAAACAAACCATCAATTTCCTTCCATTGAAAATTTACAAATTCTCCATAACCTACCCAAGTCCCATAAATTAAATATTTTGGAAGCATTAGAGATACATAGGCATCTTAGAACTAATGATTTTATTGTTCTTAATGAGCAAACTGACATTTTCAAATCCAGGCTATTTGAGGCATCAACCTAAGTAATTAGTAAATTGTTTTTTCCATTCATGTTTTTTGCAATAAATACGTAAGCTTTAGCTCAATTTTGTTACTGCACTTGATAATGTTGACTAGTTCAACGAAACGCTTCGTGCATTTCTAAAATAAATTATTGATACTAAATTTCAAAGAAATTTTTAATTTTCTTCTTGCTTACATTCTTGTAATGCACTGTATTGTGGGTTGTAGCAAGTAAGAAAGGTAAACAGCACAGTGTGCTGCTCGCACAATGCCACTGAACTGCGCCGCATGCTTATGTTCTTCTTCTGCGTTGTGTTGGAGTTTGTCACAAGTAAGAAGGGTAAACAACACAGTGTGCTGGTCGCACTGTACAGCACACTCAAGTTTGCGGTGTGTTGTGTGCCAGCACAGCAAAATGTGGGGCTTTTACCCATCACTACTTCTATCTGACTCAGCTTTTGAGCGGGCATGGGTGTTTCGAGTCTAACTTGCTCAAGATTGGTAAGTCGCAGTCCTTTGATTGTAGGTTTTGCACATGAGAGGAAGACAATGCCTGCCACATATCTTTGTGTGCACGAAATGGAGCAGGCTTCAAAAGAATCTCTACAGAGAGACGGGAGAGCTCACCTTGGATAATATAGTCGCGGTGATGCTCAAATTAGTTGACAAATGGAACCAGGTGGCGCATTATGCTTGGGCAGTCCTTTAAGATAAAAGCGACTCCCTGCAGCCGGGGGCGTTGGGGCTGGGGGATCACTTGTCTGGCATTTTCTCTTCACCTCCCCCCTCCCGCTAGAAGAGGGATCACCTACCTTGAGGGCACTTCACGGCGTAACATAACGAGACCTGGCCCGAAGTAATGTGTCAAAAGGTCCCAGGCTAGGTTCTCCGGCTGACAGAGGAAGTGTTTAGTGGGTAGTCCAGCCGCCTTCTTGTAAGCATGGGAGTCCCACACTCTATGCGTAAATGGGCATTCACCCCCCAACCACAAAATAAATGAATATAATGAATAGTAGCACACCTAATATGGAACTTTGTGGAACTCCGATTTGAACATCAAGAGATTCAGACATGAAGTTTTTGATTTAAGTTTTTTATATTCTCTGATTCAGTTATGACTTGAACCAGTTATGCTCAGTATCTTTAATTCCATAATTGTCAAGTTTATGTAGTAGAATAGCACAAACAAAAGTTTCAATAGCTCGTTTAAAATCCAGAAATAATGCCATTATTTTTTCCAACACTCTTCCATTCACTAGTAACATAACTGATCGGTGTTCCACAGGGATGGTCTTTCCAAAACCCAGACTGGTGTTTTATAAATAAATTATTTTTTTCCATATTTTCTTCTAATTGTTTTTTTTTTCTAGAATTTTTTCAAGGGTTTTTAGAGTGTTTATCGGCCTAAATTCTTCACACTTTGTGGTATTACCTATTTTTTCTATTGGCGGTATTATAGTTACTTTCCAGCTGTTCGTAAAAATTCCACTCATTAATGATTTGTTCATAATTTCAATGAGTTTCACTGATATTAAACTCTAGCTGTCGAGAATCATTTTTGAGCTTATTTTGTCGAAATCTGATTTATTTTTTTATTAATTACACTATAATCAAAAAAAAATATGTTTGGTTGAATTTGTTAATCACTTCTCAGGCAACAGACAAGTCAAGAGGTTAGGCATATGTTCAGTACCCCTCAGATAACAGACAAGACCGAACAAACTTTTAATCTGTTCAATCTTCCAGATGGTTGCAAAATCAAGAAACTCAAGACCTCAACAAGCCAAGACTTACTGTTCTTCACGGTGTTGAGCTGTTGAGATATATGGCTTCTAGAACCACGTGTAGTAATCGGTCCGAATTGTCACTTATGCTGAACTGAAAAATTGTCTCGAAAATGCTTTTTCCGAACTTGTTGCACATGCGGCCTCATAATAATAATTGTTTCCCATCGTTAAGGAAAAATAAGACAAATTTTTAATTTTCTCTTTTGAAGAAGATGAAAGGCGTCTAAATGCTAGGTATGTCTGAAGAGGCGCGAAATACAGTCCTGCATTTGTTGTTTGAACGTGAAATTGGATTTACAAAGAGGTCTTATCGTCGGAAGTGGAATAAAGCTGCTGAGAATTCTAATTCAATTCAATTCTAATTTCGCAAACCACTTCCTAGAAACAAACCATCAATTTCCTTCCATTGAAAATTCACAAATTCTCCATAACCTACCCAAGTCCCATAAATTAAATATTTTGGAAGCATTAGAGATACATAGGCATCTTAGAACTAATGATTTTATTGTTCTTAATGAGCAAACTGACATTTTCAAATCCAGGCTATTTGAGGCATTAACGTAAGTAATTAGTAAATTGTTTTTTCCATTCATGTTTTTTGCAATAAATACGTAAGCTTAAGCTCAATTTTGTTACTGCACTTGATAATGTTGACTAGTTCAACGAAACGTGTCGTGCATTTCTAAAATAAATTATTGATACTAAATTGCAAAGAAATTTTTAATTTTCTTCTTGCTTACATTCTTGTAATGCACTGTATTGTGGGTTGTAGCAAGTAAGAAAGGTAAACAGCACAGTGTGCTGCTCGCACAATGCCACTGAACTGCGCCGCATGCTTATGTTCTTCTTCTGCGTTGTGTTGGAGTTTGTCACAAGTAAGAAAGGTAAACAACACAGTGTGCTGCTCGCACTGTACAGCACACTCAAGTTTGCGGTGTGTTGTGTGCCAGCACAGTAAAATGTGGTGCTTTTACCCATCACTACTTCTATCTGACTCAGCTTTTGAGCGGGCATGGGTGTTTCGAGTCTTACTTGCTCAAGATTGGTAAGTCGCAGTCCTTTGATTGTAGGTTTTGCACATGAGAGGAAGACAATGCCTGCCACATATTTTTGTGTACATAAAATGGAGCAGGCTACAAAAGAATCTCTACAGAGAGACGGGAGAGCTCACCTCGAATAATATAGCCGCGGTGATGCTCAAATTAGTTGACAAATGGAACCAGGTGGCGCATTATGCTTGGGCAGTCCTGTAAGATAAAAGCGACTCCCTGCAGCCGGGGGCGTTGGGGCTGGGGGATCACTTGTCTGGCATTTTCTCTTCACCTCCCCCCTCCCGCTAGAAGAGGGATCACCTACCTTGAGGGCACTTCACGGCGTAACATAACGAGACCTGGCCCGAAGTAATGTGTCAAAAGGTCCCAGGCTAGGTTCTCCGGCTGACAGAGGAAGTGTTTAGTGGGTAGTCCAGCCACCTTCTTGTAAGCATGGGCGTCCCACACTCTATGCGTAAATGGGCATTCACCCCCTAACCACAAAAAATGAATATAATGAATAGTAGCACACCTAATATGGAACTTTGTGGAACTCCGATTTGAACATCAAGAGATTCAGACATGCAGTTTTTGACTTAAGTTTCTAATATTCTCTGATTCAGTTATGACTTGAACCAATTATGCTCAGTATCTTTAATTCCATAATTGTCAAGTTTAATGCCATTATTCTTATCCCAACACTCTTCCATTCACTAGTAACATAACGGATCGGTGTTCCACAGAAATGGTCTTTCCAAAATCCAGATTGGTGTTTTATAAATAGATTATTTTTTTCCATATTTTCTTCTGATTGTTTTTTTTTCTAGAATTTTTTCAAGGGTTTTTAGAGTGTTTATCGGCCTAAATTCTTCACACATTGTGGTATTACCTATTTTTTCTATTGGCGGTATTATAGTTACTTTCCAGCTGTTCGTAAAAATTCCACTCATTAATGATTTGTTCATAATTTCAATGAGTTTCACTGATATTAAACTCTAGCTGTCGAGAATCATTTTTGAGCTTATTTTGTCGAAATCTGATTTATTTTTTTATTAATTACACTATAATCCAAAAAAAAATGTTTGTTTGAATTTGTTAATCACTTCTCAGGCAACAGACAAGTCAAGAGGTTAGGCATATGTTCAGTACCCCTCAGATAACAGACAAGACCGAACAAACCTTTAATCTATTCAATCTTCCAGATGGTTGCAAAATCAAGAAACTCAAGACCTCAACAAGCCAAGACTTTCTGTTCTTTACGGTATTGAACTGTTGAGATATATGGCTTCTAGAACCACGTGTAGTAATCGGTCCGAATTGTCACTTATGCTGAACTGAAAAATTGTCTCGAAAATGCTTTTTCCGAACTTGTTGCACATGCGGTCTCATAATAATAATTGTTTTCCATCGTTAAGGAAAAATAAGACAAATTTTTAATTTTCTCTTTTGAAGAAGATATAAAGCGTCTAAATGCTAGGTATGTCTGAAGAGGCGCGAAATACAGTCCTGCATTTGTTGTAATAATTTTACTACTTCATTGTGATCATTTAAGATAAAGTCTTGTATATATAGCTAGCCGTTAAATTATTAGCTTAAAAATGTTTCGTAAATTATTTACACGAAATTACTGTTTCATGCTAGCAAATCATTTTTACCGAACAAGGTATTTGGTTTGGGCAATAAAACCTACGAGCATTACAACAAAGTAGCAATATACGTAGATAAGCGATTAGAAGAACTCGCTGCAACAAGAGTATTTGAAATGGGATTTCGATGATACTATAGATCTTAGTCAGGGCTGGTACGGTGGCAGGCTTCCACCTCAAAACATGAGCCAGCCGCCAGGTACCCATTAATCCTTCCTTTTGTTTCAGGTGACGTCGCGGATTGAGTGGCCCAAGCAGAGTGCCTCTTTATGGCATAGAGTTATGCAATCGAATTGTATAATTCTATGGCATAAATTGGTCATCGGGGTACTTTTCTTCTGATGGGAAGACTTATGCAAGTTAAGTTGTATGAGTTTTCCACTCAGAAGAGGAATACCTGGCCACTGCAACAAATATGGATATTAATCCGGTTGGGTGGGTGCGAAGGGGCTCCATCACCACTCTCTCATTTGTGGGCCATGAGCCTCTCCGGGTAAGGACGAGGTCACCCTGCTTCCACTTCTTTTTACTTGTTACCCTTGTTCCTTGAACAAGTCAGTTGTCTCTCGTGTAGTTACCTACACTTTTTGCGACTTCGGTTGCCTTGTCTTTGTTCGACCCCAAGAAATTCGTGAATGCGAAATTTTTTGTCGTGGGTCCTTGTGCTGGGGGAATAAACCCGCCCCACGACACCGCAATGCTAGCCTGCCAGCGCATTCACGCGTCCCCAGACAAGGGCATTCTCGGCAGATATCTCCATCTTCTTCTGCCGAGGCAGCAGAGCATCGCTGCAGTCCTTTACGGACTTTTGAACTTACTTAAAACACTACACACGGCCTTGTAGAAAAGAATGTTCATATCCAGTCAATCAGTAATCTAGACCCCTAAAATTGTACAATTTCCTTCTCAACAGGTGATTCAATGTTGTTAAACCCAAAGATCACGCGGTTGATTAACACAGAGAATCAAAGTCAATAGGATATTATCCAATTTACCTCTAAGTTCAGCATTTTATGGAAATAGAATGTCAATCCCTTAAGCAGATGGTTTAATTCAACCTAAAAAATTATATACTCTAAGTTGTAAACACAGAAGAAGGGCTAAGAGGATTTAAAAAAAAAAATAGTGTTATGAAATCAACTGCATTGAATTTAAAAGATATGAAAACCTTGTGATTTACAAGAGATTCTTTATTCAATTATTTTGTGCATTTTATATCCGCATGCTTTTCAAGAAAAAAGATCCCAAACCCGTACGGGAAATGCAAACAATTTTCCAATAAAGAAGCTTGATTGGACGCCATATCTGTTATGGGATCTCTCATCACAACCAAAAAAATACCATGCCAGTATGTGATAACGAAAACTTCAGTACTGATCTCAGCGGGATCATTAGCACTATAGTCAAAGAGAATTTTGTTATCACTTTGTTTGGGATATTATACAAAGAAAAAATTCAAGTAAATAACATTTAGAAAATTAGAAACATGTCTAAATAAAAGATCAAATACATCCTTGGAACCATCACTGTCCTACTGAATCCTTTTCCAATACATGTACGAGTATGTTAATTATTCAGACAACGTCTGATATTGAAATGAACTCAACGTTCAAAAGTAAATTACCTTTTAAATTTTGAATTTCATATCTCACTTTCAAATGTAAAAAATGAAAAGATATAAAGATTTTAATTTTTTCCTTCTTTTTGTGGGCCAAATCTAACAACTTCAATATTTAATCCTAAGAGGATGCAATATCTAAATATATGCTAGGATGAAATATTCGAACCCGAAATGGTTGTACAAAAGAAAAGAAATCACAGCGGAGACATAACACACTTTCAATGTATGATATAAATATATTAACCAAATTTAAATATACCAAATAATTATGAACTATTTTTGTATAAAGTCAACAACGCATGGAAATTAAAGATTTATTGACATTTATTTGAAATATTCTCTCCTTATCTTCTCTATGCAGATAACCTGAAAGTCATTATAATCATTAGGTCTCTCTAATCCGTCCACATTGGCCGAAACATTCCTTTTGCTTCAAACCCAAAACAGTTTTCCTTCCGTACAAGCTACCCAATGTCCAACTTTCCTGAATAACCATCAACAAACATTTAGGGTTGCTCTTTGCATTAGAGTCGCGTCACTCATGTATTTTTGGCAATATATTGTTTCCTATTTGCCGCGAATCCACAGTCGCTTGGCCTTTCTTCAAAGATTGTTCCGAAATATGTATATATGCCACATTAAAATGCCTGTCAATGTTGTACTCGTATCGACTCACCAAATTCTTAAAGCAAAGTTGTGTATGATAACAAGTTGGGTAAACAGAACTAAAATTGTATTCAATTTACAAAATGCAGTCACAATGACGATTTTATTGGAGAAAATATGAAATTCGAAGATCATACTATTATTAACAAAGTTGAACGAATTTAGACTTCAGAGGTTTTTGTTATTGTTATACTCATACATATCTCCCTTGATAATTATTTCAGATGTCCATTCGCGAGGGCGGAAACACATTTTTCATGTATTTCCCCCCTGTGCCCCCACCGAAGCAAAAACTGACAGTTTAAGAACTGTTTTGAAAAGCTCCCAAAAAACTTTCATTTCATACTCATATCGGCTACGTTTGATGAATTTTTTTTTTCAGGGGCCACTCTTCTGTACTGTTATCATCGATTAATGGCCAATTTTTTTCGAATCCTAGAGTTGTTATAAAGCCCTTTTGCTAGGAGCTCTCTCCCGCCTCCTTGACTTGTTTCACTTATGAGTATTAATTGTAGGTACTCATCTTCACTCATTCATTAAATTGAATCAAGTGTTCAAAGCATGCACCTTAAACGTTGATGTTGGGAAAAAATAACTCAAAATTATTCAATCTTCGCATTTAAAACAGCCACTATTTTGTTTTACGATTACTGATACCACTAGCTGAACCGATTCTCAAAGATATTCATGACACCTATCATTCCTGGAATTTTCAAGCAAATCCTAGCAAAACTGTAGTGTCTGAGTCGGTAAAAAGCGCATGTTGTTCTAGCCATATGTTGCCATAGTAATACATGCAGCGCATATTGTTCCATAGTAATACAGGAAAATTCAAACCGCTATAACTTCGCTAAATATGATTCAATCTTTATGAAACTTGCAGAGTTCATTGAATTTAAGGGTATCGTTAAGATTTTATTCAAGAAAACGTAAAATCGATAAATCATACTATTACTAACAAAGTTGAGTGAATTACGACTTCTCACGTATTTGTTGTTGTTGTACTCATCAAGGCGTACATTTTTGATTTTTTTCAGATTTTTCGGATCACAGGTTCCAATCGCGAGGGGGGGGATACAAATTTTTCGTGTATTTCCCCTCCCTGTGCGCCCCTCGAAGCAAACTTTGCCAAACTAAGACCTGTTTTGAAAAGTTCTTATCAAGACCTTTCATTTGATATCCATGTCGGCTACCTTCAATGAAATTTTTTTTCGGGGGTCACTCCCCTATATGGGGAGACCCCCTGAAATACCTTATAAAAATCTTTTGTAGTTGAACTTTGAAGAGAGCACCAATTTACACCTACATACAAAATTTGATGTTTCTAGCTTAAGTAGTTTCCGAGAAAAACTGCTGTGACACACGGACTGACGGACGGACGGACGGACAGACGGACAGACAGGACGCGATTTTAGTAGGGTTTTGTAAAATTATTTTAAAAAACCCTAAAAAATGGCTTTCTTTGGTAATTTGGCGCCAAATCAGCGACATCAGTGGAAAAAAGCTTCGCGGTGCTTCTTGGTAACGACTGACTTCCATTTTGTAAAACTCAAAGCTAAGTGCGAATAATGAATTGTGAGCGAGCCAATTGCCCATGACAATACATGAGACTACATAATAGCCTGAATTGAAAAGAACAAATAGTTCAATGGGGTTTTTTAGAAGTGGCGTGAAAAGTAACATCAATTGTTGCAGAGATGCTTAAAGATGTGCATAATGTACATCCTTCCTGAAATGTTCATGCAAATCCTAACAAGCCTATAGTGTCTGAGTCCATTGGAAGCACATATTGCTCAATAGTTACGTATTTTCATTGTGGTAACACCTAAAATTCAAACCACCATAACCTTGTGAAATACAATCCTATCCTTTTGGGAGTTTCATGCTTGATTAGCCATATAAGTAGCCATGCGAATATAAAATTTCATCTTATGATTTAATGCAAGCAAATGTAAAATTGATAAATCATACTATTCCTAACAAAGTTTCGCGAATTTAAACTTTTCAGGAATTGTCGTTGCTATACTCATAAAAATGCAGATTTTTTGGTCCATAAGTATCCCATCGCGAGGGAGGGATACCATTATTTCGTGTTCTTCCGCGTCGTCTGCCTACTCCATAATCTAGGTTGCAATTTTGATAACGGATATTAAAATATATCATCATGACCTTTCATTTAATCATAATAATATTTTTTTAGGGGCTCACATTCTTATATGGAGAGACTTTGAAATTTTCTTCGATGACGTAACTTTCATAAACCAGAAACTTCTGAACTGCTCATGAAATTTGATGACTATAGCTTCTATAGTCCCTGATGCACTGACAGGCGAACAGGTACCAATTTTAATAGAGTATTTTAATTTTTTTTCTATAAAACACTAAACAAATGGGCCTAATTCCAATGTTCGACCGATTTTTTTTTGTCTTTCACTAACTTGCCACGCCACGCTCAGTGTAGAAGAAAATCAGACAAACGAGTATACGAGTATAGGTGTAATATTTAGGAAGGAATAAAAGAAAGAAGACTAAATAATAAAATAACAATAAATCAAACTCATCTCAAACTATCTCTGCTGAATATCAATCACGTGGCTCATATATATGTTTCTTATATTGAGTAAGAAAAAATAATATAAATAATTATAGCACATTGACCTTATTTTATTTCTTAGAAGGCTCATACATATCTGTAAGGTCAAAATCGTCCGGAAATTTGCAGGGATCTTTTCATTACCTCTTTCTGCTATTGTTGCAATTGTAAAATTTTCAGTCAACCGTAGCTTTATTGTTTATGGCTCGATTATTTAAAAAAAATTTAGAATACATGCACCTTTATTAATTCACATAGATAAACAAGTTGGGTAGACAGACCTACGCTCATGACAGAGGGGTTTTGTACTCAACTTACAAAATGCAGTCACCAGCATCGAATAAAATCAAGAAACATGTAAAATAGATTTGCTCGATCAAAAGAAAATCCGTTGTTTCTCCATTTTCAACTAAGGAAGATCACTCAAATCACGTATTTGTTGTTGTTGTACTCATCCAGGCCTACATCATTGATTTTTTTCAGGTTTTTCGGATGAAAGGTGTCCAATCGCGATGGGGGTACGCAAAAAGGTCGTACATCTACCCATCCCCTGCCCCCACGGTACTGATAAGGCAATTTTAAGACCTGTTTTGAAAATATATCATTAGCGCCTTTCCAATGACAACTTACTCGACTACCAATGGTGAAAAAAAATTTTGAGGGGTCACCTCCCCATATGGAGAGACCCCTCTTTAACCCCTTTGAAAAAAATTTCGACCCCAAAACTTTCAAGAAGTCATCACTTCTGAGCTTTTCACAAAGTTTCATTGCTGTAGCTTCTATAGTTTCGGAGAAAAGGTAACACACAGACGGACACAGGTCATGATTGCAATAGGGTTTTGTATTTTAGTACAATACCCCTTAAAATGTAAAGACCCATTTTATCATAGTTTTATTGGCAAAAATTTAAATTTCATAAGTTGTACTGTTATTAACTAAGTTGTTGAATTTTGACTTCCGAGGTGTTGTTGCTTTGTTACTCATCAGGACCTAAGTCCATGATTTTTCTCAAATTTTTCAACCGCGAAAGTGGACAAACATTTTTCACATACTCCTCCCACACCTCTTGCCTTTGCCACTGTAGTCTTAACACCTGATCCTAAGATCTCTCACCTTGACCGTATCGTATCCGTATCGCTTAACTTTTCTGAAATTAAATTTTTTGAGGTTTACTTCCATACATGAGAAGCTTGTACTTGAACGCTCATTATTTTTTTATATTGGTGATCAATTGCGATCCATCCATATTTCGTGTATGTATCAAACGGACTAACAGACAAACGCACGAACAAATAGACAAACCCTCAAAAGTGAGTCTACTTTTACATGTTCAGGCATTATTTGGTGAGAGTCGAAGAAAAAGTACGGTTTTTAGGGCTCAAGTTTTGTCCATATCTGATAGTCTGCCTGTCGTTTTCATATATAGAAAAGCAACCAGCAAACCCGATAAAAAGCTCAGCATAGCTAATTTTATAAAATTTTAAGGTTATTAACTAGGGTATTAAACTAGCTAGAGCCTTTGTTATAAACTTTTACCTCCGTCGTTTATGGTCCCAAGCCTGATTGACAAATTAAGAGGGATCCCTTGTTTCCCAATCTCCAGCTTTCATGATTACTCATCCTAAATCTCACGACCAAATTGTAGTAAATGGTCTCGGTATCGCACTGGTTCCCTACTGGTTCCCTAATGATGGAACATTAAATACCGGGAAATTCCAATAACTGCAAATATACCAGCAGCTACTGAATCCTACTTACACTTCCTTAATGGTAATATAAGAGGATGAAGTTGAGTCTTCCATGCCTGACGACGAAATTGAAAGGTTGAACGACGGGCTAGCTCCCCGTCCCTGGAAAACCACATATTGTTTCGGTACCTGCAATAGAGCCTCGAAACGGATTGGATTTACTTGTACGACAACGACTACGTAACTGAAAAAAGGACTTTGGCATTAGATCTTAGAATATTGGATCACTGAATAACCCTGGCACTGGTAAAGGCCTTTTAATACAGGCCAATCAATATAACTTAAACATACTGGTAATCCAGGACACAAACTTAGCTGGAAGTGACAATCATGATATGAGATCGTACATAATATTCAAAAGCGGGAAGCCTGCTGGAAAGCGAGAGTTTGTAGGGGAATTGATTGTGGATAGAGAGTTCAAATCATATGTTATTAATTATTAAGCATCGATGAACGGATGTGTGTAATATTTATAAAAGAAAAAATCTTTGAAGTTTTGCTGATAAACGTACACACTCCCACCCAAGAAAAGGATACAGAACCAAAGGAAACGTTCTTCAATCACCCAGAAAAACTAGTCGACTCGGGTTGATAGGGGAGGTGTTTAGTAGGTAGTCCAGTCGCTTGCGAGCATGGGAGTCCCATACTTGGTGCATAAATGATATTCACCTCCCAACTACAAAAAAACTATTAGATCGTAGTAGTCTTTGCGTATAGACGTCTTTTAAATCGCTCCTGTCAAAAGTTTTCAAAAATTAAATTAATTTTTTAAAAACGTTAGTCCGAAGTTAATTTTTATCGGAAAAAATCTTATATTGTCGAAGTAATCGACTCAGGAAATTTCTATCGAATGTTTTTACTTCGATTGGTAACGAAAAACAAATTCACAAAGAAAATTTCGCCGCTGGTATGAAGGAGCCCAACGGCTTCCCACCGTTGGGGCAACCTGGGGAAACGACGAATACAAAACTGGCGACAATCACCAAAAGAAAACATAACGAAGAAAACTCCGTAGATGGAGGGTGCAAGCTGCAAATAATAGCGGACAATCAACAAATGGCCAAATTGCAGAAAGAAAATCATGAACTAAGGCAAGAGATACAGTCTCTCAAGGATCTTTTCAAGAAAGGGATGAAGCCTCAAAAGACGCAGCCGCAAAATCAATGGCAACAGGTAACAAAGCCGAAGAAAAGTGCAAAGCAAATAAATCCAGAGGAAGTTCTAAGTGCTGGTGGCACCAACGAGAGCCAACATTATTTTGCAGCGCTGGAGGGATTAACCGAAGATATGGAAATCGAAGAAAACATCGGAGGTAATTTTAATCAAGATAATGACGTTACTTTTATTCAATATTTAAAGAACAAAAATAAGGAGAAAAAACCAGCCCGCAGTTCTGCTGGTTCCTCTGAAAAAGCTTCCAGCAAGACAGAAAATGTTCCGCCAATCAACGTGTTCGGACAAACCGGGAAAGATATGGTTCGGCTATTGGCAGCCGAAAATAAACCGGCAAATTTCGAAATAAAAAGAGTTAATGCCGAAAAATTAACTATAAGGACGAAATCACTGGTTGATTTCAAGTCAGCAAAAGATGCGCTGATTTCTGGGGAGGTTCCACACTTCACCTATACCCCAAAAAGTGAAAAAAAATCAGACCTTCTTGTTGAAGGGTTTGGACAGCGGAGAGGATACGGTCGATCTTCTTCAGGTGCTCAAGGAGGCTGCACCAGATATTGATTTTGTTTCAGTCAAAGCCTTTGCGACAAGAAGGTCGACCGTAGAAAGGAAGAATTTACCACTTTACCTGGTACAAATTGCAAATAAGAGCAGTCCAAGTGCCCTTCAACAAATAAGGTACTTAAATTTCAGAGTGGTGAGGAGGGAACGCCTCCAGAAAAGAGAAGTCAACCAGTGTTACCGGTGTCAAAGATATGGACATTCGGCTGCCAATTGTGCCATGCACTATCGTTGCGTTAAATGCAAAGACGTTCATGCTCCCGGTGAGTGCAAATTGGCTCAGACGGAGCCTAAAGAAAAATTATACTGCGTTAACTGCGGTGTTTTTGGTCACCCAGCATCATATCGAGGATGCTCACGATATCAAGATGCAAAAGTTAAATTTGCTCCAAAGCAAACACAAGTACACCGTAATATCATACCTCCCAACTTCGTCAAGCCCGGAGCATCATTTGCACTCGCCGCTAGAGGACCAGCGGAAAATGCTGGAAATAATGTAAATAATGTAAGTGGCAATAATGAGCTGCTTCTCAAAATTTATCAGCAACTTAATTCTTTATCGGAGACAATCGACAAACAAGATTCAAAAATTAACTTTGCTTTTCAGCGTTTAGGTCTTTCAGATGCCTAATAATAACTTGTCATCCAGTCATATTCCCATGGATAGGCTTCGCCTCATATCGATCAACGTCAACTCTATCGTTGCTTTACATTGACGTGATTATCTCCTTGAATTTGTTGTTAAGCAAAAGCCTGACATCATACTTCTCACTGAAACCCACCTCAATTCATGGCATTCCATGGAATTCAAGGATTTTGCATTTGTAAGAAACGATAGGGTAATAGGTGATGGGGGAGGTGGCACCGGGATATTGGTTAGAAGACCCTATTGTTTCCAAAATATTGAAAAAGTCGAATTCAAAAACTTTGAATTTCTTGAAGTGTCCGTCATCAAAATTTCACTGCCAGGTGGGGATAACCTCTTCGTTATCTCTGCATATGCAACTGGTCAAAATGTTCTCAAGTTCAAGGAGGAACTCAATTCCTTGTTTGAAATACTCGAATTGAACAGGCTGCATAGTTATTATATTTTTGCCGGTGACCTGAATGCCAAGCATACATCATGGCTAAACGCAACCAATAATCCAAGAGGTGTATTCCTGAAATCATGGATAACATGATGATGGCAACGCTTGCTCAATGGTTCCTAATAACAGAAATCTAACTGACGATGAAATAGATGTCTATTTGTCGAAGTTAGAGAAGCTGACGTTGGAAACGATTGAGAAAGTAGTTCCCAAGATTAAACATCGAAACAATATGGAAGGATATGAAACACCAACCATCGCAAGGTTGAAAAGATTGAAAAGCCTTCTTCTCACACGCGTCAACAATATTTATCGACGATTTTTGGACTACAACCATCCCTCGTTGGCTTTGTTGAAATTACGCCTGAAGAATGTCCGGAACTTTATCCGTTCAGACTTCAGGAGTGAGGTCAGCAATCAATGGGCGGAAAAACTGAGGGGTATTAGCCCACAGGACCCAGATGGCGTTTTCGCGAAAGTGAATAGCTTATTCCGCAGGAAGTCTCGAGTGAAGGTATCGAATCTTGAAGTCATTAGTGATGAGATAAATCTTCTCGATAGAGCTGATATCAAAATTAATAGTACGACTCCGGATAGAAATGGAAACAGGATTATATGTGATGGATTGCAGAACCTTGCCCTGATTGGAACACATTTAGAATTGGTTCATCTGCCAAACCCAGAGAGAAGTAATGAAATACTTTCGGAGGTCGTTGAAGCAAAAGTTTCCGACTTCAAATCAAGCCTGAACGGCCAATCAATTCTTCATTTCGATGAAACATTCACATCTGACCTCATACCGAGCTTGAATCTTATTGATTATTTTGTCAGCTATGAAGACTTGTGTTTCATATTTCGCAGAATAAACAACAAAAAATCATGTGGTACTGACGGTATTCCAAATATAGTTCTCCGACATTTGCCTGAGGTTGCTATTAGGAATTATTGCATATTGTTCAACAACATGTTGAGCAATTCATATTTCCCAAATGAGTGGAAAAAGGCTAAGGTATTTTCGATCTTGAAGAGAGGAAAAGAATCTTCATGCCCTAAAAGCTATCGCCCAATCAGCTTGCTGCCTAACATCAGCAACGTGTTTGAAGTGATACTCAACAGAGCATTAAACGCCCACATTGGGAAATATGAGTTGATGCCGAATTGCCAATTTGGTTTTCGTGCCAGGCATTCGAGCATACATGCAATAACGAAAGTAACCTCAGACATCTGTTGGAAACTAAACAACAAAGAATGTGTTGGAGCATGTCTCATTGATATGGAGAAAGCCTTCGATACGGTGTGGCTAGATGGACTAGTTTTAAAACTTCTTCAGGACAGGTTCCCCAGACACCTTGTTGCCATGGTGTGTAATATGTTATACGGGAAATCGTTTGTTGTAACTGATGGAAATCTGACAACAATGCGCGAATTCAAGGTCTTGAATGGTCTACAGCAGGGAACAGTTACTGCGCCCCTGCTTTTCTCAATATTCATTTGCAAGCTATTGAACAGCTTTGATCTTAATGTCTCGCCAACGCGATCATTGGTAGCGTTTGCTGATGATCTGATCATCTATACGGCAGACCGAAAAGCTACAATAGTTCAGAGCAATCTTCAAAAAATGTTTAATGATGTGCAGCTCTACACCGACAATTGGCGAATGAAAATCAATGCGCAGAAGTGCGAAACAATCTTGTTTCGGACAACGCTGCAGGGGGCCAGTCAAGACCTGAAACGTAATTGGAAGGATTTCCACATTATGGCTGGTGAGGGTAGTTCAGAACGGGTTCCACATAAATCCTGTGTTCGATACCTCGGTATTCATCTCGATCAGTATCTGTACTACACTGAACATGTCAAAATCATGCTCAGTAAGGCACTAAAAGTAGTCATGGCTCTTCGGCGACTCTTTCATTCCAGATGCATTGATCAAAAAGGCAAAGTTATTTGTTACAAGACCCTGGTTAGGCCAGTTTTGACATACGGATGCCAGACCTGGTACAACCAGAGTGCTAGTACAATGGAAAGATTAAGAGTTTTCGAAAGGAAATGTCTTCGTGCATGTACTGGTTTGTACAGAAAGCCTGAGACGGATTGGAAGCACTATAAATCGAATAGAAAAATTTATCAAACCGCTCAAGTGACAAGAGTCGATATCTTCATATTGAAACTTCTTCGGAATCATATCGCAAGATCTGTAACTGTGAGTGAAAACCCTTGGATTTCACAGCCGTTCCACCCTACAGACTGGTATATTGTGACTTGCCTCACTACTGGCTTCGTTCCTCCAGAAGCATTCGTGTATTTGGACATGAATCGATATATTTTTGATTCTGACGTCGTCCCAATCATATATCACATATACCGACGGGCCACCGATAAGAAGATAAAATATCCTCCGAATCTGAGTTCACGAGACCAACAATTCCAATGGAGATACTCATTTGCTAGATTCGTTGAGGCTGGTCGAGCTGAGATGGAGCAATCTAGGTATAGGTGGCTGAATGACAATGTCTAAATTATTCGTGTTTATTTTCTGTTTTTGTGCTTTTTCTCGTTACTTAGTTTTTTAGATTCACCTCATTATTGCTACATCTAGTGTTGTTGTTTCTTTGTATTATAATTTAGGTATAGGTTTCAATATAAGGTAACGTTTTTTTTTGTTTTTTTTTTTTTTGATTGAACTTATTTAGAATTAGGGTGTAACATATTAGGTATAGGATATAAGTTCATTGTTGTGTTAGTAATATAAGTAATTTTTGAATAATGCTGGTTGGTTTTTTCTCCTTTTTCCAATTGAATCAAAAAATATGAAATAATCTTAATTAATTTAAATTTGCAAGTGTATATTTTTCATTAAATGTGTTTAACTGATAACGTATAAATTTAGAGAGCCATTCGGGCCATTAAGTTTTTTATAGTTTTATTGTTTGAAATTTGCTTTATGTTCTTTTAAAAATTTATAACGATCAGTATTAAATAAAGCGCTTTTGACTTTGACTTTGACTTTGACTACAAAAAAAACTAACTCATGCCCAAAAACACGAATGCTTCTGGAGGAATGAGCCCAGTGGTGATGTTACAATGGCTGTATACCCTATGTATACTGGCGTGAACTGGAACCTCGATTTGATGTGTATCCTATATACACCATCAAGGCTCCCGGGAGAAATCTCTCTGCATGACACTTTCCTGCTACTATTTACCTTTTTAAACTAGATCAACAAAGACGTAAGTTAATTTGATTTTGTAATTATTTATCCCTTTCGTGGTAGGAAAGTATAACCCTGCCATTTGACACCTGTCAGAATTAAATGTCATCCAAATTTTGTTTTTTTAGCTGAAGGTTTGCCATTTAGAAATATGGATCATTTAACAGTCGAAGAACGCGTTAAAGTTATTAAATTAATAAAAAATATTAAAATGGTGATCCTTTTGTATCAACATTTAGGGCTTTACGAGCCGATTACGGTTGACATAATCGACCTACACGGCAAATGATTTCGAATACAGTGAGAAAATTTGAAGAGACTGGCTATGTTATTGATATTGCAAGGCCTGTGCATCATCGCACCATTCATTCTGCTGAAAATATCGCTGTCGTTGCTCAAAGTGTGGAGGAAGACCCGAATTTGTCGATTCCTCGACGTGCTGAAAATTTTGGCTTGTCTTACGGCTCATTGTGGTGGATTTTGCATTTGGAATTGCATCTCCATCCGTACAAAATCCAACTCACTCAAGAACTTAAGCCTCAAGACCATACACAACGCAACGAATTGGGTGATTGAACAACAAGCCATTGATAACGATTTTTCGAACAAAACTTTCTTCAGTCATGGGGCTCATTTTTCGCTCAATGCTTACGTAAATAAACAGAATTGCCACATATGGGGCTCTCGAAATCCTCAGGTGATTGCAGAAAGGCCTTTGCATCCGGAAAAAGTGACCGTTTGGTGTGCATTATAGTCTAGTGGTGTTATTGGCCCGTATTTATTTGAAAACAATCAAGGAAGAGCCATTACAGTCAATTCTGACCGCTATGGACGGATGTTAACCGATTATTTTTGGAGAGAAATTGAAGATTATGATCTGGAGCACATGTGATTCCAACAGGGCGGAGCCACAAGCCACACAACACATGCTAATCGAGCACTTTTGCAAGAGAAATTTCCAGGACGCGTAATTTCGAGATTGAGTGATGTCAATTGGCCCGCAAGATCCTGCGACCTAATACCTTTGGATTTCTTTTTATGGGGCTATGCAAAAGATCGTGTTTACGCGAACAATCCTCAAAATCTTGAGCAATCGAAAACCGATATTCGTGAAATTATGGCCGAGATATTGCCGGAAATGTGCCGAAAAGTCATTGAAAATGACCTCAAAAGGATTGAGGCCTGTAAGAGGTCCGGTGGAGTGTTTGTGTTTCATAATTATATTGGATAAAATATTTTGTTTCCATCTGAATATTTTATATGTTTTCTTTAGCTTTACTTTCCCAAGTGTAAAATGGAAAACCCTATATAATTCGTTGCTAATTTTTTTGTACATTTTTACGTAGCTGAAGTTTTTAGTGTTTACATCGTTTGGAATTTCTTTGTATTCTTTGAAAACTTATAACGATCGATATTGAATGAAGCGCTTTAGACTTTGACTTGATATTCCTTGTGGTCAGTTGCACATGTCACGCTTCCTGTGTTAGCATTAGTCTATAGAGTGAATCAAGAAGGCAAGCTATTGGATCGGGGTGGCCACGTGGCCGGTTGATGTTCACGGCTCAAGCCACCACCTCACCCCTTACCATCTGACTATCACCAAACAACACCTCAGCCTAATTTTGGTGGTTCAACTTCAATCGTGGAGGTTGCATAAATTCCTCCACGTTGCAAAATTGGTGGTTATGTGGGTAGCAACATCCTCCTCAGTAGAGCCAAATTACAGACTGATCTGCCAGTACTTAACTTAGCTCTTATATTTGTTCGTGGAGTGAGCTTTTGCTCCAACTTTTCTTGAAAACTGCTGAATATGTGAATACCTGAGCTCTCAATCCACAGAAGCTCTTGCTTCCCGTCTCGTCTCGTTTGTACGTAAGCTGAGAGAGCAAGCAAACGATATTCTCTAAGGAGAAACCGAATTGTGGAAGAACGAGGAGCGCTTTTGAGCTGATTTCAGCATTCTCCTCTCTAGCTCGCGAGATAAGTTTTGCTGCCGTCTTTTTTTTCTTCTTCTTCTGTTCTTTCTGCTGACTGATTTGTACTTTATCGTGAGATAACTGCCACTACCATGTCATTATCTCTACTGCATACCTGCCATATGAGGTACCACGTTTTGATTGCAGTTTGATAATTCTTATGCAAATGAACGTAAAGCAGAGAGCTGCTCATATCTTTTAGAGTTGACGCAATTAGCCGGCAAAGGAATCAGGCGGTGCATTTGCACGTTCATAACGTTTCTTCCAGTAATTGGTAATAGGATTTACGTTTCTTAGAGAAAACAGTAAATTATCGTTTTATCGAAGGTCTCCCATGACAAACATAATAGATTACCAATAATTGACTCAGTTAAAGCGCTGGCGATATGTGCAGACGTTATTGGCTGCTTTGTCTCGTTGAAGGTTTATTACGTTATTGTTTATTTAATTTCGCCGCGTACCAGGTCGTGCGCCATATGCTTGAATTTTTTGTGCTCGCTTGAAATGGTCATGTGTATCGCGTGTTGTTTTTTGTTTTGCTTAGAGACGACTATGTGTATCCTATGGGTTGAGTGAGCAATATAATTGTTTTTTTTTGTTTTGAGGCTTACGTGTATTATGTGCGTCATATTTTTGATGTTTTTTCTTTGAGATGGTGATGTGTATCCAATGAGGTTGTGCGGTTCACCATATTGTTTTTGTTTTTGATTAGAAATGACATTGTGTATCCAATGGGATGAGTGAGCATTATTATTAATGTTGTTTGTCTTGAAACTTACCTGTATCATGTCTGCCATGTTTTCGCTGTGAGATGTTGTACTATTATTTTTATAGCCCTACTCTTCAAGCCATAAATCTTTTGTCTGCACTCCAACACACTTACCTTTAACTTCAACCTACTCGAACTCTTGCGAAACTTCAGCGAAAGATTGGTTATTTATTATTTTAATCATATTTAATAAAATTCACATTTCATTTAAACTTTAACACTTACGGACTAAGACCTAACCTGCAGCAGATGTTAGATTTGGGTGGCGTGGTTGGAGGTGTTTGTTGTCGGTCTGGTTGCCTGGGGTTGTTGCCTCGTTGGTCAGGGATTGCCTGTCGTTGTTGAGATGCCTTCACTTTTCCGGTCTGTAACTGAAGCTCTTTTTGGCAACGCCGGTACTCTCACTGCAGTTCACTGACCAGGCGCTGTAATTTCTCATGCAGGAATAAAGGACGCTAATCTGCACTAGACCTTAGATTTGGGCTGCAGGTTTGGAGGTGTTTGTTGCCATTCTGGTTGCAGGGGATTGTCGGCTCGTTGATAAGGGACCGCCTGTTGTTGTTGAGATAACTTCACTTTCATAGTCTATCAATTAAGCTCCGTTTGGCAACGCCGGTACTCCCGTTGCAGTTCACTGACCAGGCGCCGAAACTCCTCGTGCTACGCTGCAGTCGATACAACCTTGACGTTATATTTTGCTTCGAAGCTGCGCTGCCGTGACTGCACCTGCCAATCACCATGCAATACCGGTGGTTTTGCTTCTACCACCTTTGTGTCGAGCGGCTAATTCTGTCGTGCCCGGTATTCAGCAGTATTGATGGGTTTGGGGGTCCTCTGCCAAACTTGGTCTGGGAGGGATTGAAAGGTTTTAGCCAAATAGCCAACCAGAGCACTTACATATGCGGTTGGGGTCCTGGGCCAAAAGGCCAACTAGAAAAGCGTTAAGCTTCTTGAGCCAACAGGCTAAGCAGGAAGAGGTAAGTAGAAACAGCTGTAGGCACTTAAGTCAACTAGACCAAACCAAGCACAAGGCCAGTTTCTTTCCTCTAGATGATCCTGCTGGGCAAAGCCAACCAACAGGAAGGTTAAACAAAATACGTTTAGACACTTAAGCCAGCTAGATTTAACCGGGTGCAATAGTGGTTGTAATTTCTTTTCTATTCGGTGGAGAAATTCCTATCGTAACATGGGTGATGTGTATCTAATGAGATTGTGCGGTTTGCCTTATTATTGTTGTTTTTGCTTTGAGATGACAATGTGTATCTAATGTGCGCCATATTATTGATGTTTTCTGTTTTTAATTATTACATTATTCTATACCTCTTTTCATATTTTCTGCTAACTATTGTTATCTAGCATTACCATGATTTTTTTTATTTGATTGATTTAACATTTACTATTTGAGTAGATTTTAATTGAATCATAAAATGCTTCCTTCAATATTTATTTCAGTTAATATTTGTTTTTCTGATTGAATCAAAATGGTTTGCTGTATTTTTTACATAATTTTCTATTTCAGGTTGCCTTACTTTTAATACTTTAACTAATCGTTTTATGTGTATCCTTTATGCACCATCAAGGCTCCTGGGGAGGTACCTCTTTGCATGATGCTTTCCTGCTACTATTTTCCATTTGAAACTAGATCAACAAAGACGAAAGTTAATTTGATTGAGTAATTTTATTTTATTGCTAATTTTGTTGTACATTTATACGTTGCTGAAGTTTTTATTGTTTACATTGTTTGAAATTTCTTTTTATTTTTTGAAAACTTATAACGATCGATATTGAACGTTAGACTTTGACTTGATATTCCTTGGGGTTGGTGGGATTTGTCGCGCCCCGTGTGTGCGTTAGCCTGTAGAGGGAACCAAGAAGACGAGCTATTGAATCAAATTGGCCACGTGGTGTGAAACACCAAAAGGCCGTTCGAGGTTCACGGTTCAAGCCACCACCTCACCGCATTCCACTTGATCGCAATTTGATAACTCTTAGCATGCAAATGATCGGAAAGCGGAAAGCTACTCATACCTTTTAGTAATGATGCCATTGCCTGGTGAAGGCATGAAACAGCGCGTTTGCGCGTTCGCAAAAGTGAGACAATTCTCAATGTACCTGTCGGTAGGGTGGAACGGCTACAAAATCCAGGGATTTTTATTGATAGTTACATACTTCGCGATATGATCTGGAACAAGCTTCAAAATTAATGCATCGCTTCTCACTACTTTGGTAATTTTATGTATAGTGTTGCCAATCCATCTTAGGCTTTCTGTATATACCACAACATGCGGGAAGACAGTTCCTTTCGATAACCCCTAACATTTTGATTGTAACAGAACTTTATTATACCAAATGCGATCTCCATATGTCAAAACTAGTCTAACCAGAACCTTGTAATAGATCACTTTAGTTTCATTAACAGTGCATCAGGAAAGAAAGAGTCGTTGAGGATGGTTTTGACATTTCCATTATAGTACAGATACTGACCAAGATAATTACTGACGTGCGGAACACAGGGTTTAAAAGGCACACGCTGTTAACTACCCTCATCAGCCATAATGTGGAAAATTTTCCGATTACGTTTAAGGTGTTGACCAACTGAGCGTAGCATTGTCCAAATTAAAATTGTTGCACATTTAGTCAATATATTCTGAAGATTCTTTTCAATGACTCATACCTTTCGGTCCACTATCTTTTGGGTTGTTCGATAATTAATGTCGTTTTTTCATGTTGTTCATATTAATGTTATCTATATTAACAACAAACATTGATCTGTGATATATTAATCATTTTGTTGGATGACCTTTTGCCATCTTTCGGTAAGTAGAAAAATTTCCCGTTCGAAGAAGCCTTGGTTTGAAAAGCGAAGAACTGGTCCAACTCATTTTTAACATCTTGATCAAAATCGAAAGTTTTACCATTCAAATGGTTTGAAAGGGAGCGAAACAAACAAAAGTGTGCTGGTGCTGAATCAGGGCTAAAGGGTAGATGTAGCATCATTTCCCAATTGAGCTCCATCTTTGTGATTGGCCAGCTCAGGACGTTTTTTTTTTACTTTTTCATTCAATTTCGATAGTTGACGATAGCAAACATTCGAATCAATAGTTTGGTTACTTAAAAGCATTTCAAAATAGACTATACCCTCGTAATTCCACCACACAGGGAGCATAATCTTTTTTTGGTAAATATCAGCTTTGGATGTCGATTGTTGGGGCTCGTCTTGCATGGTTCATGATGGTTTTTGGACAATCCGTTATTCATCACCCGCTACGATTAAAAAAAAAAAAATGGGACGTTTTGGCTACGATTCAACAAATGAGCATATGTTCATGCGTTTGGTGAGGTGGATTTCCTTAATTTGTGAGGAGCTCAAACATTCAGTTGGTTTACGTAACCACGTTATTCGAAGCGCAAGTAAATGGTCAAATTCAATATGCGAGCTTTTCTGCTACCTTTCAAGTTGTCATACTTCAGTTAATTTCGATTATAGTATTTCTTTTGTCATCATTATTAGTGGTTGGACCACCAGTATGTGGTGCATCTTGAACATTGAAATTTTCCAGACTTAAAGCGAGCAAACCAACCCTGACGCTGGCGTTCAATAAGACAATTTCACACAATTTCTTTCAAGCTTGCGCAACATTTTCGCCCTTTCAGAAGTAAAATAATAAAATATGCCGAAAATGCTTTCTTTGATTGTCCATTTTAAATTTCATTTTTAACCAACTTGTTATTTACTAATGACACTCAGTTTTTGACTGAAGATAGTCTAAAGTCTAATCATCAAAATTATTATATAATAATATAAACCAAAACACCGCCGTAGACGGTCCCCACCCCAGTTGAGAAAGGAGGAGGGAACCCTTTGTTTCCCCAACCCACAGCTTCCATCATTCCTCACCCCAAACTCCCCAATTAAATGGTAGTAAATGCCCTCAGGGTCACACATTGGGTTTACAGGTTCTCCAAGAATGCGACATTAAATGACGAGAAATGCTAATAACTGTAAATACATATACAGCTCTGCTACTAAATCCTATATACACCTCCTTTGGGGGACGTAAGACGGTGAAGGCGAATCTTCCACGCCTGATAACGGGATCGACGTAATAACCATGCCGCCTGAATGGAGGTTGGGCGATGGGCTAACTGCCCGTCCCTAGAAAACCTTAAAATGTTTCGAATCCTGCAAATGGGCGTCGGCATTGATTGAATTCACGGCAACGACCTCGCCAACGAAAAAGGGACTACGGTTTTGGATCCTGCAATTTCAGGTCACTCAATTACCCTGTCACAGTTAAGGACCTTTTACAACAAGCCAGTCAATATAGGTATACTAAATATACTGGCAATCCAAATCTAAAAGGAGCACTCTCCTGCTACTTTTACTTGTTTATTTCGACTTCGATACGATACTGGTTGGCAAAACGCTCCACAGTTGACGCAGTGCAATTTTTCTTAACGCTCTGTCTGGGCCAATTTACTCTCATCGGGACTATGAATTCCTTTGCATTTAATTTACCGATAGTGCATGATGAAGCTGGCAGTTGAATGGCCAATTCGTTGAAAACGGTAGCATTTGTTGACTTTTCTTTTCTGGAGGCATTTTCACCTCACCAATCTGAAATGCAAGTACCTTACCTGTTGAAGGGTACTCGGACAGCTTTGTTTAGAAATTTTTGCTTGATAATGCGGTAAATTTTTCTTTTCGACGGTCGATTTCTTTGTTTTAAAGTTTTTAACTGAAAAAAGTAAATTTCTGGTGTAGCTTCTTTGCGCACTTGGGAAAGTTCAGCCGTGTCCTCTTTGCAGTCTAACCTCCTCAGCAAAAAAGACTGATTTTTTCACTTTTTCAGGTACAGGTGAAGTGTTGAGTCTCCCTACAATTGAGAGCATCCTTGGGTGACTTGAAGACAAGTCGTGATTTCGTTTTGATTGTTAAGTTCTCTGGGCTTACTCTTTTAATTTCAAATTTGCTGAGCTTATTTTCGACTGCCAATAGCTGAACCATCCCCGCTCGAGCCGATGGCAACGATCGAAATACGAGACATTGACTGCGTGACGGATCCTGCCGAGGTAGAAGAGGCCATCAAAAGCGATTTCCCTAGTGTGAGAAGGATCAAAGCGAGACTGACACCAGAAAACAACAGAGGACAACGCATGGCCATAGTTAACTTGACCGAAAAGGACGCCGAACAATTCCTGAACAAGGGCAAAGTACGAATAGGGTGGGTTGTCTGTATGATACGGCGAAGAGCAACGCCTCTTCAATATTTCAAATGCCTTGGTTATGGTCACCCCACACAAGTATGCAAAGAACCCAATAGGAGTTCCCTATGTTACAAATGCGGTGAAATGGGACATAAAAGAAAAGAGTGTACGAAGGAGGCACACTATATTCTTTGCAAGGATGCTGATCCAAAACCTGATTTTGGACACGTCTTAGGATCAGGAAAATGCCGGGTGTTTCAGGAAGCCCTAGCCAAAGCAAAATCAGAGCTTCGATGACCCGCATTCTGCAGCTAAACCTACACCGCAGTTCAACCGCCCAAAATGTGCTTGAACAGTTTGCGCGAGACATGAAAGTCGACTTGTTGCTGCTGAGTGAGCAATAAAAGTCCTGCATTATGGTACTATGATGAAACTGGTACAGCCACCATCTGGGTTCGGAACAGTGACTTTCAAGCGGAGAGTTGTGGACGGGGGGATGGTTTTGTGTGGGTTTGATGCTCAGGGATTACCTTCTTTAGTGTGTACCTAACGCCTAACGAGTCGATATCATCTTTTCAAGCCAAGCTTAATGCTTTGGAAGGCGCTGTCTCGAACGCAGAGGGAAAAGTGCTCGTTGGTGGCGAAGGGTGTGTCACAAGCTTCGACGTGAGGCTCAATGGGCGTGGAACCGTGACGAGGTATGCAACTGGGTAGCAGCATATAAGTCGGCCAGGAAATGCCTTCGAAAACTGATCAACAATAGCCAGGCTCGCTGCTGGCAAGACCTTGTGGACAATGTTAAGAAGGATCCGTGGGGCCTTGGCTACAAGCTGGTCATGCGAAAACCTGTTGCCCTACGGAAGCCCTGTATATATGACGCAGTAAAAATGGTTGCGATAGTGCGGGGACTCTTCCCCGTCCATCCCGTCCGTGTTGAAGGCGTCCGTGGTGAAACAGCAGTCGAGTGCCCACTCTTCACACAGCTGGAACTGGAGGAGGCAGTCCTCTCCTTGAAAGCGAGGAAGGCTCCAGGTCCAGATGGTGTTCCAGCTGAGGTGTTGCGAATCGTCTATCACCATTGTCCTGACTTGCTTCTTAACACATTTAACGATTGCCTACGGGACGGGGGTTTCCCGGTACGATGGATGGTGGCGAGGCTCGTGCTGATCAGCAAACGGAAGGGAAATCCCAGATCGTCGTCTGCATACCGCCCGTTATGCATGCTAGACACGGCTGGCAAATTGCTAGAGAAACTCATCAAGGGAAGACTCACTGACGCGATCCGTGCTGCTGGGGACCTATCTCCTCGGCAGTACGGCTTTAGAGCAGGACGTTCTACCATTGATGTGATAGCAGAGGTGGTGAACGCGGTCCAGAAGGCAGAGGCATATAGTTGCACCAAGCGACGGATCGTCCTGTTGAAGACACTCGACGTCAGGAATGCCTTCAACTCCACTAGATGGGTGGATATTCTGGATACGCTGGTAAACTCTTTTCAAGCTCCAGAATATCTAATGCGGCTTTTGAGGAACTACCTAAAGGAACGGAGCCTGCTCTCTGACACGACACAGGGCCAACGAAGGATGGGAATTACATCGGGTGTTGTCCAGGGATCTATCCTTGGTCCGGACCTGTGGAACGTGTCTTACGACGGGCTACTGAGACTTGAGATGCCAGATGTGTCGCGCTTGGTCGGCTATGTGGATGATGTTGCGGCTCTGGTCGCTGGACGCACCGTTGAACAAGCGCAACTTAGGCTAGGTATGCTAATGCGCCGAGTAAGGCACTGGATGACTGCTTACGGGCTCAATTTAGCACTGGAGAAAACCGAAGTGGTCATGTTGACAAAAAAGAGAATCCCTAGAGTAAGGATGATCAGTATTGGAGACATACAAATCGAATCGAAGCCAGTGGTGAAGTACCTGGGGCTACTGATCGATTCGAAGATGAGTTTCTCTGAGCAAATCAGGGCAACGGCTGAGAAGGCTTCTTCGGGAATATCGGCTCTGAGTCGACTTATGGCCAACGTAGGGGGATCTAGCCCATCAAGAAGACGCCTCTTGATGATTGCTGTAGGGTCAGTGCTACTGTACGGAGCAGAGGTGTGGGGCGACGCTCTCAGCAAGGAGGTATACCGAAAACGAGCACTGAGAATTGCATCTTCGTATCCAACAGTCTCCGACTCGGCGGTGAGCGTTATAGCAGGCGCGATACCTGTCGCCCTTCTTGCTGCACCGAAACGAGGATGCGAGGGAGATATTTGTCCGCGAGGAGAGACAGCGCTCGCTTAACGATTGGCAGCAGTCTTGGGGGAATCGCACGAAGGGAAGGTGGACTGTGCGCCTCACCCCGGATGTGAGACCATGGCTAAATCGAAGGCATGGTGAGACTGACTTCTATCTGACCCAGCTTTTGAGTTTTCAGGCTGACCTGCACAATAGCGGTACGTCACGGTCTCCCGATTATCGGTTTTGCCCAGGAGATGTGGACAATGCCTGTTACACATTTTTTGCGTGTACAAAATGGGTCAGACTGCGAAGGAAACTCTACAGGGAGACGGGAGAGCTCACCCCGGATAATATAGTTGCGGTGATGCTCGAATCGGTTGACAAATGGAACCAGGTGGCACAGTATGCTCGGGCAGGGACTCGCAGCAGCCGGAGGTGCTGGGGCTGGGGGATCGCTCTTCTGGCATTTCCTCTTCTCCTCTCCGCTCCCGATAGGAGGGAGACTCCCCAGCTTCAAGGCCACCAGCGCTTAACATTTCTCCCGAAATAGTTTCCTTTGCATTTTTATTCACCTTCATTTTCCGTTAGACTTGTTTTTGCTACTGAGAGTTTTGAGTTTGTAACCCTTCCTTAACTGACCTAATAAAATATTCAATCTAGACGAAAAACAAGCCAATAAATAGAATGTATATTTGAAAGCTAGGAGAATTTTATTCATGTGTATTCACTTGTATATTTTTAGGTTTGGTGGTCTCCATGTCCTAGCAGAGAATGTCCTGAAGAAGAGGAGATTGACGTTGTTGTAGATCAATGTCTGGACCACTGTTTGCTGCTCGAACAAAATCCACGGATCGAAATCGCGCCTCCTCCAACCAATGCGCCACTAATTGAACCACCAGATGTGGGGGAAATCGATGACTTGGGATTTCATGTTAGCAATAGAAAACATAAAGATAGTTCGTCACAGTTTAAGCCAAAACTTACAAGCACTTCAGCAAATCCAACACCACACCCATTGCATAATAGTAAGAAATTTTCCAATATTTTACAAAAATTTAATTTAATCATCTACATACTCGTATGTGTCAAACAATTTTAATGAAAGCATTCCTTGTGTGTATGAATGCCAGGTAAGATCTAGATAAGCTACATGAAAAATTTATGAGTAACAAATTGTAAACAATGTGATCTAGGGGAAGGGAAAAGTTAAGAACTAAGTTATCAATTCAAAACTGTTCGCCATTCCGTCTAGTAGTTGTGCTAAAAAAACTTAAAAATGCTGGTAACGCGACTTTTACAAAAGATCAGTTTTCTTTAATGAAAATCCTTACTTGATTGCATCAATATGTTTTCATTTAGTGCATTTGCAAAATCTAAGGGAGACACAATAAATTCGTACGAGGTTATGAATCTGGGGCTATTTAGACAAGTTTTGTTCATAGATATGTATATTCATTGCAGTTTTTGCACTGCGCAAACTGCAAAGTATATTGAGCTTCAAGTTTGTTTTTGAATGCATCGAACATTCTACCCCTTTATGTTAAAGTCAATTTCAAATGTGCTTTATTTGCTCTATTATAAATAAGATAAAACAAGAAGCAAGTCTTAAAACCTTAACATAATAACAATATAGCTAATATCTAATTTTTTAATTAAATTCTAATGAATGATAATCCAAAAACGTCATCTAATCTAAAAAACTACCACAATAACAAGCTTTTTAGGCTACCAATACATGCTGGCATAACTGGAAGCTTAGGTTAGTGCATATCCACTGTATGCACCAACACTTCTGGAGAGTTGACTAGCTACATATAACTTCCCTACTACCACATACTTGCCTTTACTTAATTAGATCAGTGAAAACTGCTTTTAATTAATGAAAAATTTGTTTATTCAGTTTTTCTATTTGGTTATTTATTTTATATGAATTAGTTTTAGTGTCAAGTCGCTGAGAATTTGCCCCAAGTGGCTAAGTTGAGTGGGTTTTATTGTGTTGCTCCATGCCCAGGAATAATTCAATGGGTATGTGTTTGTAGCGCCTCTGCTTTTACAGTCTCGGTGTAAACAAAGAATTATACCAAGTGAGATTTTCACGTGCCTTGGTTGAGATGCAAACACACGCACATGCAGAGTGTGGACACGTCGTTTTTCTTTTGATCGTCATTCATTCCTTGGCGATGCTTGGAATCTTTGCAGCGAGTATCGAGTGAAAACAGAGTTGCGATACATCCGTCGCAGCATGTGGTAGCTTATCGCACGAGCAGCAAGACGCGCCTTTCATTCAACATTCATCTTAGCCTAACTTGTATCTTGTGAAATGTAAATTGTAGTTTCTGTTCGCGTATAAATTTATTAGTGTTAATGAAGTATCATTTTATATCCCTAAAGTGGTGACCCCGTATTTCAAACAAAGAACAACAGAAAAGCAGAATACTGTGAACTCAGTCAGCAGTGTGAATTGTACTCAGTGTTTATGTCAGACGGTAATTCGAAAAACACCCGCAATTGCAGCAAAGTAAATCATCAGTAAGTTCCAAAATGAGTGTGGAGAACCACGCCAAGCCGATTGTAGCCGAGGAGCAAGATCATTTGACTCTGGAGCCCATCGAGCGGCAACAGGTGAATGTCGTGAGTAGCTGCAAATTGCCATCATTTTGGCGGCCGAGTCCTGAACTATGGTTTTTTCAGATTGAGTGACAGTTTCACGTGCACAGTATAGCTTTGGACTCAACAAAGTATCATCTCGTTGTCGGAGCACTGGACTTGCGGACATTTCTGACATTCTCCGTACGCCGCCGGTGGTAGACAGTTCTGTTGGTACCACACAAGGCACGGCCGACGTGTGCAATATTGCAGGCAGCCTTGTTCCTTCGCCGCTCAGGTACAGCCATCTCTGGAAACTGAAGAAGCCGGCGATACTTTTGGTGGCCATCACTGGAAACTCTTCAGAAAGCCGCCTTTTGTCTTGAATCGTA
Organism: Odontomyia ornata; assembly: GCA_963969285.1. NCBI lineage: Eukaryota > Metazoa > Arthropoda > Insecta > Diptera > Stratiomyidae > Odontomyia > Odontomyia ornata. The sequence goes on from OZ017740.1 coordinate 203,746,042, forward strand.
ATTCTTCGATCCGATTTTTCGTCGACTCAGGATCTGAACTCTCTATCACTCCCAAAAACATTATAAAGAAACCGCTTCAAAAGCAGAGTTTGACTATTACTGTAGTCAACGAAATGCCTATTGCAACGATCAGACAGATCAGCTTAAACCTTGGTTTACGCCGCCTTTTCAATGGAACTTTATCACTGCAAACGTGCAGACGGCAGTTCTCTGAGCAGACGCTTTGAAACACCATGGACTTCTCATAGATGGTCGCACCAGCCTTTCAGCACCTTGCTCAATTGGTCCAGTTCTGGAAGTGCACTACATTATTATTGCTGCACCAAAAATCATGCTTCACGGATCTCTAAAAGAGGTCTACGTAAAGCTTATTGACAATTTCGCCAAAAACTCTGCTCCCTCTGGGGAGATGGCGCACTTTCCTGATCTACCCTTCCAGCATCATATCGTTACTAGTGGCCCGCCAGTATTTGCCCGGTGACGTCGATTGTCAGGTGAACGACTTAGTGCAGCTAAAAGGGAATTCAGCGAATTGCTAGAGCGAAAAATCATCCACCCCTCAGCGAGTCAGTGGGCCAGTCCTCTTCACATGGTGCCGAAGGACAATGAAGATTGGCGAGCTACCGGTGAATATCGCCAACTCAACGCAATCATCCGCACCGACCGTTACCCACTTCCAGTAATAGAGGACTTGCTACAGGATGCTAAAGGCAAAGAGTGTACTGTCATCGACCTTCACAAAGCCTTTTACCAGATCCCGATGGCACCTTAAGAAATTGAAAAGACAGCAGTCACGACGTCTTTTGGATTGTTCGAGTTTTTACGCATGCCACTCGGTCTGAAGAACGCGACTCAAAACATGCATCGTACAATCAATCATGTCCTCAGAAATCTACCATTTGTGCGTAAATATCAGGATGATCTTCTCGTCAGTTCAGACAGCCATGAAGAGCATCAGGCGCACCTCGCTAAACTTCTCTCGACGTTAAACGAAGCACGCCTCCAAATTAACTGGACTAAATGTTAGATCGTCCAGTCGCAGATAACATTTTCCAGCTAGCACGTGTCGAAAGAAGGTTTTCGTCCACCTCTGCCAAAGACCCAGGCCATCATCAACTTCGACACTACGCAGCTCAGACGTTTCGTGGGAATGCTAAACTTTTACCGGTGCTGCATTTGACAAGCTGCTACGTTGCAAGCTCCTCTCACTGAATCACGAAAAAGAAAGCTAAGCTTGCCTGGTCCGAGCAGCACAACGATTCTTTCATGCGCTGCAAACAGGCTATAGCTTCTGCAACAACCTCAGCTTTTCTCTCACCCACTCAGTGGCTCTCTTTACGCACGGATGCATCCAACACCGCCATAGGCGCAGTTTTGGATCAGCAGCTAACTGATGATACCTTCATCTCACTAGGATTCTTCTCGAGAAAGCTCTCAGATACGGGGCAGAAATATTTGACCTAGGATCGGGAGCTTCTAGCCATATTCGCTGTAATCAGGCATTTCCAGCGCATTCTCGAAGGTGGGCAGTTCACCACCTATACAGATCATCAGCCGCTCACTCATGTACTCAAGCAACGATCAGAAAAAGCATCACCTTGGCAGATTCGGCAATTAGACTTTATATCGCAGTTTAATATCCAGTTGAAATACACGCCTGGGGAAGAAAACGCTGTAGCCGGCACAATTTCGCGCGTGGAAACTGTCTCCATTTCTGCCACCTACAACCTTAGCACCATTAGCGCTGAGCAACAGAAAGATGAACAGCTACCACACCTATTAGCTATCCCTCGTTTCAAGCTTCGACACCTCAAAATCAACGGATATTCATTGGTTTGCACCGAACGCAATAGCACTATCAAGCCCTACTTGTCAGTCTCACTACGCAAACAAGTATTTGACGCAGCTCACAATATGTTGCACCCGAGTGATTGTGCTACTGCTAAGCGCATCGCCTTCAAATATTTTTGGCCAATTTCAGTGGACCATGCAGTGCATCCCCTGCCAAAAGTCAAAAGTTCATTGCCACAACAGAGCGGAGCTAAGAAGTTTCACAGCACTGGATCAAAAATTCGACCACATCCATTTGGACCTGACCAGAGTGTCACTCGCTGAAAATTTTGAACACTATATATATATATATATATATATATATATATATATATATATATATATATATATATATATATACGAGGGTAGTCCCAAAAGTACCCAACCTGACTTATGAATACAGGTAGTTTAAAAAAAACAATTACTGCGATTGACAATACCACCTTTCAACAACTTAATGTGAAAAATTCATAACGGTACGGTTATTGCTATTTTTTTACAAACATTCAAAGTGAACGCTCTCAGTGAATTCGTAAGTATGGAAAAAATCGGGCATCGTTATGTGATACAATACTTTCATTTGAAAGGTCTAAGTCCAACCGATATCAAAGCCGAGTTGGATTCTACACTGGGGAAGTCTGCTCAAATATTGGGTAGCTGAATTTAAGCGAGGTCGTACGAGCTGCCAACTTGAACGCCGCAGTGGTCGAACAAGTGAGGTCACTAAGTCAGAAAATGTGGAGAAAATCCACAAAATTGGATGAACGTCGACTTAAAGTGCGCGAGGTAGCAGACATGGCTGGCATTTCAAAAAGTGTTTTGCATCGCTTTTTGACCAAAAATTGGGACATGAGAAAGTTGTGCGCAAGATGGGTGCCGCATTCGCTCACAATCGAGCACAAACAGCAACGTGAGGATGTTTCCATCGAGTGTTTGACAATGTTTCGCAGCAACAAAGACGAGTTTTTGCATCGATTCATAACCATGGACGAAACATGGGTCCATCATTTTACACCTGAGACCAAGGACCAGTCAAAGCAGTGGACTGAAAAGGGAGAACTAGCTCCAAAGATAGCAAAGGCAGCTCAGTCAGCTGGCAAGGTCATGGCATCCGTTTTCTGGGATGCGCGTGGAATAATATTTATTGATTATCTCGAAAATGGAAAGACAATCAACGGCACAT
>OZ017740.1:203754054-203819054 GCA_963969285.1 Odontomyia ornata
CGGAAAATTAATAAAGATTCAGCGCTGCCACACTACCCCCCTCCGAGTGTGTGAGGTGTGAATGTCACTTTCTTCCGATCATATGTTCGCAGGGGACGTCGGTCATCAACATCGTCGCTAATAGTTGGTTTTTCACTAATTTCGTATGCCGGTTTTAACCGCTCTGTAGATATGTTGGTTTCCTTGCCGTTGACGAGGATGGTGAAAAGATGATCGTTCATTCGTCTGACGATGGGAAAAGGTCCCAGATATGGTGGCTGTAACGGTTTTCGCACGGTGTCGTCCCTCAAGAATACGTGCGAGCACTTATGTAAGTCCTTGTGTACGAAGATTTTTCGCTTGTCGTGGCGGGCCGTAGGTGTAGGGCGCAATTCTCGCATCTGTTCTCGGAAACTGTCAACGAAAATTTGAGGGTCCTGATCGCAGTCATCGTGTGTGATGAATTCACCCGGAACTCGGAGAGATTCACCGTAGACCATTTCGGCTGCTGTGGCGTTCAAGTCTTCTTTGTATGCCGTTCTGAGTCCCAGAAGAACTGTAGGAAGAAAGTCAGTCCAAGATTTTGAGTTGTGGCACATTAATGCTGCTTTCAACGCGCGATGCCAGCGTTCAAAAATTCCATTGGATGCCGGATGGTATGGGGTCGTGCGGGTTTTTTTTGCTCCCACTAGATTGGCTAACGCTTTGAAAAACGCTGCTTCGAATTGTGCTCCTTGATCTGTTGTGACTGTCCGTGGTGCACCGAAACGTGCGATCCAGTTGGCATAGAATGCTGATGTTACGGCTTCAGCGGTGATTTCCTTAAGGGGAACAGCCTCCGGCCAACGAGTAAACCGATCGATTATTGTAAGAAGGTATCGGTATCCCTGTGACGGTGGAAGCGGGCCTACTATATCGAGGTGTATGTGCTCGAACCGGTTAGCGGGGACAGCAATATGTTGTGGAGCGTTTCTTGTATGGCGATGAATTTTGCTTCTTTGGCATGGCAGACAAGCTCTCGTCCATTCCGGAATATCTTTCCTCATCCCTGGCCAGACGAATTTTTGCTGTATGGTGCGGCATGTAGCCCTTCCACTAGGGTGAGAAAGGTTATGAAACGCATTGAAAATTCTTCTTCGTAACTGTTGGGGAACGAAAGGTCGTATAATACCAGTTGCCACATCGCAATATAAAGATCCGCTTGTATCAACGGTTACCTCTTGGAGTTTAAGAGATGTGTTGGATTCCAAAATGGTTTGCAACTCCTGATCTTCTTGTTGAGCCTCTCGCAATTCTTGTGCTGTAACGACTGTTGGCATATCGATTTGTTCCAAACGAGAGAACGCATCCGCGACTAAGTTCTCGCTTCCAGATAAATGTACGATTTGCGTTGAGAATTGTGAAATGTATTCTAAATTGCGCAACTGGCGGGGTGTTGCCTTCTCCGGTTTCTGTGCAAATGCATAAATCAGTGGTTTATGATCAGTGCGTATCACAAAATCTCGGCCCTCAAGGAAATATTTAAAGAATTTAATGGCCTCGTAAATCGCTAATAGTTCGCGATCGTACGCGCTATAACCCTGCTCGGTCGAACTAAGCTTCTATGAATAGAAAGCCAGGGGTCTCAATTGCATATCGGGTTGTTGTTGTTCCAACACGGCCCCTATTGCTCTGTCTGAGGCGTCGGTTGTAAGCCTGAGGGATTCTGTGTCACTAGGATGAGCCAGTGCCACTGATTCTGCTAGACTCTTTTTGCATTCTTCGAAGGCGATCGTAGCAAGTTCGGTCCAGGGTACGGGGCGTTTGTCATTTTTCTTCGAATCCTTGAGGAAAGCATTGAGTGGTGCTTGAATTTTAGCTGCGTTCTTGATGAAATGACGATAAAAATTTATAATCCCGAGGAATCTTCGAAGATCGTTGATTATCTGAGGTTTTGCGTAGCTGAGGATTGCTTCTACACGTTCCGGGGGTGGTCTTGTGCCATCGCTCGAAATAGTGTATCCCAGAAAATTTACTTCGGATGCGCCAAATACGCATTTTGCTAGATTGATGGTTACGCCATACGATGAAAGTCTTTCCATTAACTGCTTGAGGTGTTTTTGGTGCTCGTTGATGTCCACTGATGCCACCAGGATATCGTCGAGGTAGCAGTAGACGAAATCTAATCCACGTGTCACAGTATCAATGAACCTTTGGAAGGTCTGTGCAGCGTTGCACAGACCGAAAGGTATGGTCAGGAATTCGAATGAGCCAAAAGGCGTTGTCACTGCTGTCTTCGGCACATCCTCCTCCGCCACCGGTATTTGGTGGTATGCCCTGATTAGATCTAGCGTAGAAAAAATCGTTTTACCGCAGAGGATGTTACTGAAGGCTTCGATATGGGCAATAGGGTACCGATCGGGTACGGTAGCCGCGTTTAGCCGACGATAGTCCCCGCAAGGCCTCCACTCCCCTGATTTCTTGGGTACCATAAGAAGCGGACTGGCCCAGGGACTCTGTGAGGGTCGGCAAATACCTTGGTCGACCATATATTGAAACTCAGCTTTTGCTGCTTTTAATTTTTCTCCGACGAGACGTCGAGGCCGAGCTGCAACGGGCGGCCCCTGTGTTATTATATGATGAACGATGTTATGACACGTAGAAGTGGCCACTCGTGAGGTGGATGTGACATCAGGATACTGATGTAGGAATTGACTCCATTCGACGCTGTTGTCTAGTGTGGAGATCCCATATTCAGTGGTTTTGAGTATGTCTCTCTTCGTGGTGATTCCCGTTGCATGGTCTATGAGACGCTGTCTTTTAAGATCGATTAAGAGATCGTATTTCAGAAGGAAATCCGCTCCAAGGATTGGTGTCGGAATGTCTGCTACCACGAATTTCCACGGGAAGGAACGTCGGAGATTTAGGTCAAGAGTTAATAACTTAACACCATAAGTATTAATAGGCGTGTTCTTAGCCGCGAAAAGTTTGACAGTGCTTACTGCAAAAGGTCCTTGAACAATTTTGCGAGGCATGACAGAGGCATTGGCGCCTGAGTCGACGAGAAAACGCACTCCTCTTGTTCGTTCTTGTATGTGGAGCCGGTTTTGCATTTGTATGCCATCGTACACCGGACAGAGTGCGGATGGCGATATTAGTTTTCCGGCATTTGGCACACCTGCGCTGGCTTAAACGCACACGGCTTGGTGCATTTAGTTGCCGCTGAACCAAATCGGTGGTGGTAGTAACAAAAACCAATATCTTTATTACGATTTGTTGAATGAGAGCGTGAGCTAGAACGGTGCGATCTTGATTTGAAACGTTTTTGTTCCTTGACAAGCGTCATGAGTTCCTCAAATTTTTCTTCAAGGGATTTTAATCTCTCGGTAAAGCTACTGTGTGCTGTTGATCTCACGCTTGCCACGGATTCTACAGCTGACACATGGGACGATGAAGAAGTTTCAATTATTCGATCAGCTATCTCTGCCAATTGGTCTAGGTCAATGCCGTGACTTGCAGACAGGATGCACCGTACGCTTACAGGCATACGTTTCATCCAAAGCGCACGGAGGATGTCGTCCGCAAGATTTTCATTTGCAAGGGTTCTCATATCCCTTAACAGCTGACTCGGTTTCCTATCTTCGAGTTCTATATCTGTCAGGAGGCGGTGCAGTTTTTTGTCCTCCGACTCCGTGAGACGTTCAACTAATTTGGTTTTTAATGCATTGTACAAACCTGTTGCCGGTGGTGCGCGCACGAGATCGGAGACTTGTTTCAAGGTCGCTGCATCCAACGCTGCAATAACCGTATAATACTTCGAGACGTCAGTGGATATTCCGTATGCGTGAAAATGTGCTTCGGCCTGCACGAACCATAATTCCGGATCTGTCGGCCAAAAAGCTGCAACTTTGGGTGCTTTTACGACACGGTTGGCATCGATTTGCTCTCCTGAATGATGGCGGCTACTGGTGGCGGCTTGTTGGGATAGTGTGTCGGGAACTGGATTTGCAGCACTTAATGCACGTTCCGGCGAACGATCAAGCGGCATGATTTCAATGTAAAATTGATTTCGTTGTGCGCAGTGTAACTTGCGTTGGAGTCACCAATTATCTGTGGCGTTGTGCTCACGGATATTCCTTTTAAAAGAGCGAAGAAATTCAAATGCAAACCTTTCCAGTTGACAAACGTTTATTGAAAAAGACATTTTTCATCTTAAAAACTACTTAACATAAGAAACGCCTCTGGCGGAAAATTAATAAAGATTCAGCGCTGCCACAGTTTCAGATTTCGGTGGCCCTCTGTTGGCTACGTTTCTCAATGAATTTAGATGCAACTTGAAATTATAGATAATTAAAACAAGTTCTTTCTTTCTGCAAAATATCATTCAAATTGGATGATGAATAAAAAGTAAAGAATTGAAAACTATATTTTTAGTTTCAATTTTCAATCGAATGAATTCTGTCCAAAATAAAATTCAGACTTGAATGAGATTTGGCACAGTAGTTTATGAGCCTCTAAAACAGATATCTTGAAAAATAATCCAAGATTAAACGCAAATTAAATTCAAAATGGTGGGCCCCAAGCGCTGGAAAGTAAGCCAAATTCCTAATTTTAGTAGCAACTAAAGTATTGAATAAATTTTAAATTTTCATGGAATGTTTGAAAAGGCTTTCATTAGTAGTATTTATACAACAAATAGTATTTCTTGTTTGGTCTTCAAAGTTACAGCCAACCAAATTACTATGTATTTACTTTTTGAAACCTAATGTGCCTACGAGAAATTAGCCTGTTCTACTGGTGGTGCTAACGGGGATTTTATCCATTAATATAATAATATTGTTACGCTATTCTCTTGTTCTATGTATGACATGCATTAATTCAGGGTTTTATTAGAGCCGTTAAGTCTAGTTTTTTATATATGTTTAAATACAGTCTATGCTGTATACAAATTGAAATAGGTAATATCAACAATATTAATGAGACAATCAATAACCCAGCAATAGTGTATCATGTACATATAACATATATTCATTGGGCCAGGTAAGACATGGTTGTAAACAGGATTCTGACCTATTTCAACATTTTGGTTAGCTGAACCCTATCTGAGGTCTACATGGTCCAACAATGCACCCATGCTCATTTTGTATACGATGCACATTGAGTGATTCACGTAGATTTGAACTTAAACAGACATGTACATAAAAATAGAGCCGAAGTGTGATCATTAACTAAGCATTATGCCAAACCAACACAAAGGATCTTTTTACGCGAGAATGGCCCACCCATTACAATTTACGTAACTTTACGCAAGTAGACACACGTGATTTGTCAAAAGTTCATGCAACACATTGTTGTAACCTACTCTTCATCCTGTTTCTTGTTTCGCTGGACCGTTGATGTTCCAGAGCCCTTTACGTTTAAATATGTCCAGCTTATAGTCAATTATTTGAGTGAACAGATGTGTTTCGACTCAATTCTACGTCTAGAATTCTTTGCGTATGAACGTGTCTTAAATTGCTTCAGTCAAAGTTTTCAAAAATTAAATTAAATTTTTGACACGTCAGTTCAAAGCTAATTTTTATTGGAATAAGCTTATATTGTCAAAGCAATCGGCTCAGGAAATTTCTATTGAATATTATTTTACTTCGATGAGTGAAGAAAAGCAAAGAGCCCAAGAAAACTTCAGGATCGCTGATATTGACGAGCCCGACGGCTTCCCACCGTTAGGGCAACCTGGGGAAATGACGAATACGAAACTAGTGGTAATCAACAACAGAATTCATAACGAAGAATACTCCCCAAATGGCTAACGCCAGCCACAAATAATAGCGGACAATCAACAAACAATTAATCTGCAAAAATAAAATGATGAACTAAGGCTAGAGATACAATTCCTCGAAGATCTATTCAAAAAAGGGATGAAGGCTTAAAAGTCGCAAAATCAAGTGCAACAGGCACCAAAGGCAAAAAAGTGCAAAGCAAGCAATTCCAGAAGAAGTCTAAGTGCTGGTGGCACCAACGAGAGTCAAAACTATTTTGCAGCGCTAGAGAGATTAACCGAAGAAATGGGGGTCGAACCAAGCATCGAAGGTAATTTTAATTAAAATATGATTTAAATTTTATTCAGTAATTAAACAATAAAAATTAGGAGAAAAAACTAGCCCACAGTTCTGCTGATTCCTCTGAAGAAGCCACCAAAAAGGCAGACAAAATTCTGCTAATCAACGCGTTCGGACAAAGCGGAAAAAAAATGTTTCGGCTATGGGCAACCGAAAATAAACTAGCCGATTTCGAGGTTAAATGAGTTCATGCTAAAATATTAACTTTTGGAATGACATCACTGGTTGAGTTTAAGTCAGTTAAAAATGCGCTGAGTTCTAGGGAGGTTCCACACTTCACCTATACCCCAAAAAGTGACTGTGGAGACGATATGGTAAATCTTCCTCAGGTGCTCAAGGAGGCCGCACCAGAAATCAAATTTATTTCCATCAAAGCCTTTGCGGCAAGAAAATCGACTATGGAAAGGAAGAATTACCACTTTATCTAGTACTAATTACAAATAAAAGCAGCCCGAGTGCTGTCCAACAAATAAGGTACTTGGATTTCAGACTGGTAAGGTGAATGCACCTCCAGAAAAGAGAAGTCAACCAGTGCTACCAGTGTCAAAGATTTGGTCATTCAGCTGCCAACTGCACCATGCACTATCAGTGCGTCAAATGCAAAGACGTTCATGCTCCTGGTGAGTGCAAATTGGCACAGACGGAGCCAAACGAAAAACTACACTGCGTTAACTGAGGTGTGTTTGATTACCCAGCATTATATCAAGGATGCTCCCGATATTAAGATGCACATTAAAATTCACACCAAATCAAACATAAGCACACCGCAATGTCATACCTTTGAATTTCGTCAAGCGCAAGTATCATCTACACTCGCCGCTTGAGGACTAACAGAAAATGATGTAAATAATATAAGTGTCAATAATAAGCTGCTTCTCAAAATTTACGAGCAATTTAATTCTTTATCGGAGAGAATCGATAAACAAGATTCAAAAATAGAGTTTGGCTCTCAAATGCCTTAAAATAACTTGTCATCGAATCAAATTTCCATGGATTGGCTTCGTCCCATTTCGATCAGCAAAAACTCCACTGTTACTCTACATTGTAGTGACTATCTCCTTGAATTCATTGTTAAGCAAAAGCCCGACGTCATGCTTCTCACTAAAACCCACTTCAATTCATGGTACTCCATGACATTCACGGATCTTGAATTCGTAAGAAGCGATAGAGTAAACGGTGATGGGGGAGGTGGCACGGAGATATTGACTAGAAGACACTATTGTTTCCAAAATATTCAGAAGTCAAATTCAAGAAATTTGATTTTCTTGACGTGTCCGTTACCAAAATTTCATTGCCAGATGGGGATAACCTCTTTGTTATCTCTGCCTATGCAACTGGTCGAAACGTTCTCAAGTTCAAGGAGGAGGGCAACCTCTTGTTTCGAATACTTCAATTGAACAGACTTCATGCTCATTATATTCTTGCCGGTGACTTGAATGCCAAATATACAACATGGCTGAACGGCAACAATAATCAAAGAGGTATATTCCTGCAATCGTGGATTACAGGGAACCAAATTGAATACAGATGCAATCTTCAGAGTGCGTCAGCGAAATCTGGAAAAAATACGCAGCTCATAATGATAATAATTCATTGCTTATAAACTTCAAGTCAATAGTGATGGGATAAATCTTCTCAATATGGCTAATATCTAAATTGATAGTACGACTCCGGATAGAAATGAAAACAGGATTATATGTGAGGGATTGCAGAAACTTGCCCTGATTGGAAAACCTTTTGAATTGGTTCATCTACCAAATCCTGAGAGAAGGAATAAAATATTTTTAAAGGTCATTGAACCAATAATTCTGACTTGAAATTAAGCTCGAACGGCGAATCAGTTCTTCATTTTAATAAAAGGTTAACATCTAAGCTCATACCGAGCTTGGACCCTTTTGATTGTTTGTCAGCTATGAAGACTTGTGCTTCGAATTCGCCAGGATAAAAACAAGAAATCATGTGGTATTGACGGTATTCCAAATATAGTTCTCCCACTTTGCCTGAAGTACCTATTGGGAGTTATTGTTTATTGTTCAACAACATGTTGACCAATTCATATTTCCCAAATGAGTGGAAAAAGCCGAAAGTATTTCCAATCTTAAGGTAAGGAAAAGCATCATCGAGTCCAAAAAGCTATCCCACAATCAGCTTGCTGTTTAACGTTAGCAAGGTGTTTGAAGTGATAGTAAACAAAGCATTAACGCCCGTATTGAAAAACATGAGTTAATGTCGAATTGCCAATTTGATTTTCGTACCAGGCATTTGGCCATACATGCGGTAACGAAAGTAACCTCAAACATCTATTGGAAACTAAATTATAGAGAATGCGTTGGAGCGTGTCTAATTGATATGGAGAAAGCCTTCTATATGGTGTGGTTAGATGGACTAACTTTGAACTCCTTTAGGACAGGTTCCTCAGACAGCTGGTTGCCATAATATATGGTTATATGGCAAATAATTTGTTGTAACTGATGGAAACCTTATGATGATGTGCGACTTCAAGGTCTTGAATGATCTACAGCAGAGAACAGTTACTGCACCTCTGCTTTTCTCAATATTCATTCGCAAGCTATTGATATCTCAGCACCGCAATCATTAGTGGCGGTTGCTAATGATCTGACCATTTATACGGCAGACCAAAACGCTACGATAGCAAAGAGCAATCTTCTGAAATTTTTAATGATATGCAGCTCTACACCGACAATTGGCGTTTGAAAATCAATGCGTAGAAGTGTGAAACAATTTTGTTTCGGACAACGCTGCAGAAGGCCAGTCAAGGCCTGAAACGTAGTTGGAAGGATTTCCACATTATGGCTGGTGAGGGTAGTTCAGAACGAGTTCCTCATAAATTCTGGGTTTTATACCTCGGTGGTCATCTCGATCAGTATCTTTACTTTACTGAACATGCCAAAATCATGCTCAGTAAAACACAAAAGGTAGTCATGGCCCTTCGACGACTCTTTCATTTCAGATACATTGATCAAAAGCTCAAAACTATCTGTTACAAAACCTTGGTTAGACCAGTTTTGACATATGGATGTCCAATCTGGTACTACCAGTGTGCTTGTACTATGGAAAGAATAAGAGTTTTCGAAAGGAAATGTTTTCCTGCATGTGCTGGTTTGTACAGAAAGTCTGAGATGGCTCAAATGGCTCTCTAAATTTATACGGTATCATTAAAACACAGCAGGGTGCAAATTTGCCTAGAGATGAACTTATTAAAAGATCCGTCTAACATCCTTAGATGAAGATGTTTCACGTAGGATTTTCAAAATTCTCCCAAAATATAATAAGGATTGGGTAACTGCAAATAATTGAGTTATTCGCCATTTGGAAATTGTTTCGTTGTGATATTATACATAATACTATATGCCCGGAAATCTAAAATGAGTGATTTCCATACTGAAGACCGACGGGAATCGCAACTTGAAAAGCCAATACTTTCCTTGTATAACCGATAGAGCTACATTCATGTCAAAAGGGTGTTGCACGCAAGTTGCGATATGTAGAGACTAGAATGAACTCAAGAAAATGTTTTTGTTGGTCATTTCCGTAGAATTCCTTGAAGATCTAATCAAAAGTGTGGTGTCTGGTGCGGTGGAAAGCTAGAATAGTACTTATTGTTGCAACACGGAAGTCACCGTAGTTGCAGACATTAGCTTCTAATAGAGGGGTGCTTAACCGTCGCGTATCTTCCGAGACACCCTCTGCCCATGCTGTGCGTCCTACATATAAAACCTTTACACGAAGGGAAGTAAGGAAAAGGAGACGAAGGTGTCATTATGAGAAATGAGGAATGTTTTTTTCTCTTTACGCTTTTCACTTTCGACAAATAATTATAATTATAAACAATAATTTCCATTTCCATATATGGCGTTTTGCACATAACCATGATTACGTTTAGTTATTAAAATCATCGCACACACGGAAACAAGTACTTCTGACAAAACTAAAAAGCGTTTGTCTGCATCCGGGATAACTTGAACCCACCGTCCCAGTAGGCTCCCCGATTGAAAATCCACCGCACCCGCACCTAGTCCATCTTTTGATAAACTCTCATCCATCAAATAGAAAAGTTTAATTGCGCAAGACATTTGAAGGCTTGCATTAATAGTTTTTTAATGGGCAATGGTATGAAATTTTGTAAGTAAGCGGGGAAAGAATGATTTTTTGTTGGTGCAGTAATGAACAAAATTTTTTTAGTGGGAATGACAGAATGTACTGGGTTGTTCGATAATTAATGTCATTTTTTTCACGTTTTTCACAATAAATTTATTTATGTAAGCAAAAAACATTTGTCAATGATATTTTGACCATTTTGTTTGATGACCTTTTGTCATCTTTCGATAAGTCACAAAATTCCACGTTCGACGAAGCCTTGGTTTTTAGAAGCAAAGAAATGGTCCAACTCATTTTTAACAGCCTGATTGAAATCGAACATTTTACCATTCAAATGGTTTTAAAAGGGCCAACACGAATGAAAGTCTGATGGTGCTTAGTAAAGGCTATAGAGTGGATGTAGCATCAGTTTCCAATTGAGCTCTATTAATTTTTAATGGGTTATCAAAAAGGTATGGGGTCTGGCGTTATCATGATTGAACATCACACCTTTGCGATTGGCCAGTTCAGGGCGCTTTTTCTTAATTTCTTCATTCAGTTTCTATAGTTGACAATAGTAGACATTCCAGTCAATAGTTTAGTTTCTTGGAAGCAGCTCAAGGTAGAGTATATCCTTTTAGTCCCACCACATAGAAAGCACAATCTTCTTTTGGTGAATATTGGCTTTGATTGTCGATTGTTGGGGCTCACCTTGCTTGATTCATGATCGTTTTCGAGCTACATTATCATAAACAATCCATTTTTCATAACCCGTTATGATTTTTTTGAAGAAATGGGTTGTTTTGGTTACGATTCAGCAAAGAGTCGCATATAGTATGTTAATACATTTGGTCAGGTGGATTTCCTTTATTTGCGAGGAATCCAAACATCCAGTTTGTTTATGTATGCATTGGAAGCGCAAGTTAATAGTTGATTTCGATATGCGAGCTTCTCTGCTATCTCTTGAGTGGTCATACGCTGGTTAATTTTGATTAACGCCTTTCTTTTGTCGTCATCAGTAATGTTTGGATGATCAGCATGTGGTGCATCATGTACATTAAAATTTCCAGACCGAAATCGAGTAAACCAACGCTGACACTGGCGTTCAGTGAGGCAGCCCTCACCGTAAACTTCACACAATTTTGTTCGACCTTGCATAGCATTTTTGCCCTTTGGGAAGTAAAATAATAAAGTATGCCGGTAATGCTCACTTTTATTGTCCATTTTCAAGTTTATTTTAACCAATTTGTTGTTTGTTAATGACGCTCAGTTTTTGACTGAACATAGTATAAAATCTTATGTTTGAAAAATTGTAAAAAAATATAAGCCACACAATTACTACTATATGCAATATGCAGTTCAAAACATGAAATAAGCAGTTCAAGTCATCTTTTATCAAACAAACAACAAATTTTGTTATTTGGAAAGACAGGAGTATTAAGTTTTTGTATTTGAAGGAATAGGAGTGGAAATAAAATATAAACGAGGATGAGAAAGAAACAAGTTGGGTAGACAGACCTATGCTCATATCAGAAGGGTTTTGGGGTAGAAGTGGGGGGGGGGGGGGGTTTGGGGACAAACCCCCCCCCCCCCCCCCCGAAATATTCGTCAAAGAGAAAATCCTCTCAAATCATTAGTCATTAGGTCATTAGCAGCGCTTGACTGCGCTCAACTGCGCTTGTTTGGACTTCCAAACTCGAGAAAAAGGTCTATGTCATTGGAGTGGAGAAAAGAGCGGAAATACACTTTACGCTTTTCTCAACTCTGTATCCTTCAGTATATTAATAGATTTCCAATTTCCAATCTTTATTTTCGTGCTCAGTCATTTGGCATTTTACAGTGTGCGGTATTTGTAGACAGTAATGCTGCATTCACATGCATGCCGTGCAGCTCGACAAGCAGAACGCCACGAGCCGGCGGGCGGGCCTTGACCAGTCAGACATATTTATCATCTCCCAACGGGCAAAATAGTAAGCGCTTCCATAGGAAGCGTACATGAAGCGCTTCGTTGTCCCTTCATTTGTAAGCGGATTCGAAGCCCACAAGCAACCAACTGCTTCAAAAGCGCTTGTAAAGAAGCGACAATGAAGCGCTTTGATGTCGCTTTTTTGGAGCGCTTGCAAGTAATCCAAACGTAAGCGCTTACTTCTACGGACATCTAATGCTAAGATGATGATGAACGATCATATGTAGAAGCGCTTCGTTGCCCGTTGGGCTGGTTACTGATGCGATCGAGTGAATGTAAACATCCACACGGGCGCAAGCAAATTCATCCTTTGAAATGTGCCAAAAAACCGACAATCGATAAAGAAAAACTGATCGTAAAAGCCACAGCACCTACAGATTCGTGCAGTCATCCTCAGTCCCTAAAACGAAAATTTTATTTATACAAACCGCGTTTCTATTTCACAAGTTTAACTGTGTACGCTGACTAAGTGAAGTTCTACAGAAACTACAGCAACGCTAAGTTCGTAAGTAATACAAAATTTGTCTAATAAACATTTATTTTGCAGACTTTTTAAGAATCCAGCTTTGAAACTCATCACTTGTTTTCTTTATTAATGACTTAAAACTCGTGCGATTATATGTACTCTTGGTAACAAACGAATGTATTACACTCATCGGTATCTACTTTTCGTATAATTGAATTTGAGTGCGATTGAAAAAAAAAAACTGTACATACAAATATGTAGTCAAACACAAACCTTGTCACCCTGGGTTTGCTGAACCTTAAAAAATAACACAGGAACCGTAAGAATGTCAAAAGGGCAACTGGCAAGAAAAATATAGGAAAAAAACAAAACAATATAAAAAACGCGAAATCAGAAAAAAGAAATCAGAAATATGGACGTTACCAAACATATAGATTGGAAACAAGAAATGAGTTTCACAGTCGTATAGTTTCAAGAAAAAGAAATAGGAAATTGTGTAGGGACCGATAAGATAAAAAAAGTGTCTGAAAATCAAGTTTAATATCGCTTTTTCATTACATCTCCTCAGCTACGCGAAAATTCCTATAGAAAAAAATAATCATAAGACTTTATAAAATTATCGTAAAAAATCGAGTACGTTATTCTCGTGACAAAAATAATATGTGGAAGAAATAATAGAATCTTTATGAAGAAGAAGTCTCTAATTTCTATTGTATTTATTGGTCAATATAATTACACTATATTAAATATTTATGCACCTATATTGTTGACAATGATTTCTATCTTTTCGAATTCCAAAATATTCTCTCTTCTTCTATTTTACTGGTTGTGCGCCCTTTTTGCATTTCTTGGGAGAAAATTTATGAACTAGCTTTTTGTAAGCGATATTTTACACTGCATTTTTGAAATGTTACAATTGTGTTTAGGAATTTTTCTGTTACAAAACTTCTTTATTCAATAAGTATTGTATTTAAGATGGACCACAAAAATTGCAATTCAAGAATGAAATTTTCAAAGCAACTTGTTTCAAAATGTAATACTTAGTGAAATTTCTAGGTTATGTGAGATCCTTTGCCTAAATGGATAAATGGCTGATCAAGCGACCGAGGATTGTTACAAGGGAAAATGTTGAAGATAATGGTAAAAAAGAGTTCTTATTACTTAATGATGAAAATTATTCTCATTTTTCAGCAAGAAAAGTTTGCTGAATAAAAAAAACTAAAAAATTTTTTAAACAAAGTACAATTGTTAAACGTAAAAACCACGTCAATTAACCCATATTCATTGTATGGTCTCACTACAGAATCGGGTCGAGGATCAAGGATCGACGACAACAACGTAGATCTGGACTTGGGTGACGTTAGTATACACTTCAAGAGAAAACTGACGGATGAAGAAAAGTACCGCATTTTGAAAAATCGCTGGATACCGGAAGATCTTCACGCGTTTCCAGTCAGTGGTCCCAGAAAATTGAAGTTTCAGGCTAAGTGACTGCATGAGTTTGCCTGGCTGGTCTACTCAAAGGAGCTTGATGGGGCGTTATGTCAATTTTGCATGTTTTTCGCCTCGAAAGAAGTTGGAAAAGGAAGACATGCTGTTCGAAATCTAGTGACACAACCATTCCAATGGTGGAAAGATGCTAAGGAACAATTTCGACTCCATCAGGATTTGGAATATCATAGAAATTCACTTGTCGCGGCGCAGAATTTCATTGACATCAAAGAAAAAAGAGCAGTTGATATCGGTTTGCAGTTGAATACTGTAAGAAAAAACGAAATTGAACGAAATCGCGAAATTCTAAAGTCGATTGTGGACACGATAATTTTCATTGGCAGACAAGAAATCGCTGTGAGAGGACACCGTGATGCTGGTCCAATTACATTGCAAACTCCACTTCATAATGATGGAAATTTCAGGTCTCTGTTACGATTTCGTATGAATACTGGCGACGAAGTTTTAATGCGACATTTAGTTAGAAACGAAACATTGAAGAATCGCGTAACGAGTTACACAAGTCCACAAATTCAGAATGAATATTATATAATTCAATTATAAAATTCATTCCCATCAAAGACGCAAGCGGAAGAGGACTTGTATTGTCCTTGTTGGAAGTTTGCAAAGAATTGAAGATCAATTTGAAATTTTTAGTTTCTCAAGGCTACGACGGGGCAGCTGTGATGAATGGAGAATGGTATGGTTGTGCCACAGCTGTCATGGAAAAGCATCCTTCTGCACTGTATGTTCATTGCGCAAATCATTCAATGAATTTGGCTGTTGGGAAAGCTTGTTCAGTCCCTTTAATCTGAAACTGCCTTGCATTGATCAAACAAATAATATCATTCTTTAGGCCTTCTGCTAAACGTGAAGCTATCCTGATGGATTCCATTGAAACTCTTGATTGTCCAACAAAACGACAACGCCTTAAGAATATTTGTGAAACAAGATGGACTGAAAGACTCGATGCAGTTATATGTTTCAAAGAAATGTCTGTCCCAATTTTTTACAGCTTGGAAAAAATTCAAGAATGTGGGAAAGGTGAAAGTGCCAAAAATGCCTTCACCTACTATCAGAGCATCAAAAGTGGCACATTTATTGTTTCCATGATAGTTATCCTTGGATCACCCACTAACAATTTACCTTCAAGGTAAAAACGTTGATCTTGCTGCTGCTGTTTCGTCAGCTGACAATCTCATTGAGTTGATGAAAAATATACGAGAGAATGCGGAATCAGAGTTCGCAAAAATGTTCGCTGCCGCTGAAAAAATCGCAAATGTTTTTGGAGTAAATATAGTAGCGCCTAGAATCGTGCAACGCCAAAAAAACAGAGAAAATCACCAAGCAAATTCGCCAGAAGAGTACTTCCGCAAGTCTGTGTTTGTGCCGTTTATGGATCATTTCATAAGTTCATTGAATGATAGATTTGTGAAACACAAACGAACCTTGTCCATGATCCAAAACGTGATTCAAGTTCCTGAAAATCGGAGCCACATTAGCTGTTACCATTGCCAGCAACGAAAGAAGTTTTTCGACTTTAAGAAGACTTAAGGATTGGCTAAGAAATGCGAGTGGGGAACAACGGCTGAATGGTTTAGCTCTGTTAAGTATTCATCGTGATATTAACATTACTGCAGAAGAAGTTATTGACAAGTTCGCTCAAAAGCGGAGGATGCTTGATT
Source organism: Odontomyia ornata (assembly GCA_963969285.1). Taxonomy (NCBI): domain Eukaryota; kingdom Metazoa; phylum Arthropoda; class Insecta; order Diptera; family Stratiomyidae; genus Odontomyia; species Odontomyia ornata. The sequence continues at coordinate 203,769,838 of OZ017740.1, forward strand.
TGTAGTTTTTTCGTTTCTACATTATTCAAAAGTTAAAATGTGTTAATAAAAAAACCTGCATTTGTATCAAACTTCAGTAATCATCACCTTGACTCCACAGTTAAATAAATCAGAATTCATTTTCAAAAATGTTATTGCATTTCGTTTTCATTTAAAACAATCGCTCCTATCATAAACCTTTCCACCTTCATAATAAATAAATAAACCCACTTTTATTCAATATTGACACCTATTTATTATCAAATTATGAACAGCTTTCCAATTACCTGATTACTTTAAAATAAGGAGTAACAGTAAGAAAATTTTACTATTCATTAATAAAATCATGTTAGTAACGCCCTCCCCTAAACCAAGAAACTATTCTCGAAAGCAACTGGAACTTCGATATTTGAATTATTTATTTAGCTCCATAGCCATATGTTTCCATAGTAATACAGAGCATATTGTTCCATAGTAATACAGGAAAATTCAAATCGCTATAACTTCGTTAAATACATTTCGATCTTTATGAAACTTTCAAAAAAGATCAACCTTATAAATGGTCATCTGTTTGCTAAATTTCATTGAATTTAAGGGTACCGTTTAGATTTTATTCAAGAAAACATAAAATCGATAAATCATACTATTGCTAACAAAGTTGAGTGAATTTTGACTTCTCATGTATTTGTTGCTGTTGTACTCATTAAGGCCTACATTCATGATTTTTTTCAGATTTTTCGGATGGAAGTGTTCAATCGCGAGGGGGGGTACGCGAAAAGTTCGTATATTTCCCCTTCCCCTGCCCCCCTCGGTACTCAGAAGGCAATTTTAAGACTTGTTTTGAAAAGATCTTATTAAGACCTTTCCAATGGCACCCTACTCGACTACCAATGATGAAAATTTTTTTTGAGGGGTCACCTCCCTATATGGGGAGACCCCCTCAAACCCCTTTGAAAATTTTTTCCACCCTTGCAGTTTCAAGAAGTCACCACTTCTGACCTTTCCACAAAGTTTCATGCCTGTAGCCTCTATAGTTTCGGAGAAAAAGTGCTGTGACATACAGAAGAACGGACAGACGGACTCAGGTCGTGATTGCAATAGGGTTTTGTATTTTAGTACAAAACCCTAAAAATAGGTAAATACTTATTTTAATATAAAGAAAAAAAACGAAGAAAGTCGGAATTAACAACAATCATATGAACGACCCAGACCCAGAGTATCTCATTCATTCGGCAAAAAAAGAATGTCGGCAGAGATGATAAGGAGTCCGTTTGAATGTCTTTAGCTTGGAGGGTCCCGAACAGCTTACCGGACTCATTCTCAAGGTCATATGACACGCCCCACATGGCGATGAACCACCGCAGGAATATTTAGCCACGCATTGATCGGTTGCATTGTTCGCAGCGAAATTCCACAAGAAAACTTTCTGATCCTGGAGTAGCTCACGGAGACGAGCCCGAATGTTTCGTCCAACTTAGTTCAGACGCGGTCTTCTATAGTTCTTAGCTGGTTACTGTTCACACTTTACTGTACTTCTCCATCTTAAAAAGCATTCAAGCTTCTAAGGAAGGCATACTCCGAGCCTGCAAGATAAGGTGGTACCCAAACATGAGAAAATAGAGCGAAAATCCCGTGGACTCATCAATAACCTTGTGGAAGCAAAACATGATTCTGAAAGATTTTCGTCCCACTTACTATGATCGGATAAGCCCTGATGGCGTTCAATGTCGAATTGTTTGATCTCTCAGAGGCAATGAATGGTAATGAATGGTATGAGTTGAGGCAGTGCTATACCCCATACATATTCATACGCTTAGCGAATACGTTGCAGATGAACTGCATACCGCTGTCTAAGTGAACCATTCGGGAACTCCGAAGGTAAAAAAGATTTCGCGCTCCAAATATCGCATGACTGATCCCCTAGTGGCTTTAGTCAGCGGTTTGATTCATATGAACTTGGTGTGAGGGTCCAAGACCACAAGCAATTGGGTGTTTCCTGATTTGACGGATAGAATGCACCCATGAAGTCTACAAATGTGCACTGTATAGGTCTCACTGAGTCTTGTGATGCACTCAATAGGGATCTCAAAGTAGAATTCGAAGGCTTGATCTGTTTGCATGTCGATCAGCTTTGGATGTGCTGAATCAAATTTTCATGCAAACGAGTCCAATAGTTTTACGAATTCCATAATGCGAACCCCAGGGATGATCATGAGCTCGTGCTCTAGGGCCCTGTTGGTGACCCTCAAGAACTCATAATTTTGATCGGGAAATATCATAGCTTTACAGGAGAACTAGTACTGATGTACACACCGCCATGAGCAGGACGCAAATTTTTCCGCAGGGGAATGCCGGCAGACAGGAGTATTCTAGGAGGCTAGCATGGTTTGGGGAGTGCTGTCCTCTATTGTGTTATATGTTAATATGAAATGAGAAATTAATTTAAATAAAATACCTCCGTCGTCTAGCCCGATTTTTCTCTGGCCAAATTGTGACGTACCCCAAAGCTAATGCTATTATGCAGCAAACAAGATCTAAGTTTGGCCGAAATATCCAGCCAAAGTATTTTTATGATCAATAAAAATCTTTCCCTTTTGTCTTTTAATAAAACCAGCTTAAGATACACTTTGGCCGAACTCTTTATTATGAGACGGGTCAGAATTTACTGATCCCGAATCAATACATTACTTTTCCATTTATACAAATTCTATTCGTAAATCTACTTCTCACGCCCTCATTATTCAACATTCAATTTGTGTGGTCATGACACACAAATCAATTAACACCTCATAAATTCCATCGTCTTAAGTGCATATGACTAGGACGCTAGCATGCACATGGCAATTCGAATGCGGAAGAAAAGTGAAAGTGAAAGAAATTGAACGTTGAGTAATGAGGTAGGTTTCACGTTACATATGTTCGTCGTCACATTAGTCTTTGCGATGTGTTTTGTTTTCATATTCCAATGCAATGGCTCATGAAAGTAATTTATGACCTTGCCATGGGATGGGAATATGAGACGAAATGTATTTGTTACAAATTGAGTTCACATTCATTATGAATACAATTTGAGTATTTGTGTTATGCATGAATGATTCATTAAATTGAGTTTATGCAACTTATGTATTGAGAGTCATTATGGGAATCATTGCACCCTCCGCGTTTTTGTTGTTGAGCGTATATTCATATTAAGCGAAACAATGAAGTTGCATAACCTTATTACAAACATTTATATAATCTTAACTGATTCTTATGTATTTCTTTTAATACTCCATTGACATTGATTATGGAGTTTACACCTTTCTTATCTTTTACTATAAAAGGACCCATATACGGTTTTTGATTTTCCTTACAGTTATTATTCTTAATTAATACCTTATCACGTATTTCAATGTTTAATGCATTAATATCTATTTGCTTTTCCAATCTTTTCTTTTTAACTTTCTCTATTATTTCTTTCGTTTTATTTATGGTTGTTTTCAATCTTAATTTCAATTCATTGGCAAAGTTGTCAAGATTGTATGTTTTCGCAGACAATTTTTCATCATTTGGTAAATAAGCTAATTTTCCGAAAACTAATTCGTATGGTGTGTAACCAGTATCTACATTAGGTGATGTATTATAAGCGAAAGTATAATACGGAAGCCAAGTATCCCATTCTGAATCTTCAGTGAATGAGAGTAAGAATTCATTGAGAACCCTGTGGTTCCTTTCAACTACGCCTAAAGTTTCATGGTGATACGGTGTTGAAAATATCTGTTCTATTTGTAACAAGCTACAAACCTCCTTCATTAGCTCATTTAAAAATTCAGTACCTCTATCTGATTTTAAAGTTTTAAATTGACCATACTTTAGAATAAAATCTTTCACTAAGGTTGTCGCTATAGTCCTCGCATCCTTTGATTCAATTGGGATGGCAACAACAAATTTCGATAATTCACATTGCATTGTGAGAATATAACGAAAGTGATTAGATAGTCTCAGTGGACCAACTGTGTCAATTTGAATTGTCTCGAAAGTTGTTGATGGTGTACTCGTATGTACAAATTTTTCTTTAGTGTGCCTATATAACTTGCTAGTAGCACAAATCTCACAATTATTAACAAATTTTTTGACCATAACGCTCATATTCTTCCAACAATATCTTTGTTTTAATTTTAGTAAAGCCTTTCTAACTCCTAGATGACCTCCATGGGGTGAGCTGTGGTATTCTTTTATCAATTTGTTCTGGGTATCTTTATTCAAAATTTTCTTAGCTGGGGTGTATATTAGGATATTAGTCCTCAAACGCGTTTTATTATTATCTAGTTGCAACTCGTTATATATCTTCTTGAAATCCTCAATGTGTACACTATCAAATAAGTTATCACTGATTGATAACGCGAGCTCCTTTATTTTTATTTTGCGCAAAGCATCAATGAGTTTCTCCATAATGAAATCTAGATTTCTTTTAGGATTATCGCTCTTCGATTTGTATATAAAGGATGATAACTTCTTTTCATCAGGAACTGATTCACTGGAAAATTTATCGTTATCAACACATACTATTATTTCATCAGACGTACGTACGATTTCTAGTGTAGGATTTCTTAATTCATTTAGCCGCGGTATATTAAATCTAAGCTTTGTAACATTTTTGACGTCATTTAACGATGTGCAATTCCAAATGTGAAGTTGATCAGGCTTCGATTTGATATTGGCATCGGTTACTTTGCTTTCTTGTGCACATGTATCTTGTCGTTTCTTATTCATACCCCTTGTAATAGCTAAAGTTTTCTTTACTGATTCGTCTATTTCTGGAGGAATCATACTTCGTAAAATATCAGTATTTAATTCAATGCGAGATAAGGCATCAGCATTCGTATTGATTTTGCCTTTTTTGTAAATAATCTCAAAATCATAATCGTTTTTGTGGGTAAACAGTGAAACTAGTGGGCGGTGATCTGTTAGCACAATAAATTTTCTGCCATATAAGTATGGTTTGAAAAAGTTTATACCTCAGTGTATTGCAAGTAACTCCTTCTCGATTATCGGCTTATTGAGCTCACATTTATTCAATGATTTACTTGCATAGGAAATGGGTAGGTCAGAACCAATTTCTCCTTGAGACAAGACTGCTCCTAATTCATAATTAGATGCATCTGTCGTCAAGATAAATGGTTTATCGAAGTCCGGATACTGTAATATCGGTGGCTTCATCAATTTCAATTTTAATGACTTGAATGCATTCTGGCATGTCTCGTTCCATACAAAATCTACATTCTTCTGAAGAAGCGAATTGAGTGGTTTTGCGATGCTCGCAAAGTTTGGAATGAAACGTCTATAATAATTGCAAAATGCTACAAATTTACGAACTTCATCCGCATTTTTCGGGATTGGATAATCTTTGATTACTTGGTACTTGGAAGGGTCAGTTTTTACCCCATCTTTGGTAATGAGATGGCCTAAGTAGATGACTTCTGTCTTTAAAAACTGACATTTATCAGGATTAAGTTTAAGATTAAACTTCTTTAATCTTTTGAAAACTTTTCTCAGATTCTCGTTGTGGTGATTAATACTACATCCGAAAACAATTATATCATCAACATAAAGAAAAGCTTTGAAATCAAGTCCACAAAGTGCGATTGTGAGTATCCTTTGGAAACTGTTTGAAGAGATTTTTAAACCAAAAGGTAGTCTCTTAAATTGATAGTGACCATTATTATCAGAAAATGCTGTAAGTGGTCTTGACTCTTTCTCTAGTTCTATTTGATGGAATGAACTAGTCATGTCCAGAGTCGAAAAATATTTGGCTCTGCCCAGCTTATCTAAGACATTATCTAGTCTAGATAAAGGAAATTTATCGTTGACTATTTTAGTATTAAGTCTTCGAAAATCTACAACTAAACGCCATTTCTTTTCAGTACCATCACTCTTTTTTGGTACCAAAAGTAACGGTGAGTTATAAGGGCTTACGGATGGCTCAATTATCTTATTTTTTAAAAGATCCTGGACTTGTTTTTTGATCTCATCGCACTGAGAATTAGGAAGTCGATAATTTTTTGTGTAAACCGGTATATTATCGGTTACATTCAAACTTTGAGTGTAAAAATTGTTAACACTCAGTTTCTCATCATCCAAATGAAAAACATCCTGATATTCTTTTATAATTTCCAGAAGACCATCTCTAGCTTTGGGATCATACGAAGATATATTGATAGAATTCAGAAGTGTATTGAGTCGTCTAGTGTGAGTACTTTTGCATTTATTCAATGCTCTGACATCATAGTTGCTTAGAGGTACAGTATCTATGAGATTCTCAATACCATTAATCGTAACTTCAGAATCTCTTGAATTCAAAATTTTTAAATGTTTGATCCCTTTGGATGGTATAATGATGCTTCCTACAAATATACCTTCCATTATCTCCTTATTTATGATTACCATGTCCTCCTTAGTTTCCAAGTTAACCGGAAAAATAGTTTCGGTTCTGGCAGGTAATGTAATCTGCGCAACTTTGCTTTGCTTGTAATGCATAGGTAGTGTCACTTCTTCATTATTTATTAGAAAAGATATTGTGTAGGTCTCATAATCTATCTTACACAAGAACTTCTCCAACAAATCTCTACCTATAATTCCATCAGTATTGATAGGAAATTTTTTTACCCACAATATAAAATTTTCCTTGAACGATGTCTTCATCATTCAAATTCATTTCAAGATCTATTGATCCGTAAGACGTAATTGTCTCATTTGTAATTCCCGTTAATTTGCATTTATCATCCGACCAAAATAGCTCATTTTTGTTAATTTTCTCGCATTTACACAAGGAAACATCTGCTCCTGTGTCTATTAAAAATCTCAAGTTCTGTGAGGCATTTTTGCAAAATACACTAATGTAGTTCGCACAATTATCCGAAATTTTGTACATCTTCTGCCCGGAAGGAATCTTTACTCCGTTCCGGATTCCTGCAAGTTTTCCTGTTCCTGTACCACATTTATATTGTTCCTATTTCTATCATTATTGCGTCTATTACTTCTAGCATTGCTATTACTATCTCTATTGTATGTATTGTTTTGATTATTCCTACGGTTACCTCTTCCTCTATAATTGTTCCTGTTATATCCACTATTGCTACTATCATTATTTGTATGATCATTGTTATTATTATAATTACGCCCCCTACTATTGTCTCTATTACCATTTCTATTATCATTATTTCTCCTATCATCATTATTTCTCCTATTACCATTATTTCTATTTCTATTCCTATAATTCCTACTATCTCTCCTATCACCCTGGTTCTGATTATTTCTCTTATAATAAAATACACTATTAACGTGACTCGCCTCAGTCTTCTCCACCTCCAGAGCTAAATCTGTAGCATCTGAAAAACTCTCTGGTCTAGCCGCAAAGATTGTGCTCCTTAATTGATCATTAAGGCCATTCTTAAATACTGTTAGGGCATACGAATCGTTCATTTTTATAATCATGTTCTTTTGATCCTGAGTGGCACTTACGCCAAGGTTAGATATTTGCAGGCTATTCAATTCATCCACTTGCTCTGATATTTTATCCTTATAAGTAGATACACTAAGTTTTCGCTGGGTAAATCCACTCAAAGTGGTATGTATATGAGGGATGGTGCTTGGGCTCTTGTATTTGGTTTGTAATTTTGCTGCTAATTCCTCAAATGTCTTGGGAATTCCTGAACTTACTATAGAGGTCTGTACACTAGTTGATAGTTTTATATTGTACACAAAATCAATTAGGGCTTCTTTTCCTTCTGTAGATAGTGTCTTGTAAAATATTTCTACTAGCTTCAAAAATTGCTGTAGTGATTTGAAACATCCTTCAAAGACAGGAATTGTTTTTAAACAAATCTCTAAATTAAATTCTGCCATTTTTGCTCTATTCTGCTCTCTCATACAATCTAGATTTTCCGATAACAAAGATATTAACTTTACGAATTTCTCTTTTAACTCCAATGTTTCTTCTTCTATTTCACTGCTAAATAATTGTCTTGTTTCTTTCCTTAAATTTTCAATTATTGTCGATTTCAAATTTATTGTCTCCTCTGTATAGGGACGATTTCTACATTTTTTTATATTTGCCAAAAGCTGTTCTAATTCCTTCACTATTTGTTCTAATCGCTCCATTAAAAAGATGATTGCTTTTAGATACTAAACATTTATGTTTCTATTTATCCTACTTCTGACATAATTTCTATTTTTTACATGATACGCATACAGTATTGTTAAAATTATACAAAAAATAATTGACGTTACTATACTCTGCTTATACTCTACTACAAACGAATCTGTGATATTAGTTGTCGAACAGTTATTACCCATGTTACAATTTCTTTTTTCCACTTAATGAATTTAACTTCTTGAATAAACTCTTCTGTACTTCTCCTTCCGAGATTGATATTAAACGATGAAGCTCTTTCCGTTCTCCCCTTAATTTTGCCTTGCATCCTGCACGATGTTTCTTCTTACGCTGCTGTACCGCGCTGACTATCGGTGTTGGTCGCTTTTGTCGCCGCAAATATTCTTCTATTGTTAACCTCTTTGGTCCTAGTTCGTTGATCGGGGCTGGAGTGTATGCAGGTGCTTCAACCGTACTTGTTGACTCAGGTTGATATTCTATACGCTTCCTTCGTAAATCATCCTCTGCCTGTGCCAGCAATTCACTGAACCTCTTGTTCAATGCTTCCAACTCAGTTGCGTCGAACAACGCTTCCATTTTTGCCTATAATTTGCAGGATCGCCATATTGTGTTATATGTTAATATGAAATGAGAAATTAATTTAAATAAAATACCTCCGTCGTCTAGCCCGATTATACTCTGGCCAAATTGTGACGTGCACCAAAGCTAATGCTTTTATGCAGCAAACAAGATCTAAGTTTGGCCGAAATATCCAGCCAAAGTATTTTTATGATCAATAAAAATCTTTCCCTTTTGGGTTTTAATAAAACCAGCCTAAGATACACTTTGGCCGAACTCTTTATTATGAGACGGGTCAGAATTTACTGATCCCGAATCAATACATTACTTTTCCATTTATACAAATTCTATTCGTAAATCTACTTCTCACGCCCTCATTATTCAACATTCAATTTGTGTGGTCATGACACACAAATCAATTAACACCTCATAAATTTCATCGTCTTAAGTGCATATGACTAGGACGCTAGCATGCACATGGCAATTCGAATGCGGAAGAAAAGTGAAAGTGAAAGAAATTGAACGTTGAGTAATGAGGTAGGTTTCACGTTACATATGTTCGTCGTCACATTAGTCTTTGCGATGTGTTTTGTTTTCATATTCCAATGCAATGGCTCATGAAAGTAATTTATGACCTTGCCATGGGATGGGAATATGAGACGAAATGTATTTGTTACAAATTGAGTTCACATTCATTATGAATACAATTTGAGTATTTGTGTTATGCATGAATGATTCATTAAATTGAGTTTATGCAACTTATGTATTGAGAGTCATTATGGGAATCATTACACCTCACATACTCGAGGAAATTCCCGCAGGGGGGATGCCGGTCGACAGGAGCACTCTTTGTGGCTAGTATTCTGTTTTTGTACCGCGATAAGATATTTTTCTTACTGCCCAATTCACAATTTAGTACTTTACTAAATGTGCTGAAAGCAAGGATATATTTCTAGTGCAGTACTAGAAATATTCTAGCTCCATAAAATATATATATTTACCTAGTGATTATAAAGCGACTAGGCACGCATGTAGATTAGGTGGTTAACACCGGAATGTATGAGTGAAACAGAGGCGAAGTCGCCAGTTTAAAGATTGGCCAAAAAGTGTATTTTTTTTATATCGACCTATGCTATTTATAAAATTTTTCTATCACAAATACATATTTAACTGTAACAAATATTGTTTGCATCAGCATAAAAATACTTAACAAGAAAATTCCTTATTCTAAATTTTCTACTTCAAAATCTATATAAAAAAAATTACTTCCTCAATGCAATTCTACACGTTGGATTTCCCATAGAACGCTATACAAAAAAGAACATAAGCTCTGCACGACGTGAATGCATTCATACATACTCTATGTTAATTTCCGGTAAAAAACAGGAAACCAAGATATCATATGTGAAGTTTTTAGACCCCACATATGAACAATGTCAAGTTCATCGAGAAAAACGAAAGCATTAGTTTAGTAGATAGCAATTAGTTTATAAATTACTTTTTATGGAATTGTTTGCAGCTACATATAAATGAGTTACATATTTTGAATAATAATTTTTCCGAAAAATTATTAGAGAAGAAAAATGTTAGAAGAAGGTGGTTTCAACGTGTGCACTAATTCCCCTCAGGCCATCACTCTTAGCTACACACCGGTGATGGCGACCACCATGCCCAGAGGTGAGGGAGTTAATTTTTAATTTTTCTACTTATGCAAACTCAATATGTTTTTGTTTCTGCAAGTTATATTCAAGGTAAATTTCTCTTGTAAGTACTTGTATTAGCTAAACTTTTTTTAATTGAATCATTTCACCCTTTTCACATCAACTTAATGTAAATCTATACGACAAATTTGCTCTACATTTGAAGCTTATCTAACGTCGCGCGGATATCGATCACTCTTTTGGATGGCTCCGATAGCTTTTTGAATTACTTTTTATGGAATTGTTTGCAGCTACATATAAATGAGTTACATATTTTGAATAATAATTTTTCTGAAAAATTATTAGAGAAGAAAAATGTTAGAAGAAGGTTAGCTAATACTAGTACTTACAAGAGAAATTTACCTTGAATATAACTTGCAGATACAAAAACATATTGAGTTTGCATAAGCAGAAAAATTAAAAATTAACTCCCTCACCTCTGAGCATGGTGGTCGCTATCACCGGTGTGTATCTAAAAGTGATGGCCTGAGGAGAATTAGTGCACACGTCGAAACCACCTTCTTCTAACATTTTTCTTCTCTAATAATTTTTCAGAAAAATTATTATTCAAAATATGTAACTCATTTATGTGTAGCTGCAAACAATTCCATAAAAAGTAATTTAAAAAGCTATCGGAGCCATCCGAAAGAGTGATCGATATCCGCGCGACGTTAGATAAGCTTCAAATGTAGAGCAAATTTGTCGTATAGATTTACATTAAGTTGATGTGAAAAGGGTGAAATGATCCAATTAAAAAGTTTAGCTAATAATTAGTTTATGTTATGAAATATGGTGCGCAATTGTCTTCGCTTGTTGTAGATTTGTAATGTTGTACATATGAAACCATGCGAGTGAGGATTGTTTCACACGTAAGAAAATGGGTTCATACGGGAAGAAGTACATATGATAGATTTTGATGTAGTTTCTAGGTTTAAAGCGGGTCATGCATATTTATTTTTTTATATTGATGCATTAATGAATTTAATATGAATTTACCTAATGGTTATTTTATTATGTAAGTATAAATGCGTTACGACTTAAATTATCAGGCAGGTAATTTACTTGGGTTTTGAAACTTTCGCTATCATAAGCGAGCATCCTCCCCCCCCTTTGAATGAATTGTTCAAAGATGGATTTCTAGATTCACCGGGAATTCCTCAGCTTTCGTCTTGCATGGTGCGGATTTTGGGTGACGGTTGCATGTAGGTCGCCTCCTGCAAAATTTCCACACAAGTTACAATAAACAGACCACCGAAATTGACAAGCCCAAGTATCCAATCGTGGAATGATGCACGTGGGTTGACTTGCTTGTTGGGAGTTCCGTCAACTTGTTGATGCTCTGTTGTGTTATTGAAATTTTCGGTGAACTCGATGAAGTCGAAAATATTTCGCGAAGGAATGATGGACGTTCTTATCATCGTGGGATGTACTTCGCTCGTCTGTAATGTAGTAACCTCGTCTTTGATGCTGCGTCCGCGAGTTGCGTTGATGATGCCCGATTCGAATAGCAAGCAGGTTGGGATTGCTGCTCCACAAATGATGTTGATGCTCACAGCTTGGTTTGTTACGTAAATGCAATGATTTGGATTCAAGAACTGGGTCCACCTTACGGTTTCCTTTGTTTTGATGATTTCACAGCTGGAAGTGTTGCCCAATTTAGTTAAGATTGCCATTTTGCAGTGGTTGATACTATATCCCCATCGATACATCGGATGCCGTAGTTTGCAGAGGCATTCGGAATAGTCAACAGGAAGACATTCTGAGATTTCCAGTTCAGACATTGGGTAAAATTGATCTCGAAGTAGGCTTACTAGTAGAATTTGTGTTGATGAAATAACGGTGAGAAATGTTTCATTAGCTAATACAGGTACTGGAACGATTCGCAGGGTTTCGAATATTTCTTGGGAAGCTTTATTCGGAAAATCATTTGCTCGCTTAACATTCTGCTTTCTATGGACATTAATCTGTATAATTTTGCTAAGTATCCATGATCTCCAGGTACTCGCAAAGTTGGTGGGAGGTGCTCTTTAATCATAATTAGCTGGTCTCGTAGTTGTCTTGGAGTTATTGCTTGCGGATTGACTTTGCCATGATGAGCCCTTGTTTTCATTTCTAGAAGTGTCGATTGTGCCCTTTGATAATGTGATATCATCAGTATTAACCGAATTGCTAGAGTGTTGAAGTATTCAGTTATTTTTTCTTGGTGGAACTCGTGGTTTATTCCTTTAATGGTGTTGAGCGTCTGGTTGAGGTATTCTTCTAGTTCGTTTACCCGTCTTTCAACTGCTTTATGCGACTCTTTCATGATATTTGTAGTGCAATTGATTCTGGATGTTCGATTCCTCAGTAGTTCTAGCAAGTATCTTTCATTTTGTTGAAGGTAGTTTATCGTCTCTGACATTTTTACTGCATATTTATCATCCAAAATGCCGAATAGCGAATGAGCGATGTTACCGAATATACAGGGTTATCCATTTCGTGGTTGGGAAAGTATAACCCTGCCATTTGACATCTGTTAGAATTAAATGTCATCTAAAGCGTGTTTTTTAGCTGAAGGTTTGCCATTTGTAAATATGGATCGATTAACAGTCAGAGAGCGCGTTAAAATTATTAAATTTTATTATAAAAATGGTGATACTGCTGAATCAACATTTAGGGCTTTACGAGCCGATTACGGTCGATATAATCGATCTACACAGGAAACAATTTCGAACACGGTGAGAAAATTTGGGGAGACTGGATCGGTTATTGATATCGCAAGGCCTGTGCAGCATCGCAACATTCATTCTGCTGAAAATATCGCTGTTGTAGCTCAAAGTTTGGACGAAGACCCGAATTTGGCGATTCCTCGGCGTGCTCAAAATTTGGGCTTGTCTTACGGCTCATTGTGGCGGATTTTGCATTTGGAATTGCATCTCCATCCATACAAAATCCAACTCACTCAAGAACTTAAGCCTCAAGACCATACACAACGCAGAGTGTATGCGAATTGGGTGATTGAACAACAAGCCATTGATAACGATTTTTCGAACAAAATTTTCTTCAGTCATGAGGCTCATTTTTCGCTCAGTGGTTACGTAAATAAACAGAATTGCCGCATATGGGACTCTCAAAATTCTCGGGGGATCGCAGAAAGGCCGTTTGGTGTGCATTGTAGTCTAGTGATGTTATTGGCCCGTATTTTTTCAAAACAATCAAGGAAGAGCCATTACAGTCAATTCTGACCGCTATGGACGTATGCTAACCGATTATTTTCGGAGAGAAATAGAAGATTATGATCTTGAGAACATGTGGTTCCAACAGGACGGAGCCACAAGCCACACAACACAGGCTAATCGAGCACCTTTGCAAGAGAAATTTCCAGGACGCGTAATTTCGAGATTGAGTGATGTCAATTGGCCCGCAAGATCCTGCGACCTAACACCTTTGGCTTTCTTTTTATGGGGCTATGCGAAAGATCGTGTTTACACGAACAATCCTCAAAATCTTGAGCAATTGAAAACCAATATGCGTGAAGTTATGGCCGAGATATTGCCGGAAATGTGCCGAAAAGTCATTGAAAATGACCTCAAAAGGATTGAGGCCTGTAAGAGGTCCCGTGGAGGGCATTTGAATGATGTTATATTTGACGTATAATGGCAAGGTTCAGTCTTTATATTGAATAAATATTTTGTTTACATCTGAATACTTTATGTGTTTTACTTTCCCAAGCGTAAAGTGGATAACCCTATATTGAGAGGGGATCGTTTTCCTCGACCATGGCCTTGTTGACGCAATAGCTCGTTGTTCTCTGTTAATTCCATAACCGTGGTTGCACAATGAGCTAGCGTTGATGCACAAGAACGCTTCTTTACTTTTTTGCTACAAACCAGGTGCTGATTGGAACGGTGATATTGTGGCCTTACTGTTTCCTAGCACCGGCAAGACAAGGCATGTGAATAGTAATACGCTGATTGGGATCTGACTTCAGCGTGGTTTTTTGGAAGAAGGTGGACCTTCGGTTCGGGATGGACTTGTTGTTTTGTCTGTATTTGTTTGCATCGTCTGGTGTGGGGACGCTGTGCTGGTGACGTTTTCTTCGTTGGTTTTATCCTTCGCTTCTGCGTCGACCTTTACTGGTAGTGGAGCAAGATTGTGGATTGCCCTTTTGAGAACACCTTTAGCCATTTTTACGATCGCAACTCGGACTAAACCATCATTTCCCTTTATAGTCTTAAGTATGCAACCAAGAGGTCATTGCATGGCCGGGAGATTGCTGTCCTTTATTATAACCTTCATGCCAGGCTGGCCGTTCTGGCATTGTTGCTTCCATTTGGTTCGATACTGCAGCTCGGTTAAATATACTTTGAACCATCGGTGCCATAATTGGTTCTTGGGGTCAAGAGTGCGCTTTCAATGTTGATGTCACCTATTAAAAAATGTCTTGGGGTCAGCGCAGTCAGGTCGTTCGGATCCGAAGACATTGCCGTGATAGGTCGTGAATTGAGTATCGCTTCTACATGCACTTTAACCATCTCCAACTCCTCATATGTCAGCGAATTGTTATTTAGGCTGCAAGGAAGCAAGTTTTTGGCAGACTTGACGGCTGCCTCCCACAGTCCACCGAAACGCGGTGCTCTTGGTGGGATGAAATAGAATTCGGTTCCGCTCAGTGTGCAGTTTGTTAATTTGTTCTTCCGCTTCCTTTGAATATATCGCTGGTCGAAGTTCTTCCAGTTGGTTTTGGGCTTCTGCAAAGTTCGTAGCGTTGTCGCAATACAAATGTTGGCAGTTTCTACGTCTGCCCACAAAGCGCCGATGAATGCGTTAGTTGTTAAGTCACTTACCACTTCTAAGTGCACTGCCTTTGTTGCAAAGAAAACGAATAACGCAACGTTAAAAAAAAAAATTTTGGCTTTGCTTTGCTGCAGTGAACGCAATACAATACAATTGATCACGCGATTTTCTTCCCTTTGATAGGCCAACATTTTTGGCGTATGATAGCGAGGAATCCTTGCGGTCCGATGCAAAATTTTTTAATGTGAACGTCTGTCAATATCAGCCGAATAAGTGTGTCATTGTATGGTGACAACATTGGGTGTTTCGCATCATATGTGATGTTAGCTTCTTGTAATCGTCCTCCAACCCTGATAGTCAACCCTGAAAGTCAAAGTCAACATCACAGGTTAAATCATCGGAGACAGACCACAGACGGACTAACGAACGAAAGAAGGCAGAGTGCGTTGTGCAACCTGGCATCATTGCGGCCTTTGGGCGCAGTAGAAGGACTATGCGCACCCCGGAGCGTCCAGTGCAAGACGTACACAATCCGGATCAAGCTGCGACACCAACAGAGGCCAGTGTAAGTCTGGGGGAGGGAGAAGTTTTGCCGTTGGCCGACGCCACTTCAAACGCGACCCAAGCGATAGAAGCAAAAGGGCTAAGAAACGGGGGCCTCTCCCAAGAGGTGGCGCCAAATAACACAATCGCCCTTGACCGCGCCGAAGAGGAGCGGCTTGCTCGAAAAGCGGGGAATATCGTCAAACAACTGAGGGCTGCCTGCGAAGTGCAGAAAAACATAGGCAAGAGTGTCAAGAATGGCATTCTTGAACTGGAGGAGCTTTTTGACCGCATAACGCACTACAGGCGGAGGTGGCTTGCAACCGAAAAGCACCAAAAAGACACGCTCTCCCTCGAGGCATCAGTGGGTCCTAGCAGCAGCAAAAGAATGGCCGGTAGCCCAATTGAAGGCGACCGTGAGAAAAGGAGGAAGGACGAGACCATAAACGAAGTTGACACTCCAGGCGAGGAGTTTCATGTGGTGCAAAACAAGGCAGCGAAAAAAGCGGCCAAAAAACTACTCCCAGAAAAAACAGACAAAGAGCTCAACCACGAAAAGAAAAAAGAACCCCTCGATATACCGCAGAAAACAAAAAGCAAACCGCGGCGCAAACCCTTACGAGAGGCACTGCTTATTAAACCCACTAAGGGCCGAACCTACGCAGATGTCCTCCGTGAAATTAAAGGAGCGATCAAACCAGACGACACCAAAACTGCCATCAAAGCAGTTCGACCAACCCGGACCGGTGGCCTGCTGGTGGAATTCGGGCCAGAGGCCACAAACAAAGATGCATTCCGTGACGCGGTTCAAAAGGTTCTTGGAGATGCGGCAACGGTTGCCTCGCTCGAACCAATGGCCACCCTGGAAATCAGGGACCTCGACTGCGTCACGGACAAAGCTGAAGTAGAGGATGCCATTAGGAGGGAGCTCCCCAGCTTAAGTGAAGTCGAGGCAAGATTGACGCGTGAAAACACAAGGGGGCAACGCATGGCTATTGTCGAACTAGCTGATAAAGACGCCCAGCAAATCCTGGCGGAGGGCAAAATTAAGGTTGGGTGATCTGCAGGATACGGAGAAGAGCGATCCCTATCCGCTGCTTCAGATGCTTCGAATACGGACACACCGCGTATGGCTGTAGGGGACCCGACAGGAGATCTCTGTGCTACAAATGTGGTGAAACGGGGCACAAAAGGAAGGAGTGCACGAACGAGGCAAAATGCATTCTTTGCAAGGATGCTAAGCTAGCACCCGGCGACCTCAAACATGAGCCGGGGACAGGGAGATGCTGGGTTTTCAAGGAGGCCCTAAATAAAGCCAAATCGATACTCGAATGATCCGTATCCTGCAGGTCAATTTGCACCGAAGCACAAACGCCCAGGACCTACTTGAGCAGTTTGCGAGGGATAAGAAAGCTGACCACCTGTTGCTGATTGAGCAATATCATAACAAGGACTCGCAAGCGTGGAACCCTGACAAAACTGGTACCTCGGCCATCTGGGTTTGAGACAGCGCCCGCCTTCAGGTCCAGGACCATGGACGCGGGGATGGTTTTGTGTGGGTGCGGTGTTCAGGGATAACATATTTCAGTGTTTATCTGACGCCTAACGAGGCAATGCGATCTTTTCGAACCAAACTCGATGCCCTGGAGGACGCTGTCTCGAACACAGAGGGCCACATGGTGGTCGGGGGAGACTTCAACGCTAGAGCCATTGAATGGGGTATGCCACAATCTGACCCAAGGGGAAAGCAAATCTTGGACATGGCGGCCAGAACAGCGCTTTTTGTCCTAAATACTGGTAACACTCCTACTTTCCGCCGCTGGGGTTGCGTAGGAACCATACCCGATGTGAAACTCGCTTCGGAGTCCCTGGTACCTAGAGTACACAACTGTTGAGTACTAGAGGACTACTCGGCTAGTGATCACGAGTATATAGCGGTTTAGATTCACGACAGTGCCACACTGCGTGCATATACCCAAACTTCAATCCTCGGATGGAGGACTGGGAGGATGGACGTTCAGGGGTTCGCTGACGTGCTTACGGCAGGCGCACCGTTGCTGGGAGCCCCACCAGGGAGTGGAGAGCCTACAGCCAAGGACTTGGTGAACTCAACAATGAGTACCATCATAGCTGCTTGCGAATCTTCCATGCCCCGTCGGAGACCCCGACACGGTAAGCCTCCAGTATACTGGTGGTCAAACGAGATCGCCGAACAAAGAAGCGAGAGGCCCAGTGGGCGCAAACACGGGAAGAGGCAGACACTAGGCTAGCAGCTTACTGGTCAGGCAGGAAATGTCTTCGCAGGCTTATTAACAAGAGCAAGGCCCGATGCTGGCAAGACCTCGTGGACGATGTAAATAGGGATCCATGGGGCCTTGTCTACAAGCTGGTCATGGGGAAACTTGGTGCCCTACGGAAGCCTTGTATACATGACGCGGAAAAGATGGACGCGATAGTGCGGGGACTCTTCCCCGCCCATCCCGTCCGTGTTGACGCTGTCCATGGTGAAACAGCAGTCGAGTGCCCACTCTTCACACAGCTGCAACTGGAGGAGGCAGTCCTCTCCCTGAAAGCGAGGAAGGCTCCAGGTCCAGATGGTGTTCCAGCTGAGGTTTTGCAGCTCGTCTATCACCATTGTCCTGACGTGCTTCTCAGCACATTCAACGCTTGCCTACGGGGCGGGGTTTTCCCGGTACGATGGAAGGTGGCTCGTGCTGGTCAGCAAGGGGAAGGGGAATCCCGAATTGCCGTCTGCATACCGCCCGTTGTGCATGCTAGACACGGCTGGGAAAGTGCTAGAGAAACTCATCAAGAGAAGACTCACTGACGCGATTCGTGCTGCTGGGGACCTATCTCCTCGGCAGTACGGCTTTAGAGCAGGAAGTTCTACCATTGAAGCGATTGCAGAGGTGGTGAACGCGGTCCAAAAGGCAGAGGCATATAGTCGCACCAAGCGACGGATCGTCCTGTTGGTGACACTTGACGTCAGGAATGCCTTCAACTCCGCTAGATGGGTGGATATTCTGGACACGCTGAAAAACTCTTTTCAAGTTCCAGAATATCTAATGCGGCTTTGAGGAACTACGTAAAGGACCGGAGCCTGCTCTACGACACGACACAGGGCCAACGAAGGATGGAAATTACATCGGGTGTTGTCCAGGGATCTATCCTTGGCCCGGACCTGTGGAACGTGTCTTACGACGGGCTACTAAGACTTGAGATGCCAGATGTGTCGCGCTTGGTCGGCTATGCAACTTAGGCTAGGTATGCTAATGCGCCGAGTGAGGGACTGGATGACTGCTCGCGGGCTCAGTTTAGCACTGGAGAAAACCGAAGTGGTCATCTTGACAAAAAAGAGAATCCCTAGAGTAAGGATGATCAGTATTGGAGAAATACAAATCGAATCGAAGCCAGCGGTGAAGTACCTGGGGCTACTGATCGACTCTCAGATGAGTTTCTCTGAGGAAATCAGGGCAACGGCTGAGAAGGCTGCTTCGGGAATATCGGCCCTGAGTCGACTTATGGCCAACGTAGGAGGACCCAGCCCATCAATAAGATGCTTCTTGATGAGGGCTGTAGGGCCAGTGCTACTGTACGGAGCAGAGGTATGAGGCGACGCTCTCAGCAAGGAGGTATACCGAAAACGATTGGCACAGGTACAGAGAAGAGGAGCGCTGAGAATTGCATCTTCGTATCCAACAGTCTCCGACTTGGCGGTGAGAGTGATTGCAGGCTTGATACCTGTCGCCTTCCTTGCTAGAGAGCGCCGCGCTATTTACCTGCGCCGAAACGAGGATGCGAGGGAGATGGTTGTCCGCGAGGAGAGACAACGCTCGCTCAACGATTGGCAGCAGTCTTGGGTGAAGTGCACGAAGGGAAGGTGGACTGCGCGCCTCATCCCGGACGTGAGACCGTGGCTGAATCGAAGGCATGGTGAGACTGACTTCTATCTGACCCAGCTTTTGAGTGGGCACGGAAGTTTTCAGTCTTACCTGCACAAGATCGGTAAGTCACGGTCTCCCGATTGTCGGTTTTGCCCAGGAGAGGAGGACAATGGCTGCCACACATATTTTGCGTGTACCGAATGGGCCAGGCTGCGAAGGGAACTCTACAGGGAGACGGGAGAGCTCACCCCGGATAACATAGTTGCGGTGATGCTCGAATCGGTTGACAAATGGAACCAGGTGGCACATTATGCTCGGGCAGTCCTAAAAGATAAAAGGGACTCGCAGCAGCCGGAGGTGCTGGGGCTGGGGGATCGCTCTTCTGGCATTTCCTCTTCTCCTCTCCCCTCCCGCTAGGAAAGGGACTCCTCAGCTTGAAGGCGCCCCACGGCGTAACAAAACGAGACCTGGCCCGAAGTAATGTGTCAAACGGTTCCAGGCTAGGTTCTCAGATTGACAGGGGAGGTGTTTAGTGAGTAGTCCAAGGGTATCCTCCATGGGAGTCCCACACTGCCAGACTCAGCGGGCGTAAATGCCTTCACCTCCCTACCACAAAAAAAAACCCTGATAACACCATTCTTGTCTGAGAATGGGGCGAGTGAACTTCAGTTGCTTTGCTTGTCTACTGTGGCCGTTTTTTTATAGGAGGCTAACTCTTGTGAGAAGTTTCGGCGTTGCGCTTCCTTTATAAGTTGTACCGTGGCTGCATTCAATTCTTCAACAGTTAGGTATGATGAGCGCTTGAATCATCTGCTTCTAGTGATATTTACAAACCGAAGAATGTAAGCCAAAATCCGTTGCAAACGTTGAAAAGAATTCCGACTGTCAATCATAGACAGTATGTCTTCTTTGTTTGCAACTGAAAGTACCACCTTTGCTTGCCTCGTTCCTGGGTTTGTTTTAAATTTTTGCTTCCTCGGCCATATGCTTTCACCGCCATGTAGAAACCTTCTCCCATAAAACCAAAAAATATTATTCTTCAATTTGTTGGGTGAAATTCCACGGGAAGATGTTCCTTGGATGGTACATGTCGCCATTGTTCAGCTGTGGTAAGCTCCTGTTTAGCTGCTACTCGGTTTGCAACGAAGGTGACGTATGATGATGATGGGTTCCTCAGCCAGGCAAGAACTACCTCAGAGTCCGTCCAAAATGTGCATGGAACATCATTCCATAGTAGTTCTCCTTTGACCTGAGCAGCGAGCTTGGTAGTGAGTGTTGCAGCTTGAAGCTCCAAACGCGGAATCGTTGTAGCCTTGATTGGTGCTACCTTTGATTTGGCACATAGCAGTCTCACGACAACGGTACCACCAATTTGTTGTGATCGCACGTATATAGCTGCACTGTATGCCTTCTCTGATGCGTCACTGAAAGCATGTAATTCAATGCTTCATAAGTTTTTGCCTGAAAATACATTTCTGGGAAACTTAATATCTTCAAGGCATTGCAGTTCTCCACAAAATTTGACCCAATAGGAGTGTATCGCCATTGGTACAGCTGCGTTCCAATCCCTCTTTAGATTCCATAATTCTTGAAGAAATATTTTGGCTTTGGTCACCACTGGGCTCATTACTCTTAATGGGTCGAAAAGATGCGCAATGTCAAAGGGCACTGTTCTTTTGGTCACTTTACCGTAGCTGGGCTGGATTGTTTTTACGCAGAAGTTGTCCTCTTGGGGAAGCCAAATTATGCCCAACGTCTTCACAAGATTGCTGTTTTTGCCGTTTATGTTGAATTGAACTGCTTGGTTCTCTTTGAGAATGCCCTGAAGTAGCTGCCTATGGTTTGCGCACCACTTTCGCGATTCGAACCCTCCTGATTGAAGCAATTCCTTTAGTTGCTTTTGTATGCGAGGGCTTCCGTTAGACTGTTAGCTCCCGCCATGACGTCATCGATGTAAATATTATTCTTTATCGTTTGCGAACCCAATGGGGCTGACGTTTCAGCTTGTGCTGCTTTTTGCCTGAGACATCTTATGGCTAAGTATGGAGCCGTTGTAATGCCGTATGTCACCGTAGTTAGTTGGTAACACTTAACTGGTTCATCTGAATGGTCTCTCCAAAATATTGATTGAAATTTCTTGTCTTTTTTTCTCACTCTTATTTGGTGGTACATTTTCTTAATGTCCGCCGTAAATACAAACATCGGAAGCCGGAAGCGTAACAGAACGGTAAATACATCGTCTTGGGGAAAAGGTACAGTGTGCAGAATATCGTTCAGGGAGATATTCGTAGACGTTTTCGCTGAAGCATCAAATACCACTCGCAGTTTAGTTGTGGTACTTTCTGGTTTTATGACAAAGTGGTGTGGCAAGAAGTAATGGGGTGTAAGTACCTGCTGAATATCGACCTCTTGCATGTGTCCCAACTGACGGTATTCCTTCATGAAGTCGGTGTACTGTTGTTTCAGCGATTCGTTCTTGTTTAATTTTCGGTCCAAAGGCAGAAAACGTTTATATGCTGTCTCTTTGGAGTTACCCAGCAACTTAGGGTCTTTCATGAATGGTAATTTTACAACAAATCGTCCAGCTTGTCCTCGCCTGGTATTAGCAGTGAAGTGTTCTTCACAACCTTTTTCTTGCTGCGTAACGTTCAAGCCTGGCTCCACTTCATCCAGTTTCCAGAACTCTTTTACCCTTTCTTGAAGTTCGCCACAATCATGACTGCAGATGCCGCAGCTAAAAGTGTGGGTGTCCGAATTTGCCACTCAACCGGAGATGATCCATCCGAACACGGTATTCTGTAGGCTTGGTAATTTCTTCCCCAATCGTATTTGCCCAACCGAAAGTATCGGCAAAAAGTTTTCTGCTCCAAAGAGAATATCAATTTGACTAGGGTGATTGAATTGAGGATCCGCAAGCGACACGTGACTGAGAATCTTGTTGTTCTGGGCCGTATCAAAAAATTTACCCTGGATTGAGCTTTTTGAATTCCTTGTCCAATCCCTTGACCACACAATGCTTCGAGAACTTCCTTCAAACCAAGCCGTCTGACCAGATCTTTAGTGACCCAGAATCAAGAACAGCCCGACATTCAAGTTCTCGACCATCCACAGCCAATACCTTGAGGAGTGCAGTACTCAGCAAGATGTTGTTTCTCCGTGAGTTGTTGGGTTTCACTGCTAGGCTCGTTAAGTTTGATGGCATTGTCGATGTTTCTGCTTGTACTGGAGGTAAAGTAGAGCTTGACTTGGTACCCTGATTGTCGATGTGTAATAATGTATTATGCCGTTGCGAACACTTGTTGCAGCCTCGGAGTGAACACCGTTGACTATTGTGGTTCGCCCTCAAACAGTTTTAACACAGATTATTTTTCTTCACAGTCTGGAGACGGACCTTTGGCAGTTGATTCAGGAAAGTTTTGCAAGAATATAGTAGATGCGTTCCTTTGCACACTATGCACGAACTCCCTTTGTATGACGTCACTAGCGAGGCAGGCTTAGTTTGTTTTTGCTTTAGAGATGGCCAGCCCCCTTTAATGAGGTTTTCAGGGCTTTGAAAACGATTCTCCAGAAATGATAGAAAATGCTTCACAGTGCCTAGCTGCCGGGGCTCTGCCAACGATTGCTCATACAACATATGTGTAGTATGGTCCAACCTTTTCACCAGTACATGTAGTAATATTGGATCCCAGGCGTCGATTAAAATGCCTAAATTCTTGAGTCCCAGTAGACATTCATTGATTATGTCATGCAGATTTCTAACTGATGATGCAGACTCAACAGAGCTCGACGGTTGAGAAAGAAGTTTGATGAGAAGATGTGTCACTAGCAACCTTTCGTTGTCATATCCCTATTTAATTATATTCCATGCATCTAAATAATTCTCGCTGGAAACTGGCAAATGCTGCACTAATCGTTTTGCTTTGCCTGATAGATTGCTAAGCAGATAATACATTTTTTGCGCATTTCAGTTGGAGGTAAAAATCATGAAATTGAGTCCACTGCAAGTAATCACCGTCTAAGGTCGGTAGTACGATTTTTGGCAATTGAACTCCGGTATCCTTTGATTGCAGCAGTGGATTTTTGCTTTTCCCTTCAGTGATTCTTATACGTTCTTGCAGTGAAATTATTGTCTCTTGAGTCCAGCAGTGAAGTTCTTGGCAGAGTTCAGGACTGTACTCAAAAGGGCTTCTTTCAGTGATTTGTTCCCATATTGCCTGATCGTTCTCTGCCAGCTCATTCACGTTTCTTTGTAATAAGTTGACCTTAAGTGTGTAGTACCCGGTAGAATGCTCACTACGAGCCTTGTGGTCAATGTCTTGTATGAAATACGTAAGAGGCCTCATTAAGGCCCTTTGCTTCCGGATCATTCTTGGAAGAATACCGCTTTCTTCTTCGTCATCGACTTCGAGTTTGAAGTCTGCATGACGTTCTGGGTTTCTTGTGGCAGATATATGTCCAGATTTGGTTGCAGGTGATGATGGCATTGGGCTGTCGTTCGAAGAAGTTCCCTCTAATTTTCTCCTCGCGTCGTCTAGTGCATGAATGAGGTTCTGGTACACCTTCCAAATTTCATTGTAGTAATAGGTGGCAAAGTACAGATGATCTGGCGCGGTCATTTCAAATGGTTTCAATTGTTCGTGGACTTGATCCAACTCGTACCAGTACCCTTTTGACAAGCCTAGTCTCTTGTCTGTGTACTCCTTTGTTTTTTTGGATACTGAATCCTTCCTGAATTTTAACAGCAGCTGTTTCAGTTTGCTCCCCAGCTCGGATTGTGTAGCCGTCAACTTCTCCATTGTAGGGCTTGATCCAATGCTTCGATTGATTTGCAACGGTAGGCTTCGTTCTGGATCACGTCGGGGTCACCAATGTTTTTGTACTGCGATAAGATATTTTTCTTACTGCCCAATCCACAATTTAGTAATTTACTAAATGTGCCGGAAGCAAGGATATATTTCTAGTGCAGTACTAGAAATATTCTAACTCCATAAAATATATATATTTACCTAGTGATTATAAAGCGACTAGGCACGCATGTAGATTAGGTGTTTAATGCCAGAATGAATGTGTGAAACAGAGGCGAAGTCACCTGTTTAAAGTTTGACCAAAAAGTGTATTTTCTTATATCGACCTATGCTTTTTATAAAATTTTTCTATCACAAATACATATTTAACTGTACAAATATTGTTTGCTCCAGCGTAAAAATACTTAACAATAAAATTCCTTATTCTAAGTTTTCTACTTCAAAATCTATATAAAAAAATTACTTCCTCAATGCAATTCTACACGTTAGATTTCCCATAGAACGCTATACAAAAAAGAACATAAGCTCTGCACGACGTGAATGCATTCATACATACTCTATGTTAATTTCCCGTAAAAAACAGGAAACAAGATATCATTGTTTTTAGACCCCACATATGAACAATGTCAAGTTCATCGTGAAAAACGAAAGCATTAGTTTAGTAGATAGCAATTAGTTCATGTTATGAAATATAGTGCGCAATTGTCTTCGCTTGTTGTAGATTTGTAATGTTGTACATATGAAACCATGCGAGTGAGGATTGTTTCACACGTAAGAAAATGGGTTCATACGGGAAGAAGTACATATGATAGATTTTGATGTAGTTTCTAGGTTTAAAGCGGGTCATGCATATTTATTTTTTTATATTGATGCATTAATGAATTTAATATGAATTTACCTAATGGTTATTTTATTATGTAAGTATACATGCATTAAAATTTAACTTATCAAGCAGGTAATTTATTTGGGTTTTGATACTTTCACTATCGTATACGAACACATTCTTTGGGGAGCACCTTATCCACGGACCTGAGGAAATGGAGGGTGCCATGAGGTCCCCTCCTGGGTTGACAGGTAATAACCCTGGCTGAATCTGGACTACCCTTTAGACAATGAACTGGAATTGATGCTTTGTGCTGGAGAATATGATGGTTTGGATCTAGTTGCTTTGAATGGAAGAACCAAGGCGAAACTTTTGCGTGAACGGTTTCAATTCAATGATCATACCGTCCCCGTCCCGGAAAAACCTTGGTCACGTAAGCAGGCCTCGGAGTTCGTTCCAAGTTCCAACCATTGGGTTGGTGGTGTAGATTTGGTTATGACGGACTCCAAATTAGCGATAGTCTGGCTCTGAGTACTTGTTCCCATACGGACTTGTGCTAAACTTCGCATAGTCTCTATGCTCTGTACATATAACCATGGGACCAAAAAGGTGACAAAACATGAATGGAGATAGCGGCTCCAAGGAGGAACCCAATAAAGCAAAATAACAACAATGACGACGCAACCAGTGACTGCAACCACGATGATCACAGCACAGCGGAAACGGAACTAACGATGATGAATACAATGACAGAGAAGATGGACAAAAAATGGAGAATAGCAGATAGCCTTGTCCAGACTGACCCTCCTGTGGCACTTGGGTGCAGCAACCAATGATGCGAACGTCAGAGCGTCCTAAAAAGGAAAAGCGTGAAATTCTGTAGGATGCACCAGATGTTCAAACGGTGGGAAAAATGTAAGGGAAAGCGAAAATTCGATGATTACTGCTGCAGTCGCTACCAAAGCAAACGAAGCAAGGGTAGTAAATTCCGAAATAATAATGAACCACGCTGAAGTCCAAAAATACAGAAAGGAGTGACCGGACAAAAAAAAAGCGCCAAGGTGTGATTTCATTGATACGGTGAAAACATGACGGAAGAACTGTATTTGGAAACGGAAGCCGAGAATCTTTCTCGAGAAATAAGCTCGCAAAGCACAATTTCCGCCCAGCGACATGGGGGAGATAGTTAAAGGCCAAAGAGGTCCAGAAAGCTGATGAAGAGCAGAAGGCTTAAGAAGAGCGTAGGGCTAAATCTAAAGGGTATGCGCAGATAGCTTCACCACCAAACATAAATAAAAGAATGGCCTCCAGCCCAATCGAGGGAGACGGCAATAAAAGAAGAAAGGAAGAGGCACTTGATGGGCATGGAACACCTGATTAGGGTTTCCAGAGAGTGCTGACGAAAAGGGCGAAGAAAGCCGCAAAGAAACTCCTTCAAAAAGTGCCAGAAAACAAATTTTGCAACAACGTCCAACAAGAAAAAAGACGTGATGCAAAGCAAGAGAGAAAGAAGCCCCGACGAAGACCACGGCAACACCCACTGCTCGTAAAACCCATAGATTTACGATCCTACGCGGAGGTTCTGCTATCAGGGAAAACGTATGGCTTAAAGATACAAACACTGCCATTAAAGGAGTACTACGAACGCGGTCAAGCCACATACTGGGTGAATTTGGAGCTGAGGCCTGCAATAAGGAAACATTTTATGATGCATCAAGGAAATCCTTGGCAAAAGCGCAATTATAGCCTCGCTTGAGCCGACGGCAAGGACCAAAACACTGACTACGTCACATAGAAGAGGCAATCATATGGGAGCTCTCTAGTCCGGGAACGATCAAAGTGAGGCTCAGACCGAAAAACCGCAACGAACAACACCCGGACATGATTGAGTTGACCACAAAAGACGCCGAGTAATTTCTGAATAAGGGCAAAGTAAGAATAGGGTGAGTCGTCTGCAGGATATAGCGAAAAGCAATGCCTCTTCAATATTTCAATGTCTTGGCTATGTCACACTAGTCATGTACGCAAAGGCCCCAATCGGATTTCCTTGTGTTACAAATGCAAATGGGATATTAAAGGAAAGAGTGCACGAAGTAGGCACACTGTATTCTCCAGAAGGACACTGATCCAAGACCGGATCTCGGGTGCGTCTTGGGATCAAGGAAATGTTGGGTTTTCTAGAAAGCCCTAGCCAAGGCAACATCAGAACTTCGATGACCCGCATTTTGCAACTAAACTTACACCGCATTTCAACCACCCAGAATCTGCTTGAGTAGTTTGCGATAGTCATGAAAGCCGACTTTTTGCTACTAAGTGAGCAACACCATGATAAAAGCTCAGCATCAGGGTATCCTGATGAAACTGGTACTGCCACCAGCTGGGCTCGGAACACTGATTTCAAAGCGGAGAGCTGTGGACGTGGGGATAGTTTTGTGAAGTTTCTGTGCTCGCAGACCCTCGGTTTTAGTGTGTACCTTACGCCGGGTAAATCGATATCATCTTTCAAAGCCAAACTTAATATATTGGAGGGCACTGTCTCGAACGCAAATGAAAACGTGCTCATCGGGGGAGACTTCAACGCTAAAGCAATCGAATTGGGCAAAGCTCAAACAGATCCGCGGGGAAAACGAATCCTAGAAATGGTGGCCAGGGTGGCGCTCATCGTACTAAGCACTGGAAATGCACCGAATTTTCAGCGTATTGGCTGTTAAGGAACTTTTCCGGACATGATATTCGCCTGGGGAGTCGTTTGTATGGATAATATACGGAGAATGTTAGAAACTTAGTCAACCAGTGATCATCAATGCATTCTGTTTGAGATCAGTGATGTTGATGAAAAACTGGCAACGCAAGACGTTATGAACTCAACTATGAGCATTATTACGACTGCTTGCAATGCTTCTATGTCCCATTGAAAACCCGGACAAATCCCTGGTGTACTGGTGGTCAAAGCGAAGGGGATATCACAAGTTTTGGCGTGAGGTTCAACGGGCACGGAACCGGCAAGAGGCATGACACCAGCTACTAGCATATAAGTTGGCCAGAAAATTCCTTCGCAAATTGATTAACAACAGGAAGGCTCACTGCTGGCAAGATCTAGTGGACAATATGAACAAGGATCCGTATAACCTTGGCTACAAGCTAGTTATGCGGAAGCTTGGTCCCTTACGGACCCCTTGCATACATGATGCGAAAAAGATGGACGAGATAGTGCAGGCATTCTCCCGTTCATGTTGACGCTGGCCATGGGGAAACAGCAGTTGACTGTCCACTCTTTACGCAGCCGGAACTTAAAGAGGCAGTTTTTAAACTAAAAGCGGCAAACTCCAGGCCGAGATAGTATTCCAGCTGAGGTTTTGCAACTTGTTTATAACTTATCTTAACTTGCTGCTCTGCTTATCCAACGCTTGCCAACGGGACCGGGTTTTACCAATACGATGGAAAGTAGTAAGGCTCATGCTGATTAGCAAGGGGAAGGAAAATCCCTGATTTTTGTCTGCATACGACCCGTTATGCGTGCTAGATACTGCTGGGAAGGTTCTAGAGCAACTCACCAAGGGACGACTCACTGACGCAATTTGTGTTGCTGGGGACTCATCTCCTTGGCAGTACCACTTTAGAGATAGACGTTCCACCATTGATGCGATTGCCGAGGTGGTGAGCATGGTCCGAAAAGCAGAGTTATATAGCCGCACCAAGCAATGGATCGTCTTGCCACTAGATGTTAGGATGCCTTCAACTCCGTTAGATGGGTGGATGTTCTAGATAACCTGAAAACTCCTTTTTAAGCTTCAGAATATCTAATGGAGCTTCTAAAGTACTATCCAAATGACCGAGGCCATAGAAAGATGAAAGTTACATTGCCTATTGTCCACGGATCATTGCTACTTTTCAACCTCCAGAACGTATCTTATGATGGGCTACTGAAGATGCCAGATGAGTCTTGCTGCATCAGCTATGTAGATGATGTTGTGACTCTGGTCATTGGATGCACCGCTAAAAAAGCACAACTGAGGCTAGGTATGCAATGCACTATTGCTAATGCACTATGATTGACTATACGACTACCAACGGATTCAGTTTAGCACTGACAAAAAAAAAGAATCTCCAGAGTAAGGATAATCAGTATAGGCGACATACTATTCGACGTGAAGCGGTGAAGTACCTGGAACTACTGATCGACTCTAAGATGAGATGAACAAATCAGGGCAACAGCTGAGAAGGCTGGTTCAGGAGTATTGCTCTGAGTCGACTTATGGCCAACCTAGGGGACCCGATCCATCCTAATAAGGAGGTTTACTAAAAACGTTTGGCACAGGTGCAGAGAAGAGGAGCACAGAAGATTACATCTTCGTATCCGACAGTCTCTGAATCGGTGGTGAGAGCTATTGTAAACATGTTGCTATCCTCGCTATAGAGCGCCACGCTATTTACTTGCGGCAAAAAGAGGACGCAAGGGAGAAGTACTTACTTAACGCAGCAGTCTTGGGCAAATTTCACGAAAGCAAGGTGCTTCTCCTGGATTCGAGACCGTGGTTAAGTTGAGAAAATGGGGAAACTGACTTCTATCTGGTCAAGTTTTTCAGCGGGCCTGGATGTTTTTGTTCTTATCTACACAAGATTGGTAAGTCATGGTCCTCCGATTGTCGCTTTTTCCCAGGGGAGAAAGACGATGCCTGCCACACATTTTTGGTATGCTCAAAATGGAAGAAGCTGCAACGGGACCTTTCTAGGAAAACAAAAGAGCCCAGGCTAGATAGTTTAGTCATGGTGATGCTTGGATTAGTTGTCAGATTGAACCAGGTGGCACATTATATTCGGGCAGCCCTAAAAGATTAAAGGGACTCACAGCATCTGGGGATGTTTTTTTTTTGTGGTAGGGAGGTGAATGCTATTTATGCACAGAGTGTGGAACTCCCATGCGCGACTGGACTACCCACTAAACACCTCCCCTGTCAACCTGACAACCCAGCCTGGAACCGTTTGACACATTACTTCAGGCCAGGTCTCGTTTTGTTACGCCGTGGAGCACCTTCAAGCTGGGGAATCCCTTTCCTAGCGGGAGGAGAGAGGGGAAGAGGAATTGCCAGAAGAGCGCTCCCCCAGCCCCAGCGCCCCCGGCTGCTGTGAGTCCCTTTTATATTTTAGGACTGCCCGAGCATAATGTGCCACCTGGTTCCATTTGTCAACGGATTCGAGCATCACCGCAACTATATTATCCGGGGTGAGCTCCCCCGTCTCTCTGTTAAGTTCCCTTCGCAGCCTGACCCATTTTGTGCACGCAAAAAATGTGTGACAGGCATTGTCTTCCTCTCATGAGCAAAACCGACAGTCGGGAGACCGTGACTTACCGATCTTGTGTAGGTAAGACTGAAAACACCCGTGCTCGCACAAAAGCTGGGTCGGATAGAAGTCAGTCTCACCATGCCTTCGATATAGCCACGGTGTCACATCCGGGATGAGGCGCGCAGTCCACCTTCCCTTCATGCAATTCACCCAAGAATGCTGCCAATCGTTGAGCGAGCACTGTCTCTTTTCGCGGACAACTGTCTCCCTCGCATCCTCGTTTTGGCGCAGGTAAATAGCGCAGCGCTCTCTAGCAAGGAAGGCGAAAGGTATCACGCCTACAATCACTCTCACGGCCGAGTCGGAGACTGCTGGATATGAATATGCTATTCTCAGTGCTCTTCTTCTCTGTACCCGTGCCAAACGTTTTCGGTATACCTCCTTGCTGAGAGCGTCACCCCATATCTCTGCTCCGTACAGTAGCACTGAACCTACAGCACTCATCAAGAGGCGTCTTCTTGATGGGCTCGGCCCCCTACGTTGGCCATAAGTCGACTCAGAGCCGATATTCCCGAAGCAGCCTTCTCAGCCATTGCTCTGATTTGCTCAGAGAAACTCATTTTCGAGTCGATCAGTAGCCCCAGGTACTTCACCACTGGCTTCGATTCGATTTGTATATCTCCAGTACTGATCATCCTTACTCTAGGGATTCTCTTTTTTGTCAAGATGACCACTGCGGTTTTCTCCAGTGCTAAACTCAGCCCGCGAGCAGTCATCCAGTCCCTCACTCGGCGCATTAGCATACCTAGCCTAAGTTGCGCTTGTTCAACGGTGCGTCCAGCGACAAGAGCCGCAACATCATCCGCATAGCCGACCAAGCGCGACTCATCTGGCATCTCAAGTCTTAGTAGCCCGTCGTAAGACACGTCCCATAGGTCCGGACCAAGGATAGATCCCGGGGCAACACCCGATGTAATTTCCATCCTTTGTTGGCCCTGTGTCGTGTCGCAGAGCAGGCTACAGTCCTTAAGGTAGTTCCTCAAAAGCCACATTAGATATTCTGGAATTTGAAAAGAGTTTTCCAGCGTATCCAGAATATCCACCCATCTAGTGGAGTTGAAGGCATTCCTGACGTCGAGTGACACCAACAGGACGATCCGTCGCTTGGTGCGACTATATGCCTCTGCCTTTTGGACCGCGCTCACCACCTCTGCAATCGCATCAATGGTAGAACGTCCTGCTCTAAAGCCGTACTGCCGAGAAGATAGGTCCCCAGCAGCACGAATCGCGTCAGTGAGTCTTCCCTTGATGAGTTTCTCTAGCACTTTCCCAGCCGTGTCTAGGATGCATAACGGGCGGTACGCAGACGGCGATTCGGGATTTTCCTTCCCCTTGCTGATCAGCAAGAGCCTCGCCACCTTCCATCGTACCGGGAAAACCCCGTTCCGTAGGCAAGCGTTGAATGTGCTGAGCAGCAAGTCAGGACAATGGTGATAGACGAGCCGCAACACCTCAGCTGGAACATCATCTGGACCTGGAGCCTTCCTTGTTTTCAATGAGAGGACTGCCTCCTTCAGCTCCAGCTGTGTGAAGAGTGGGCACTCGACTGCTGTTTCACCATGGACAGCGTCAACATGGACGGGATGGGCGGGGAAGAGTCCCCGAACTATCGCGTCCATCTTTTCCGCGTAATGTATCCAAGGCTTCCGTAGGGCACCAAGTTTCCCCATGACCAGCTTGTAGCCAAGGCCCCACGGATCCTTGTTCACATTGTCCACTAGGTCTTGCCAACAGCGAGCCTTGCTACTGTTGATCAGTTTGCGAAGGCATTTCCTGGCCGACTTATATGTTGCCACCTGCTTGCATGCCTCGTCACGGTTCCGCGTCCGTTGAGCCTTACGTCGAAGCTTGTGAGACTCCCTTCGCTTTTCAGCGATTTCAGTTGACCACCAGTACACTGAGGGCTTGCCGTGCAGGGTTTTTTGACGGGGCATAGAAGCGCAGCAAGCAGTCGTAATGATGCTCATAGTAGAGTTCACCACGTCTTCAGCTGCCAGTTCTGCCGTCCCCTCCGAAGCTCCCTGCAGCGGCTCACCTGCTGTGAGAGCCTTTGCGAACCTCTCGACGTCCATCCTTCCGATGTTCCATCTAGTTGTAGAAGGCCGAGAGCACGGACGTCAGGAGACAACATCACTTATCTCAAGCAGAATGCACTGATGATCACTGGCTGAGTAGTCCTCTAATACTTTCCAATTGTGTATCCTTCGTACTAAGGACTCCGAGGTGATGGTGGATCTGGGAGAACGCTTGTCTCTCAATTCATCTTTTCCTCTCCCTTCTCGCTAGAAAGGGACCTATCTGACCGACTGATATAGGAGCCATTTTAGGCTAGCATGGTCCGTAATGATGGTGAAAGGCAACCTTTTGATATATGCCCTGAATCTCTTCACGCTTTGCACCGCAGGTAAGCATTCCCATTCGATAATGCTATAGTTACGTTGTGCAGCGTTAAGCTTCATCGACATATATGTGATTGTATGCTTCCCACCCTCTTCTAATGCCGACTATACTTGGATCACATTGAATATAGAAGTGCCTTGTAAAATCAGGGTTGGTCACCACTCGAGCGGAAATAAGCAACTGCTTCACATTACTGAAAGCGCTGTTGGTATTAACAGACCACATGAAGTAACTTTCACCCTTAAGCAAGTCCGTTAGGGGAGTAACCGTTACAGATGAAAAGTTGCGAATCAAACGTCTGTACTATCCTCCCATTCCCATGAACCAGCTCATGTCTTTGGCTGTTTAGGGTTCAGGATAGGAAACTATGCCCGAAACCTTCTCCAAGTTAGTCAACAGGTGACTATCAACAGGTGACTATCACCGAACTTGCTCTTTTCAACGTCAAATTGGCGTCCCCGAACAGATTTTTAATAGTACTCAGGAGCTCTAAAGGCTCGTCAAATGTTGAACTCATAACAAGCAGGTCATCTATGTAAGTAAATACCTAGTCCTTCAGCTGATTCGGTATGACCTTATGCATCAAAACACATCGTTTGGAGAGAGTTACATAAACCAAACGGCATGACCTTGAGATAATACAATGGCCTATTAGGAACCGTAAAGGCCATTTTTTTCCTAGTTGCTTCATCCAACGGGATTCGCCAAAAGGCATCCTTCATGTCTAAACTGGTAATGAACCTGGCACTCCGCAACCATGCCAACCAACCTTCAATCAGCGGCAACCTGAACTGTGACCTCGTTGAGGCGTCTAGCGCCAAGACACAAGTCAAGACACAAACGTACCTTACCGGATTTTCTAAAAAGGGTCACCAGAGAGCTCTATGAACTCTGAATTTCCTCTATCACCTCAAAAATAACATACAATTAAGAACGTCATACAAAAATTTCTGTATAAAAGGTGATACAGCATAATGCCGTTGCTTAATGCGTCGCGCAAAACCAGTGTCAATGTGATGAGACACGAGACTGGTCCTACCCAAGCCTTTTGCATTTACTGTTGGTTGACAAAGTCCAGTTGTTGCTGATCTTTTGGAGACAACAGATGGTGCCTACCTGGATTGGCGCGATTTTGAAGAGGTCACAGAAGTCAATTCCAAGAAACATTGCTACGTAAAAGAAGGGATGCCAGGCACCTCATCAACTTGGTGGTGTTGTTGAATTGCACCAATGTGGGGATGTATCCTAAAACTTGATCCTTGTGTCCTTATGCATTTTGAACATTCGTATGCATGGAATGCATATGCAAACCCAAGTCAGACAGTAAGTCCAAGGCTCCAGCTGCAACGATACTGACACTAGCTCCACTATTAAGCAAGTCCGTCAATTTGCGGCCCTTGGTAGAAATTTTTGCGTAGGGCCTATTGTCGCCAGGAGTTGCATAACTTTACGCAGGTATGCTTTAAAAGACGCCTGGTGAAGAAATACCTCCAGGATCTCCGAAAGCGAGTCCGGAAGGGACGTACTCTAAAACAGGCATATGATCCTCCATCATCACCCAGTATTCCATTGTTTTACTCAATATTTTTATTTAAAATGGCAACTATTTTGTTTAAAGATTACATTTAAATTTAAACCATTAAATATAAATAAACTACTACGCTTACTTTGTTAAAGTCTTCTGACGGCTTTAC
Organism: Odontomyia ornata; assembly: GCA_963969285.1. NCBI lineage: Eukaryota > Metazoa > Arthropoda > Insecta > Diptera > Stratiomyidae > Odontomyia > Odontomyia ornata. The sequence continues at coordinate 203,804,498 of OZ017740.1, forward strand.
TAACATTTATTCGGCACTAAGCGCTTTCAATAGGGTCAATGCTTCAAAGAGAACATGTATAAATAAGAGCCGTTCCTGTGAACACAATTAATAAAATGATTAGGCAGTAGTACGGCTCCACCAAAAGGGTTATTGTCTGATATACATACATACATACATTATGTAGAACTATTTTGTAATTCATGAGTAAACTTGATATGTAGTTTATTGTGATGTACTAGGGCAGTAAATGTTTAAATTAAGACCACAGATTACTCATATTCTATTGAAATTGAACTTTTGGTTTTCTTATATTGTATTAAGTTTAAATAGATATCTTCTGAAATTAAACCTGAGTAAAACCACAAATCCAGGGTTAATGGTAAGTTCAAATTACAAGTATACTGGCTCTTTGGAATTTTCGCAGTTTGTTCAAAGCACCTAATGAAATCATGCCCTGCCTCTCAATCAGTTAATAATAACAATCTATAAGTAATCTGTCAAAGTATAGCTTATAAATAATTGAAGCTTTTCTTATCACTCAGTTCTGGTTTTATTGAAATTTTTAGGAAAGATATATAAGTTAAATACCTATTAGATCCTTTTTGATGAATTCTGTACGCTGTTCTTCGATGAAATGTATTCTAAAATTCGAAATTTTTTATTGAACTACCTCATGCGTCACGCAGCAAAAATTTTTGTCTATCATATACATACATTTTTTAAAGATCAAAGTATATCCTTTCCCTTCTACTTTGTGTTGACTATTAATCCTGTTATCGCCGCATTGTTATAAAGGATAATAGTACATGTGTTTTGAAAAATCCAAAACAAGTATTTGCTTTAGAATTTCAATTTAATTATTAACTGCACCGTTACAAATGTAATGCAACATGCGGTAAAAGTATTGCACCAAAATAATAAATTCAGAATAAAATAATTATAAAACATAAAAAAGGGAAATATTTTAAGAACATAGTATATAAGTACTCGATATTGTTCCCTTTTGCTTCGATAACTGCCAGAAACTTGCGGGGGACCGAGTCTACTAATCCTTGTATGTAACTAATAGCACCGATTTCCAAAGTCCAATCTCTTCAAATGTCTCGTCTCGTGTCTTGGTCAATTGTCTATTGTCGATCTACCTGCTGTAAAACCACCTTGATACTCCCCCATAATACTGTTGGCGTATGATCCAATTTTATTTTCTAAGATTTTAGAAAATATTTTGTACGCTGTACAAAGTAATGATATGCCTCTATAATTTACGCACTGTAGCTTATCACCTTTTTTGTAGATCGGGAATATAATCGATTGGCTCCACTCTTTCGGCAATGTTCTTGTTGTCAAATGTGCTTTATGACTTGGTGAATAGCTTTATGAACACTACTGCCACCATATTTGATGCGCTCCACTGGAATCTCTTCGAAGTCCAGCGCTTTATTATTCTTTTGGGCTTTGATGATGGAACAAACTTCATCCAGAGTTGGTGGGGCCCATGGAAACTCTCCGTAGACATAACATTCCAGGGTCCAATGCCATAGAACTTTTTTCGTTTGCGAGATCGTTGCCGTGAGTCCAATCCATTCCGAGGCCCCTTTGCAGGTTTCAAAACATTTTAAGGTTTTCTAGGAACGGGGAGCGAGCCCGTCGCCCAACATATATATATATATATATATATATATATATATATATATATATATATATATATATATATATATATATATATATATATATATATATATATAGTGTATATATATATATATATATATATATATATATATATATATAAATATTATATATATATATATATATATATATATATATATATATATATATATATATATATATATATATATATATATATATATATATATATATATATATATACTACTATAACCAAAAAATAAGGTGACATTTGAATTTAAACTGCGAGCGTCGAAGAATTTGTAGAATTATTGTTTTTAGGCTGGTAGTGCTGTCAGTGACATCTATGTCAAATTCACAAGTCAAAATATTTAACAGAGCTTGAGATACGCGGAACTTAAGGAGAAGTTGGCACAGCAAAATCTGGCTACGCAGGGTACAAAGGCCACACCGATTGCACGCTTGCGTGGCGCAAATTGAATCGGAAAGCGTAAATCTGCATTCGGGCGAGCCCTCAGATGCGGAAAAAGGCACAGAAGGTGGAGAAGTAGAAACATCGAATACGCTGATGCTAATGTTGATGCTGATGCAGCAAAAACAGCGACAACAGTCTTCAAGTTTATCTGCTAAATGAACAGTCATCCAGTTTAACAGCGAAGCTAAACGAACAATCAGCGCAGCTAAATGAACAGTAATTTAATTTAACCGCTAAGCTAAATGAATTATCAGCGAAGCTAAATCTAGTTTAGCTGCGAAGCTAAATGAACAATTAGCGAAGTTGGACCAACAAGCGATCGGAATCAAGGCGGACTTGCGAAAACAGTCAACTGAAATAAAAACCGAGATCGGTAGTCTGAACAAATAAATTAAAGGCGTCGAGCAGAAGGTTTATCAGGTCGAGGAGCGAATCAATCATGAGATCAGCCAGGTCGAGGAGAGAATGAACCATGAGATGGAAAAAATGAAAATGGTTTGGAAGCAGGGAAGGCAGTAGTAACCACCTCCCCAGCCCCGCTTATAACCGCAGCTCAAAGCTCATCCAGAAGTGTGAAAGTACCAATATTTGACGGGCAAATGGTCTGGAGAATTTACGAAACCCAGTTTAAAGCGGCAGCTAGCGCAAATTACTGGAATAAAAAGGAACGAGCAACTGCATTAATTCTTGCTCTAAGAGGCCCAGCTGCCGAGTTTTTGCAGACTATCCCCATTTAGTTGCACTAAAACTCGGCTGCTATAATCAAGCAAATCAATTGTCACAGCTACGGCACCGGGTGCAGAAGTCTGGCGTAACCCTACAGCAGCTAGCCCAAGACATTGAGCGACTGGCACTTTTGGCTAACCCAACTTATGACCCAGAACAGAAGCATTCATCAGTGCATTAAAGGACCAGCAAACGGTTAAGGACGCATTGGCTCATAGTCTGAGCTTCGAGGCAGCAAAAATTGGGACTCGTACAACTATCCAGGTTCGCGAGGTAGCTGCAGACGAGTGCAGGTGTGAGCGCGTGGAAATTTAGCGAGAGCCGCAGGTAAATGGTGCACCTAGATGCTGGAATTGCGGTGAGAAGGGGCACCTGCAAAGAGACTGCAAGAAGTGAAGAAAACCGAGCACTTGTCCAGGGTGTGCAGCTAGGAGAAGATATAGACCGAGTCAGGAGCCCAGAATGGAAGCCCTTCAAACTGAGGGGTCGGGAAACATGTAAGAGCCAACTTCGTGGGGCAGAGGTTGGCTACGAGGATCGACGTCCTCAGCACCACCATCACTGTGTCAAGACTACATCGTGGAGAAGCAGACTTATGCCTTCCGGGTCAAATTGATGGAGGATATTGCACCATAACAATCGACGCTGTTGCAACCCGGTCGATTATCCGACCCGACTTAGTGAGCAAGACCTACTTCACAAGCGCAGAATTTTCTCACTGCGGACAGGTACGGGAGAAAGTGCATCGGTCCATGGAGAGGTAAACCTCGAGATACAGTTGGGAGACCTTGCGTTCCGACATAATTTACCGGTTGCGAACATTATGGATGACCAGGCCCGTGCGCAGGATTTTCGTTTGGGGGGGTTTTGGTTAGAAGAAATAAAAAATATATAGAAAAATATTTTTTTTTTAATGCATACCTCCATTCCCTTTCACCCTCTCCATCACACTTTCTTCGTCGCACAAGGCTCGTGCGGTCCGCTCGTCATATTTCGTCGTTTTTTCAGATGTGCCACCAAGACAATATATAGAACATCGGTATGAGGGGGCACACCAAAAATAAGTGAAGTCATCCTGTTAATCCTGTCTTTTCTAATTCGTGGTCAGCTCTCAGAGGTAAAAAAGGTATAAATTTGACGCAGTCAAAAAAATCTGAGTTAGGGTCAAATGCTCCTTAAGATGCTAGGTTGAAATATACTGTACTGAGATTAAATTGTAAGAGTAGCTGTTTCTTGAAGAATCTCGACGATAGGGTCAAAAAACACTCTAACATACTATGTTGAAATTTCCTGAACTGTAATTCAATCGTTATTCATTAAATGTTCCTTTGTATTTCTTGAAAACCATAAGTGAGCTTGCTTCTTTAACTGATTCAGGCAGATTGTTGTGTGTACGCAAGGCATGATTTGTGGCGTCGTTCTTTAGGCGATCTATTATTGCAAAATGTATTACCAATTGGTTTGTATTTCTAGCACTGTATTCATTCTTTTATGATGCAGGTTTAGATTTAAACACATGAAGATAAACTTAGCTCTCTCCATTACAATGAGTTGGTTAAAATTGAATGCATTCCATGATTGGTACACTAAATTGGTTGGCGTGACTTTTGGGAGATTATGTAGATTTTTATATGCCGTGGTTAATATTCTGGAGGTATTAGTATTTTGCTTTGGTGGATGACTCCAGATTGCCACTCCGCACTGTAATTTCGACAGTAGGAATGCATTTTGTACTAGTAGTTTGATATTCTTGCATAAGCCTTCATATCTTCGTGCCAAGTCAATGATAGGCTCTAATTGCCTCCTTACGTTGTTTATATGCGGGAGCCAGGTTAGACGGTGGTCGATGGTTAGGCCGACCCATGATATTTAAATTCAAGCACGCTTTGTAGGTTTTCACCGTTAATTGTTATGTCAATACGTATGTCATCCTTTTTGTTTTGTTTAATAATAAAATTTTGTCTTTGAAATATTCACCGCTAGTTTATTATCATTATCCATAGATTGTATGTATTCAGATCCTCACTAATGGTGATACCAATCGTATTCTTGTCACGTAACGAGTAAAGAAGTACTGTTTAATCAGCATATAATGTATAATGCCCATTCAGTCTGCGTGTATTCATTTTAAAATGCTACACAAATACATATACATGTGACGATTGTCATGATAAAGATCCTTAAATATTTTAAACATTATTAATTTTAATTAATTCGTCTTTATCCGGGTTAATTTATGTTAACGTCAATCGAAACTTCTACATTACAAAATAAATTCACTTCTCTTTTTTGTTTTTTAAAGTAATCTATGGTTTTGCAAAAACATTTAAATTTATGTCAAGTATTTTGATTTAAACAGAGTCAAACTTTCTAATAAATTTTAAAAAGCCCATTCAAATTTGAGTTATTGATTCAATAATAATTTAATTGCTTTAATTCAAACAAAAACAATGAAATATATGTTCAAAAATAGTAATATTTTTATTTAAATCATTGTAGATCAAAGCAAAATAAAATCTTCTTCGTAGCACTACAGCCCCTCTCGGGCCTTCATCAAATACATTACTGCATATGACAAACGTTCACGGAAAATAATTTTCAATTTTTACTCTTTTAATAAGCTGATGCGCCGAGGTACAGAAAAGAATTCGTTCAGAACTACATCAACGTTTACGCTTATATCACGGTGTATGTTTAGAGAAGCCAAACCGTTTAAACGATCTTCTCTCATTGTTGACCTCAAAAAGGTTTTGAGACGACGTAAAGTCGAAAATGAACGTTCGTTTGATGATGTGGTGACCGGCAATACTGCCATAATTTTTAAAAGTTGGTATACATTTGGAAAAGCATCCTTATTACAAATGTCGAGAGCTTCCAATAAATTAGAAACTGCTTTATCTGCTATGCGGCGTCGCCAAATCTTGACTTCATTGATCCAAATTTCGGATGAGTTGTCGTGCAGAATTGAAATGTATGTTTCAAATAATTTTTTACACGCAACCTCATTTAAACTCTTCATTTTCTCGGGAAACAAACATGAGAAGTTCGACAAAATGTTACGATGTTTTAAAAACCGATCTTCGAGGTGGGTTATGAAGAGATCAAGATATGGAATAAAAATAGACACACGATAGTAATCTTCAACGTTCTCACTAATAATATTGCAGCGTGTGGTTTGACGAGATGTGATTCTGGGTTTCGCAATAGTTATATCATATTTTTCACAAATTGTTTCAACTTTTTGAAAAATTGTGTTGAAACTTTCAACTGCATGTTTTCGACTACAGATGAGTTCGTGCCTCGCGGTGTCAGCTAGTGTGATGGCTTCTGCTAAATCTTGATTTTCCGTCTGCAAGGTTCGGCTCAATGATAAAGTTAAAGAGTGCACTGAATGGAGTACCATAGTGGAAACTTGAAAATTCCCTGTTTTGATTGCAGAAAGCAATTGGAAAGCAGAAGATGAAGTTGCTGCATCTTTCCAAGCTGAGATAATTTCCAAAGCATCAAATATCGCCGGCTGTAAATCACAATATGTCGCTATGCACTCATGCCGTTCCACCAATCTAGTTGCGCAAAACTTTTTGAGTTTTTTTTTCTCTCATCTCCCATATACTCATTCTTTATCAAAGAATCTTGCAGAACAAGCTGTCTTTTTGGAGTGTTAAAAAAATTGTAAATACTTTGAATGCAGCCAAGACAATTTTTAATCGCGGGAATGTCACAAGCTGAACAGACCGCTAGATTGAAACTGTGGGCCGCGCAATGTGAATACAGTGCCAATGGATATATTTTTCTGATATATGCTTGAGCTCCGTGAAACTCTCCACTCATTGTTGCTGCGCCGTCATAACCTTGTCCGAAAAAAAACGTACAATCAATACCAGAAGAGCCGAGAAAATCTAAGATAACTTTCGATAATCCTTCTCCAGTAAAATCGACAGTTGGAATGAAGGATAGAAAATCTTCACGAATCTGAAATTTTCCATCAGATGTGACTAAATATCGAACACAGATTGAAACTTGTTCGATGCCTGAGATGTCTGCACATTCGTCTCCTAAAATCGCAATGCTTCTGAATCATTTACTTGATCAATTATTTGTTTTTGGATCAAAGTATGACATATGACAATTAGCTCGTTCTGTATACGATTACTAATGGACATTGCATTTTTTGAAGAACTTTTCATTAAATTCTTCAGCTCAGCATCACTTTTTGCCCGATATCTCAAGAGGGCACAAAAATTACCGTCGTTGATCTCAAGTTCTTCGGAAGCAATTCTGCCAGTGTCTTTTGAACCACGAAGTGCTAATCCCTGACGTCCACAAAGAATCACAGTTTCGACTATGGGAATCAGCAATTTTCTGCTGTTTTCAATAAAGTGAACTTTTTGTTGACTTAGTTGTAAATCGATTGTTGTGATGTTGCGATCTTGTTTGCCATTTTTCAATTGATGTTTTGTGATAGTCAAGTTGTTGATGTTTTTGAAAAGTTTCTAATGCCTTTTTCCAGTTGTCAAATGGTTGTTACCAATTTTCCGAGGGGTCGATCGTTAACCCCACCATATTGCACTGAAAATTGCACGCAACACTTGCAAAATCCTGCATCCATCATTTTAGAGTATGCCAACCATGAATATTTTAAAAGCCACTTCCTTTGAAATTTAAGATTTCTATCACCGGACGATGGAAATTCATAATTTTCAGGAGAAAACCAAATAAGGTCTTGATCCAAAGCTTTCAAACTGGATGCAGACTTCTTGATATAAAGTCCTATATCCTGAGGTATTAATTGTGGCGAGTCTGATCCAGACAAAGAAATTTCAGCTGTTTGAATATTATCAACAGCAATAGGTTCATGTTCAGCGTTTTTCTGAAAGTATTGCATATAAATTGGTATAAGTAACGAATTCAGTATGTACGCTTATGTATTCGTTTTTATGCTTTCACATTTTTTTATGAATTCATGTTTCCGCGTACACAAACATCGAAACAATTGTCAATCACAGTATTGAAAATTTTGATCTTGAACCAGGACAAAAATTCCAGTCTCTCAGAATCTCTAAAACAGAGACTACAGCCACTCGTTGAAATTAAAATTATTGAAAAGTAATGTAAATTCGATTTTATTCTTTATCTAATCTCCCTTCAAGAGACTTCGAGTCTCCCGATGAATAATATATTATATTTTCAGAGACTCTGAGACACTCTAAAATTACCAAAAGTTATATTGAGAGATTGTAAGCCACGTCAGAGACATTTCTAGAGACTGTGCGAGACTCATGGAGACTCGCAGAGGCTATCAGAGAGTGGAATTTTATCCCGGGAAGCATTTGTTTGAAATACGTACCGGCGTAAATTTTGATGAAGACGGGGTTTGTTTTTCTAAACGCTTCTTCAACGGAGAGTTGGAAGTTACTTGCACCATTTGCTAAATAAAATTCAACAAACAATTACATTATATACAACTTTGCAATTAGTTTGAATGAAATCTTGTCAAAAACAAATATTTAAAAGTTTTTAACTTTTTTTAGAGTAGCTAGTTTTTAGTTAAAATTTTGCGCAAAAGTCTCTCGAAGGATTGAAATAATTTGACTGACAAGCATGTGTCATTACTTGTACAAAATCATGAATTTATGATAGAAAAAATGAAGAAAATTATAAAATGCTAAAATACTAATTGACATATTTTCAAACCTCTAAACTCCGAAATAAATACATTTCAGTTACTAAACTAAGCCCACTAACTTTTCAAATTTAAATACTCGAAAGCTGAAAAAGTAGAGTTTAAACTTTGACCTTTTTTATTTTGGATAATGTATGGCTTAAGCTACGCGAGCACTGGGTCGGTACGGTACGGACTTTTTGATTACAAGGAAAACTGTGGATTGTCCTGTCCCGACCGTAAAAAATTAGTGCATTTTTGTTTTTTTTTAAATACCATCTGTACCGTGCGTGCCGTGCGGTACCGATCCAGTGCGTTTCAGGCCATAAACTGTAGCTTTTACTTACATTATCATTTTCCAGTCGAGGTTTTTTATGGAAAAATTGACGGATATCCATTTTTAAAAGAGTTGTCAGCTGCCACTTCCGCGAAAAGCAAACCGTATTTGATTTGTTGAGAATGCCTTTGAATCAAATTATTCACGCAATTCGGAGAATTGTTTACAGTCACTTGTGAAACAAACACGAATAAATTTATAGTTTTTCTTGCTTTCACATAAACACACTACACAGTTGAATTTGATTTTGTTTTGATTAGCTTTTTGTCCTTTGTCACGCGACTAAAATTTCATATCAATCACAAACCTCTTGCAATAGAAGATCTGTGTGTTGGAACAGAAGAGAGCCAACTGGAGTCAAAATTAAAGTTGTGCATTTTCTATGGGATATTCCGTGCATTTTCTATGGGATGGCATTAGCCCTTTTGTTTATAGTGACTTAAAACTCTTAAGCCCAATGCACAAGCGCTTTTGAACACTGAGTCGCCACAGGGGTGCCGCTGGCAGGGATGTACAAATACGCAGCGCAGTGCTGCTTTAGTTGTTTTTGGCAAACAAGGCAAACGTTGAAGCACTGAATGTACTAAAGGATATCTAATGTACTTTCCGAGTGTCCCATATGCAGCTACGCAACTTTAAAAAATGCACGTGTGTCCCAAGCTTTATTGAGCAGCACAGATGATATGCGTCGATACACCACACATCGCATTCCAAATAGCATTTTTGGGGCCCCTAAGCCAATGAATTATTAAAAAAATAAACTTTTAGGAAAAAAAAGAAAACCGACTTCAAAATGCCCTAAAAAGATTGAAATAAACCTTTAGGAATCGGTGCCAAATCAGTTGTTCCCCTTTTCAATTGGTATATAACTTATTGCCATTGCCCTTTCAAAAACGGAGAAACTGATTTGGCACCGATTCCAAAAGATTTATTTCAATCTTTTTAGGGTATTTTGTAGTCGGTTTTCTTTTTTTCCTATTAGTTTATTTTATTTCACGCTTTTTAGTGACTATCGATCTATAGAAAGTATTCTGGCCAAAATCACCATTATCTATCCTCAAAAGATGTGGAGAAAGATATGGACTCAAAGTATTCAAATTTTTCCATCTAAGCTGTGAAAATCACGAACTTTGACATAACATGTTATCCTACATATTTCCGTTCTCACCGAAATTAGTCCAATCCATACATACATCATTTTTTCAAAGAAATCGCCAAGTAATAAAATGGTCCTTCTTAACCGTAACAATCGTTTACGTTTATTCGATATCCATTGCCTTGGTAAAAGCTTTCATGAAAATTGTGCGATAGTTTAGTGAAAACTCAACTATGTATTTCCATATTCAACTTCAAAGTTAAATACTGTCGTTTCAGGACTCGGTTCCTGTCGATCTTTAATGTTGAAATCACTAATTTTAACTTCCTGAGCGAATTTTGTATAAAATTACCTAGAAAGTAACGAATCAAGTTTCAAATAGAATTAATTCTATAATTTTTAGTCATTCAATCCGTAATATTTCTTACAGGAACCATGCAAATTTTATGTATAACTTCATCTAAGGATGTAAAAAGGATCTCGTAATGCGTTCATTGTCAGCCCGAGGACAAATGTTGATGGGAAAGGACTCATGAAATTTTCCACGAAAAATTTGCTCTTATTCATCTTAATTTGAAGCAATTAAACTACAATGCGAATTCATTTATTGGTTATTTCCGACAGAAATGATTGACACAAATGTACCGTTAACTTTGAAAATTAAGGATACTGATTCCTTTTATCATTCAGGATCAAAAGGTTCCAAAATACTTACAATGTTTCGTACGAAAGTGCACCAAATTCAATTTTTCGGCACCCATAAAACATATTTAACTGTTAATATCTGCAAGCGACTTGAAAAGATTACAATTCTGTGCCGATATATTTTAGTCTAGTATGTTGTCTCTCTTTTGAAACCTTAACAATGAAAATTCTGATATGCGTCGAGCAGTTATGCCGAAAAATCCAGCTGTAAGTCGGAAATTTTCTTATTTTAACGGTAAATGTCCTTTACCATTATTTGATTCGTATGTCCTTAAAATGGGACCCTATAGAAAGTAAGTCCTACGCATTACTGAAAACAGGACTCTTTTATCTGATCCCGTTCAAAAGTTATGCGCCTACATACATAAAAAAAGCAACAAAAAAAATATACGCGACGAACTGATAACCTTCTTACTTTTAGAAGTCGGTTAAAAATGCGTGTATGCCAAACATCATTTGAGTGCAATTGAGATATTTGCCTTTTCAACCAGCTGTGCGATTGGGGTTTATTTATTATTACAGTATATTTATTCTCGAGATTTTATACGGATGAACATAAAATAATCCGCAATAAAATTAACTTGGGTCTTTTGGGGGGGGGGGGGGGGGGGGTTGAACCCCCCAAACCCCCCCCTTGCGCACGGGCCTGTGGATGACTGCATTCTCGGAATAGATTTTCTGCGACCGCATGGAAACACGTTGGAACTGGGCAAACGGGTATTGAAATGGCGATATGTTGAAGTATTGATGGAAGATCCATACATCCAAATTCCCAAGTTCAATGTAGTAGTATGTGCTGACACTGATGTACCGAAATCTTCCGAGAGCATTCATTGGCCAACCTTGATAGTGATTCTGGAGACGGCAGATCTTATCTGATAGAGCTAACCAAGGCGTCTGCATTGCGCAGTTTGATTGTAGGACGAAGCCTTGTAAGATCGATAAGGAACGGATACGCGCTGGTTAGAGTCCTTAACACCGCAGACTCAACCACGAGCATAAAAGCGGGAGAAGTCATCGGCAGCTGCCAGCCTGTTTCCACCATCACCTCTTTGGAAGCCACTCACGACCATCATTGGAAAGGGGGGCAAGACGCAGACAAAGCCCGAGAATCCACGTCTGTAATATTAAAGCAGGTCGAATTGCCAGTGCAGCTATTCCAGCGAGCCTCTGATCTGGTCACCAAGTATAGTGACATCTTCTCAACAAGCCCGCATGACCAAGGCCGAACGAGTATGGTAACTCACGTCATAGATACACAGGGAGCCAGGCCAATTCGATAAGTACCAAGGCGTCTCTCCATAGCCAAACAAGGAGAAATGAGTGCACTGATATCGGACATGGAAAAACAAGGTGTTATCGAACCTTCTGTTAGTCCATGGGCTGCACCAGTAGTTCTAATAAAGAAAAAGGATGGTAACACTCGTTTTTGTGTCGACTATTGGCAGCTTCACGCCGTCACTGAGAGAGAAAGTTACCCGCTTCCACGCATCGACGACATCATGGACACTTTAGCCGACGTAAAATGGTTTTCTACACTCGATCTCAAAAGTGGCTACTGGCACGTAGAAATCGACAAGAAGGACCGAGAGAAGACCGCATTTTCAGTCGGGACCAGATTGTAGCCATTTGCGGTGATGCTTTTTGGGCTTTGCAATGCTCCAGCCACTTTCGAACGCCTGATGAAATACCTGCTACGAGGCTTAACCTGGAAGACATGCTTTGTGTACCTAGATGACATCATTGTTATCGGGAGAACGTTCGAAGAGCATGTGCGGAACTTAGAAGTGATTTTCTCTCAATTGCGACTGGCGAATTTGAAACTAAGTCCCGACAGGTGTACCCTTTTCGCAACTGAAATAAAATACCTGGGATACGTCGTATCAGCAGAAGGGGTCAAACTAGACCCTGGGAAAATTGAAGCTGTGAAAAGCTGGCGAACACCAAGCAACAAGCGCCAACTACGAAGTTTTCTATGTCTGGCGAGCTGCTATCGAAGATGCGTCAAAGACTTTGCCAAAATAGCTAAGTGTCTCCATCAGCTAACCGAGAAAAATCGTCCGTATGTCTAGAATGAACAATGCCAGGTAGCCTTTGAGCCCTTGAAGGAGAAACTGTGTGAATCACCCGTGCTGGCATATCCAAAAACCAGCAAATTGTTTGTAGTTGACACCGATGCGAGCAACGGCAGTATTGGAGCTGTACTCTCCCAGCAGATCGATGGCGAAGAAAGAGTCCTCTCGTATTACAGTCGAGTTATCTCAAAAAGTGAGAGGAATTACTGCATGACCAGGAAGGAGCTATTGGCTATAATAGAGGCCACCAAGCAGTTCCACAAGTACTTATATGGCCATAAATTTGTTCTTCGAACAGACAATGCATCGCTGAGCTGGCTGCTCAGCTTTATTTCAAAAACCCTGAGGGACAAGTTGCGAGATGGATCGAAAGATTGCAGTCATATGCCGACGAAATTGTTCATCGGAAGAGCCCAGTTCATGGAAATACTGACGCCCTATCTCATCGTCCAACTCGCAGCTAACTGCAAGCATTGCCGACGGATTTAGGAAAAGGATCCCCCGTTGATCAGCGATTGATAACAACTGAATTCGATGAAGGTTGGTCACCCGAGGAGATTCGAAATGGCCAGCTAGCCGATGAAGACATCGGACCATTGCTCGTATGGAAGGAGAGAACTGGGCGACCTGAGTGGAAGGACCTTTCGATGCATGATGCCACCCTGAAAAGCTATTGGGCACAATGGAACTCCCTTCAGGTGGAGATTGGCGTACTCAAGCGGATATGGGAAACGGCGGATGGTAGCTCACATAGGATGCAAACTATACTTCCCAAAAGCTGAATCCACGATGTGGTTAAGGAAATGCATGAAGGATCCTCGGGAGGCCACCTTGGTGTTAACAAGACCTTAGCGAAATTGTGGGAAAGGTTTTACTGGCTACACGATCGAGAAGACACAGAGGACTGGTGTCGCAGATGCACGATTTGCGCTTCCGTCAAAGGTCCAAAGCGACGATTGAGAGGACAAATGCAAACCTACAACGTGGGTGTACCGTTTGAAAGGATTGCTGTTGACATCACAGGACCCTTTCCTGAATCCGAATGGGGAAATCGATACACGCTGGTTGTAGCCGATTATTTCAGCAAGTGGCCCGAGATCTACCCCATTTCCAACCAGGAACCAACAACTGTAGCCGAACAGCTAGTGTTAAATTGGGTCTGTAGGTACGGCGTACCTTGTGAACTACATTTGGATCAAGGCCAACACTTTGAGTCACTGGTTTTTGGCAAAATGTGTGAGCTGCTGGGAATACGGAACACGGGGGCAACACCGCTACACTCTCAATCCGATAGAATGGTCGAACGTTTCAACGGCACACTCAATAAACACCTGGCCAAGATGGTTGACGAAAACCAAAAGGACTGGGACCGACACATCCCACTATTTTTGATGGCGTACAGAGCTACCGAACATGCATCGACGGGTCAAGCCCCAGCCAAAATCATCTTTGGAAAGACTATTCGTCTGCCAGCTGATATAAAGTTCGGAACACCCCCTGAGAAATCCCAAACAATCTCGGAGTACGCAAGGGAGCTAAGGCAACGGTTGAACCAGATACATCGGACAGTGTGAAAACGCATCGAATCGGCTACCGATCGCATGAAGGCCAGGTATGATCAAAAGGCGAATTCTGCTGGCTTCCAGCAAGATGGCTTGGTGTGGCTATATAACCCACAACGGCGAAAGGGTAGATCTCCGAAGTTGCAGCATAATTGGGAGGGACCATACCAAGTTACAAAGCGGATCAACGACGCCTTATATCGCATATAGGAACATCATAAGCCGAGAGCCAAAGTGAAACCCGTGCACCTGGACCGTTTTGCCCCATATTACATCCAAGGAGGCTTTACTAT
>OZ017740.1:203831554-204041554 GCA_963969285.1 Odontomyia ornata
AGAAAAACATAGGCAAGAGTGTCAAGAATGGCACCATTTCCTTTGCATTCAATCCTACATCTGGTGTCCTTCTTCTTTTCGCACTGTTTATCAATGATCTTCCCTCTGTAATTTCCTCTTCTTATCTGCTGTATGCTGATGATTTCAAGGTATTCCTTAAAGATTGGCAGCAACTCGAAATTGATCTTTTTAACCTCTATAACTGGTGTCATGTGAACTCCCTTCGTATCAATGTTTCCAAATGTTTTAAAATGACTTTTACTTTGAAAATTGTTCCTTTAACTTTTCATTACACCCTACGTGATGTTTTTCTCTCCTCTGCAGACTCATGTAAAGATCTTTTTTTTTTTTTTTGTGGTAGGGAGGTGAAGGCATTTACGCCCGCCGAGTCTGGCAGTGTGGGACTTCCATGGAGGATACCCTTGGACTACCCACTAAACACCTACCCTGTCAATCTGAGAACCTAGCCTGGAACCGTTTGACACATTACTTCGGGCCAGGTCTCGTTTTGTTATGCCGTGGGGCGCCTTCAAGCTGGAGAGTCCCTTTCCTAGCGGGAGGGGAGAGGGGAAGAGGAAATGCCAGAAGAGCGATCCCCCAGCCCCAACACCCCCGGCTGCTGCGAGTCCCTTTTATCTTTTAGGACTGCCCGAGCATAATGTGCCACCTGGTTCCATTTGTCAACCGATTCGAGCATCACCGCAACTATATTATCCGGGGTGAGCTCTCCCGTCTCCCTGTAGAGTTCCCTTCGTAGCCTGGCCCATTTGGTACACGCAAAATATGTGTGGCAGGCATTGTCCTCCTCTCCTGGGCAAAACCGACAATCGGGAGACCGTGACTTACCGATCTTGTGCAGGTAAGACTGAAAACACCCGTGCCCGCTCAAAAGCTGGGTCAGATAGAAGTCAGTCTCACCATGCCTTCGATTCAGCCACGGTCTCACATCCGGGATGAGGCGCGCAGTCCACCTTTCCTTCGTGCAATTCCTCCAAGACTGCTGCCAATCGTTGAGCGAGCGTTGTTTCTCCTCGCGGACAACCATCTCCCTCGCATCCTCGTTTCGGCGCAGGTAAATAGCGCGGTGCTCTCTAGCAAGGAGGGCGACATGTATCACGCCTGCAATCACTCTCACCGCCGAGTCGGAGACTGTTGGATACGAAAATGCAATTCTCAGTGCTCCTCTTCTCTGTACCTGTGCCAATCGTTTTCGGTATACCTCCTTGTTGAGAGCGTCGCCCCATACCTCTGCTCCGTACAGTAGCACTGACCCTACAGCACTCATCAAGTGGCGTCTTCTTGATGGGCTGGGTCCCCCTACGTTGGCCATAAGTCGACTCAGGGCCGATATTCCCGAAGCAGCCTTCTCAGCCGTTGCCCTGATTTGCTCAGAGAAACTCATCTTCGAGTCGATCAGTAGCCCCAGGTACTTCACCGCTGGCCTCGATTCGATTTGTATATCTCCAATACTGATCATCCTTACTCTAGGGATTCTCTTTTTTGTCAAGATGACCACTTCGGTTTTCTCCAGTGCTAAACTGAGCCCGCGAGCAGTCATCTAGTCCCTCACTCCCTCAACGGTGCGTCCGGCGACCAGAGCCGCAACAACATCCGCACAGCTGACCAAGTGCGACTCATCTGGCATCTCAAGTCTGAGTAGCCCGTCGTAAGACACGTTCCACAGGTTCGGACCAAGGATAGATCCCTGGGCAACACCCGATGTAATTTCCATCCTTCGTTGGCCCTGTGTCGTGTCAGAGAGCAGGCTTCGGTCCTTTAGGTAGTTCCTCAAAAGCCGCATTAGATATTCTGGAACTTGAAAAGAGTTTTCCAGCGTGTCCAGAATATCCACCCATCTAGCGGAGTTGAAGGCATTCCTGACGTCGAGTGTCACCAACAGGACGATCCGTCGCTTGGTGCGACTATATGCCTCTGCCTTTTGGACCGCGTTCACCACCTCTGCAATCGCATCAATGGTAGAACGTTCTGCTCTAAAGCCGTACTACCGAGGAGATAGGTCCCCAGCAGCACAAATCGCGTCAGTGAGTCTTCCCTTGATGAGTTTCTCTAGCACTTGCCCAGCCGTGTCTAGCATGCATAACGGGCGGTATGCAGACGGCGATTCGGGATTTCCCTTCCCCTTGCTGACCAGCACGAGCCTCGCCACCTTCCATCCTACCGGGAAAACCCCATCCCGTAGGCAAGCGTTGAATGTGCTGAGCAGCAAGTCAGGAATCCCTAGAGTAAGGATGATCAGTATTGGAGATATACAGGTCGAATCGAAGCCAGCAGCGGTGAAGTACCTGGGGCTACTGATCGACTCGAAGATGAGTTTCTCTGAGCAAATCAGGGCAACGGCTGAGAAGGCTGCTTCGGGAATATCGGCCCTGAGTCGACTTATGGCAAACGTAGGGGGACCCCTCTTGATGAGTGCTGTAGGGTCAGCGCTACTGTACGGAGCAGAGGTATGGGGTGACGCTCTCAACAAGGAGGTATACCGAAAACGATTGGCACAGGTACAGAGAAGAGGAGCACTGAGAATTGCATCTTCGTTTCCAACAGTCTCCGACTTGGCGGTGAGAGTGATTGCAGGCGTGATACCTGTCGCCCTCCTTGCTAGAGAGCGCCGCGCTATTTACCTGCGCCGAAACGAGGATGCGAGGGACATGGTTGTCCGCGAGGAGAGACAACGCTCGCTCAACGATTGGCAGCAGTCTTGGAGGAATTGTACGAAGGAAAGGTGGACTGCGCGCCTCATCCCGGATGTGAGACCGTGGCTGAATCGAAGGCATGGTGAGACTGACTTCTATCTGACCCAGCTTTTGAGCGGGCACGGGTGTTTTTAGTCTTACCTGCACAAGATCGGTAAGTCACGGTCTCCCGATTGTCGGTTTTGCCCAGGAGAGGAGGACAATGCCTGCCACACATATTTTGCGTGTACCAAATGGGCCAGGCTACCAAGGGAACTCTACAGGGAGACGGGAGAGCTCACCCCGGATAATATAGTTGTGGTGATGCTCGAATCGGTTGACAAATGGAACCAGGAGGCACATTATGCTCGGGCAGTCCTAAAAGATAAAAGGGACTCGCAGCAGCCGGGGGTGTTAGGGCTGGGGGATCGCTTTTCTGCCATTTCCTCTTCCCCTATTCCCTCCCGCTAGGAAAGGGACTCCCCCGCTTGAAGGCGCCCCACGGCGGAACAAAACGAGACCTGGCCCGAAGTAATGTGTCAAACGGTTCCAGGCTAGGTTCTCAGATTGACAGGGGAGGTGTTTAGTGGGTAGTCCAAGGGTATCCTCCATGGGAGTCCCACACTGCCAGACTCGGCGGGCGTAAATGCCTTCACCTCCCTACCACAAAAAAAAAAGAAAAGATCTTTACATGAGTCTGCAGAGGAGAGAAAAACATCACGTAGGGTGTAATGAAAAGTTAAAGGAACAATTTTCAAAGTAAAAGTCATTTTAAAACATTTGGAAACATTGATACGAAGGGAGTTCACATGACACCAGTTATAGAGGTTAAAAAGATCAATTTTGAGTTGCTGCCAATCTTTAAGGAATACCTTGAAATCATCAGCATACAGCAGATAAGAAGAGGAAATTACAGAGGGAAGATCATTGATAAACAGTGCGAAAAGAAGAGGTCCAAGGATTGACCCTTGAAGGACACCAGATGTAGGATTGAATGCAAAGGAAATGGTGCCATTCTTGACACTCTTGCCTATGTTTTTCTGCACTTCGCAGGCAGCCCTCAGTTGTTTGACGATAGTCCCCGCTTTCCGAGTAAGCCGCTCCTCTTCGGCGCGGTCAAGGGCGATTGTGTTATTTGGCGCCACCTCTTGGGAGAGGCCCTCGTTTCCTAGCCCTTTTGCTTCTACCGCTTGGGTCGCGTTTAAAGTGGCGTCGGCCAACGGCAAAACTTCTCCCTCCCCCAGTCTTACACTGGCCTCCGTTGGTGTCGCAGCTTGATCCGGATTGTGTACGTCTTGCACTGGACGCTCCGGGGTGCGTGTAGTCCTTCTACTGCGCCCAAAGGCCGCAATGATGCCAGGCTGCACAACGCACTATGCCTTCTTTCGTTCGTTAGTCCGTCTGTGGTCTGTCTCCGATGATTTAACCTGTGATGTTGACTTTGACAGTGTTTCTGAGGTTTGCTGCCTCCCCCCGCAATCGGTGACTTGCTTTATCGGTGTTCTTGCCAACAGCGGTTTTTGCCTGAAAGGGTTCTCCGTGCTAGCGTCCTGTTTGCTTGTAGTTATATCTGTTACAGAAGCCAAGTTCACCACTTCTATGACATTGCAGTCGCTGGATGACGACGGCCGGGAGCCTGCTCGCTCACTACCCTCTGCCGCCGGTACTGGGGATCCGACCCCCTGCACCGTAATGTAAAGATCTTGTTGTAATATTTGACCCCAAGCTTAAATTTGATGTCCACATTTTTAGCATAATTACCAAGGCATCAAAAGTTTCGGATTTTCTTATGCGGCATTTGTCCACCCGCTTCTTGAGTACTGCTCAGTAGTGTGGTCTCCTAGACATTTATATCTTGTGAACTCACTAGAAGCTGTTCAGCGTAAGTTTACGCGTATTGTGTTTTTCAAATTCAACTTAGCTTATGAGGCTTATGAGCGTCGTCTATCCATACTTCGTTTCCCTTCTTTGTCGACCCGTAGAACCTTCTTAGATCAATGTTTTCTTTATAAGTTGTACCACTAACAAATTGCTTCCACCCTTAGCGCAGACTTGCACTACAGACTGTATGCACATCCTAGTCGGTCTAATCACATTCTCGAGGTTCCGTACGCCCGGACAGATTTATATTTTCACTCAATTATGGCGCGAATCATCAGAATGTATAACAGCCTCGAGCTTGGTTCTCTATCCACGTCCTACTTCGTATTTAAAATTAAACTAAAGACGTTACTTTTTGCAAATAGTGATTAATGTCCCTTATCACTCAATTTTTTCAAACTTTGATCTAGACTCTACCTTCATTTCTTGCATGTTTTAACTAACTTTTTTCTGCTTGATTTGTTGTATTAATTTGTCTTACTCTAAATTATATTTAACTATATTTAATTGTCTAAGTCTATTTTGGAATTGGATTTCTGTCTGTTGAATGGATTTAAATAAATAAATAAATGTTTAAAATAAATGTTTATTCCCTGTCCAGAAAAAAAGTGACAAGGTACAGTGCGAAAATTATAGAGGCATGTCACTACTTTGTACGGCGTTCAAAATATTTTCAAAGATCTTAAAAATCAGATTGAATTATCTGCCAACAATATTATGCGGGAGTATCAAGGTGCTTTTAGAGCAAGTAGATTGACGATGGAAATTGTTCACTATCAAGCAGATACTTGAGAAATGCTGGGGGTTCAACCTAGACTTACACCGAATTTTCGACTCTAAGCGAGCATTTGACAGTATTGGTCATAACGTTTTGTACCAAATAATGCTTCGCTTTGGTATCCCAGCCAAATAAGTCCATCTTATCAAAATGACAATGCCGTCAACCACCTCTCTAGTCCACATCAATAAACAACTCATTGATGCCTTTGACACGAACGTCGAACTGAAACAGGGAGATGGGCTGGCCCCATCAATTTGGCTCTAGAGTACGTTTGAAGTTTTGAGGTTCAAGACCAACTAAAACCATTTGTATATTGTTTGTTAGTTCCTTGCCGTTTGACCAACGTTCAAGAAGGAGTAGGCTATCAGTTTCAAATCGATAATTTTTTTTTTTTTATCTTGAATACCCTCGCATAACTTATGGAGATAGGTAGATAGATATGGATAACTATTTGAATTTGGTTTTGTTAAGTTCTATTGAAAGCATATGAAAATCTGATAACGGTATTCGACATTTATTGTTTATTCTTTCAACAGGGAAACAACAACAGGGTACAATAAATTACATATTTTTACAAAAAAGTTGTGATGGATTTAGTGTCACAATGTTCGATATGCGTTTTGACAAACCCATTACAAAATCATTAAATTTATTGGGCTAACCTTAGACGGTTAGTGTTGAACTCTACTTCCTCTAATCATATTTGAACAAACAAAGCTATTTATTCTGTATATTTTCAAATGGAGAATTATGGATATCAAACCATTCTGACATTTAATGTTAAAAAGAAGAAAACGTTAGGCTTGTGCGCCATTTTATCTACATAACTGCTGATTTAAATTAATAGGATTGTATTCGATAGATAACATAATGAGCTGAAAGGGATCGATTATAATCCATAAATAAACATTGAAGATACCAATAGTAACGTACGAATCACTGAAGCTAAGAAGTAGAATTTTAATACATATATCTCCCTATGATAAACTCTATAATATCGTTGTAAAAACAAAGTTGGATAAGAACAACTTAGGTTAGACATGCTAATGCGCCGAGTGAGAGACTGGATGACTGCTCGTGGGTTCAGTTTAGCACTGGAAAAAACCATAGTGGTCATCTTGAAAAAAAAGAGCATCCCTAGAATAAGAACGATCAGTATTGGAGACATATTAATTGAATCGAAGCCAGCGGAAAAATACTTGAAGCTACTGATTTTCTCTGAGCAAATCAGGGCAATGGCTGAGAAAGCTGCTTTAGGCGTATCGGCTCTGAGTCAAATTATTGTCAATTTAGAGGAGCCCAACACAGCAAGAAGACACCTCTTGATGAGTGCTGTAGGGTCAGTGCCGTAGCACTGACCGCATATGTGTGCTCCGTACAGTATACGGCGCAGACATATGGGGTGACCTGTTCGGAAAGAAGGTATACTGAAAACGATTGGCACAGGTATAGAGAAGAGTAGCACTGTAGATTGCATCTTCATATCCGACAGTCTTTGATTCGGCCGTAAGAGTTATTCCAGGCGTGATACCTGCAGCTCTCCTTGCTACAGAGCCCCACTCTATTTACCTAAGTCAAACCGAGGACGCAAAGCAGGCAGTTGGCCGCAAGGACAGACAGAGCTTACTCAACGATTGGCAGCAGCTTTGGGTGAAAAGCGTGAAGGGAAGATGGACTGTGCACCTCAATGGCTAAACGGAAGGCAAAGTGAGACTGACTTCTATTGATTTAACTTTTGAGTGGGTATGAGTGTTTTCAGTCTTACCTGCACAAGATTGGCAAGTCACGGTCTCTCATTCATCGGTTTTGCCTAGGCGAGTGAAACGATGCCTGCCCCATATTTTAGGCGTGCAGAAGATGGGGCAGCCTACTATGAGACCAGCACAGGTAGAGGCGAGAGCTCTCCTTAGATAGTACAGTAAACGTGATACTTACCATCATGAAGTCCACAAAGAGATTGCGGTAGGAAAAGAAAGGAGTGACCAGACAAACAAAGTTCCATTGTGTTCTAAAAAGAATACAATCTGCATGCGACTAACCAAAATTCAGCAGAGAAATAAAGGCTGGGCTCCTTGAACTAGAGGAGCTCCAAGACCGTATAGAGAATTACCGGAGAGCTGGCTAAAGGGCAAAAAACAGCAGAAGGCCAAAGAAATACTTAGGCCTAAGGTTAAAGGGCACATGCAGATAGCTCCACCATCAAACATCAATAAAAGAATGGCGTCTAGCCCAATCGTAGGTTATCGGAAAGGAGAAGAAAGAAAGAGACATTTGATGGACGCAGAATGCCAGATGAAGGTTTCCAGAGAGTGCTGCCGAAAGGCAAGAAGAAAATCGCAAAGAATGTGCCAGAAAATAAAGTTCGCGTGAACGCTTATCAAGAAAGAACACCTTATTGTTGACCTTACGCGGAGGTGCTGCGGAATATTAGGGGAAATGAAAGGCCTGAAGATACTAACACTGCCATTAAAGCAGTACGACCAATGCAGTTGGGCCACATACTGGTTGAATTCGGAGCAGAGGCCAAAGATAGGGAAGCATTCTGCAACGCAGTAAAGGAAGTCCTCGGTAAAAGCACAACTTTAGTGTCACTCGAGCCGACGGGTGCAATTCCAATAAGAGACTTTGACTGCATCACACATGTAGCCGAGGTAGAAGAGGCCATGACCCGTATCCTGCAGCTAAACCAGTTTGCGAGCTACTTGGAAGTCGACTTTTTGCGGCTGAGTGAGCAGCACCATGATGAAACTTCTGCATCATGTTGTTGCTTACTGGTACTACCGCCATCTGGGTTCGAAATATTGGTTTCCAGGCTGAGAACTGTGGCAATGGGGGTGGTTTCGTACGGGTTCGGTGCTCAGGGATCACATTCTTTAGTGTGTAACTAATGTGACGAGGCATGCAACTAGGTGGCAGCATAAAAGTCGGCAGTACGGCTTTAGAGCAGGACGTTCTACCATTGATGCGATTGCAGAGGTGGTGAACGCGGCCCGAAAGGCAGAGGCATATAGTCACACCAAGCGACGGATCGTCCTGTTGGTGATCCTCGACGTCAGGAATGCCTTCAACTCCGCTAGATCGGTGGATATTCTGGACACGCTGGGAAGCTCTTTTCAAGTTCCAGAATATCTAATGCGGCTTTTGAGGAACTACCTAAAGGACCGAAGCCTGCTCTCTGACACGACACAGGGCCAACGAAGGATGGAAATTACACCGGGTGTTGCCCAGGGATCTACGATTAGTCCGGACCTGTGGAAAGTGTCTTACGATAGGCTACTGAGACTTGAGATGCCAGATGAGTCGCGCTTGGTCGGCTATGTGGATGATGTTGCGGCTCGGGTCGCTGGACGCACCGTTGAACAAGCGCAACTTAGGCTAGGTATACTAATGCGACGAGTGAGGGACTGGATGACTGCCCGCGGGCTCAGTTTAGCACTGGAGAAAACCGAAGTGGTCATCTTGACAAAAAAGAGAATCCCTAGAGTAAGGATGATCAGTATTGGCGACATACGAATCGAATCGAAGCCGTCGGTGAAGTACTGATCGACTCGAAGATGAGTTTTTCTGAGCAAATCAGGGCATCGGTTGAGTCGACTTATGGCCAACGTAGGGGGACCCAGCCCATCAAGAAGGCGCCTTTTGATTAGTGCTGTAGGGTCAGTGCTACTGTACGGAGCAGAGGTATGGGGCGATGCTCTCAGCAAGGAGGTATACCGAAAACGTTTGGCACAGGTACAGAGAAGAGGAGCACTGCGAGTTACATCTTCGTATTCGACAGTCTCTGACTCGGCGGTAAGAGTTATTGCAGGCGTGATACCTATCGCTCTCCTTGCTAGAGAGCCCTGCGCTATTTACCTGCGCCGAAATGAGGATGCGAGGGAGACGGTTGTCCGTGGGGAGATTGCTCTTCTGGCACTTCCTCTTCCCCTCTCCCCTCCTACTTGGAAAGGTGAGCCACTGCAGGGAGCTTCGGAGGGGACGGGAGAACTGGCAGCTCAAGACGTGGTGACCTTAACTATGGGCATTATAACGACTGCTTGCTGCGCTTCTATGCCCCGTCGAAAACCCCTACACGGCAAGCCCCCAGTGTACTGGTGGCCAGCTGAAATTGCTGATAAGTGAACGGTGTGTCGCAAGCTTCGTCACGAGGCTCAACGGGCGCGGAACCGTGACGAGTCAAGCAATTGGGTAGCAGCATATAAGTCGGCCAGGAAATGCCTTCGAAAATTGATCAACAGTAGCAAGGCTCACTGCTGGTAAGAACTAGTAGACAATGTGAATAAGGATCCGTGGGGCCTTGGCTACAAGCTAATTATGTGGAAGTTTGGTGCCCTACGGAAGCCTTGTATATGACGCGGTAAAAATGGATGCGATAGTGCGGGGACTCTTCCCCGCCCATCCCGTCCGTGTTGAAGCTGTCCATGGTGAAACAGCAGTCGAGTGCCCACTCTTCACACAGCTGGAACTGGAGGAGGCAGTCCTCTCATTGAAGGCGAGGAAGGCTCGAGGCTCAGATGGTGTTCTAGCTGAGGCGTTGCGGCTCGTCTATCACCATTGTCCTGACTTGCTGCTCAGCACATTCAACGCTTGCCCACTGGACGGGGTTTTCCCGGTACAATGAAAGGTGGCGAGGCTCGTGCTGATCAGCAAGGGGGAGGGGAATCCCGGATCGCCGTCTGCATACTGCCCGTTATACGTGCTAGACACGGCTGGGAAAGTGCTAGAGAAACTCATCAAGGGAAGACTAACTGACGCGATTCGTGCTGCCGGGGACCTATCTCCTCGGCAGTACGGCTTTAGAGCAGGACGTTCTACCATTGATGCGATTGCAGAGGTGGTGAACGCGGTCCAAAAGGCCGAAGCATATAGTCGCACCAAGCGACGGATCGTCCTGTTGGTGATACTCGACGTCAGGATTACCTTCAACTCCGCTGGATGGGTTGATATTCTGGACACGCTGGAAAACTATTTTCAAGTTCCAGAATATCTAATGCGGCTTTTGAGGAACTACCTAAAGGACCGAAGCCTGCTCTCCGACACGACACAGGGCCAACGAAGGACGGAAATTACATCGGGTGTTGCCCAGGGATCTACGATTAGTCCGGACCTGTGGAAAATGTCTTACGATAGGCTACTGAGACTTGAGATGCCGGATGAGTCGCGCTTGGTCGGCTATGTGGATGATGTTGCGGCTCTGGTCGCTGGACGCGCAGTTGAGCAAGCGCAATTTAGGCTAAGTATGCTAATGTGCCAAGTGAGGGACTGGATGACTGCTCGCTGGCTCAGTTTAGCACTGGAGAAAACCGAAGTGGTCATCTTGACAAAAAAGAGAATCCCTAGACTAAGGATGATCAGTATTGGCGACATACAAATCGAATCGAAGCCATCGGTGAAGTACTTATCGACGTGAAGATGAGTTTCTCTGAGCAAGTCTGGGCAAGGGCTGAGTCGACTTATGGCCAGCGTAGGGGGATCCAGTCCATCAAGAAGACGCCTCTTGATGAGTGCTGTAGGGTCAGTGCTACTGTACGGAGCAGAGGTATGGGGCGACGCTCTCAGCAAGGAAGTATACTGAAAACGATTGGCACAGGTACAGAGAAGAGGAGCACTGCGAGTTACATCTTCGTATTTGACAGTCTCTGACTCGGCGGTAAGAGTTATTGCAGGCGTGATACCTATCGCCCTCCTTGCTAGAGAGCCCTGCGCTATTTACCTGCGCCGAAATGAGGATGCGAGGGAGACGGTTGTCCGTGGGGAGAAACAGCGCTCGCTCAACGATTGGCAGCAGTCTTGGGTAAATTGCGCGAAGGGAAGGTGGACTGTGCGCCTCATCCTGGATGGTAGACCGTGGTTAAATCGAGGGCATGATGAGACTGACTTCTATCTGACCCAGTTTTTGAGTGGGTATGGGTGTTTTCAGTCTTACCTGCACATGATCGGTAAGTTACCGTCCCCCGATTGTCGGTTTTGCCCAGGAGAGGAGGACAATGCCTGCCACATATATTTTGCGTGTACAAAATGGGTCAAGCTGCCAAGGAAACTCTACAGCGAGATGGGAGAACTCGCCCCGGATAATATCGTTGCGGTGATGCTCGAATCGGTTGAAAAATGGAACCAGGAGGCACATTATGCTCGGGAAGTCCTAAAATATATAAGGGACTCACAGCAGCTTGGGGCGCTGGGACTTGGGTATTGCTTTCCTGGCACTTCCTCTTCCCCTCTCCTCTCCCTCTAGGAAAGGGATCCCTCAGCTTGAAGGCGGCTCATGGCGTAACAAAACGAGACTTGGCCCGAAGTAATGTGTCAAACGATTCCAGGCTGGGTTGTCAGGTTGACAGGGGAGGTGTTTAGTGGGTATTCCAGTCGCGCATGGGAGTCCTACACTCTGTGCATAAAATAAATGGCGTTCACCTCCCTACTACAAAAAAAAAAACAATTTAAGACGTATCGCAGTATTATGCTTGGGTATGTACCGCTGGAGGTACTATGTAGATGAATAGTTTTATAGAAGCTCAAGGTGGTTTCAATTTTTTTTCAATTGTTGCAGCTTTACTTTTGTTTGTGTTATACGAAGCAACGACGAATAATATTTATTTGTTAACATTTACTGCATGGCTTTTGTAGTTAAACTTGCAACGATATTGGTTTTGGTTATCCCGGTTAAACTTTTTTTGAAACTTTCCCCAATTCTTTTTTAGGGTTTCGTACTAAAATAGAAAACCCTATTGCAATCACGACCTGTGTCAGTCTCTCCGTCCGTCCGTATGTATGCCACAGCACTTTTTCTCCGAAACTATAGAAGCTGCAGCCATGAAACTTTGTGAAAAGGTCAGAAGTGGTGACTTCTTCAAAGTTTTTGGGTGGAACATTTTTTCAACGGGGTTTAAGGGGGTCTCCTTATATAGAGAGGTGACTCTTTAACTTTTTTTTTCACCGCTGATAGTCAAGTAGGGTGTCACTGAAAAGATCTTAATGATATCTTTGCAAAATATGTCTTCAAATTTTTGTATCAGCACCGTGGGGGCAGGAGAAAGGGAAATGTACGAACTTTTCGGGTACCTCCCCTTGCGATTGGACACCTTTCATCCGAAAAATCTGAAAAATCATGAATGCAAGCCTGGATGAGTACAACAACAACAAATACGTGAGAAGTCGAAACTCACTCAACTTTGTTAGTAATAGTATGATTTATCGATTTTACATTTTCTAAAATACAATCTGAACGGTACCCTTAAATTCAATGAAATTCAGTACATAAATGACTAATTATAAGATTGATCTGCCCTGAATGTTTCATAAGGATCGAATGGTATTTAACGAAGTTATAGCGATTTGAATTTTCCTGTATTAGTATGGAACAATATGCGCTGTATTACTATGGAAACATATGGCTATGAAACAATATGCGCTTTTTACCGACTCAGACACTACAGCTTTGCTAGTATTTGCTTGAAAATTTCAGGAATGATAGTTATCATGAATATCTTTGAGAATTGGTTCAGCTCGTGGTATCAGTAATCATAAAAGAAAATAATGGCTGTTTGAAATGCAACAATCGCATAATTTTGAGTTATTATTCCCCAACTTCAACGTTTAAGGTTCATGCTTTTAACACTTGATTCAATTTAATAAATGACTGAAGATGAGTACCTATAATTAATACTCATAGGTGAAACAAGTCGAGGAGGCAGGAGAGATAGGGCTTTATAACCATTCTTGGGCTGGAAAAAATTTTTCTGATGCCATGAATCGATCATTACAGTACAGGAGAGTGGACCCTGAAAACCAAACGTCGCTGATGTGAGTATCAAATGAAAGATCTTTACGGGAACTTTCCAAAACAGTTCTTGGTTTTTGCTGCAGTAAGGCATAGGGGGGGGGGGGGAATACACGAAAAATCTGTTTTCCCCCCTCGCGATTGGACACCCGTGGTTTGAAAAATCTGAAAAAAATTATCAAGGGACATATTCATGAGTACAATAGCAACAAATACCTCAGAAGTCAAAACTTCTTCAACTTTGTTAATGATACAGGGTTTTCCAATAAGAGGTGTTATTTTGATATTTAAAAAAATGCCATTTTTAATTATAAATGATCAAATGTTTATATCCTTATAAAGGGAAAGGTATGCCATTAATAGTAAGAAATAAAATATTTTACCGATATACTCTGAGAGCATATCATTCATCAGAAGCTGAAACGTTGCCGGGGCGTTTTTTAACCCGAAACTCATAATGTTCTCTGTCAGTAGAAAACGCAGTTTTAGGGATATCATCTTCATGCACTCTACCTGGTGAAAACCTTTTTCCAAGTGAAGGGTCAAAAAACACATGGCCCTACCTAGCTTATCTAATATACAGGGTTTTCCAATAAGAGGTGTTGTTTTGATATTTGAAAAAATGCCATTTTACAATATAAATGATCAAATGTTTATTTCCTTATAAAGAAAAAGGTATGCCGTTAATAATAAAAAATAACATAAGGCAAATTATTACAACTACGCTTACAGGACCATATCCTTTTCATGAAATTTTCCATAATCAAATCGCAAATTGGCTGCCCTATGTCCTCGATAACCTCGCGAATTCCATCTTTGAGGTCTTGAATTGACGCTGGGCTATTGGCGTTGACCTTCTCTTTCACGTGGCTCCAAAGGAAGAAGTCGCAAGGTGTTAAATCACATGATCTCGGTGGCCAATTGTGATCACCTCTTCGAGAGATAACATGGTCCGGAAATTTTTCCGTAAAATATCAATGGTTTCGTTGCTTGTGTGGCACGTAGCGCTGTTTTGTTGAAAGTAAACGTTGTCCAGATCAATATCATCCAATACCAGCCATGAAAAATTATTCATCATCTCTCGATAACGTAATCCATTCACCGTAACTGTTGCTCCAGCCTCATTTTCGAAAAAGTAAGGTCCACTGACTCCACCGGACCAGAAATCCCACCAAATAGTCACACGTTGAGGATAGAGAGGCTTTTCAACAATAACTCTTGGCTTTTCCGAGCCCCAGATGCGACAATTTTGCTTGTTGATGAAGCTACCCAGGTGGAAATGAGCCTCATCACCCAAAATGATTTTTCGATGGAATTCTGGATCATTTTAGTAGCTAAAGAATGTATGTTCTAGGTCACTCTTTTCATACAAATTTCAAATGTTGTCGAGGGTGTGTGTCTTGGATGTCCGTATGTTCCGTTTCATTTCGTTCCCATTTAGAGTGGCATAAGTGGTTGCCTGGGATAGTAAGGTGCGAGTCCGCGATAGATGCGGGTTTCTTGGGTGGTTGCCGGGGAGGATGTGTGTTTTGGATGTCCGTATGTTCCGTTTCATTTCGTTCCTATTTAGAGCAGCATAAGTGGGTGCCTGGGATACTAAGGTGCTAGTCCGAGGTAGGTGTGGATGTCATGGATGGTTGTGGGGAGGATCTGTGTCTAGGGTATGTAGGTGTATGTATCAGATTAGTGTAGGTATAGGCGGATACTAGGGATGAGAAGGTGCGGGTTTAAGGTAAGTAAGAGATCAGTGTCTTGGTTGAGTAGGTAAGCGTTCCGGGTTTTAGTAGCCTCTAGTGGTTAGTAGAACTAGTATTGATGGTTGTGTGCTAGAATAGACATATGTCTTTAGATGACGGGTGCGCTTTCTTAGCCTAAGTAAATGGTGAAACTAGGCATATTGATTATAGTCTAGGATAGGCCCATATTTTCAATCAATAGATTAGAGCTCTAGATTTCTCAGCGGGCATTTATATTGGGTTAATATACAAGTTTGAAATGAATGGGAGCTAGCCTTTGACGCTTTTAGCGATAGATAATTATACTATTCATGGTTGTTATTTCTCTATAGTGGAAGGATTTCTCATACATTCGTTGCTTATAGTCTTTGCATGATTTCGTTATTCATCTTTGGTGGAAGTGTTTCTCGGGTCTTAAACGCTCCTAGTGGTTGATAGTTTTTTACCCATGGTCGTTTTAATGTATATGTTAGGAGGTCCATGTCTAGAGTTGATACCTTGAAGTATTAGGGTTGCTGATCAATTAGGGAAGCTCTGTAGATAGGAGGCGCTCTGGGAGGTTGTTCGCTGGTTGTAGGGCTTGAGATCCTTTAGCGTATGTCACTTATTAAAGGTGTTTGGGGCGAGCGATTAACTTGATCACGTTAGGCGTGCTGGACTTTTGTATGATGCGAGTGGCTGCGTGGTGACGGCGGGCGTTTGTATAGACGGATGACTGCGATACTGATGGATGATGGACGTGCCCGTTAGCGCGTATTCTAAGCCATGAGAATTTACTTCATGGGCGCTTGGATAGGGAACGCGTTGCAGCGATTGGTGTCTTTGTCTGCGTGTGGAAATTGCCGATTTGCTTGATCATGCTAGCCGTGCCGAAAGTTTTTATGATGCGAGTAGTTGTGTGGGATGGAGGGCGCTGTTATAGACGGGTGGCTTTGCATTATGGATGGGTGACGGGCTTGCCTTTCGACGGGTGCTCTAAAGCATGAGAATTTACTTAGTGGGTGCTTGCTTAAGGTACGTTTTGCTCCTCGTTTGATGTCTGTGGTTAAAAATGGACGGTATTGTAGATGTGATGCGCGTTGCTTGTTGGAGGAAGTAATTTGAGGTGTATGTTTCCACCGAGGTGGATGTCATGAGCCGTAGAAATTTGTCTCGTGAGCGTTTGGTTAAGTTTCCGCATTGCTCATCAAAGGGTGCCTGTCTTTAAGTATGGACGGCCTTGTCGGCGATTCGGAATGATTTACGTCGCTTTTTGGAGAATCGTGATTGTGGTGTAGATTTGCTCGGCGGCGAGTTCTGTTAAGCATGGAAATTGACCTCGGGGGATGCGTGGCATGTGCAAGTGATTTTGCTTGTTAAGAGTAGTGTTTCATACGCATAGACTTCCCTGTCGGCACGAGTTTTGGGGCATCGGAATTTACAGCGTGGAAGAGAAGTGGCATGGCATACATTGCATTACAATATAGTTTTGCTTGATGGAGGCGGCTTTTCTTGTTGTGTTGGCCGTGGGCAGCGGGTAACGTGATGCGCGGCATTGAGACGTGTTTTCATAAATGTCCATTCACAGATGCGCCTGTTCTAGTTTGCTGATTATTATTTACATTGATCGTTTTCAGTTTCTTTTTGCTCGGATACGTCGTTTCTTTTTTTTTGTGACTCAGTGCTATTGTATATTATTGCTTTTATCGGTTTCATGTTAATAGTACTTTAAGAATCGTCAACAATGTATTTAATTCGGTTAGACTACTATGTTGATTGTTCAAATCTATGGATGTAGTGAAAGAGATCTTAATGTTTGTTGTGATGCGTTCTTGATATTAAGTATAGTATTAAATTTAAGTTTGCTTGTGGCAGCATTTTGTTTATCTTCATCATCATCGCTTATTTCTTAGAGCAGTTTCTAGACTTCATTCTCTGATTTTACTATTATGTAGAAGTATGGCACTATATTCATTCGTTTTTTTTACTTTGCTATAGGATGCCCATTGGTTTTGTTCAAAAATTCTAATAATTTCTTCCAAGACGAGATGGTGATAATTTTGTTCGTACATCATATGATTTGTCCCTTTTGATAAGTGCTTGGGTCTATTTTTTAGATCACTATGTTGAGATGTTTGTTTTGGGTATCTATTCTAAATTTGAGATTATTTATGGATGTTGTATAGGAAAGATATTACGGTTTATGGCTTCTGGAATGCTACTTTTTTATGATGGATGTAGAAATCATCGTGGTGGTCCTAATGAGTAGGAATATAGACGCATTTTCATTGATAAATTTTGGGTACGTACTGAAAGGAAGAACGTAATATAGAAAAAAATGAATGCGGTAGGTCATCGACATTAGGGGTTTGTTGGTATTATGGTATTATTCTTTGTTTATGCCCATAACGCATGGACAAATATTTTTTAGTCATACTAGCATTATAGGCATGCACTAGATTGAATAAATTTTTATATTTACTCTGAATTAGGTGCTGTTATTGTGGGTCTGCATTATTTAGTTTAGGTAGTTTGATGAGTGTCAGTATAATATAGAGTAAAACTATTATTTTATGCTTGTCTCATATTCTACACAGTATGTATGATTTTTTGACATTTCCGAATTTCTTCAGACATATTTTCATTTAGAACTTGCTGATGTTTTGAGTATGATAATTTTTAATTTGTTATCTTCTTAGGAAAATGATGCATGCTTTGATGATGCCGTTAAGTTGATACTTTTCGGATGCATATTATCGCTTTATTGCTCATACTTTATGTGCTTGTATTAAGCGTAAAGTCACTTCAGCTATATTCATATACATTTTCAATATTTGAGCATTGTAAAATACGTATTTCCTACATTTTAAATATGCTAGATTTATCATCATAGGGATTGTCGGGTATGCTCATTGACATATTCAAGTATTATTTTCACATAAGTAAAATACGAGGTGTGTTCAAAAAATATCGCGAATTTTGTTTTTTTTCAAAAATTATTTATTTATTCATGAATATCTATTTTGTCCCCTTCAAAGTAATCTCCATGAGATATTATACACTTGTGCCAACGGTTTTTCCAATCTTCGAAGCACTTCAAAAAATCATTTTTTTAATCTTGTTCAGCTCCTCCTTCGATGCCGTCTTTATCTCGTCAAGCGTAGCGTAACGTCGTCCTTTCATGGGCCTCTTCAGTTTAGGAAACAAGAAAAAGTCACAGGGGGCCAGATCTGGGGAATACGGTGGCTGCGGCATCATTAGTGTGTTGTTTTTTGCCTGAAAGTAGCGCACAAGCAACGATGTGTGAGCAGGGGCGTTATCGTGGTGCAAAAGCCAATTTTTGTTCTCCCACAAATCCGGGTGTTTCTGGCGGATTACTTCGCGCAAATTGCACATAACTTGCAGGTAATATTCCTTATTGGCCGTTCTTCCCTGTGGCAAGAACTCATGATGCACCACGCCCCTGCAATCGAAGAAAACTGTCAGCAAAACTTTCACATTCTACCGAACTTGGCGCACTTTTTTCGGTCTTGGTTCATGCGGCAGCTTCCATTGAGATGATTGAGCTTTGGTTTCCACGTCATAACCATAAACCCACGATTCGTCACCAGTTATGACCCTCTGGAGCAAATTTGGTTCGTCGCGGACAGAGTTTAACATCTCATTAGCAATGTTCATGCGTTGCTGTTTTTGGTCGCAATTGAGCAATTTTGGTACGAATTTCGCGGCGACCCGTCTCATGCCCAAATCGTTGATAAAAATCGAATGGCACGAGCCAATCGATATGTTTAGGTCCTCAGCAACTTCTCTAACAGTGATTCGACGATTGGCCAATACCATTTTCTCCACTTCATTAATTTTTTCGTCTGTTGTTGAAGTGCTCGGGCGTCCGGCACGCTCTTTGTCGTTCACATCTTCTCGGCCTTCTAAAATCATTTTGTACCACCGATAAACGTTGCTTTGGTCCAAGGTAGCTTCTCCGTATGCCACAGTCAACATTCGGAATGCATCCGCGCACTTAATTTCGTTTTTCACACAAAATTTGATACACGTTCTTTGATCCATTTTTTTGAATAAGTAAAAATGGAAGACGATTGAAAACACGTGCAAGTAAAGCAGCTATCACCAATTAAGTGAACATTCAAAATGGCCGAGCTTGTCGGCGTAAGTGACAGACATGAGTACCAACATAACGCCACAAAAAATCGAAATTCGAATATACGTAACCCGCGAAAATTCAAAATTCGTGATACTTTTTGAACACACCTCGTATATTCTTGTTGAGTTTTTTCTTATCAGAATTTTTTTCTGCTGGATGCTTGGTTTATTTTTTTTAGGTTTGAAGAAGATCTAATTAGTTTTCAACATAAAGGTTATGTTTTGGGTTGGCCCACTGCTACTATAGATCACTTAGGCTAATGTTTACGTAAGATAGTTCGGTATAGATAACGATGTGTGGTAGCATATGAGTTTATGGTAGGCTATTTTTACATCGATCTCATCGTATCTTGTATAGACAAGTAGCATATGTTATGAAGTGTTCATGATAAGGCTGGTCACGAGTCATTGTGGGATGTTAAGATATGATCATTACTTTCAGGAGGTGTTTGTCTGCTGGTAATTTGATGAACAGATGTATACTTGAGTTGAATGAACTCCTGCGGGGTTTTTTTGTCCATCGCTTGATATTTTTGAATGGTAGAATTGAGTGTTTGATATTTGGGAGTATCAAATATGCTAGGAATGTTTAGGTTTTTTTTTTTGGTTTGTTGTTTGAGGTATTTGTTTGTGTTTCTTTCTAATAGAAATAATTTTTTGAGTAATGCTATTTTTTGTTATATATAAATAAATTTTCATACAATTTACAGGACTTCTAATATATGGGTTGATATATTTATTAATTCTATAGCATATTGAACAATTTTCAAGTTAACTTAACCTAGATTTATTCAGCTGCACTATTTCTGCATTAGGACCATACAAATGTATAGTAAGTCCTCTCACGTCTTTTTTTAATGTTTATTATACAATTTATATAGCAATTCAATATCCTCAGCATATAATGGTAGCTTATGTCCCCTTCACTCTAGTGCAAACTGTTGATGTTTCAATTCTAATATCGTTTTGATTGTATTTTATGAGAATAGTATGTTCCTTGATGAATTACTGGTGAGCATTTCCTTAAACTTTTTCATTCTAATAGCGCTGGCCACCAGTTGGCTCTAATTTTGTTTGGACTATTTATACTACCCGATGCTATGAATTATTACTTTATCGTATGTATGCGAGACTGCAGGAGTATGTACTGTTTTATTAGTTTAAAAATATTTCTTGTCTCTTGATCGTATGAATGACAAATGCATGTATCAGTGCCTGATGTCGTATTAGAGTTGGACCATTCACATATTTGGTAGTGTATTCCATGTTTATTAGATACTTTCTCGCCCATTTTACCATATTTAAGCATATAATTCTCGATTCGTATTCGGTGTTCAGGAAAAATATCACGGTACACTTCCATGAAGTATAGGATAACCATTGTAATAGATCTTATCGCGGTGAAAGTGTATTGACCTCTGTTTTCCTAGTTTTCTTGACGTCGTTTACGTTGGTTTGCTGAATTTTAAAAACCTCATAATAATCCGTAGAATTATATGTAGTCTAGTGATAGAAAAAACGACGTGCTGCCTTTACGTTAACATACATTCATGTCCTAGTTTGTACAGTGCAGCTAAAATGAGGGTCTGTTTCTCAATATTAAATTTCAGTATTATATAGAGATTATACTTGATTTCAAAGCCTTTCACAATAGTTTGTAGTTTACCAAGTCTCAATTTCCAATTTCCTAATGAATAATTCCTTTAAGTGAAGTAAAACATTGTTTATAGGGTTTTTAGTATTTTATTTCATCACATGGAAAATTAGATCTTTACATAGTACTGGTATTTCATAAAAAAGCCTAGAGTAGTTTATATTTACAAATGATGTTTGAGTTGGAGTGAAGAAGTCGTTGATATCCAGTTTAAGTACGCTTTTTTCTCTGCATCTTGCACAATATTGGTCATAGTAATCCTTCACACAATCGGTAAGCAAATTGTTGTATTGCATGACAATGTTGAAAAAATCCATCAAGATGAAAAGCGTGAAGAGCTCGGGATGTTTAAGTATTAGTCTCTCTCCTCCAATAGGTATGTAGAAGAGTTCAAGAAGTCCAAGCTGATTTGCAGGGAACCCATCTACTCTATCCTTGAGATCAATGAGGTATTGGCGAAGTGAAGTCCATTGACTGTTATCTAACTCCAACTGATTTTGTCCACTGCATCGGAAGATTATTTTCGCTTGAAATGTCAGCGGGTCAAATCCAAGTATTACTTTGCTTTTGTGGAAGCCTTCATCAAGATAGTATGTATAGTTCAGCAAGAGGTTTTTCTCATAGATTCGCTGTTTCTCTCGATTCTTTTTTAGTTTCTTCTCTTTCTTGTTCACTTTTCTGGCTGAAGTAGCCTTATCAGTCTGGCTGGCCTTTTCATGCTTCTGACTGACTGACGAAGTTACTGGATCTGCTCCGTTCATTTTAAATGACTGCTTCTAGTAGTAAAACTAAAGATGTATATTTGTTACACCAGCATATATATTCACTTCTCTGCATTTACGGATGGAGTGGGGGCAAGTTCAATATGTGTTGATAATTCTATTGCATAAGTACCTTCTGACTCCTTCTGCTCACCAATCAACTCGAGTTGTAGGTGTGAAAGAGAAGGCAACCTTGAGTTCGTCAGGCAATTGGGTCAGCAGGTGCGAAAGAGAAAACATATTGGTGTGAAGTTGACCAAAGTTCAACTGCTGAACAGGCAACTCATGATCGTATCAGACGGCTCAACTGATCGGTGATTGTGGATAACTCTCTTCGCATGATAAAGAGACCAGTCGATCATATGATACTAATACATAGACATTTGATAGCTATTATAATGTACATATGTAGACACATTTGTCCATGATATTTAATCATTTCACAGGTTGTGAGTAATAATGCAGCCTCAAGTCTTCCAAACCATTCAAACATCTTCTGAAAATGGATCAATGACAGATTTTTAGTCAGTTGGAGGTATCAAAATTTTACTCAATTGTTCAATGATAGGGAAAAAAATCGTTCCAGTCATAGCATATCCCAGATAATCCAAAAGGGTTGATCATACATGAGAACGCCAAGATGATTCAATATACTTAATAAGTTCCACTATAAACCCTTAATACATCGACTAAGCTACAGGCTGAACTAATTCATGTTAAGGCCTTAGCGATGGTTTGCATGAAGTAGAGATTTATTCAACAAGTTTGTGCTTTACAAAATGATTCAAATGGCTGATCCATGGGATCATATGATTTTTGGGCATATTGGATGAGTTCACAAGTGTAGCAACATAATTTCAATGCAATGGAACATTATAGTGGACAATAAGGGTCCCATAGGCCGCAAATCCTATGAAGACATGAAAACCTAGAGAACTGAAATCAAATTGCTGTAGAAAGAGGATCCTATAGATTAGATAGACAGAGGTCAAGAGAAAAACTGACGCAGATAAAAAAGAATGGTGACTTGACTCATTCTTATGAAGAATGCATCAGTGTGAAATAAGATCAATTAACTCTCGAGCAAATAACAATGGCTTGCTCCTAATCAAGATTTATTCACCAGAAGAGCAACATAGACGTGAAGATTCTTGTCTGACCCATGTATGCCTACGAATAACTTGGAAGATGATCAACATGCAGTCTTGGTAACCAATAGGCCTAACGTAAATCGTGATGAGCATATGACATTTAAAGTAAATGTAAAAAAAAAGCTGACTGCAACTGTATGGAAAGTAAGAATTTTTTTATGGGTAGATAATTACCAACAATCAAATGAATTTACCGAATGACAGATAGCACGTAAGGTCAAACGCTCAACTTATTAACTAAAGATAGCTATACAGACAGCTAAAGAGATAGCATATCAACTAAGCAGACAGGGCATCAGCTAAAAAGAAAGCTACATAGACCACTTACCAGCTTAATAGACGGGTTTATCAGCTAAACGGTTAGATCAGCAGACAGCATAACAACTAAACAGACAGAGCATCAGCTAAATAGACAGCTGCATAGACAGCATTATACATAAAATAGACAGCTCAACAGCAAAAGTGACAGCTAAATAGACAGCTCAAGAGGATAGCATATCAGCTAAACAGACAGGGAATCGGCTTTAAAGAAAGTATTATACATAAGATAGACAGCTCATAAGCAAAAGTGAGAGCTAAATAGAAAGTTTAACAGATAAAAAGACAGCTAATTAGCCTAGAAGCAATCTATTGTAGCCCAGCAGTACTCCTAAAAATTCTAAAGGAAATACGGAGCAAAGTGTCATTTCCTGTTACTGACTCCTACTCCTGTTAGCTTGGTGGTTCAAATCTTAACTCCATAGCACTTTCTTATCTTTGAATTCAAATCATGAAAGTAAGCAACATTGCAGCATTCAAGGGCTAAACATGTTTACTTATGCAATAGAATTATCAACACATATTGAACTTGCCACCACTCCATCCGTAAATGCAGAGAAGTGAATATATATGCTGGTGTAACAAATATACATCTTTAGTTTTACTACTAGAAGCAGTCATTTAAAATGAACAGAGCAGATCCAGTAACTTCATCAGTCAGTCAGAAGCATGAAAAGGCCAGCCAGACTGATAAGGCTACTTCAGCCAGAAAAGTGAACAAGAAAGAGAAGAAACTAATAAAAAATCGAGAGAAACAGCGAATCTATGAGAAAAACCTCTTGCTGAACTATACATACTATCTTGATGAAGGCTTCCACAAAAGCAAAGTAATACTTCGATTTGACCCGCTGACATTTCAAGCGAAAAAAATCTTCCGATGCAGTGGACAAAATCAGTTGGAGTTAGATAACAGTCAATGGACTTCACTTCGCCAATACCTCATTGATCTCAAGGATAGAGTAGATGGGTTCCCTGCAAATCAGCTTGGACTTCTTGAACTCTTCTACATACCTATTGGAGGAGAGAGACTAATACTTAAACATCCCGAGCTCTTCACGCTTTTCATCTTGATGGATTTTTTCAACATTGTCATGCAATTTGCTTACCGATTGTGTGAAGGATTACTAGGACCAATATTGTGCAAGATGCAGAGAAAAAAGCGTACTTAAACTGGATATCAACGACTTCTTCACTCCAACTCAAACATCATTTGTAAATATAAACTACTCTAGGCTTTTTTATGAAATACCAGTACTATGTAACGATCTAATTTTCCATGTGATGAAATAAAATACTAAAAACCCTATAAACAATGTTTTACTTCACTTAAAGGAATTATTCATTAGGAAATTGGAAATTGAGACTTGGTAAACTACAAACTTTTGTGAAAGGCTTTAAAATCAAGTATAATCTCTATATAATACTGAAATTTAATATTGAGAAACAGACCCTCATCTTAGCTGCACTGTACAAACTAGGACATGAATGTATGTTAACGTAAAGGCAGCACGTCGTTTTTTCTATCACTAGACTACATATAATTCTACGGATTATTATGAGGTTTTTAAAATTCAGCAAACCAACGTAAACGACGTCAAGAAAACTAGGAAAACAGAGGTCAATACACTTTCACCGCGATAAGACCTATTACAATGGTTATCCTATACTTCATGGAAGTGTACCGTGATATTTTTCCTGAACACCGAATACGAATCGAGAATTATATGCTTAAATATGGTAAAATGGGCGAGAAAGTATCTAATAAACATGGAATACACTACCAAATATGTGAATGGTCCAACTCTAATACGACATCAGGCACTGATACATGCATTTGTCATTCATACGATCAAGAGACAAGAAATATTTTTAAACTAATAAAACAGTACATACTCCTGCAGTCTCGCATACATACGATAAAGTAATAATTCATAGCATCGGGTAGTATAAATAGTCCAAACAAAATTAGAGCCAACTGGTGGCCAGCGCTATTAGAATGAAAAAGTTTAAGGAAATACTATACTTAATATCAAGAACGCATCACAACAAACATTAAGATCTCTTTCACTACATCCATAGATTTGAGCAATCAACATAGTAGTCTAACCGAATTAAATACATTGTTGACGATTCTTAAAGTACTATTAACATGAAACCGATAAAAGCAATAATATACAATAGCACTGAGTCACAAAACAAAGAAACGACGTATCCGAGCAAAAAGAAACTGAAAACGATCAATGTAAATAATAATCAGCAAACTAGAACAGGCGCATCTGTGAATGGACATTTATGAAAACACGTCTCAATGCCGCGCATCACGTTACCCGCTGCCCACGGCCAACACAACAAGAAAAGCCGCCTCCATCAAGCAAAACTATATTGTAATGCAATGTATGCCATGCCACTTCTCTTCCACGCTGTAGATTCCGATGCCCCAAACTCGCGCCGACAGGGAAGTCTATGCGTACGAAACACTACTCTTAACAAGCAAAATCACTTGCACATGCCACGCATCCCCCGAGGTCAATTTCCATGCTTAACAGAACTCGCCGCCGAGCAAATCTACACCACAATCACGATTCTCCAAAAAGCGACGTAAATCATTCCGAATCGCCGACAAGGCCGTCCATACTTAAAGACAGGCACCCTTTGATGAGCAATGCGGAAACTTAACCAAACGCTCACGAGACAAAATTCTACGGCTCATGATATCCACCTCGGTGGAAACATACACCTCAAATTACTTCCTCCAACAAGCAACGCGCATCACATCTACAATACCGTCCATTTTTAACCACAGACATCAAACGAGGAGCAAAACGTACCTTAAGCAAGCACCCACTAAGTAAATTCTCATGCTTTAGAGCACCCGTCGAAAGGCAAGCCCGTCACCCATCCATAATGCAAAGCCACCCGTCTATAACAGCGCCCTCCATCCCACACAACTACTCGCATCATAAAAACTTTCGGCACGGCTAGCATGATCAAGCAAATCGGCAATTTCCACACGCAGACAAAGACACCAATCGCTGCAACGCTGCATGAAGTAAATTCCCACGGCTTAGAATACGCGCTGACGGGCACGTCCATCATCCATCAGTATCGCAGTCATCCGTCTATACAAACGCCCGCCGTCACCACGCAGCCACTCGCATCATACAAAAGTCCAGCACGCCTAACGTGATCAAGTTAATCGCTCGCCCCAAACGCCTTTAATAAGTGACATACGCTAAAGGATCTCAAGCCCTACAACCAGCGAACAACCGCCCAGAGCGCCTCCTATCTACAGAGCTTCCCTAATTGATCAGCAACCCTAATACTTCAAGGTATCAACTCTAGACATGGACCTCCTAACATATACATTAAAACGACCATGGGTAAAAAACTATCAACCACTAGGAGCGTTTAAGACCCGAGAAACACTTCCACCAAAGATGAATAACGAAACCATGCAAAGACTATAAGCAACGAATGTATGAGAAATCCTTCCACTATAGAGAAATAACAACCATGAATAGTATAATTATCTATCGCTAAAAGCGTCAAAGGCTAGCTCCCATTCATTTCAAACTTGTATGTTAACCCAATATAAATGCCCGCTGAGAAATCTAGAGCTCTAATCTATTGATTGAAAATATGGGCCTATCCTAGACTATAATCAATATGCCTAGTTTCACCATTTACTTAGGCTAAGAAAGCGCACCCGTCATCTAAAGACATATGTCTATTCTAGCACACAACCATCAATACTAGTTCTACTAACCACTAGAGGCTACTAAAACCCGGAACGCTTACCTACTCAACCAAGACACTGATCTCTTACTTACCTTAAACCCGCACCTTCTCATCCCTAGTATCCGCCTATACCTACACTAATCTGATACATACACCTACATACCCTAGACACAGATCCTCCCCACAACCATCCATGACATCCACACCTACCTCGGACTAGCACCTTAGTATCCCAGGCACCCACTTATGCTGCTCTAAATAGGAACGAAATGAAACGGAACATACGGCCATCCAAAACACACATCCTCCCCGGCAACCACCCAAGAAACCCGCATCTATCGCGGACTCGCACCTTACTATCCCAGGCAACCACTTATGCCACTCTAAATGGGAACGAAATGAAACGGAACATACGGACATCCAAGACACACACCCTCGACAACATTTGAAATTTGTATGAAAAAAGTAGCCTAGAACATACATTCTCTAGCTACTCATTTTCATGCATTTCAAGGAACCAATCAGCAAAGACACGACGTTGTTGATGATTGACCGGCTTGAGTTCTTGTATTAACTGAACTTTATAAGCCTTAAGATCCAAATCTTTATGCAAAATACGGTGTAATAACATTTGTGGAATGCCTAATCCCAAAGAACGACGAAGAATGGGCAAACCTGGGTTTTCTTCAACACTTTCGGCCACAGCAGCAATATTCTCGGCTGTTCTTGAGTGGCGCGCACGGGCTTTATCCTTCATATCTTTAAGTTGTCCCAAGAGCTCGAATTTTTCCACCAATTTCTGTATTGCGGTCCGACAAGGTGCTTAACGACGACCTAAAAATGTTCGAGTTTTACGAACCGCCTCGACCAAATTTTCAGCATTTTTATAGTGAATTTTAATAATTCCAATGCCTTGTTGAAGCGTGTATTGTTCCATCATTATTAATGGTGAGGCATTACCGAAATAGCGGGCTATTCAAAACAACACCTCTTGTTGGAAAACCCTTTAGTATGGTATTCGAATTTCACATTTTCTCCAATAAAATCGTACACAAGGTCTTAATACTCTGTAAGTTTGATGGAATTTGTATAATATTCACGGAAGTTATATCCATTCGAAATTTCTCCAATTACAACAACAATAATACATTATTTTGGTATTTTATGGACCTTCCATCGAATGAGACATGCAGTTTCGATTTGATTTTCTTAAAATTTCAAGGTAAGATCGATGACATAAATGCTTTTGGGATTTCATGATTTGAGTGATTTTTTTTAGTTGAAAATGCTGAAACAATGGATTTTCTTCTAAACCAGCAAATCTCTTTGACATGCTTCTTGACTTTATTCGTAGCTGGGAACTGCATTTTGTAAATTGACTACAAAATCCTTCTAACATGCGCGTATGTCTGGGTACCCAACTTGTTTTTAAATTCAACCAATGGTTTTCGTGTTGAACTGGAATGAGGAAGACATAAACTCTTTGATGATTGATTTCCATTACGATTGCGTTATAGTCGCTATCGTAAAGAAGCGCCATCAGTTTCCATCAAGGACTATTAAAGCGGAATACAAGTCTTGCATCTGCAATGCAGAGGTCTAAATATGAATTTGTCCTAGGGTATATTGGAAGCTCCAACCC
Organism: Odontomyia ornata; assembly: GCA_963969285.1. Taxonomy (NCBI): domain Eukaryota; kingdom Metazoa; phylum Arthropoda; class Insecta; order Diptera; family Stratiomyidae; genus Odontomyia; species Odontomyia ornata. The sequence goes on from OZ017740.1 coordinate 203,859,821, forward strand.
ATATAAATTGCACCTGTATTCAATTTGATTCTTTGTTGTCCTTGATTTCAGGCTGCGCCTTTTGGATTATTGTTGGCTTTCAGCCATGTTGTATGCCGGGCATTCAGGTCACCGATGAGAATATAATAATCATGCAGCCTATTTGATTCGAGTATTTCAAACAAGGAATCGAGCTTCTCCTTGAACTTGAGAACATTTCCACCAGTTGATTAGGCAGAGATAACGAACAGGTTGTCCCTGCTTGGCAGTGAAATTTTTATAACGGACACTTCAAGGAATTCAAAGTTTTTGAATTCATCTTTTTCAATATTTAGGAAACAATCTCCACCATCACCGTTTAGCCTATCATTTCTTAGGGATCGAAATTCTTGAATATCAAAGAGTGCCATAAATTCAGGTGGGTTTCAGTGAGAAACATGATATCAGGCTTTTGTTTAACAATGATTTCAAGGAGATAGTCACGTCAATGTCGAGTAACAATGCAGTTGACGTTGATCGAGATGAGATGAAGTTTACCCGTTGAAACGTGACTAGATAACTGTTTTGAGGCATTTTGGCCTAAATGTTGAAATACGAAATTGATTTTTTGATCTTGCTTATTTATTCTTTCCGAAAGAGATTCAAGCTGTTGGTAAATTTTAAGAAGCTGCTCATGATTGTCACTTACACTATATATTTTATTTACAATGTTGCCTGCTGGTGCTCCAGCAGCAAGTGTAAATGATACTTCGGGCTTGACGTAGTTTGAAGATATGATTCTGTGGTGTACGTGTATTTGTTTTGGCGAAAATTTAACTTATGCATCTTATTATAGATGGCATCATCAATATGATACTGGATGACCAAATATACTGCAGTTAACACAGTATAATTTTTTGGCTCACCGGGCAAATGAATGTTGGCAACCGAATAAAAATCGTTGCCACCTGGAATACTGATTGACTTCAGTTTGTTTGAAGACGCTCCCACCTCACAGCTCTAAAGTTGAAGTACCTTATCTATTGGAAGGCACTTGGACTGCAATCATTTGAAATTTGTACCAATGGTAGCATTTTGCCTTCAATAGTTGATCTCCTCGTAGAACATTTTTTAACACTAATAAATTTGACAGCTGCTGCTGCTTCCTATAACATTTCAAGGAGATCAACGCTATTCTCCCCACAGTTCAGGCCTGTGATTGTTCTCCACATTTGACGTGTTTGTGAACTGGGGAGCTTTTACACTATTTAGAGCATCTTTGGCTAGCTTGAAATCAACTAGTGTTTTATTTTTATTGTGAGTTTATCGACAGTTACTCTCTTTACTTAGAAATCATCGATCCAATTGCCAAACCATATTCCCTCTGCATTGCCTAAAGACATTAACTGCTGGAACTTTTCAAAAGTCTTATTATTTTTAAAAGCAGACGTCTTATCCTTCTCATTTTTTTTAGATTTTGAATGTTCGATAAAGTTATCGCTAGAATCATTAATATTACGTATATTTTTTTGTCAAACCATCTCGGTATCTATATATCGTTATCATCGCAACAAGTACCGCATAGTAGTTTGCGCTGTCTGAGTATGATATTTGCATTATAAATCGTTGTCTTTTTCGCAACTTACGTTGTTAGTTCTTTTGTTTGTTGAGCCTTTTGCGTGGTTACTTTATTTTCGCTGGTCTTATATGTTATGGCTTCTTATTTTCCGGACGTACTTTGTGGCTTAATCACTTTTGTTTTATTGATGTTTGATAATTAACGAATCATTTTTTCAAATTTTGAATTCTCTTCAATGTCTCTGTTAACTCTTTTGTTTTCTCTAGTAACTCTTTCCATATCTTCGCTTAATAGCGTAATACGCTTCCCATGTGCAAGAGATTCTTGTTAGGATTTTCTTTTCATTAGTTGCATTTAAAATGCCTGGGTCCAGCTCGCCCAGCGGTGGGAAGCTGTCGAGCTCCTCCATGCCCCTGGTTTCTTCTTTTAGGTAAATGTCTCGAGAGAAATTTACCTATTGCGGAGAGTATCATATATATATATATATATATATATATATATATATATATATATATATATATATATATATATATATATATATATATATATATATATATATATATATATATACATATATATATATATATATATATATATATATATATATATATATATATATATACATATATATATATATATATATATATATATATATATATAAATATATATATATATATATATATATATATATATATATATATATATATATATATGTATATATGGGATATAACGAAGTTTGTGACCAAGCTAGAGGCTGCAATTTTGCTCCGATTTTCACCAAATTTGCAGGAAAGGTGTATTGGTTTAATATCTCGGTTAAGTTCGTGAACCAGCTATATCGGCCGGGCAAAAACAAAATGGCGGCCATTTTAAGGGAAAAATCGTGATTTCTGTTCTGAGCTCCGATTTAGATGAAATTTGGTACAAAGGTTCACTTATGTATGTGATGAATCTCACAATAAAAATCCAAAGTTGGTCCGGCACAAACAAAATGGCGGCCGCTCAAAGGTCGAAAGACGTGCAAATTTTTTTTGCTGTAATAGTGGTCAAAGCTTTCAACAGATTTTCATGAAATTCAGCAGTTAAATAGAAATCATAAGTATCTAAAGAATTACGTAAAAAAACTGGAGTTCAGGTCACAAAAAACAAAATGGCGGCCAGTTAAAACTGAAAACTTCAAAGGCTTCTAAAAGTCGCAAAAGCATTTTGGTGATCATGCATGTGCAAATTTCAAAATGGCGGCGGTTCAAATATGCGTTTTTTTCAGGTTTATGTGGCGCTCTAGCGGTCACATTTTCCAACGGATTTTGATGAAACTTCAGATTATGAATCTCTGTACTGTATTATGCAGAAAATTACTAAAATTGAATGAAAAATAAAAAAGTCGAAAATTTAAAACCCAATACTTTTAGCTACCATTTTCACTAAAAATTGAATTATTTTGCCCTGTCTAGAGTGAAAATCCGATTTGAACGAGATTTGGCACATTGATTGATGAGGTCCTAGCCCACAAAAATTGAAAATAGTCCAAAATCAAATGCATGCATTCAAAATGGCGGCCCCCAAAGGTCAGGAGGCAAGCGCAATTCGCTATTTTAGTAGCAACTGAAAAAATGAATTTTTTTCATGGAAACGTTTTAAATGACTTATCTTGAACGTATTTATAAATCAGAACATTTTTTAAATATTTTAAAATATCAACAGATTCCGATAAAACTTGAAATTATAAGTTATTAAGGCAAGTTAATTTAATTTAATTATGCAAATCGGATGGCAAATAAAAAATTCGAAAATTTACAGCTTAATATTTTTAGCAGCCGTTTTCAATAAAAATTCAAAATGACGGCCCCTGGTGGTTCAGAAAAGAATCGAAAATGTATATATTAATGGCAATGCAAGTGCTGATTAAACTTTTATGGAAATCTTTTGAAATTAACCATTTGAGCTATTTAAGCCGACAAGTTATCATCTTTGTGTGGTAACCACTGTGAAATGTATAAACAGCAAATGTGAGAAGGCCGAAACGAGTATAAATATGTTTACAACAATTTATCACCCGTCGATTTTCAATATGTGATTCATACGTGTGCAACTCAATTTAGTTAGCAAAATATTTGCGCCTCTATGAAGGATCTCCAAATACAAACGGCGGTAGACCCTTTCTGTTAATAAATTTCCATGTAGTGCTACGAAAATTGCAGTAAGAATTCCAGTAGTAGGCAAGCCAAATTCTTTTTTGAAACCTTACGCTACATACGAGAAATTTACCTTTCCGGCTGGTGGTGCCAACGGGGATTTTTTCAACTAATTGAGAACTCTCTGCAAGTAAAACCTAGATAAATTGTTCAAATAATTCAACGATGTAATAAGTTTTAAAAAATTAATTTCGAAGTTATGTTTAAAAATTATTATAATTTTTAAAAAACTATTGACAGTGGCTTTTAAAAAGATGTCTGTTCGCAACGAATGCTACACGAAGAATGTACTTCTGTCATATTAGTAGCTAGATTAACTTTATTTCATTGGAAAATAAGGTTCAAACTTAGAATTAAGCCAAAAATAATTGTTAAACATATAAACTTAGAAAACCATTTCCTTTCAGGAACCTTGTTAAATCATATTCGCTTGAAAACTGATGAGTCAAGTGATGAAAGTTGGCTCTTAACAGATAATGATGAAGCAACCTTTTTCCTTTTGGATATGCATGCGGACCTAGCAGATCCTCGAGAACAACTGGGAATGGAAATAGAACCAGATGATAACGAAACAGTAACTGACTTTAAACAAAGATTCGGAGAGAAACTTCTATGGGACTCTGGCGTCAATGTTACTGCTTTAGAAGATGAAGATTTGCGTTGTGGAGGACTGGTAACCCGTTCGAATATGTCTGGCAAATATAATTTAAGGTTGAGTGAGCTGGCAGCAGATTGCATGGTACAAAAATGTCGCTTTCGAAAAAATGGCCCTGATGTATGTCCACCAGATTACAAAGAAAGTGATGATACGACCTTTTGGCTTTATTTTCTTTTGAGATTCTTGGCAACAACCATGCTTTCGGCAGGCGTCACAATAATGGATCCTATAGCTCTAACAATGATTGAAAAGTATGGAGGTGACTTTGGACGCGAAAGGCTATTTTCAAGTATAGGAATGGCTATATTTTCACCTATTACTGGCATACTCATAGACTATTCTTCAAGAGGATTGGGTTACACTGACTACTCAGCTGCATTTTACACATACGATTTGCTCCTTATCATTTCAACAATCACAGTCATATTGATGCCTTTAGGAGAAAAATTGCCGGCCGATAATGTTTTCCGAGATTTGTGGAATCTGGTTAAAATGCCTCACGTTATCACGTTCATTCTATTCCTCTTTGCATTAGGCAACTTTTGGGGCTTTATTGAAAGCTTTTTATTTCTATATTTGAAGGAACTAGGAGCGCCTAATTACCTGTTAGGTAAGATAATATTCACATCGACTTACAATCAAATTTACTTTAACTCTCCTTAGGTATAACAATAACCGTTGGGACAGTAAGCAGTATACCTTTTCTCTATGGTGCAGAGCGGATAACAAGAATATTTGGTCACGTGAACTTGATCATCATTGCCTTCTTCTCGCATGCTGGAAGATTAGTCGGCTATTCATTTATTGAGTAAGTATGGTCAAATATGCATATATAGTCCAGGTCTACATTATGATACAAAAAGTCAAAACAAGACATGAAAGAGTTCTAGCCAGACATGCTGTAATTCAGTAATATTCTAACTAGTATGTGAGTTACCCACCGTTTTAAGTTATCATCACGGTAATGGCAGAGACATAATAAACTTCCTTTGCATTTCTTCGTCAATTCCCATCGAAGAATCAAGTCTCCTATGCTTCGACTTAATGGAGTGCAATCTTGGGACGGCCCAAGTTGAAACAAGAGTGGCTATTTTGGACCTGGAGTCCATCAAAATGATCCATATTGAAAAAATAGCTTGCAATTAAATATATCAAGTTTCCTACCCATATTTTTCTAGGAAGCTAGGAAAAGGCACAATCTTTTCTATTATTGGTGTATTTATAAGCTTTCTGAGTGTGCGCTTCTGTTCAGGGTTCTCCATTTATTTCTTTTGTCGACATTAGTAAATACATTACATGCTTGATATAATGTTCGTTACTATCACTGCCCTGATTTTTTCCTTAAAACCGTAACCATTGCATAAACAGTCAAATGTGATATCTCCTCTAGTCATTGTTAAACCAAGCTTATTGCGTTATGGTTTAGAAACCGATTTTGTGTTTTTGTTTATTGTGTTTGGTTTTTCTTCTTCAGCTCGTTTATGATTATTTAAACAAAACAAAATAGTAATAAAAATGTTGATTTGATTGCCGTAACATATTGTATAAAATATGTAACAAATATTTCTAACCTCAAACCTTCATGCGTAATTTTTAGATTTCTCTGGCTTTTGCTTAAAAATTTGGTTTCAGATCCATGGTTAGTAACAAAAACTGAACATAAATTGCCATGAAGAGTATTTACTGATTGCCAGGTTTTCAATTGTCTTTCAAGCTTCTTAACTGCGACATAATTCAGCTGATGCATTTCTTGCCCTACATTTATTCTACATATTGGAGCAAAATGATCTGTTTATCAATATGTAGAGTAAAAGCAGGCTTAAGAAAGTGATTGATAAGGGGTCAGTTTAGGTTCTCGTTACTAAGAATGTTACGCATTATGCGATTATTTTTTGACTTTGTTGTCCAAAAAAGCTACTGGGAAAGCTTCTTATCAGAATTTTGGCTGATTTGACGTCAGCCGTTCTTTTTACATACAAAAGATAAACTGATGTCAAAGTCATAAGCGCTTAATTCAATACTAATTATTATAATTTATGAAAGAATATAAAACAAATTCTAAACAATAAAAATATTCTAACTTCATGGCCCAAATGGCTCTCTAAACTTGTACGTTATCGATTAAAACCATTTAATCACAAAAAAAATAAATAAATACATAAATAAAAACAAAACAATATCAAATTCGAATTTTATGATTCAATATGAAAAAGGAGAAAAAACCAACCAGCACTATTCAAAAATTACTTATAATTTCAACACAATAGTGAACTTTTATCCTTCACCTAATATGCTATAACCTAATTCTAATAAAATTCAAAGAAAAACTTTATCTTATGCTAATACAATGCTAACAAAATATTCCTAACCTAACCGTTAACCATTTCTCTAAGCCTAATATAATAAGCTTATCATATATGTACCTAAATATTGGAGCCTATCTCGAATTTTAACACAAACAAACAGCAACACTACATGTAGCAATGATGAGCTGAAACTCAAAAACTAAGTAACAAAAAACACAAAAACAGAAAAATAAACAGGAATAATTTTGACATTGTCATACAACCACCGATACCTAGATTGCTCCATTCCAGCTCGATCAGCCTCAATAAATCGAGCAAATGAATATCTCCATTGGAATTGTTGGTCTCGTGAACTGAAATTCGGAGAATATTTTATGTTTTTATCCTTAGCCTGTCCATATATATGATATATAATTGGGACGCCATCAGAATCTAAAACATATCGACCCCAAATGAACGAATGCTTCTGGAGGAACGAAGCCAGTAGCGAGGCGAGCCCGCAGGGTGGAACGGCTTTAAAATCCAAGGGCTTTGCTCACAGTTACAGATCTTGCGATATGATTCCGAAAAAGTTTCAATATGAAGATATAAATTGATAAATTTTTCTATTCGATACAAAATGCTTCCAATCAATTCGATACATAGTGCTTCCAATCCAATTAAGATCAATCAAATGCTATGTATATTTTCTGAATAAATAAAAAAAAAAAATCCATTTCAGGCATTCGTCACTACATTTTTCATTTTTCGACAAAAAAACACTCGCGATCCGTAACAAACTTTTCAGTTTGATTAATTATCACATTTGCAACGCTTTTGCACTAGTTTCAACACGGTTTATCTTAAAACAAGTTGGGTAGACAGACCTATGCTCATGTCAGAAGGGTTTTGTACTCAACTTACAAAATGCAGTAACCAGCAACGAATAAAATTAAGAAACATGTCAAAGACGATTTTATTGGGGAAAATGTGAAATTCGAGGATCATACTCTTATTAACAAAGTTGAAAGAGTTTTGATTTCTGAGGTATTTGTTAGAGTTATACCCATAAATATCTCCGTTGATAATTTTTTCAGATTTTTTAGATCACGGGTGTCCATTCGCGAGGGAGGAAACACATTTTTCATGTATTTCCCCCCCTGTGCCCCCACTGAAGCAAAAACGGTCAGTTTAAAAACTGTTTTGAAAAGCTCTCATAGAGAACTTTCAGTTGATACTCATATCGGCTACCTTTCATGAAATTTTTTTCCAGGGGCCACTTCTCTGTACTGTAATCATCGATTCATGGCCTATTTTTTCGAATCCTAGAATGGTTACAAAGCCCTTTTGCTAGGAGCTCTCTCCTGCCTCTTCGACTTGTTTCAATTATATGTACTCATCTTCATGATACCTATCATTCCTGCAATTTTCATGCAAATCCTAGCAAAGCTGTAGTGGGTAAGTCGGTAAAAAGCGCATATGGCTCCATAGCCATATGTTTCCATAGTAATACAGGGCATATTGTTCCATAGTAATACAGGAAAATTCAAATCGCTATAACTTCGTTAAATACAGTTCGATCTTTATGAAACTTTCAGAAAAGATCAATCTTATAAATAGTCATGCTAAATATTATTGAGTTTAAGGGTACCGTTCAGATTTTATTCAAGAAAACATAAAGTCGACAAATCATACTATTACTAACAAAGTTGAGTGAATTTCGACTTCTCATGTATTTGTTGTTGTTGTACTTATTAAGGCCTACATTCATGATTTTTTTTCAGATTTTTCGGATGGAAGGTGTCCTATCGCGAGGGGGGGGGGGGGGGTACGCGAAAAGTTCGTACATTTCCCTTTCCCCTGCCCCCCTCGGTACTTATAAGGCAATTTTAAGACTTGTTTTGAAAAGATCTCATTAAGACCTTTCCAATGACACCCTACTCGACTACCAATGGTGAAAATTTTTTGTTGAGGGGTCACCTCCCTATATTGGGAGACCCCCCTTAAACCCCTTTGAAAAATTTTTCCACCCTTGTACTTTCAAGAAGTCACCACTTCTGACCTTTCCACAAAGTTTCATGGCTGTAGCCTCTATACTTTCGGAGAAAAAGTGCTGTGACATACAGACGGACACAGGTCGTGATTGCAATAGGGTTTTGTATTTTAGTACAAAACCCTAAAAATTATTTTGTGTACGATTTCAAATTAAACTTGATTAGACGTTCCCCATCAATGTTGAATTTTCACAAATCATATGTTTTCAATCATATGGTTGATATTTTGTTGACAACTCGGGGGTTAAGGTACAAGAGGAGTGGGATTTTCATGAGAGCAACTAGAGATAATGATCATATCACCTTGTGGAGTGCCGATACATTCGATCATGACAATGAGATGCTCTAACTATCTCTAAGCGAAGGCCTGAAAAGGGCTGTAGGGCTACAAAGAAGAAGAACTAGAGAGCCACTTTAATGTGTGGATTCTCTAGCGGCGTGAAAGGCAGGAGGATTTCAATTCGCATGCGAGAGGAAGGCATGTATGTAGTAAAAGTACTTCACTCTCGTATGGATGAAAATAAGCTCATTTCGCGTCCATTACTTTATATGTCTTTGGCCATGACTACCTTTTGTGCTTTACTGATCATGATTTTCACATGTTCAGTACAATACAGATACGGATCGAGATGTACACTGCGGCATAGAACCCAAGGTTTAAGTGGAACCCGTTCTAAACTACCCTCACCAGCCATAATGTGGAAATCTTTCCAATTGCGTCCCAGGTATTGACTGCCACACTGCAGCGATGTCGGAAACAAAATTGTTACGCACTTCTGTGCATTGATTTTCATTTGCCAATTCTCGGTGTAGAGCTGTACATCATTAAACATTTTTTGAAGATTGCTCTGAACTATTATAGCTTTTCAGTCTGCCTTATAGATGATCAGATCTTCAGCAAATGCTGCCAATGATCACGTTGGTGAGACGTTAAGATCAAAACCATTCAATACCTTGCGTATGCATATTGGGAAGAGCAGAGGCACAGTAATTGTTCCCTGCTGTAGACCATTCAAGATCTTGAAGTCTCGCATTGTCGTCAGATTTCCATCCATTACAACAAATGGCTCCCCCTTTAACATATTACACATCACAGCGACAAGCTGTCTGGGAAACCAACCCTGGAGGAGTTTAAAAATTTGTCCATCTAACCTCATCATATCAAAGGCTTTCTCCATATCAATGAGACACGCTCCCACACATTCTCTATCATTAAGTTTCCAACAGATGTCTGAGGTTACTTTCGTTATCGTATGTATGGTCGTGTACCTGGCACAAAAACCGAATTGGCAGTTCGGTATCAACTCATATTCCTTAATATGGGCGTTTAATGCTTTGTTTAGTATCACTTCAAATACCTTGCTGATAACAAAAACTGATTTACTTAGCGGTATGTTCTTCAGATATTGAAGGATTATAGATAACATCCGCAACATGATGATATTGAAAATTATATCCAGATATAAACTGGTGTCTTGAAAAGTTGCATTTTATATGTGAATTATGTTTTGAGGGATTCAAAGACGACTTTGAAGATTATATAGAGACTTGGAATTCTGACTCGTAGAGCAATGGAACTATACCATAATGATCTATTACTTAGCATATCGAATGCTCTTCTCATTTTGGCTACTGCTCATTTCTACCTTATTTTTGGGACAATGTAGGAATGGGAAAAGACTTCAGCTAATTTTTGTTACATCTACTTGCCACCTCAAAACCAGTATTTTAAATGCGTTACCATGAAAATTCTATCGAAAGTTTCTTGGCTCTTCGTCTCATTTCCATCTTAACATTTAAATTATTCAACTCACATTCAGGATTGCGACTAATATGTTCGGTCAAATAAGCAAAATATTCTATATTAATATGAATGAAGTTTTGTTGAAGCAAACTCACCCATAAAATAAACAAGTTGGGTAGGCAGAACTACGCTCAGCTTAGAAGAATTTTGTACTTAACTTACAATATGCAGATGTGTGGAATGATTTAATTCAAGTGAAACTTTCATGACATGCACAAAATATATATTCTTGCTTTAAAAGAACTCCATTCTAACCAGCCAACATTCCGGATACTGGAATGCTATTTTATTTTTGTTATTCATATTATTTGAAAATTTAGAGAAGACCCAATCATAAATGTAGTGTCTGGTTCGATGAAAAGACCATGTAGTAGAAAAATCGTATATGATTATTATAATTGGAGGAAATTCAAACCACCATAGCTTCTTTAAATTCTAATGAAACTAATAGATTATAAGGATATTTTAATGAGCTACTAAAGTAGCTGATTCCATCCAACTTAATGATACTAATACAATTTTACTGACGAAAATGCTAAATCTTACTATTATTAGCAAAGTTCAACGAATTTCAACCTCTATGTGATTTGTTATTGGGTGTACCTGCATGATTTATAGGGCTTTGTGAAAGAAATTTTACAAAAACTTACTTGTTTCGCGTTCTGTCTGTCCGTCTATCCGTCCATCTGTCCATCTACACGTCGATCCGTCCGTTAAAGGAAGTTTCTTCAGAAACTATACAAGCAACAAAGCTCAAACTTTGTGGAAAGGTCAGAAGTGGTGGTTTCTCAAAAGTTTAGGTCTAATCAAATATCTCAACATTTTTTCAGAGGGCTCTCCTGTTACAACGAAGTGGCCCTTAACTATTTTTTTCATCAAATGCAGTCGAGCAGGGTATCAATTGAAAGGTCATTTTTTGTATCAAGATTGGATACCTTTGTGCCGAAAAATCTTGAACGAATCATTATGGTAGGTCTTTTTGAGTACAAGGAAAACAGATACCTTAGGAATCGTAATTCACTCAACTCTATTGATAAAAGTATGATTTGGAAATCGCACTTGTGCCCTTAAAACTTCTTAAAATAGTTATGTTCATTGATATAAAACACTTATGCCTAAGAAATTTCATGAAAATCAAATCATAATCAATTGAGTTATCGCCATGTTGAATATGGGGAAAAATAACATCAATTAATTCAATCTTCTCATTTAAAACAGCCGCCATTTTGTTTTACGTTTACTGATGTCTCTAGTTAAAATCCTAAAATCCTCAGAGATACTTATGATACCTATCATTCTTGAAACTTTCATGCAAATCGTAACCATCCCGTAATGTCTGAGATGATAAAAAATGCATGTTGTTCCATAGCCATATGGTTCCATAGTAATACAGCATATATTGTTGCATAGTAACACAGGAAAATTCAAACCACTATAATTTCGTTAAAAACCATTTGATCTTTGTGAAACTTTCATGTCTAATTACTCAGAAAAAGCTTTTTGTGAATCAAATTTCATTGATTTTAAGGGTACTGTTACGGTTTTACTCAAGAACATGTAAAACTGATAACTATTACTAACAAAGTTGAGTGAATTTCGACTTCTCACGTATTTGTTGTTGTTGTACCCATAAAGGCGTACATTCGGGTTTTTTAAAGAAAGGTGTGCAATCGCGAAGGGGCACATGAAAATTTCTTACATTTCCCCTTCCCCTGCCCCCCTCGGTACTGTCAAAGTAATTTGAAGACTTGTTTTTGAAAGATCACATTGGGACTTTTCCAATAACACTCGACTATCAATGGCGAATTTTTTTTGATAGGTCAGCTCCCTACATAGGGTGACCCACTGAAAATCCTCTGAAAAACTTTTTCAATTCAAAACTTTCAAGAAGTCGCCACTCCTGGGCTTTCCACAAAGTTTCATAGCAGTAGCTTCTTCAGTTTAGGAAGAAAACTGCAGTGAAATACAAACCGACGGACGGATGGATTTCAATAGTATTTTGCATTTGCGTCCAAACCGTAACAAGTTGGGTAGTAAAAACTATACTCATGTCAGAAGGGTTTGGTACTTAACATACAATATGCAGACATATATAGGGCTATCCATTTTACGCTTGGTAAAGTAACGCTAAAGAAAAGACATAAAATATTCAGATGGAAACAAAATTATTTATTCAATATAAAGGTTGAACCTTTCTATTATACGTCAAATACAACATCATTCAAATGTCTTACTCGGGACCTATTATAGGCCTCCATCTTTTCGAGGTCATTTTCAATGACTTTTCGGCACATTTCCGTTAATATCTCGGCCATAACTTCACGAATATTGGTTTTCAATTCATCAAGATTTTGAGGATTGTTCGCGTAAACACGATCTTTTGCATAGCCCCATAAAAAGAAAGCCAAAGGTTTTAGGTCACAGGATCCATCCTGTTGGAACCACATGTTCTCAAGATCATAATCTTCTATTTCTCTCCGAAAATAATCGGTTAACATACGTCCATAGCGGTCAGAATTGACTGTAATGGCTCTTCCTTGATTGTTTTCAAAAAATACGGGTCAATAACATCACTAGACTATAATGCACACCAAACGGTCACTTTTTCCGGATTCAAAGGCCTTTCTGCGGTCCCCTAAGGATTTTGAGAGCCCCACATGTGGCAATTCTGTTTATTTACGTAACCACTGAGCGAAAAATGAGCCTCATTACTAAAGAAAATTTTGTTCGAAAAATTGTTATCAATGGCTTGTTGTTCAATCACCCAATTCGCATACATTCTGCGTTGTGTATGGTCTTGATGCTTAAGTTCTTGAGTGAACTGGATTTTGTATGGATGGAAATGCGATTCCAAATGCAAAATCCGCCACAATGAGCCGTAAGACAAGCCCAAATTTTGAGCACGTCGAGAAATCGACAAATTCGGGTCTTCGTCCACACTTTGAGCAACCACAGTGATATTTTCAGCAGAATGAATAGTGCGATAATGCACAGGCCTTGCAATATCAATAACAATACAGTCTCTTCAAATTTTCTCACTGTGTTCGAAATTGTTTCCTGTGTAGGTCGATTATGTAGGCCGTAATCGGCTCGTAAAGCCCTAAATGTTGATACAGCAGTATCACCACTTTTATAATAAAATTTAATAATTTTAACGCATTTTTCGACTATTAAATGATCCATATTTCCAAATGGCAAACTTTTAGCTAAAAAAACATGCTTCGGATGACAAATAATTTTGACAGATGTCAAATGGCAGGGTTATACTTTCCCAACCACGAAATGGATAACCCTGTACATAGAATGATCTGATTCAAGAAAAACTTGAATGACATGCACAACAAATATATTCTTGCTTTACAAGAAAAGGCAGTGTTACTTCATTTTCGCGGCCAACATTTTGTTGCTATATTGCTGAAATCATTGACTAGACCGAATTTTAAATGTCTCTTTCTTATGTTATAGATTTCGTAAAAATAATTCAAAAGTGTAGTGTGTGGTTCGATGGAAAGCCCATTTAATAGAAAAATCGTATATGATTATTGTAATTGGAGAAAATTCAAATGGCATTAACTTCTGTGCATTTCCTTAAGACTTAAAGAATACAAAAAGCTTTTAAAAGGCTACTTAAATATCTACTTTCATCCAATTCGTTCATACTAATACAGTTTTGCTGGCAAAAATATTAAATTTACATATCCTAATATTATTAGCAAAGTGCAATGAATCTCAGCCTTTAAGTTGTTTGTGATTGGATGTACCTCCGTGATTTTTCACCTCCTTTTTTTCGCTGCTCATCTTCAGCTTTTCATGAATAAATTCAATCAATTGTTAAAAGCATGCACCATAAATTTTGAAGTTCGGAAAAATAACACGATTTTGTGCAATATTCTCCTTTAAAACGGCCGCCATTTTATTTACTATTACGGAAGTCACCCGTTGAACAAATTCTCAAAGATATTCATTATGAATGTAATGCCTAAAATGCACATCCTAGCAAGCCCGTAGTGTCTGAGTTGATTGGAAGTGCATATTGTCCCATAGCCATGTATAGTTGCTGCTGTCATACAGGAAGATTTAAACCACTATAGCTTTGTGAAATAAAATTTGATCTTTCTGAAATTTCCAGTTGTGATTAAACTTGTAAATTGGCATATGTGTATTTTGAATTGATGGCCATGCGTCGTCCCTATGGTTTTTTGGTGTCAACCTCACTTTGATCGTGGCCACACTAGGGAACTCCCTTTTGATGGCCTCTTCTACCTCGAGCAGATCCGTGACGCAGTCAATGTTTTATATTTCGATCGTTGGCATCGGCTCGAGCGAGACTATAGTTGCACTTTTGCTGATGAATTTCATAGCTGCGTCGCAAAATGCTTCCTCATTGTCGGCCCCTGCCCCTAATTCGACCAGTATGTGGCCCGAACATGTTGGTCGCACTACTTCACTGGCAGTATTAGTGTCCTTGGGCTTTACGTTTTCCATGATATCCCGCAGAACCTCCGCGTAGGACCGGCCATTTTAGAGTTTTAAGAGCAGTGCCTGCTGCTGAGATCTTCTTCAGGGCTTCTTGCGAACTTTATTTTCTGGCACTTTTTGATGGAGTTTTTTGGCGGATTTCTTAGCTCCTTTTGTCAGCACCCTGAGTTGGCATTCTTTTATCCCGATCAGCTGTGATTGGGCTAGTCACCATTCTTCTATTGATGTTTGGTGGTGGGGCTATCTGCACGTGCCCTTTAGACTTAACCCTTAGCGCTTCTTTAGCCTGCTGGTCCTCTTCACCCTTTAATCAGCTCCTCCGGTGATGCGGTATAGGAGTTCCTCTAGTTTAAAGAGCCCAATCTTTGTTATTTTGCTGATTGTTTTCTTTTCAGAATATCTTCCACTTTTTGGATTTATTTTCAAGTACAGCAATTCCGCCACATTTTCGATGGTGAAGATAGAAGATCCCGCTTTTCCATCGTTTTTTTTTTGTTGCACCCATATGCGGCAGGAATTTCAGTCTGGGCAAGACTGTCTGTTAATCTTTGTTTTCCATCCGTCTTCACTGCCATTATATTCATCGCCGTGCTTGTCATCGTTAGTTCTACTCCCGATGTGCTGTTAACATTGTGGCTGCAGTCATTTGTTGCGTCGTCATTGTTTTTATTTTTGATTTCTTTTTTTGGTTTTTTTTAGTTTTTTAAGGGTTATTGGTTGCTCCAGTTTTCTCGAGTTTCCGCCCTTTTTTTCTTTTTGTGGCAGGGAGGTGAATGCATTAATGCACAGAGTGTGGGACTCCCATGCCCGAAAGAAGGTGACTGGACTACCCACTAAACACCTCCACTGTAAACGTGAGAGCCCAGCCTGGAACTGTTTGACATATAACTTCAGACCAGGTCTCGTTTTGTTACGCCATAAAGCGCCTTCAAGCTGGAGGATCCCTTTCCCAACGGGAGGCGTAGAGGGAATGGCAGACAAGCGATCCCTCAGCCCCAACATCCCCGGCTGCTGTGAGTCCTTTTTAAATGTCGACCAATTCGAGCATCACCACGATTATATTATCCAGGGTGAGCTTTCCCGTCTCCCCGTAGACCAATTTTTGCACGCAAAAAATGTGTAGCAGGCATTGTCCTCCTCTCCTGGGCAATACGGACAATCGGGAAATCGGGACTTTCCAATCTTGTGCAGGTAGGGCTGAAAACACCCATTCCTGCTCAAAAGCTGGGCCAGATAGAAGTCAGTCTCACCATGCCTTCGATTCAGTCACGGTCTCACATCCGGAATGAGCCACGTAGTCCACCTTCCCTTCGTGCGTGAATTGCACGAAGGGAAGGTGGACTACTGCTGCCAATCATTAAGAGAGCGCTATCTCTCCTCGCGGACAACCATCTCCCTTGCATCCTTGTTTCGACGCAGGTGAAAAGCGTGACACTCTCTAGCAAGGAGGGCGACAGATATCACGCCTGCAATAACTCTCACCACCGAATCAGAGACTGTCGGATACGAATATACAAGCCTCCGTGCTCCTCTTCTCTATACCTGTGCCAAACATTTCCGGTATACATCCTTGCTGAGAGCGTTACCCGATGCTTCTGCTCCATACACTAACACTGACCCTACAGCACTCATCAAGAGGCGTCTTCTTGATGGGTTGGGTCACCCTACGTTGGCGATAAGTCGATTCCGAGCCGATACTCCTGAAGCAGCTTTCTCGGCCGTTGCCCTGATTTGCTCAGAGAAACTCATCTGAGAGTCGATCAGTAGCCCCAGGTACCTCACCGATGGCTTTGATTCGATTTGTATACCTCCAATACTGATCATCCTTACACTAGGGATTCTCTTTTTTGTCAAGATGACCACTTCGGTTTTCTCCAGTGCTTAACTGTGCCCGCGAGCAGTCATCCAGTCCCTCACTCGGCGCATTAGCATACCTAGCCTAAGTTGTGCCTATTCAACGGTGCGTCTAGCGACCAGAGCCGCAACATCATCCGCATAGCTGACAAAGCGCGACTCATCTGGCATCTCAAGTCTTAGTAGCCCATCGTAAGACACGTTTCATAGGTTCGGACAATGAATAGATCTTCGGGCAACACCCGATGTAATTTCCATCCTTCGTTGGCCCTGTGTCGTGTCGTAGAGCAGGCTTCAGTCCTTTAGGTAGTTCCTCAAAAGCCGCATTAGATATTCTGGAACTTGAAAAGAGTTTTCCAGCGTGTCCAGAATATTCACCCATCTAGTGGAGTTGAAGGTGTTCCTGACGTCGAGTGTCACCAACAGAACGATCCATCGCTTGGTGCGACTATATGCCTCTGCCTTTTGGACCGCGCTCACCACCTCTGTAATCGCATCAATGGTAGAACGCCTTGCTCTAAAGCCGTACTGCCGAGGAGATAGGTCCCAAGCAGCACGAGTCGCGTCAGTGAGTCTTCCCTTGATGAGTTTCTCTAGCACTTTCCCAGCCGTGTCTCACATGCCTAGCGGGCGCTATGCAGACAGCGAGTCGAGATTTCCCTTCACTTTGCTGATCGGCATGAGCCTCGCCACCTTCCATCGTATCGGGAAAACCCCGTCCCGAAGGCAAACGTTGAATGTACTGAGCAGCAAGTCAGGACAATGGTGATAGACAAGCCGCAACACCTCAGCTGGAATACCATCTGGACCTGGAGCCTTCCTCCCTTTCAACAAAAGGACTGCCTCTTCCAGTTCCGGCTGTGTGAAGAGTGGGCACTCGACTGCTGTTTCACCATGGACAGCCTACGGATCCTTGTTCACATTGTCCACTAGATCTTGCCAGCAGCGAGCCTTGCTGTTGTTGATCAATTCACGAAGGCATTTCCTGGCCGACTTATATGCTGCTGCGCGGTTGCTTGCCCCGTCCCGGCTCCATGCTCGTTGAGCCTCACGCCGAAGCTTGTGACACTCCCTTCACTTTTCAGTGATTTCAGTTGACCACCAGTACACTGGGGGCTTGCCGTGCCGGAGTTTTCATCGGGGCATAGAAGCTTTACAAGCATTCGTGATGATGCTCATAGTTAAGTTCACCACGTCTGAAGCTGGCAGTTTTTTCGTCCCCTCCGAAGCCCCCTGCAGTAGTATACTTGCTGTAAGAACCTCGACGAACCTCTCGTTATCCATCGGTCCGATGTTACATCCAATTGGAGAAAGCCGAGAGTACGGACATCGGGATACTGATGATTACTGGCTGAGTAGTCCTTTAATACGCTCCAGCTGTGCATCTTCCTTACTAAGGACGCCGAGGCAAATGTCACGTCCGGTATGGTTCCTTCACAGCCAATACGGTGGAAGGTCGGCGTATTACTGGGGTTTAGTACGACGAGCGCCGTCCAAGCCGCCATTTCTAGGACTCGTTGTTACGGGGTATTGGAGACGGTAGCCAACCAAACTACCACTTAAACACCACCACCGGGAAACGTGTTCCGAAGGATGCACCCTCGAGCCAAACTGGGGTAGGGAACTTATGTATTGTACATAGTTTTAGTAAGGTTAGAAAAATAATTAATTCTAATGCTAACGTTTCCAATAGAGTAGATTTTAAATTTCCTTAAGCTAGATCAAATAAACAGCTTAAATTAGTTTAGCTAGGCTCGACGAAGTTCCCAATACCACTCCCGTAGGTGCACGGTTGCTCCACAACGACATCATCTGCGATCAACAAGTGCAAGAAAGATGGCGAAAGTGTGTGGTGTGACGGTGGAATTTTGTGTGATTTTTCTCTTTAGTTTGGATTACTGCAATTCCTTCACAAATCAAAATACATACGAAGCATATAAAATAGAAGGTTTAAAGCATTTCAACCTACCCACTATCCACCAAATTCAAAAACGCCAAGCCAATGCAAGTCCACGGTATGAACAAGTTCCTCCAACAGCAGATTTTAATAACAATGACCGATTGCTCACTAAAGACAATTCTGATGTGAAACAAGAGCCACCAGGCGTGCTGGTGGATAGCGGTGGAAATGCTATTGCAAATGTGACACCGACTCCTGTTGTGAATGCAACAACAATACCGTCCATACGTGAAAAGCAATTATTAGGAGTAAATGTAAAGATTATTCGATACCGAAGAAGCCGGAAATCGTATCGGAACCAATAAATCCAGTGCCTAAACTGACGAAGCTATCCACACCGAAGAAAGTGAATTTGTCAGCTACAGATCCAATGACGATACCCGATATTATAAAAGATGAAATTGATCAGCCGGAAAATAACACTAGGAACGAGTTGACCATGATCCAGAGTGCTGGGGATGTATGAAACATCGAACGGACGCTATGGGTGGCAATCGCCCGAGACTGTAAGGACTGTAATACAATAATATAATGATTCAGCCAACAAAGGACTTGCAAATTGGCTGTCCAAACATATAAAAACAACAAATTGCCATCACTAACAGCAACAGTCCCAGTTCAGTTCGTTTATGACACAATGAATAAACCTTCAATTCTTGCTCCTAACAGCGGTAAGCATTTACATCAGCAACTAAACTTATGATGGATAAAGTAAGCGAGGCCCAAAATATCCAGCCCCAAAAGATGCAGCATCCGCCAAACTACAGCGGATCTAACAACACCGCTGAATGGCGAAGATTATATTCACCAGGTCACCTGGATACCTGAAAAGAAGGAAAAAAGAAACACAAAGTGTCGTGTCCAAGGGATAAAGTATAAACGTGCTACTTATCTGATAATCCGCAGTGACCCATCCAAAATCCGAGAAACCGCCAGCTTCTTTACCGCACCAGACATAAACAAAACAACATCTGTTTACACTTGGAAAACGTCAAATGTCCGTCACAGTGACAATTCCGAAAACAATATCTACGACTCCGAATTTCGGAAACACCAGTTGAAGTGTGGCGGAAATCGCGATGGAATTGCCCAATCGCACGAACCGGGTTACAATTTCAGCACGTTGGAGGAAAAATATATGGTTCGATCCGAAACTAGCGGTGCTCCGTTGGGAGCGAGCTAATAAAAGGGCGAGGGACAAAGGAAAAGCCCTCTTTCCTTTTTGGTGATCAGCACGTGGTGAAAGTTACAGAGAAAAGTGAACATTGAGAAAGTAATTAAAAGTGAATATTGAGAAAGTAATTAATAGTGAACATTGAGAAAGTAATTAATAGTGAACATTGAGAAAGTAACCAAAAGTGAACATTGAAAAAGTAATTAAAAGTGAACATTGAGGAAGGATTCGAAACGTGAATGTATGAAAAAGCGGGAGTTCGAAGGAAATCGGAAGGAAGCAAACAAAGGAGGAAACAAAGATTTGCCACTACAACGCGGGATAGTTTTCGCCGTGCCGTCAACGACGGGAACCCTAACAGGAGGCCTCCTTGTAGATAGGTGGAAGAGTAAGAGTTGTTGTTTTGTTTGATTGTATGAAGAAAGAAAAGTAATATTATTTTTTTTTTTTGTTTAGTCAATTCCATAATTAAAGGTAAAAGTAACTGGAATTCGCTTTGTTTCCTTTTCCTTGTATTATCTTTTCACAGGAGGAATTTCAGATATTTTTTTCACAGGAAGTGTAAGGTTTGGCTCGGGGTGATATCGCGCGCGGGAATCCGACAAAGTGGTGGTTATTTTTTTGTATCCTTTGTGGTGTTTGAGTGGTGTGGAGTTGGCTGGGGAGATAGGGACCCCCCGAGTAGTGCCATTCGTGTTAATGCAAGGTGCGTCCACCTAACGAGCTTCGGCAAACCGCCTTACTCACTGGGCGGTCAAGTGTGGGGCCTAGGCCAAAACGGTGAGTTGGCGCCCACGCCCGTCTGCGGCGAGCAAAGCCAGGACCGCAGGGCCCCCGTTGCCGGAGCACCCCAGTGGTCCGGGGTGACGAATTGGGGGTGACATCGTTTTCCCCACGGATCTGTTTGAGGCATGTCTCATTCAATTCCTTTCGCGTTGAAGTCTCCCTCAACGAGCACGTTCCCATCTGCGTTCAAAACAGCACCCTCCAAAGACTGAAGCTTGGCTTAGAAAGATGATATCGGTTTGTTTGGCATTACGTAAACACTAAAGAAGGTGGTCCCTGAGCGCCGAACCCACACGAAATCATCCCCACGTCCACAGCTCTACTCCTGCAAATCACTAGTACGAACCCAGATGGCGGCAGTATTAGTTTCATCAGGATACCATGATGCTGAACTTTTATCATGGTGTTGCTCACTCAGCAGCAAGAAGTTGACTTTCCCGTCCCTCGCAAACTGCTCAAGCAGATTTTGGGCGGTTGAACTGCGGTGTAGGTTTATATGCAGGATGCGGGTCATCGAAGTTCTGATTTTCCCTTGTCTAGGGCTTCCTGGAAAACCCGGCATTTTTGTGATCCTAAGGCGTGTCCATAATCGGGTCTTGGACTAGCATCCTTGCAAAGAAAACACTGTGCCTCCTTCGTAAACTCTTTTCTTTTATGTCCCATTTCACCGCATTTGTAACATAAAGAACTCCTATTGGGCCCTTTGCATACTTGTGCGGTGTGACCATAGCCAAGACATTTGAAACCTTGAAGAGGCGTTGCTTTTTACCATATTTTTTTTTTTTTTTTATACCTCCATTCCCTTCCACTCTCTCGATCACACTTTCTTCGTCGCACTACGCTCGTGCGATCTGCACTTCACATTTTGTCGTCTCCTCAGGTGTACCACCCAGGCAATGTATAACACATCGGTATAAGGGGGCACACAAAAATATCCTACAGACAACCCACCCTTTTCGTACTTTGCCCTTATTCAGAAATTGTTCGACGGCCTTTTCGGTCAAGTCAATTATAGCCATGCGTTGTCCCCTATGATTTTCTTATGTCAGCCTCGCCTTGATTCCGCCCGCGCTAGGGAAGGCCCTTTTGATGGCCCCTTCCACCTCATCCATATCCGTGACGCAGTCAATGTCTCTTATTTCGATCGTTACCATCGGCTCGAACGAGGCTATAGCTGCGCTTTTGCTGAGGACTTTCTCTGCTCCAAATTCGACCAGCATGGGGCCCGATCACGTTGTTCGTACTGCCTTGATAGCAGTGTTAGTGTCTTCGGGCCTTACGTTTCCCCTGATGTCCCTCAGCACCTCCGCGTAAAATTGGCCATCTTGTGGTCTTACGAGCAATGCCTGATGCCGGGGCTTTTGTCGGGGCTTCTTTGTATCCTGTTTTGCATCAAGTCCTTTTTCTTGTTGGGCGTCTGTGCGAACTTTAATTTTTGGCTCTTTTTGAAGGAGTTTCTTTGCGGCTTTCTTCGCTCCTTTTGTAAGCACTGTCTAGAACCCGTGATCTGGTGCTTCATGCCCATCAAATGCCTCTTTTTTCCTTCTTTCAACCCGATCTCCTTTGATTGGGCTAGACATCATTTTTTTATTGATTTTTCATGGTTAAGCTATCTGCATGTGGCCTTTAGATTTCACCCCCAGCGCTTCTTCAGCCTTCTGCTCGCCATCGGCCTTTAACCAGCTCCTCCGATAATGCCTTATGCGGTCTAGCAGCTCCACTATTTCAAGGAGCCCAATTTTTACTGCCTTGCTGATTTCTGGGGAGTCGCATGCAGATTGTATTCTTTTCAGAACATCTCCCGCTTTTCAGAATAGCATTTCTTCTTTGTGTTGCTGGGCGGAAATTGTACTTTGTGACCATTCTTGAAAGAAGTTATCGCTTTCGTTTCCAAATACAGTACTTCCGCCACATTTTCGACGTTGGCGATGCAATAAGACAACGTCGCCTTATTTGTCTGGTCACTCTTTTCTTTTCCTGCCGTAATCTTCTCCTTGGCTTCAGGGTGATTCTTTATTATGCCGGGATTCACGACCCTTGAATAGGTCTCTTCGGTAACGATCGCAGCAGTAACCGTCGAAATCTCGATGTTATTTATATTTACTTCCACCGTTCGAACACCTGAAGCGTCCTGCAGAGTTTCCCTCGTTTCCTTTATAGGACGCTCTGGCGTTCGCATAATTTTTTGCTTCGCCCGAAGGCCGCAGGAATCTCAGTCTGGACCAGAGTGTCTGCTAATCTCCGTTTTTCGTCCGTCTTCACTGTCGTTATATTATTCGTCGTTTTTATCATCGTTAATACCGCTCTCGATGTACTGTTAACTTCGTGGCCGCAACCGGTGGTTGCGTCATCGTTAATATTTCTTATTTCTTTTTATATGTTTTTGGTTACTCCAGTTTTATTGGGTCCCCCCTCGGAGCCGCTATCTCCTTTAGTCACCTCTTTGGTCCTATGGTTATCTTTGCAGAGCAGGGAGGCCATGCGAGGGTTGGCACAAGCCCTTACTCGTATGCAGACAAGTGCTCAGAGCCAGACCAGTGCTAATCGGGAGTCCGTCTCAACCAAACCTACGCCACCAACCCAATGGTGCGAACTTCGAAAGTACTCCGAGGCCTGCCAAGGTTTCACCGGGACGGAGACGGTATGATAGTTGAATTGGAGCCGTTCACACACGAGTGTCACCTCGGCACTACCGCGCAAAGTAACTAGGTCCAAACTGATATATACGCTAGCCCAAAGCATCAAGTCCAGTTCATTGTCCAAAGCGTAGTCCAGATTTAATCAAGGTCGTTACCTGTCATGCCAGGAGGGAACGTCGCCCCTCATATCCTCGGGTCGGTGGGGGTGGCACTCCTCAATAAACCCCAGGCTCCAAGAGTGCGCCTGCCGACCGGCATTCCCCCTGCGAAATTTCTTCGGGTACGTGGGGGGGAACTCCGCAAATAATGCTAGCCTCCAAGAGTATTCCTGTTGGCCAGGATTCCCCCTGCGGGCAAGATAGGCGAAGTTGACATTTGCGTGAAGCCGTTTCACGGTAGTCTTATAGATCATGATTTTTCACTAAAAGGCGAGACCGAAATGTTTTTATAGTCATTCAAATAATTCTTACGCTTATGTTATTTACCTGCAAATGAGATTTCAATTCGTAAATATCAAGGTGTTGTTAATGGATTTATGCTAGTCGACTGAAAGAAATTCACTAATAACAAGGAAAATTAGGAAAATAATTTTAGAAGGGTATTAGCATTGCATAAGTTATCAAATTTATAACTAGTATTTGTCATCTAATTAGCTCAGGAGAATTGTTTGATTATTTTTATGCTTTTAAACTAGTTGTGTAGTCTCATTTATACTTCGAATCACATTTTCCGATTGTATTTTGAACTATAGTTTTCTACATCATTTTAATAAGAATTTCTAAAATAAATTTTCAATAATTTTGCTCTGTAATGAATTTCACAATGCAAACTATTTTGGTGAAAAACAGTTTTCCGTCATGAAAGCAAACTTCAACAATTTTTATGTTACTTATGGCGTTTGAATTTGAGTTTGGATTTAATGCTTTTTTTACATAGCAAAAATGGCTAAACATTTTTATAACTGTATTATATTTATTATACAGATATTAATTAATATTGTCATCAGGGGAGAAGAAAAGAGTTCATCTAGTGTTAAACAACGTTGACATAACATTACTCAATCTTGACTGAACCATTTTGAAAGATATAACTATGTGTACTTCTTACTGAGTGCAAAATACTTTTTAATCAGCTCTTAAGGACCCCTAATTATCAATTTCATCAGTGTTTGTTATTTTGACTAGGACCGAAAGTAATGTACAACTCATCCTTTGCAAGCAAAATTTTTGGCTCACAAATTCATTGCATTTGCTGACTTTAAATATCAATTCAAAAGATATTGAAATCAACAAATGTTGAAAATTCCTTTTAATCCTTAAGACAAAAATTATAATTTTTTTTCTATTCCGCCGAATGAATTGAAGGTAAACATTTGGATAAGAAAGACAAGGTACCGTTGTTATAGTATGTTCAGTTAGGCTTGGTGGAGCTCATCATACGATTCATACGCTTATAAAAAAAGTATATGATTAGGTACTGATGTAAATTTTATAAAAAGTTATGGTTAAATTCTTCATAGATATTTTTGTATTCCTAAGAATTCCAGCCTATTCAAATGCTACTTTTCGAATACGAACATTTTTTTGTTCAAAACCAGATTTTTTCATATGCGTACGAATTATAGCAGCTCTTAACGTGCAGCAAGGAACAAGTGGGTATTATGGTATATATGTAAATTACATTAGGCTCATTTTTTCATGAATAACTATCTTAACCCTCCAGCACGCGCACCCTTTCGGTAGGCATAAACACTCAAACACACCTGGTCTATGATTCCGCAACTTCGCGTGTCTCGTATTTAGAAATGAAGGATTATTGTGCAACATATAGTAAAAACAAGTCCTTAACCTTTAAATAATAGTCAAAAATTATTCAAACTTTTTATAAGCTTATTCTCTTTATACAAAGAAAGTCTCTTAAAAATTAAATTGTTCACGCATATGACACAAAACAACGATATAAATCAAGATTACAACAAAATAAAATGAAATATTCTTTCTCAGTCTTAATCACTAATATGCATACTAAAATTATCATAAAGATTAACCAACGTTGTCATTAATTTCACAACGTTACAGGAAATCAAAAACTACATATATTTTTTCCATGAGAGTCTACGCAGTATCTCAATATTCTAATCAAATGATGCTATGCTATGGGTGTGAAACATGGATCCTAACTCAAGCATCCGCACATATACTGAACGCTTTTGAGCAACGGGTCCTGAGGCGAATAATCGGAGCGAAGCTAGACGAGGACCAATGGTGAATTCGATACAACCATGAACTGTATGAAATTTTTATGGAGCGGAGGTCTCAACGATTGTAAGACTGCGGAAGCTGCAAAGGCTCGACACTTGAATCGTATGGGCGAACAAAGGATACCCAGAAAGGTATTCGTTGGGAGAACTGAAGGCCAGAGACTTGTGGGGAAACCGAGGAAATACTGGTCTGACTCGCTCAACGAAGACAATTCATCGCTGCTCGGATTTTAAAATTGGAGGACGTGGTCAACGGACCAAGACAGCCTCTCCCAAGGATGGTTGCAAGGTACGAATGCGGCCCAGCGATATGAAGAGGAAAGACTACTTCGAAAAGCGGGAGATGTTCTGAAAAGAATACAAGCTGCATGCGACTCCCCAAAAATTAGCAAAGTAGCTAAGGAAGGGCTGCTTGAACTAGAGGAGCTCCTAGATCGCATAGGGCACTATCGGAGGAGCTGGTTAAAGGCCGAAGAAGAACAGAAGGCTAAAGAGGCGCTTGGGGCGAAATCTAAAGGCGACATGCAGATAGTTCCACCATTAAAAGTCAATAAAAGAATGGCGTCTAGCCCAACCGAAGGAGATCGGGATAGAAGAAGGAAGGAAGAGGCACTTGACGGGCGTGGAGCACCAGATCAGGGGTTCCAGAAAGTGCTTACAAAGGAGCGAAGAAAGCCGCAAAAAAACTCCTTCAAAAAAAGCCAGAAAATAAAATTCGCACGGACGCCCAATTAGAAAAAGGACCTGACGCAAAACAGGAGAGGCAGAAGCCCCGACGAAGACCCCGGCAGCAGGCACTGCTTGTAAAGCCCCAAGATGGCCGATCCTACGCGGAGGTGCTGCGGGACATCAGGGGAAACCTAGGGCCCGATGACACCAATACTACCATTAAAGTAGTACGACCAACGCGGTCGGGCCACATACTGGTCGAATTTGGAGCAGAGGCCGGCAATAAAGAAGCATTCTGTGACGCAGTAAAGAAAGTCCTCGGCAAAAGCGCAACTATAGCCCCGCTCGAGCCGATGGCAACGATCGAAATACGGGACATTGACTGCGTGACGGATCTGACCGAGGTAGAAGAGGCCATCAAAAGCGAGTTCCCTAGCGTGGGAAGGATCAAAGCGAGACTGACACCAGAAAACAACAGGGGACAACGCATGGCCATAGTTGACTTGACCGAAAAGGATGCCGAACAATTCCTAAACAAGGGCAAAGTACGAAAAGGATGGGTTGTCTGTAGGATACGGCGAAGAGCAACGCCTCTTCAATGTTTCAAATGCCTTGGTTATGGTCACACCACACAAGTATGCAAAGGACCCGATAGGAGCTCCCTATGTTACAAATGCGGTTAAATGGGACATCAAAGGAAAGAGTGTACGAAGGATGCACACTGTATTCTTTGCAAGGATGCTGATCCAAAACCTGATTTTGGACACGTCTTGGGATCAGGAAAATGCCGGGTGTTCCAGGAAGCCCTAGCCAAGGCCAAATCAGAGCTTCGATGACCCGCATCCTGCAACTAAACCTACACCGCACTTCAACCGCCCAAAATCTGCTTGAGCAGTTGGCGAGGGACAGGAAAGCCGACTTCTTGCTGCTGAGTGAGCAACACCATAATAAAAGTCCTGCATTATGGTATACTGATGAAACTGGTACTGCCGCTATCTGGGTTCGGAACAGTGACTTTCAAGCGGAGAGTTGTGGACGTGGCGATGGTTTCGTGTGGGTTCGGTGCTCAGGGATCATCTTCTTTAGTGTGTACCTAACGCCTAACGAGCCGATATCATCTTTCCAAGCCAAGTATCAGGCTTTAGAGGGCGCTGTCTCGAACGCAGAGGGCAAAGTGCTCGTTGGGGGCGACTTCAATGCTAAAGCAATCGAATGGGGCATGCCTAAGACGGATCCGCGGGGAAAACGAATCCTGGAAATGGTGGCCAGGACGGCCCTCGTCGTACTAAACTCCGGAAATACGCCGACTTTCCGCCGTATTGGCTGTGAGGGAACCATACCGGACGTGACATTCACCTCGGAGTCCTTAGTACGGAGGATACACAACTGGAAAGTATTAGAGGACTACTCAGCCAGTGATCACCAGTGCATTCTGCTTGAGATAAGTGATGCTATCTCCCGACGTCCGTGCTCTTGGCCTTCTACAACTGGATGGAACATTGGAAGAATGGACGTCGAGAGGTTCGTCAAGGTTCTCACAGCATGTAAGCCGCTGCAGGGAGCTCCGGAGGGGATGGAAGAACTGGCAGCTCAAGACGTGGTGAACTCTACTATGAGCATAATCACGACTGCTTGCTGCGCTTCTATGCCCCGTCGAAGACCCCAGCACGGCAAGCCCCTAGTGTACTGGTGGTCAACTGAAATAGCTGAACAGCGGAGGGAGTGTCACAAGCTTCGGCATGAGGCTCAACGGGCGCAGAACCGTGACGAGGCATGCAACCAGGTGGCAGCAAATAAGTCGGCCAGGAAATGCCTTCGCAAACTGGTCAAAAGTAGCAAGGCTCGCTGCTGGCAAGACCTAGTAGACATTGTGAACAAGGATCCGTGGGGCCTTGGCTACAAGCTGGTCATGGGGAAACTTGGTGGCCTACGGAAGCCTTGTATACATGATGCGGAAAAGATGAACGCGATAGTGTGGGGACTCTTCCCCGCCTATCCCGTCCGTGTCAACGCTGTCCATGGTAAAACAGCAGTATAGTGCCCACTCTTCACACAGCTGGAACTGGAGGAGGCAGTCCTCTCCTTGAAAGCGAGGAAGGCTCCAGGTCCAGATGGTCTTCGAGCTGAGGTGTTGCGGCTCGTCTATCACCATTGTCCTGACTTGCTGCTCAGCACATTCAACTCTTGCCTACGGGACGGGGTTTTTCCGGTACGATGGAAGGTGGCGAGGCTCGTGCTGATCAGCAAGGGGAAGGAAAATCCCGAATCGCCGTCTGCATACCGCCCGTTATGCATGCTAGACACGGCTGGGAAAGTGCTAGAGAAACTCATCGAGGGAAGACTCACTGACGCGATTCGTGCTGCTGGGGACCTATCTCCTCGGCAGTACGGCTTTTGAGCAAGACGTTCTACCATTGATGCGATTGCAGAGGTGTTGAACGCGGTCCAAAAGGCAGAGGCATATAGTCACACCAAGCGACGGATCGTCCTGTTGGTGACACTCGACTTCAGGAATGCCTTCAACTCCGCTAGATGGGTGGATATTCTGGACACGCTAGAAAACTCTTTTCAAGTTCCAGAATATCTAATGCGGCTTTTGAGGAATTACCTAAAGGACCGAAGCCTGCTCTACGACACGACACAGGACCAACGAAGGATGAAAATTACATCGGGTGTTGCCCAGGGATCTATCCTTGGTCCGGACCTGTGGAACGTGTCTTACGACGGGCTACTGAGACTTGAGATGCCAGATGAGTCGCGCTTGGTCGGCTATGCGGATGATGTTGCGGCTCTGGTCGCCGGACGAACCGTTGAACAAGCGCAACTAAGGCTAGGTATGCTAATGCACCGAATGAGGGACTGGATGACTGCTCGCGGGCTGAGTTTAGCACTGGAGAAAACCGAAGTGGTCACCTTGACAAAAAAGAGAATCCCTAGTGTAAGGATGATCACTATTGGTGGTATACAAATCGAATCGAAGCCAGCGGTGAAGTACCTGGGGCTACTGATCGACTCAAAGATGAGTTTCTCTGAGCAAATCAGGGCAACGGCCGAGAAGGCTGCTTCGGGAATATCGGCCCTAAGTCGACTTATGGCCAACGTAGGGGGACCCAGCCCATCAAGAAGACGCCTCTTGATGAGTGCTGTAGGGTCAGTGCTACTGTACGGAGCAGAAGTACGCTCAGCAAGGAGGTATACCGAAAACGATTGGCACAGGTACAGAGAAGAGGAGCACTGAGAATTGCATCTTCGTATCCAACAGTCTCCGACTCGGTGGTGAGAGTGATTGCAGGCGTGATACCTGTCGCCCTCCTTGCTAGAGAGCACCGCGCTATTTACCTGCGCCGAAACGAGGGTGCGAGGGAGATGGTTGTCCGCGAGGAGAGACAACGCTCGCTCAAAGATTGGCAGCATTCTTAGAGGAATCGCACGAAGGGAAGGTGGACTGCGCGCCTCATCCCGGATGTGAGAGCGTGGCTGAATCGAAGGCATGGTGAGACTGACTTCTATCTGACCCAGCTTTTTAGCGGGCACGGGTGTTTTCAGTCTTACCTGCACAAGATCGGTAAGTCGCGGTCTCCCGATTGTCGGTTTTGCCCAGGAGAGGAGGACAATGCCTGCCACATATATTTTGCGTGTACAAAATGGGTCAGGCTGCGAAGGAAACTCTACAGGGAGACGGGAGAGCTCACCCCGGATAATATAGTTGCGACGATGCCCGAATCGGTTGACAAATGGAACCAGGTGGCACATTCTGCTCGGGCAGTCCTAAAAGATAAAAGGGACTCACAGCAGCCGGGGGCGCTGGGGCTTGGGGATCGCTCTTCTGGCATTTCCTCTTCTCCTCTCCCCTCCCGCTAGGAAAGGGACTCCCCAGCTTGAAGGCGCCCCACGGCATAACAAAACGAGACCTGGCCCGAAGTAATGTGTCAAACGGTTCCAGGCTAGGTTCTCAGATTGACAGGGTAGGTGTTTAGTGGGTAGTCCAAGGGTATCCTCCATGGGAGTCCCACACTGCCAGACTCAGCGGGCGTAAATGCCTACACCTCTCTACCACAAAAAAAAAGACAGCTGGAGGCGCTTTTTGCAGGAAGCGAAGGCCCGAGAGGGGCTGTAGTGCTGCTTATCATCAGCATACATAGTATCTTTTAAAGCCGCACATTCTGAGCATATCTTTATTACATGTTCCAGATATATGTGTGTTCCACATTTGAAACAACTGCATTTTGTCACACGATTCTTTATTCTTTCAAAATAGTTACAGCGGCGTACAACAAGCAAAACTTGGTTTAAAGATGGTCTTTCAGAAATGTCCAGAATTTCTTTTATTCTATGTTTGATTATTCTGCAAACAGAGGAAGAGGTATATCCGTACTTCAATTGAATTCCCATGAATGCGTACGAAATTTCTTAAACAAACTTTCGTCTTACAATAGCTTGGTTATCATTGTGTTCAAATATAACTTGTGCATCCGCGATTGCAATATTGATTTCAGTGTAAAACAAAACAATGAGCCACCTTCTCGTGCTTTGCTAGGTGTTATATACACCGCAAAGTTTGTCCAATATGTCTACACATGATTTAGTTGCACTGTAATCGAGTAGAATATCATGTCTTACCGATGATTCATCGACTTAATTATTTAGATGCATATAGTCTGTTAAGTAGGAGCGTTTCCAGCATAATTTTGAAATAGTTTGTTTAAAAACAGTTTTTGACTTATACAAACATTAAGTATATTCTGAGGTCACGCGCTGTTAGTTTAATAGTGAGTCCAATCACCCCAAGTATCAATTATTGCTTGGCATCTCCGAGGCATACTTCTCACTAAATTTTCGGCGTATTTGAGGGTAAGCGCCTTCCAAATGAGTCAAATTTATCGGGAGAGCTGCTTCAAAGTTTAAACACGTTTTCCACGGAGTTTCTGCTTGATGTATGCCCAGACGTTTTCGATTTGCATCAGGAGATTGTGAAGACCAATCAAGAGTCACAATGCATTTTTTCCGTTCCCATTCAGTACACAGCCGCCTCCGGTGTTTGGGATCATTATCGGTACTCCGCCATTTTACATTGTTTAAGCACAGATGTTCCTGAATGGTGACATGGTGACGTGTGATAGCTCGAGACCTTTTTGCTACAATTTCGCTTGTTCTTGACGAAAGGACAAGCCAGGATTCCGCGAAACCCAAGCCACGATTCACTTTCCGACCTTTTTGGTCACTATTCCTACCGAACTATGATTTGAAAGGTTATCGATGGTTTTTGACTCTTTGAATCATTGAACCCACTTTTTGACATACGATACAGACTTTTTAATGCATTTAGCCGCCACTATATAGTTCATTTTTGGTCCTTTAGGGTGTGTGCAAAGGAACACGGCCTCGATGGGCTTTGCGTAAATGGCACTCATCGCGATTTTAGTGTCTTCCCGATGGAAGATTGACTTCGACTGAAATTTTTTTTCAAAGCGCCAAAGGCAGAGGTTCTCTCTACCGATAAAAAAAAAACTTGAAGTCGATATCACTTACCGATCGCAAGCTATGCTGGACACGCTCTTACTCAACAGACTGTACTAGAGAGCAACAACACATTTTTTTCTTTTTAAGGGTTTTATACTAAAAAAAACCCCTATTGAAATCACGACCTGTGTCCGTCAATCCGTCCGTTCGTCTGTAGGTCACAGCAGTTTTTTGCCGAAACAACAGAAGCTACAGCTATGAAGCTTTGTGGAAAGGCCAGAAGTGGTGATTTCTTGAAAGTATTGCGATAAACAAAATTTTCAGAGAGTTTTCAGGGGGTCTCCCCATATAGGGAGGTAAACTTTAAAAAAAAATTTTCGCCATTGGTAGGATGTCATTGGAGAGGTCTCGAGGAGATCTTTCCAAAAAAGTCTAAAAACTACCTTATCAGTACCGAGGGGGCAGAGGAAGGGAAAATGTACGAAATTTTCACGTAGGGGAAATTCGGGAGATTCGCCCAGGTGGGAGAGATACTCCATAACGCTTTAATCATTTCAAAACTCGCGCCATCATATTCTGCTACATGTCACAACATGCCGGTTCATTCTTCATCATATGGGTGGCACGACATCAGCTATTACCATTCTGAGTTGACAGTGATAGAGACAAACACGTTTTTGGTATTCACGAGTGATCAACAGAAAAGCCAGTTCTGCTAATTCTTGATAATCACGAGAGTCATGTTAGCGTGAATGTAGTCAAATTTGCAAAAGACAATGGTATAACATTATTAACACTTCCTCCGCACTGCAGTCAAAAACTACAACCACTGGACGTAGCTATTTACTCTTCGTTCAAATCTAGATACAACAGTGTGATGAACAACTGGATGCTGTCAAATCCCGGAAAAACTGTAACAATTTACAACATTCCTGGATTTATAAAAGCGATGATGTCACAAGCTTTCAGCCAATCAAACATTCTAAGTGGATTCAGAAGTTCCGGCATCCATCCATTTAACCCCGATATATTCAGCAAAGAAGACTTCATGTGCTCAGCCGTCACAGACAGAGGTTTCTCGAATGACAAAGAGATGCTCCCTGAATACCCTGCTTCACATCAAAATCATCAGATTCAGCTCACTCCCTCCACTGGTAGCCTTCCTCAAGTTTCTCTTGAGCAAGCATCTTGTGATGACACTGAAACTTCTATTAGCATACTTCAAACTGAAGCTAATAATTTGCAAAACTCAGGGATTGCAAGCTTATTAACGATCCATGAGAAAAATATAGTAAAGGACTTTACTTCACCACATCCTGCGGAGGTTTCTGTCATGAATGAATCAGCTTTAACTGGCCACGATTAAATTGATGATGCTTCAGTCCCGTATACTCACCAACAGTTTTCAGCCTTAGCTCAGATTACAAATCCAAGCGACCAAAATATCGCTGATGGTACTCGAGAAGGAACAGCTTGTCAAAAGCCCTCACTTGTTACTCTGGAAACGATAAGACCGTACCCAAAAACTGCACCCAGGAAAACTACAAGGCGTGGGCGTATCCCAGGGAAAACGAAAATTTTAACACAAACTCCTGAAAAAGATGATAAGACAATCCAAAATCCAGTACGAGTGGGGTTTTTAATAAAATAGAAATGAATAAAATAAGCCAAAAAAAAATTCAAAGACAGGCAAAGCAAAATAAAGAATTCTTCAGGATAATGAGAGTGAAATTGAGTAAAAAAAATAGTTACAAAAGTATAGCTGAAAAGAAAGCAATGTAAGTTAAAACAAAAAAGAGAAAGTTACAAAGTAATATAAGAGAGGAAATGTAACAACAAAAAATATATGTAAAACTAAGACCAAGAAGCGCATTCAAACCAGTGAAACCGAATCTGATAATGAATTTATCATTCCATATGCTGATAGCTCTTGTGATAGTGATTGGAATGAGGATTCAGATCTAGAGAACCGGTGGTACTGTTTTGTATGCCAAAGAGAAGCAGTTTTAGATATGAGGCTTTGTATTTCCTGCGAGAGATATGTCCATGAAAAATGTGTTGGATTGACGAAAAAAGATGATCGGAATTTCACATGCTATGAATGTGAACCTTAAGATCTGAAATACAGAAACAAATTAAATACTGATCTCTTCAGCTTAGATGCTTACTTCGAAAAACAATTAGTTTTTCATCTTACTATATTTTCTTAAAATGAATAGAATCTTTTGTTTTTAAATTTATATTTTGAATAAATTTTTATGTTCATATTATTGCATTTATTTTCGAATTAAAGCTTGTTAATAAAACTTTAGAGTTATTGTTTTCAATGTTTGTGGTGGTTTTAATTAAAATATTCGAGTTTGTAAAATCATTTGTCATTACTCCTCCTATGCAAATACATACGGGCAAATCTCCCTATTCATGTGGTCAATCCCCCCATGCGTTAGGGAGATTTGAGCCATCAATCAATTAAAGAAAAAAGTTAGTTGCAACTCAAGTTAATAGTTTAACGGTTACTTTGGTATAAGAAAGTGATGTCTGTTTACTAAAGCTTTGCATACGTGATTCCACTGTTAAATTTCAAGCCGTCTGTACAATTTTGTTCATGTTTAAGTACGAGGGGGTTCAACTCTCCCGGATTTCCCCTACCCTTCGCGACTGCACACCTTTCATTCGAAAAATCAGAAAAAAACCCGAATGTAGGCCTTTATGGGTACAACAACAACAAATACGTGAGAAGTCGAGATTCACTAAACTTTGTTAGTAATAGTCTGACATCAATTTTACATTTCGATGAATAAAACCGTAACGGTACACTTAAATTCAATAAAATTTGATGCACATATGACTATTTATAAGTGTAATGGGCCCAAAAGTTTCATAAAGTATTTAACGAACTTATAGTGGTTTAAGTTTTCCTGTGTTACTCTGCTATAATATGCGCTGTAACATATTACTATGGAACCATATGGCTATGGAGCAACGTGCGCTTTTCATCATCTCAGACATTCAGGGACGGACGCAGAAAAAAATTTTGTGGGGGGTCCGATCGAAAAATTTGGAATAATTAAACAGCTTGGCTCTAACAAACCGTAACGTTTTATTTGTGTTTGACAAATTTGATATTTATAACTTATGATTGTTCATTAAATCGCGTGTTGATTGGCGGTCTGCGAGTTCTATTTTCCAAAAAACAAACACAAGACAATCATCAATTTTTGGGTAAGAATAGCTAAAAATTGTGATCATAATTTTAAAAAAAAATTATTTTCACTCAATTGGAATTTCATTTAACGTTATAATATTTTATAATATAAGAAGCATTAATTGACAGCACACGAATCAAATGATGAAATTGCAATACATATGATCTACTGCCTTTAATATTAGGCAGACTATTTACAGAGTGATGTGAATTCTTCTTGTTCTTTTTGCGAGAATATCCAGAATTTGATCACTGGTAACATTCACATCTCTGTGAATGTTAAGAAGCGCCAGTCCATTAAGCCGTTCCTCTCCAGTTCGGTTGCGCAAGTAAGTTTTTAACCTTCGCAAAGTGGAGAAGGACCGTTCACTAGAGGCAACTGTGACCGGTAGTGTCCCACAAATTTGAAGAAATCTGTATATATGGCTGTAAAATCTTCTATTGCAAACGTCCAGAGCTTCGATGAATGTTTTTGGCCGTTCTTTTTCAGGAATTTTTGAACAGAACCTGGAATAAAAAACCAATTAATAAATCAAATAGACCCTTTTTTTAACTGCGAAAAACTGATGATTACCTTTTCCATAGCTTGATGTCTAATTGCAAGTCCTCCGTAGACCCAGTGATGTCGTTCGGCCATTTTTCTTCAAAAACATGGGCGGTTTTTTTTTATTTCCTCTTCATCAAGTTCTGCGCATTTAGCTGGAATGATATTCTGTATCATTGACAACAGTGCTCGATGTTCGAGAAATCTCGTGTCCAGTTCTTCCAGATATATATCCAAAAATGGAATAAATATTGATCGTCGATAATATTCTTCAGCATTTCCAAAATAGTTGTCACGATTGTTTTGACGTCCTACTCGCCGAGGAACAGTTAGCTCGATACCAATCTTCACAGCAATTCGAGTCGCTGACTGGAACATTTCCGCAAATTTTTCGTCGGCCCTGGCACGCATCTCCTTTATTTCTTTGTAAACATTGTTCGCATATTGGACGCATTCACTTAAATCGCAATATTCTTTTTGCGAATTCTGGCTCAGGTTCTTCGTCAAGCTGAATACCGGTACCATTACAACCAATGCAACTATGAATTGCGCTGTTTGGATTGAAGCAAGCAAGCTGTTTGGCTGTACTCCATCTGTTTTTGATCTCAGCTGATTTAATTCTTCGAGCGTCAAGCAGATGAATTCCAATGCTTCATGAAACAATCCGAGAGAAGCAAGATGTTCGACCCAACGCGTTTCACAAAAATTTATAAGACGTGTCTGCTTGGCACTAGGATTTTCTGCTTTACTCGACAGACGAAAGAAGTTGACGACTTGCTTGACAGTTCCAATGCAGTTCCGAATCGGCGTAATGTCGCACGCATAGGTAATTGCCAGATTTAGGTTGTGATTGGCACAATGAAGATAAAGAGCATCTGGACATGTTTTCTTTACAATAGCTGCACAGCCTTTCAGCTCTCCACTCATTGCTCGAGCTCCATCATAACCCTCAAAATAAACCGTTAAAATCCTTGTTTTACAAATCAAAAGTTTTTTCTATGGTTTCAGAGCTCCTATATTTATAAATCCGATTCAGGAACTTGTGTAATTGAAATTTTCAAAGCACTATTCAACTCAACTTGGTTTGGGTTTTAAGACTCTTTCAAAATCGAATTAAAATCCGATTTACAAGATATTTCAAAAATCATTTTTAAGCAAGACTCTAAAACTGTTATAGTATTTAATCCACATAATATACTCGTATGTATATATATTCTTAAGTACTGAGAATTCTTGTCTAGATTTCATACTAAAATTAATTCAAGAATAAAATTTAGCTATGTTTGTCAAAAGGTTTTATAAAATCCTATTCAGATAAGATTTTAATTGAGTTGAAAAATTTCATTTTTAAGCTAGTCACTAAATCCAATCGAGAGTGAATTTTTCTATGCTCGTAGAAAGTTTGATCCAAAACTTCAATGAATAGTAGCTCCAAAACTTCACTTTCTTTTTCTACTTTTAGCTAATTCATGTTAATTTAAGTTTTATTGAGTGAATGCAAGTTATACAATGTTTGGTATTGGATGAAAGTATTTTTTATTTCATACAATATAAAACAATGTTTAAAATTATATGATGATATTTTATAGTGATTCAAGTTTTGATAAGTTCATTTGAGTTTTCATTCGGTTGAATTTTTTAATCGGTCAATTTAAATTTTATTGAATGAATGTAAGTTATACTACGTTAAATATTGGATAAAAAATTTTTTTCATACATTTATGTTTAAAATTATATTATGCTTTTTTATAGGGATCCAAGTTTTAATTAGTTCATATGAGTTTCCATTTGATTTAATTTTTTAATTAGCTAATTTATGTTTTATTGAGTGAATGTGAGTTATACTACATTAAATATTAGACAAAAATATTTTTTATTTAATACATTAATGTTTAAAATTATATAATGATATTTTATAGTAACTCAATTTTGAATTAGTTCATTTGAGTTTTGTCCTTGTTAATTTGAGTTTTATCCAGCTTACCTTGCCCTTTCATGAAATGAGTGTCCACTCCAAGTTTCTGCAAAGTTGTAAGTAGCGTATTTGCAAGGCCGGCGCTAGTCACATCCTCTACAGGAACGAAGCACAAGAAATCTTCTCTGATCGTGTGCCTCCCTTTGATTTCTTGAATGAACCTAGCTCCAATCGTGAACTGTTCAATTCCACTTACATCACACGTTTCATCTGCGGTTACAGTGAAACATTTCGTCTCATTGATGCGTCTCACCAACCCTCTTGTGATGATTTCCGCTCCAGCATCAATGATCTCGTTCTTAATTCTATGGCTCAAGTATGTTGCATTACAACCAGCCACCTTTAAATGTTCTTGCAGTGCTACATCTCCACTATCACAGAAAAACGCAGAAGTGCCCTGAAATTCTCGTCGTTCTCTTCTGGAATTTCCAGCACCAATGGGCCATCATCTCGACGTCCTCGTAGCGCCAGTCCTTGTCTGCAGCAGAACGAAACCGCACGAATGGTGGGAGCAAGCTTCCGTCTGTTTTCCAATTGCAGCCGTTTTCGGCTCTGATCGATCTCGACAATGACATAATTTTTCTTATTTTCATAAATGAGCTTAAAATTCTGTGCATCTTCAAGGGCGTCTAAGTGATATTTTTTCGTTTGGTGTTCTTTAAATCTCTCTAAAGCTCTCTTCCAATCTTTAACACAAGTTTGCACAAACGAACTCAAACGTTCATGTTTTCCTTTTCCAACTTCTTTTTGCGCAAATAAAATGCAAACTCGACAATAAGCGCCGTCTTCTGAGGCTGAGTAAATGAGCCAAGGATACTTTTGTAACCACGAAAGTTGGAATTTCAGATTTTTTTTGTTCATTTCGTACATCTCGGTATTTTCAAGTTTTCTTCTACCGAACCATTGAACATCATGGACATGATCTTGAAATTTCTGAGACTTCTGAAATTCATACAAATTTTTTCTTCGATTTACACAGTATTCGTTTGAAAAAATTTAGTTTATTGGTTTTTTCTCGCAAAAATAATTTTAAAAATAATTTTTTATAGTCAGTTTCAAAAAAAAAAAAAAACAAAAAAATCGTCACTAGTGAGATTTGAACCCGCGATGATTGAGTTGGGAGCTTGTGCTCTAACCGCTCTGCCACAACATATTTGAAGATAACATGTAAAGTATCTTACACTGTAAAATTTGAAATTAATTTCTTTATATAGATCAAAAATTCAAAACGACGTCAACGAATTAGAATTGTATAATTTTAAAACCTCACTGCAAACCGTCAAACAGTACATCAATAAAATATGAAGCAATTGTATGAAAGTCTGTTCAGTGAATTTCGAGCGGAAAAAAGTTCCTGTACTTTCCACGTTCATGAAAATTTTATAAAAAAGAAAATGATATAACGCATTCAATTTAGTTATTAAACTCAAATTTTAATCAATATTTTACTGGGTGAAAATTCAAAATACTTACTATGGGCTCCGGTTGATGATCATTTTCCTCGTCATGCCGCGATTTTTTTGCTTTTGATACTTCTTCAGCCTGTTTAACTGATCGTTCGCATTTGCGTTTACCATTTGCATTTGTCGGTTTAAAAAAGGACGTTATTTTAACAGCTGCCATTTTTATTGACGATGAAGCAAATGCATGTCAACACTGTGGGAGGTCAAACCGACTAATAACTCACTCGATATTTACTGGACTATTACACTTTATTATTTCCGTCTTACACGTAGATTTTTCGCGCGCGTACAATTCGTTGATCGTCAACGGTTCGTATGCGTTTCGTATTTTGTTCGTGCTCCACTGACTGCCCGGCCGGGCCCGGCAGATATTTATACCCCGTGTCTAAGAAAATTCCAGAAAATGAAAATCCGAGAAGGCTCGAGAAAGATAAAGAAGTATCGACAATATTCCAAAAACGAAAGTCCGACTGGTATGATTAATTGCCAGTCAAGATTGATTGATTCTTTTTGTCCCCATGACTAATGATCCCACCGCTGTCATTAGAGCGGTCAATCAATCTTGAATTGTTTCCCACAACACTAAATGTCAAATTGTGTTGGGAAAACTATCGATTATTATCAATAGTTATCGATACACTGAATAATCGGTAACTATTGGGAACGCTTTTGATAGATCTTCGCTTTCCGTCCTTTGTCTTCAAAACCGGCTTCCGTTCTATGCATCTTTCACGCACTACAGTAAGTTGCGAGTCATCTAACGATAGTACTTTTAATACATGTGGCATGATAATAACACTCAATTACTACTGTGATCTTGACCAGAAAAGTTGTGAAAATAAACTGAAAATTACGAAATAAAGTGGAATGAATCATATTTTTAATGTACCAACTTGTGATGTGGACCATTTAGTTTATACGGTTGAAAGACCGTGTGCTGCAAGGGGTTTTGAAAAAGTCTGAGATTTCGGGGGGGGGGGGGGTCCGACCACCCCCCTGCGTCCGTCCCTGCAGACATTACAAGTTGGTTAAAATGTGTATGAAAGTTTGTAGCAACCACGGGAGTCACCGCAGTTGCAGACATTAAGAATTAGCAGAGGGGTGCGTAGCCCGGGGTGGCATACTGAGGCCGACTAGCGCTCAGTCGTGTCGTGGGTCTTCCGGGACATCCTCTGCTCGTGCTGAGCTACCTTACATAAAAACTAGCACAAAGGGAAAAGGATGGGAAAGGGAGAGGTCATTTTGAGAAATGAAAAATTTAAAAAAAAAACTTAGTAACACATGGCCTTTTATTGAATTCAAAAAAATAAATTTACAAATTCAACAAAAATATGTCAACCAAATAAAACAAACAGGTCCCTCAATAATTTTATGTACGGAGGAAAAACAATCCAATTAAATAGTTCATATAAAGGAAAACAAAAGAAAAATAAGAATTGATGTTGTGATGTGATTTTACAGCAATAGATAAATACTCACTCCTTTTCCTCGTTGATCTCCGAGCGCTCGGCGAAGACAAAAAAAAACAGGTTTGGGGCCACTGAAAACCAAATTTTAAATTAACTTTAAACTAATTTTAAAATTCAATCAATAATAGAACGGCCAATTATCGCTCTCCACGATCCGTCAATATGGTATACTCGCAAACCCGAAAACGTTAATTCCGGCACTTGGCCCTCTTCGAAACCCAACCAAACGGGTCCTTTTTTCTTGCTTTTTCTGTTTTTTTTTTAACGGAAGAATTACTCTCGCTTTTCGTTCTATTTCAACTACGTCAATTTCACTAATTCAATTTTTGCATATAGTTAGGATTGAGACGGTTCCGCACTTCAAATTAGCAATATAATTCTCAAACTTCAAATTCAAACCCTCACTTATTCAATCTTTTCCATATAGTGAGTATCAAATTAGCAATATAATCCTCACATTCCAACTTGAATTCACTTTTCCACTTTTTCTACTTTGATCCTGTCACTGAAGTCAATTTCCAAAACAAAAATTCCATCCTCCAAATTCAAAATTCCTTCACTTTTCTAATTCTTTCACTCTTCTCCTCCGTCACTCAAAAAACAGCCAAAATACCAATTCCACGAAAAAAACCGAAAAAAACTTCCTCTTCTTTCCCAAATCAAAATCTGACTGCCAATTCTAACCACTTAATTCCCATTTCACCTTTATCCAATTCGATCCCGCAATCCAAATTCTTCTCCAATTACCGCTGCCGCATCTGGGTAACGTAATCGAAGTTCATTACACTTCGATTCCGCTACCCACACATCTTTTGTTCCATATCGACAAACTCATTAGCATCCATTGTTTTACATATGGCAATTTGCACAATCCAAGAAGCGCTTGGTTGAATTCAAAGTGTCACATATAAATTACGGAAGCTATTGGTTTTGTCGATACCCCAAAAAGAGTGCTTCCGTGCGCCCGGGGGAACTTGAACTCAGGGTTCCAGCAGACCCTCGATCGAGAACTCACGACGCAGCTAATGGTGCCATGGATTGTTGATCTCCCTATCATCTCATAAGCAACTTCAACGATGCATTTGGGCACGTGAATTAATTTTTGTTAGTATAAAATTTGTTAGTGGGAATAGAATTAGTTAGTATGAAAGAAGGAATTAGGTTTTGTTAGGGAAAAGGTATTGAATAAAATTTGTTAGTGGGAATTAAACAATGGAATGTTGTTAGTGGGAAAATTGAAATTATTAGTATGTATTATTTTTTGTAGTTGGAAATAAGGGAAAAGGGTAGGATTGTGATGATGGGGAAGTAAAAATTAAAGGGAAAATGGAAAAATGTTGATAAAATAAATAAATTTACAGAGGAAAAGGTAGGAATGCCCAAAAGAAGGTGGAAATGTTACGGCGGCAATTGGAAGTTGTGAATGGGAGAAAGTCGGTACGCCGGAATTCGCAACAAGTTTCAAGAATGATAGGCATCATGAATATCTATGAGGATTTTTTTAACTAGAGACATCAGTGAACGTAAAACAAAATGGCAGCTGTTTTAAAT
The DNA here is from genome assembly GCA_963969285.1 of Odontomyia ornata. Taxonomy (NCBI): domain Eukaryota; kingdom Metazoa; phylum Arthropoda; class Insecta; order Diptera; family Stratiomyidae; genus Odontomyia; species Odontomyia ornata. The sequence goes on from OZ017740.1 coordinate 203,901,842, forward strand.
GAGAAGATTGAATTAGTGGATGTTATTTTTCCCCATCTTCAACATTTAAGGTACATGACATACGTGCTGGATTGAATTTACTAATGAATGGCTGGAGATGAGCAACTGCAATTTAGAGGGGGAACAAGTCGAGTAAGCAGGAGAGTGCTCCTCGCAGAAAGTCTATGTAGCTATCCTAGGGTTCGAAACAAGTTTTCTGATGACATGAATCAATGAATTGAATTATTCATCCCATACTTGAATCAGAAATAATTCTAATTTATCTTAAAGATGCAGAGTTCTGTTTGTAAGTACACAACAGGTGCAATTTTATTCCAGATTAAATAATTTTTTTAAATACTCAGCTAATTGATCCTGTTCAAATTAAAGACTTTAACTTATATCTTCATGAAAACACGGATAAAATAAAAGTATCTAGGTTTGGTTTGAAATATGTATGAGCAATCACCACGTGTTATAGTTGTTAGTATTCGATGGCGATAACTCAATTGATTATGATTTGATTTTCATGAAATTTCTTAGGCATAAGTATTTTCTGTCAATCTACATAACAGTAAAATGTTAAAGCCTTTTTAGGGCACCGTTTCGATTTCAGGGGGAATGGAGGGTTTCCAAATCACACTATTATTGACAGAGTACAAGTATAATGAATTTTGATTTCTAAGGTATTTATTTTCCCTTGCACTCATAAATATCTACCATCTTGATTTGTCTCCGATGTTTCGGCTCAAAGGTGTCGTTAGGGTAGGGGACACAAATATTGTTTCGTACATTTTGCCTCCTCCTGGCATCCTGATGCAAAAAAAGATTCTTTCAGATTCTGAAAGTGCTAAGACCTTTTATTTGATACCCTACTCGACTGCATTTGATGAGAAAAATTGTTAAGGGCCACTTAATTGTGAGAGGGAGCCCCTTTAAGAAATTTGGAAAGATTTGATAAAACCAAAACTTTTGAGAGATCAACACTTCTGACCTTTCCACAAAGTTTGAGCTTTGTTGGCTGTACAGCTTCTGAAGAAATTTCCTGTGACGCACGGATAGATGGACGGATGGAAACTAGTAAGTTTTTGTAAAATTTCTTTCACAAAGCTCTAAAAATCATGGAGTTACACCCAATAACAAGTCACATAGAGGTTGAAACTCGTTGAACTTTGCTAATAATAGTAGGATTTAGTATTACCGCCAGTAAAACTATGAACTATGAAATCAGCCAATTTAGTAGTTCATCAAAAGATCCTTATATTCTTTAATTTTCAATAGAATTTAAAGGAGCTATGGCCGTTTGAATTATTATTTTCCTTCAAAGAACCTAATAACGTCAAATTGTGTTCAAAAAAGAGAGTTATGCTCAATTTACAACTAGAATACCTTGATCCTGCGATCCATTCACAGATGCAAACGAGAACATCAGTAGGCTTGTTGCTACATTAAAATGGACCTTCTGGTTTAACATCACCATAAACCTCCATGTTGGACCTGCAAAAATTTTTGGCGCCAGCCATACTCGTTTGGCTTGCACGGGATATGCTGTCAAAAATAAATCACGTGGGTATCATGGTGCAGATGTGAATTATATTGGGCTTATTTTTTATGAATAATTCACTTAAAAAGCATTTAGAGAAAATAAAGCGCCCACAAAATGTATGTAAATAATCGGAGTTTAACCTTTTTATCTAGTAAGTTCTATTTTCAATATATCACTTGAAGTTATGAGGGGTCGCAAAATTTTATCAACCAGTAAAAATTATATCGATTAATTTATAATCTTATGTGAGCGTTATGGAGCTGTATATATTGTGTATGCCATGATGGCAAATAGTTGATTAAATATTTGTTATATAGCAATGGTCTTCTTCTTCGCAGTATTACAGTCCCTCGCGGGCCGTCGTTTTCCGAAAAAAGTGCCTTCAACTGTCTCGGTCCATTGACCGCGTCCTCCGATTTCGAAATCCGAGCAGCGATGAATTGTCTTCGCCGACCGAGTCAGACCAGCGTTTCCTCGATTTTCCCACAGGTTTCAGGCCTTCAGTTCTCGCTGTGAATACCTTCTTGGGTATCCTTTATTCGTCCATACGATTCATGTGCCCAGCCCATTGCGGCTTCAGCATTTTTACAATCGTTGAGACCTCTGGCTCAACAAACATTTCATACAGTTCATGGTTGTTTCGAATTCGCTATTGGTCCCCATCTAGCTTAGGACCCGTTGCTTAAAGACGTTCAATATATCTGCGGATGCTTGGGTTAGAGTCCACGTTTCACACCCATAGCGTAACATAGGTCTTATCACAGATTTGTTTATTTGGAGCCTTGTTTCCTGTGTATGCAGCTGGTCTTCAAGATCGTCAAAACTGAAAAAAGTGTTTTGTTTGCGACCTGTATTCTTTGGGGTATTTTGTCTCTTTCATTACCAGTTTTCGTTATTTTAGCGCCCAAATATACAAATCTGCTCACATTTTCGATATTGTATTGGCAAAGTGTGATAGTTTGTGTATTTGAGTTATTTTTTCTTGACTGCACCATGAGCTTTCATTTATTCTCATTGATTTGTAACCCTACTAGTTTTGCTTTGCTGTCGAGTTTCAGTAAGAGATCTTTGGCAGTTGTTAATAACCGTGACAAAATGTTAATGTCGTCTACATACGCTACTACTTGACTGGAGTTGTATAGTAATGTACTACGTATATCGACGGGAAGCTTTCTTATGACGTACCTACCTTTATTGACTACCTTTAATGAGGGGGCCACTCCCTTATATGGGGAGGTCCTCCTTTAATACCACATAAAAATGTTTTTTTCATTGGTCTTTCAAGAAAGCACCACTTTACACCTATTAATTTGGTGTTTTTAACTTAAACAATTTTCGAGAAAAACTGCTGTGACACACGGACGGACAGATGGATAGACAGGTCGCGATTTTAGTAGGGTTTTGTAAAATTATTTTACAAAGGATTAAAAATCATGAAAAACCAAGAAAAGTTCATAAGCGTCAAAATTTTGTTTGTAACGTAATTTCATTGAGAAAAATAATTAAGATGGTTTATTTTCACTTCGATCGCATTGGTGCCTATAATGGAACAAAATTGAACGTGGCGCTACCTTTGACTTCTTGCGTGGCAACAAAAGTATTGACGATTGAGAGGAATATACAATCATGAGTGAGCAGTTGTTTACACTAATTTTCACGATGGAAATTTATTCATTGTTTACATCAGAGAGTAGCTCATTAGGCCCAAAAATAACGGCATATGTTCGAAACTAACATTAGGCATCTTATTTTAGAACAGCAAGTAGCACTACTTTATGTCTCCAAATTTCTAAAACTTGAGGAAAACAAACCTTAGATGCCAACATCTTCTAATGAGAATGCTGTTTAAAGCAATACTAACAGTACTATACAACTCCGTCATAGATATTTTTAGGCCCGTTTGAGAAAAGAAGAGCGAAGCCCTTGTTTCCTTAACCCACTGCCAAAGATCTCTTACTCAAACTCAACAGCGAAGCAAAACTAGTAGGGTTACAAATCAATGAGAATAAAAGAAAGCTCATGGTGCAGTCAAGAAAAAATAACTCAAATACACAAAATATCACACTTCGCGAATACAGTACCCAAAATGTGAGCGAGTTTGTATATTTGGGCGCTAAAATACAGAGAACTGGTAACGAAAGAGACAAAATACGCCGAAGAGTTCAGCTCGCAAATAAAATATTTTATTCAGTATTGACGATCTTGAAGACCAGCTGCATACACAGGAAAACAAGGCTCTAAATAAACAAATCTGTGATAAGATCTGCGTTACGCTATGGACATGGACCCTCACCCAAGCATCCGCAAATATATTGAACGTCTTTAAGCGACGGATCCTGAGGCAAATAATCGGAACGAAGCTAGACGGGGACCAATGGCGAATTCGATACAACCATGAGCTGCATGAAATTTTTGGCGAACCGGAGGTATCAAGGATTGTAAGACTGCGGGAGCTGCAATGGGCTGGCCACATGAATCGTATGGACGAACAACGGATACCCAAGAAGGTATTCGTTGGGAGAACTGAAGGCCGGCGGCCAGTGGGGAAACCGAGGAAACGCTGGTCGGACTCGGTCGACGAAAACAGTTCATCGCTGCTCGGATTTCGGAATTGGATGACGCGGTCAACGGACCGAGACAGTTGGAGGCGCTGTTTGCAGGAAGCGAAGGTCCGAAAGCGGCAGTAGTTCTTAGAAGATGAAGAAGATATCTATGAGTACAACAATAACAAATACCTTAGCAGTCGAAATTCGCTCAACTTTGTTAATAATAGTATGATCGTTGAATTTCACATTTTCGCCAAGAAAATCGTATATGTACCCTTAAACGCAACGAAATTTGATATTTAAGTGACTGCACATAAGAGCCTAATACTCTGCAAGTTTGATGAAAATCGAATCATATTCGTGGAAGCTATAGCCATTTGAAGTTTCTCCAATTACAACAGCAAAAATACACGGTTTTGGTATTTTATGAACTTCCCAACAGTTCAGACACTGCAATTTTGATTTGATCTGCTTAAAATTTCCAGATAAGATTTATAACAATACATTTTTTTGGAATTTATTATTTGAATGATTCTTGTTAGTTTGTAACAAAATGGCGACCGTTGAAAATTGAGAAACAATGGATTTTCCTTTAAACGTGCACTTCCCTTTGACATGTTTCTTGACTTCATTTGTTGCTGGTGACCGTATTTCGGAGAGGTTGGGTACAAAACCCTTCTGACATGAGCGTAGGTCTGTCTACCCAACTTTGTTTTTTTTTTCTTCATATGTATATATTCTCCGCCCTGATAAAACTTAAAAATGGCGTAACTAATCGATTCCGCAAAGTACTCCATTTACAATCGAGGTGTCGTCCCTCCTTGGAGGGATTATTTAAATTTCCTACACGTATACGCTCTTCTCTAATCCATAATTGTACCTTATAAAAGAGAATAACCATGTTTGTAATTTACGATGAATTCATTCCAAAACTCTCTACTGGTGCAACCTTATTAAACTGTATTTTCTCAGCTTAAGTGCCTTTGTGGTTGAATCTTATTGAGCCTTAAAGAAATCAGAACCTACATTCACTCATGAGTAATATGGCAATCTCAATAGATGAACCATTTTTGCTGTATAAGTCCTTGGCGTTCATACGGCTACATTTCTTCATAACACACATTAAAAGTAATCCAATAGATTCCACTATTTCTGTCAGTGCTACCTTTCGAGCATCTCTTTCTTGAGTAAAGTTAAGCTGTATATTTCTCATGAACTTATTGGTGCTATCTACGACAATACTCTACAACTGATCACCGATAAAGCCAGAGAAACATTCTACAGGTGGCCTCAATGAAAGAGCAGGAGGTGATACTTGAGGGTCTTTCTCTTATCATATTGGCACTTTTTGATCTGGTGAATATATGTATATGGAATTTTACTTCCAATAGTACCGTCTTTTCCAGTATGGTTTTTGCCCTAATTGTTTGCAAATTGAGAAAATGCCGACAAAGGCACGTTATCATCGTCACTGCCACTTAGTTCACTAGACGATTGAACACACTCTCCCTTTTGTACCAAGCACTGAATCAGTTTATCTTTTTCAACCAAAACAACATTGAATTTCGTATTTGCCTCTTCTAGCATTCCCTCTACCTCAATCATGCGAGTTATTCGCCGTTTTACATAAACTGATCCTACTTTCTAAGCTATAAAATAAAAAAAAACGTGAACTACTCATCCAGGTTTCTATTTCGTTCGATTGAATTTTGCTGATACACAATCTATCGTGCGAGGAATCTTAGACCGCAAACATAAATAACAAAACAAGTGCACTCGCGACAAATGCCATATGAATACTGAAAGGTAATAACTCAGCCGCTAAAGATAATTATGGTTGCGCAACTGCCTGTTGTTTATAGTTTGTGAAGTAATTCATTGTAGACTCAGAGACCGCGCGAGTGAAACATAATACAAAATCCCTACATCAGCATATTACCACACAATTCACTAACCCTTTATCATAATCTTCCATGACTCATGTATTGATCATCCATGACTCATATCCCGTGATCCAGTAACTTGATCTTTCTAATATACTCGTAAACATCTCGTTATTGCAATATCCAATTTCGCTTACTTGCATTGCTGACATCAGCATATCAAAGTCCAATTCTTAGCTTGAATCAAAGTAACAATGAGAATGCTTCATCAGCATTCTTATCATTATAAAAGCAGCATTTTGAGAATCAGTTAATCAGTTGAAGTGATGTGTTTATTGGAGTTATTCTTAAAGTTGAAGTTGAGTATTAACGAGTTACAGTTGAAGTAAAGCATTCATTGAAGTTAAATCTAATTATGAAAGTTTGAATAGTTAAGTTTAAAGTTAAGAAGTGTTGTAGTTGTTGTAAATTAAAAAGTGTAAAAGTGAAAACCAAAGTATTTTTATTTAAGAGATTCCGGGGAAGAAATTTCCAACATATATATTTTTGACAATTGTAACATTCAATAACGTAACTGGTGCAGTTGCCCGTCAAAGGAGGGAGGAGCCTTCATTGACATCCGAACCTACTCGTCGTACCGCTAACCACCTTTAAAAATCAAAGTGGAAGCTGTATAATAAAGTCATCGCACCACTGACCATCTTTAAAATCAAAGTGGGAGCTATATAAAAACCAAAACTATTGCACCACCAATCATTGAAAAAGTGAAATGTGTAAAATAAAATAAAACAGTGACACTACCGCTAATCGACTTTAAAATCAAAGTGAAAGGTGTGTGTTCTAACAAAGGTATAATACAAAGTAGGTCGAATTTGGATAACCAATTCACCTCTGACCTCTTTGGAATAATAAAAAGCGTCAGTTAATAAAGGTATAATATGCACAAAAAACAGTGACATAATAAAAACCAATTAAAGAAAACAGGTTAAATTTGATAAAAATTGACCTTGGCCTTTTTGGAAAAATAAAAAGTGCCTATAATCCACAAAGATAATAAGCACCAAAACTGTGACTTAATATCAAAAACATTAAAATAAGCACTCACATCGTGACTTAATATCAAAAACATGATATATTAATAAACACCACAACCGTGACTTAATATAAAAGAAAATTTAAAACAAATCAGGATCAATTTGACAAAAAATTGACCTTGGCCTTTTTCGAGAAAATAAAAAGAGCCAATAATACAATAATACAAAAACCTTAAACCTTCAACTAACTAAATCAACTTAACAAGCGGAATAGTGGAACAACAACCAGCTTTCGAACTATCCTTCGAAACTCTGCTCAAAGAAGCACGAGCCCTACCGAACTATACTGGTAACAACTCCGAGTACTCACTCAACTCCTGGATCAGTGAAGCCAACACAATCTTGTCTCTAACACAACCTAGCAATCAAGCAGCATATATCTTCAGGGTTATTCTGAACAAACTACAAGAAGCAGCAAGGCAAACAATCCAGAAACTTACTGAACCGAACTGGAAAACAGTGCAGAACATCCTTATATCAACTTATGGCGTTAACGAATCATATAGCTGTCTAGTTAATAAAATTCATGAGGTAAGTATGGATAATATTGACAACATCTACAATAGTGTAAATGACCTTTTAAATAAATTTAATGTCAAATTCATTCAAGGCTCAAATCGAAATCAATTCTTAGAATTTGGTCCTCTTCGAAATAAAAGTCTAGTTCTAAATAAATTTAAAAGTCTAATTTCGGAATATAAAATGTTCCTTCTAGAATCGAGAAATGTCAAAACATTGGATCAGGATTATAATTTATTGAAAGAACTCCAACAAAATACTAATAGAAAATATAATAGACATTCTAAAAAAGATTCACGGAATAATCATAAACAAAATAATTATAATCAAAATCTTAAACACAAAAAATTTAATAAGAAATTCCATAACAATCGTCATTTTAATCAAAACAGATCTGGGCCAATGGAAATTGATGGTTCTGGTCAAAGTAAAATTAATCACGAGCCCATGGATACAAATTTTCCAATACAAGCCTCGGAAGCCTTTTACCAATTGTAAACCTTACTATAGATAATGAGATTATTCCAGTACTAATAGATACAGGCGCATCAACATCTAGTATTGATAGAAACTGTTTGAAAAATTTAGAAAGATTCAATTTAAACAACTCTTTAGAAATATTCGGATTAGGTGGTATTTTCAAAGTTTCCCAAAAATTAAAAACAAATATACCTCAAGAGTTCAAGCTACCCGAAAACCATAAATCCTTTGGAATATTATGAATTTCGAATTTAAAATGTTTAAAGCCATAAAAGGACAAAATATACTGCACCCCGCCAATGCAAAAATCAATTCTGGGGAATGTTCAACAGAAATAAATAATAAAAAATTGTTTTTCAATTATTCAGCACCTAGAGAAATAAACATACACTGCGAAATAGAGCCCACTAAACATATGACGGAAAAACTTTATGAAAATTTGAATTGGGAAGAATCGAATTCTCTAAAACCAATACTCAGGGAAAATGAAGATTTGTTCTACAGAGAAAGAGATAACTTGACTTGCACTACAAAGACTAAACATGAAATTGTTACTAAGTCTAGCAAGCTTTTATATTCAAGAATTTATAGATTTCCACAAGTACATGATAAAGAAATGGCAACCCAAATTAAAACAAGGGATAATTAGACCCTCTTCATTGCAATATAATGCACGAACATGGATTGTTCCGAACAAGATGGACAATTCCAGAAAAACTAAATGGAGAATCGTTATAGACTACAGGAAATTAAATGAAGAAACAATTGATGCTAAATTTCCTATTCCAAATATTGAGTCTATATTTGACAAACTTGAAAAATCACAATATTTCACTACTTTGGATCTAGCTAAAGGTTTTCACCAAATAGAAGTCAGCGAAAATGATCGATGTAAAACCGCTTTCTCAACACCACAAGGACATTATGAGTTTATTCGTACGCCCTTCGGACTGAAGAATGCACCGGCAACATTCCAGAGAATGATGAACGTATTAAGTGAATACATTAACAAAATATATGTCGTTTATTTAGGCGATATCCTGATCTTCGCAACATCTTTCCAAGAAACGGAAGATAACACTAAGAAAATATTCAATGCACTTCGGAAAGCAAAATTAAAAATCCTGGTCGTCAAATGCAAATTTATTGCCAAAGAAACTGATTATTTAGGACATGTTCTATCCACCGAAGGAATCAAACCAAATCCAGAAAAAAATAGAAGTAATAAAAACATTAAAAATACCAGACACCCCAAAATAAATTAAGTCTTTTCTAGGTATCACAGGATACTACCGAAAATTCATTAACAATTACGTGAAAATTGCCTCACCATTAACAGATGCTCTAAAGAAAACAAACAAAATAAATATAAATGATCCCAAATATGTTGCAGTATTTGAAAAACCTAAAGATTTGATTACAAATGATCCAATTCTTAAATATCCGGACTTCAAACAAAACTTCATTTTAACCACTGATGCTTCAGATAAAGCAATAGGAGCAGTACTTACGCAACAAGGTCATCCTATCTATTTTGCAAGCAGAACTCTGAACAAGCATGAACGTAATTATTCTACAATAGAAAAAGAATTACTAGCAGTAGTATGGGCAACACAATATTTTCAACCATATTTGTACGGAGTAAAGTTTGACATCCAAACGGATCATAGACCATTGGTTTGGTTAAATGATTTAAAAGAACGTAACAGTAAACTTCAAAGGTGGAAAATTAAGTTAAGCGAATATAATTATAACATTGAGTATGTCAAAGGAAAAGATAATAAAGTTGCAGGTTTTCTCAGTCGAATAAATAATGAAATTAATATCAACACAGCAAACGAAGCAATGGAAATTGAAAGTGATATTGCAACAATACACTCAGGAAATGAAGATCAAAATGACTATATTGCTATCAAAGAAGGAATAGTGAATATTTATAAAACGCAAATAATAATAACAAATAAGAAGCAAAAAGAAATGAGAACAATAAACAAAAGAAGAAAAATTTATATCGAGGCAAACGATATAAAAAATGAAAATTTTATAAAAGATATTCTACGGCGATATATACCTGAAAAAGGAACCGTTGGAATCTTCAGTGAACTAAATAGTCACGAATGGAACAAAGTTCAATTGCCAATCATGGCACTATACTCAAATAATGAAAATTTGAAATTTATCAAATGTACACAACATGCCATCGATTTATTAGATGAAAATCAATGCTTTGAAAAAATCAAAGAAATACACAAAGGAGGAAACCATCGTGGTTTAATTGTAAATTAAGAAGAAATAAAAAATAAGTTTTACTTTCACGGTTTAAGAAGGATCATTACTAAGTATATTAATAATTGCGAAACATGCAATCTTGCGAAGTATGGCCGAAAGCCTGTAAAACTAGAATTTCATCTAACAGAAGCGCCAAATGATATTAATCAAGTTGTACATATCGATATATTCTTCATTGGTAAGAAACAATTCTTTACCACTATTGATCCATTTTCGAAACATTTGTACACAAAGGAAATAACAGATAAAAATGCAATAACATTCATTACCCTAATTCAAGAAAGGAATGCTATCCTGGGTGAACCAAGAAAAATAATTGCAGATAACGAATTTAATGTGGTCAACATTAGAGATTTACTTCAAAAAGAAAAAAAAAGAAGCTCATTTTTGCTCTCCAAAAGCACATACAAGCAACTCCGACATGAATAGAAGTCATAATACCCTATTAGAAAATATTAGAGTATTAACAGTCACAAATCCTGAAATGAATATTGTAGACAAAACATTAAAAGTTACAGAGCATTACAATACTTCTATTCATTCAAATACAACCTGTAAGCCCATTGAAGTCTTTCAAGTTCGTAATGACAAAAATAGGATTCATGATCTTTTACAACAAAAGAAAAAGATGTGGATTTCATATCACAACAAAAGTCGTGAGAAACCAGAAAATATTAATGAAAAGACAATTTTCATTAAAAACTATGTTAATGAAAGACATAAAAATGAACCTAAGTATCGAAAAGTCGATATTGTGAAAAATAAAGACAATGAGGTAAGTTCAGTTTAAAATAACAAACGTGGAAAGAAAATCCACCAAACCAGGATTAAAAGAATTTAAAAACATTATGGAGAACAAAATAAAAAATCAGATGATGAAATTTTTGTAGAACAAATGAATTCAATAAACAGAGCTTTGCAGGAAGGACAACCGCAAGAAACGTTAATATCAAAATTTAACATTAATATCACAAGGGAAGATATTAACACCCTGTCAGAAAAAGCATGGCTTAACAATCAAATAATTAACTTTTATTTATGCCTTGAAATGGAGCGAAGTAAGAAAAATCACAACTTGCCAGAAAGTCACGTTATGAATACATTCTTTATTCTTTATTATTCACAACAAGGTTATAATTCAGTAAGCCGCTGGACAAAGAAAATATATACATTTCCCTATGACATGATTCGAATTCCCCTTCATGTTAATAATAACCACTGGTATCTATCAGCCATTGATATGAGAAACAAATCAATAAAATAATACGATTCTTTAGGAATCCTGGATGCTCTAGAAAACTATTTACAAGAATAAAACCTTCATAAATTAAACAAACCTTTTGATACATCAACATTCACAAAAGAAAATGTTAAAAGCATTCCAAAACAAGAAAATTCATACAATTGTGGAGCGTTTACATGTATCATAGCAGAAAAACTTTCTATTAATAAAAGTTAGCTTTCACACAAAAAGAAATCCCTTATTTTTGGAAAAGAATGATGATTGAAATAATTCAAGGAAAATTGTTGAAAAAAGTATTGTATATGTATATTTTATTTTTCGAAATAACAGAATACTGCCGCCAGAGTAAAAGTGATGATAATAATCCTATTCTCAACAATGTTATTAAGTTCAGAAATGAGAATCTAAAAAATTTCCTACACTTCAAGAATCATATCAATTAGAAAAGGCCCAGTAAGATTAATTAAAGATTATAAAATAATTTACCATAAAATTGACCTTAACCAGTATGAACAAGCATTGAGAGATATTTCAGAAAAAATCGAACCGAATCCTCATATTATAGAAACAATTAAATAAGAACTGAACTTACTTCATTTTGATCATATTAATTTGCCTGAAAGCGATGCTATCATAGATTTTCTCCAAACAAAACAAAAATTATCTTAAGAAGGACAACCCACCCAAACATTAAGTCCTCTTAGTGAGACATGTTACTCAGCATTAGGAAAACAGGCCGGTTATATCGATATTTGTAAAAATATTAGAAAGAAGTGAGGTTTATAAATCCAATCGGCAAAATTTATAAATGGCTTTATGGAACCATGGACAACGATGATTATAATGATATATATATCATGAATTATCTAAATATAATGGATTCCAATAATCATAATTTAATTAAGTCAATGAATAAGCAAATTGAAATAAATAATATCTTCAAAAACAACCTGGATAAAATCACAAACAACATAAACAAAACCTATAACGCTTTTCAGACAAATGATAACAAATTAAATCAATAAACAAAATTTTGTTGGGAGTTCAGATGAATCATAATCTTGACCTGATAAAAGATGAATTGGAAAAAGTTATCGATAATGTAAACAATGCTAAATCAGAAACAATGTCAAGGTCAATTCTAACATATGACGAAATAAATAAATATAATCTTTCATTTGAAGAATTAAAAGAAATGACATTAAATTTTTTCATAAAAGATGCAACTATTGTATTTTTGGTAAATATACCTATACTTACACAGCCTTTATTATCATATTATGTAGGAAAAATACCAAATGTAAGAAATGAATCATTAAACATAAACATAAGTGAAGTTGTAAGTTACAAAAGTAAGTATTATGAATTTGTAAAGAATGTAAAACATTTGAAAAACAAATTGAAATGCAAAAATAATAATTGTATAACTGAAATAAATAATGGAACAACAATCGAAGAAATCGAAAAGTGCTTAATATTGTTAATTAACGTCAAGACAATAATTAATCAGTCATGTAATGAAAAAACATATGAATTAAATGGAAACTATCACAAATGATATGAAAGAAATTTCACAAATTTTAGTGCTGCACCAATTATGAATGTATCGAATTACAAAATTGATTTAAGCTTTGAAGAAATCAAATTCGAAAATTTTCAAAATCTAGAAAGAATTAACAAGATTAAATATGCTCATAAAGAAAATATCATTGGAACAGGATCGACATTGCTAGTAATTATTATTGTTATAGTAGTAATTGCTCTATACCTATATCTTCAAAAAAAGAGATCATTTATCATAATTAATATAACTGAAGGTATTGAATTACAAAAACATAATCATGTTGAGGACAACATTGAGCTTAAGGAGGGAGGAGTTACATATAATCCCAAATCCCAACATCAGCATATTACCACACAATTCACTAACCTTTTATCATAATCTTCCATAACTCCTGTCTTGATCATCCATGACACACATCCCGTCATCCAGTAACTTGATCTATCTAATATAAACATCTCGTTATTGCAATATCAAATTTCGCTTACTTGCATTGCTGACATCAGCATATCAATGTCCAATTCTTAGCTTGAATCAAAGTAACATTCTTATCATTATAAAAGCAGCCCTTTGAGAATCAGTTAATCAGTTGAAGTGAAGTTTTTATTGGAGTTATTCTTAAAGTTGAAGTTGAGTATTAACGAGTTACAGTTGAAGTAAAGCATTCATTGAAGTTAAATCTAACTATGAAAGTTTGAATAGTTAAGTTTAAAGTTAAGAAGTGTTGTTGTTGTTGTAAATTAAAAAGTGTAAAAGTGAAAACAAAAGTATTTTTATTTAAGAGATTCCGGGGAAGGAATCTCCAAAATATATATTTTTGACAATTGTAACGTTCAATAACGTAACTAAAAACATTCAGAGAAAATAAAACGCAGGTAAAATTAATCCAAACGGTAGAAATTAAAAACTTTTATCTAGTAAGGACTAATTCAAATTTCTCATTTTAAACAACAAAAGATCACGAAAATCAAGCAGAATTTATATTGAGTGTTGTGAAGCTTTACATATTGTGTACTTTAGATGGAAAATAATTTATTAAACTTTTTTAATATAGCACTGTTAGTATTGCTTTAAATAGCTTTCTCATAATAAAATCGTAGCATTTAAGTTATATTTTATTTATTTATTTAAGTTTATAAATTTGAAGGCATAAAGTTATGCTACTTGCATTGTTGAAAAAAAGAAACCTCTCTATTAGCTTCATAATCTGTACCTAATATTATGCAATTTTTGTACTTTCCCATTCAAAATTCATGGATTTAGAGGCTAGCACACCGTTCATGTTATTGCTTAGAGATTTGTCCTAGTCAATTGAAAGAAAATTCACTGAGCGCAAGGACAGTCACAAAATTGAATTCTGACTGATGTTGTAATTGCATAAGTCATCAAATTGACCGAAGATAATTATCCTCTTTTATGCAAAAGGGCGCAGGATCAAGTACAAATTTAAATATGTTGTATCAGTTATATTAAAAATGGCCTTTTTATAATTACATGGAATAAGTTGTATGTTTAAAAAGTGTTACTGCCACACACTAAGTGAGCGATGGTTTGATTGACGAAAGTGTAAATCCATGTTGGACCAACCAGATGAGGTGTATAATTCCACCGAGATGTATTTGGGCGTGGGTGTAATTCTCTTCAACAAGTATAATGGATGAGTTTGTCGGCAAATGTGAATGTTTGGTTCCATTTGGATGCAGGATGAGTACGTTGCCTCCGAGAGTAGGTAGTAAATGTCACGGTGTGGCGTGGTTATTAAATACTGTGAGAATGGTTGTATGGCCACTGATTTGTTGGACCTCACCATAGGTATTGCGAGAAGTCTACAGAGCTCGAAGGTTGTTGCTGCTACTAATGGAATCTTTAGTTCAAAGATGACGAAATCGGTAGTCACCTTGGCCCTGATTGACGTTATTTGAAAGAGTTGTAGGACATTCTCTTGGTTTATAAGTAGCCACTGGTTCTTGGGTAGATGCTCTCTGATCTTTGCCACCTCTGCGCCCAATTGTTGCTGTGACAATAACAAGGAATTGAGCTGCCCGTCTTGAGTATTCATGACCACGCTGGTGAGGGACTATTGAATTCCCTGCAAGTTGACGGTGATGAGCGTCATTTGCAGAGAGAATGTGGTGATCAAGTCGAGCATCGGGGTTTGACTTCCCTGAGGATTAGGAGCCTTGATGGCATTGGTCAGTCTGGTTAACTCCTGCTCTATTGTTGTGAAACATTTTTGGGACATTTGTTCGGTTTTCCCAAGGATGTTCCGCGTTGAGTCGATGATGGGAGTTTGGTTGGTTAGCAGTGGGGACAGCTTGTCTTGTCTTCCTTGCACGGTTTTGATGGTCCGTGCCATTTAATTGGCAAAGTCATCATAAAAAACGCCTAACAATGATCGCGCAAGGCCACCCACTATATTGGTTGCACCTCTTTGAACTTGATTCTCAAGATTTGGTTGATGCTCAAGAATTCCTTTTTTTTGTTTTCCTTGGGTTTGTGTGGTGACCGCCATTTACGCACAAAGTGTGGGACTCCAATGTTCACAAGAAGATGACTCAACTACCCACTAAACACCTCAACTGTCAACCTGAGAACCCAGCATGGAACCGTTTGACACATTACTTCGGGCCAGGTCTCGTTTTATTACGCCGTGAGGCACCTTCAAGCTTGGGGATCCCTTTCCTAGCGGGACAGGAGAGAGGAAGAAGAAGTGCCAGACAAGCGATCCCCCAGCTCCAACTCCGTAGGCTGCTGTGACCTCCTTTTATCTTTTATGACTGCCCGAGCATGATGTGCCACCTGGTTCCATTTCTCAACCGATTTGAGCATCACCCCGACAATATTTAATGGGGTGAGCTCTCCGGTCTCCCTGTAGAGGTCCCTTTGCAGCTTGACCTCCTCTCCTGGGCAAAACCAACAATCGGGGACAGTAACTCACCAATCTTGTACAGGTAAGACTGAAAACACCCGTGCCCGCTCAAAAGCTGGGTCAGATAGAAGTCAGTCTCATCATGCTTTCGATTTAGCCACGATCTCACATCCGGGATGAGGCGTGCAGTCCACCTTCCCTTCGTGCAATTAACCCAAGACTGCTGCCAATCGTTGAGTGAGCGTTGTCTCTCCTTGCGGACAACCATCTCCTTCGAATCCTTGTTTCAGCGCGGGTTAATAGCGCGGCGCTTTCTAGCAAGGAGGGCGACAGGTATCAGCCTGCAATAACTCTCACCACTGAATCAGAGACTGTTGGATACGAAGATGTAATCCTCAGTGCTCCTCTTTTCTGAACCTATGCCAAACGCTTTCGGTATACCTCCTTGCTGAGAGCGTCGCCCCATACCTCTGCTCCGTACAGTAGCACTGACCCTACAGCACTCATCAAGAGGCGTCTTCTTGACGGGCTGGATCCCCCTACGTTGGGCACAATCGACTCAGAGCTGATATTCCCGAAGCAGCCTTCTCAGCCGTTGCCCTGAGTTGCTCAGAGAAACTCATCTGAGAGTCGATCAGTAGCCCCAGGTACTTCACCGCTGGCTTCGACTCGATTCGTAAGTTGCCAATACTGATTGTCCTTACTCTAGGGATTCTCTTTTTTGTCAAGATGACCACTTCGGTTTTCTCCAGTGCTAAACTGAGCCCGCGAGCAGTCATCCAGTCCCTCATTCGGCACATTAGCATACGTAGCCTAAGTTGCGCTTATTCAACGGTGCGTCCAGCGGCCAGAGCCGCAACATCATCCGCATAGCCGACCAAGCGCGACTCATCTGACATCTCAAGTCTCAGTAGCCCGTTGCAAGATACGTTCCACAGGTCCGGACCAAAGAAAGATACCTGGGCAACACCCGATGTAATTTCTGTCCTTCATTGGCCCTGTGTCTTGTCGTAGAGCAGGCTTCGCTCCTTTTGGTAGTTCCTCAAAAGCCGCATTAGATATGCTGGAACTTGAAAAGTATTTTCCAGCGTATCCAGAATATCAACCCATCTAGCGGAGTTGAAGGCGTTCCTGACGTCGAGTATCACCAACAGAATGATCCGTCACTTGGTGCGACTATATGCCTCTGCCTTTTGGACCACGTTCACCACCTCTGCAATCGCATCAATGGTAGAACGTCCTGCTCTAAAGCCGTTCTGCCGAGGAGCAGCACCAATCGCGTCAGTGAGTCTTACCTTGATGAGTTTCTCTAGCATTTTCCCAGCAGTGTCTCGCATGCATAACGGGCGGTATGCAGACGGCGATTCGGGATTTCCCTTCCCCTTGCTGATCAGCACGAGCCTCGCCACCTTCCATCGTATCGCGAAAACCACTTCCCAAAGGCAAGCGTTGAATGTGCTGAGCATCAAGTCAGGACAATTGTGAAAGACAAGCCGCAACACCTCAGCTGGAACACCATCTGGACCTGGAGCCTTCCTCGCTTTCAACGGAAGGACTGGAAGAGGTTCCAGTTTCAGCTTTGTGAAGAGTAGACACTTGACTGCTGTTTCACCATGGACAGCTTCAACACGGATGGGATGGGCGGGGAAGAGTCCCCGCACTATCGCGTCCATCTTTTCCGCGTCATGTATACAAGGCTTCCGCAGGGCACCAAGTTTCCGCATGACCAGCTTGTAGCCAAGACCCCACGGATCCTTGTTCACATGTCCACTAGGTGTTGCCAGCAGCGAGCCTTGCTACTGTTGATCATTTTGCGAAGGCATTTCCTGGCCGACTATACGCTGCCACCCAGTTGCATCCCTCGTTACGGTCCCGCACCCATTTAGCCTCACGTCAAAGCTTGTGACACTCCCTTTGCTTTTCAGCTATTTCAGTTGACCACCAGTACACTGGGGGCTTGCCGTGCCGGGGTCTTCGACGGGGCATAGAAGCGCAGCAAGCAGTCGAGATGATGCTCATAGTAGAGTTCATCACGTCTTGAGCTGCCAGTTCTTCCGTCCCCTCTGAAGCTCCCTGCAGCGCCTCACCTGCTCTGAGCACCTTGACGAAACTCTGGACGTCCATCCTTCCAGTATGTGGCCCGACCGCGTTGGTCGTACTACTTTAATGGTAGTATTGGTGTTTTCGGGCCTTACGTTTCCCCTGATGTCCCGTAGTACTTCCGTGTAGGATCGGCCATCTTGAGGTCTTACGAGCAGTGCCTGCTGCCGGGGTCTTCGTCGGGGCTTCTGCCTCTCCAGTTATGCATCAGGTCCTTTTTGTAATTGGGCGTGCGTATGAACTTTACTTTCTGGCTTTTTTGAAGGAGTTTCTTTGCGGCTTCCTTCGCTCCTTTTGTAAGCACTGTCTGGAACTCGTGATCTGGTACTCCACGCCCATCAAGTGCCTCCTCCTTCCAACTTTTATCCTGATCTCCTTTGATTGGGCTAGACGCCATTCTTTTATTGACTTTTAATGGTGGAACTATCTGCATGTCGCCTTTAGATTTCGCCCCAAGCGCCTCTTTAGCCTTCTCTTCGTCTTCGGCCCTTAACCAGCTCCTCCAATAGTGCCCTATGCGATCTAGGAGCTCCTCGAGTTCAAGGAGCTCCACCCTTGCTGCTTTGCTGATTTTTGGGGAGTCGCATGCAGATTGTATACTTTTCAGAACATCTCCCGGTTTTTAAAGTAGCCTTTCTTCTTCGTTTCGCTGGGCCGCAATTGTACTTTGCAACCATCCTTGAGAGAGGTTATCGCGTTCCGTTTCCAAGTGCAGTACTTCCGCCACATTTTCGACGTTGGCGGTGCAATCACGCGGTGTCTGATCACTCGTTGCTTTTCGTGCCGTAATCTCCTCGCTGGCTTCTGGATTTTTCGCTGCAATGTCGGGATTTGCGGCGCTTGCATCGGTCACTTCGGTAACGATCACAGTAGTGAAAATTGAATTTTCGGTTCTCTTTATATTTTCTTCCAACGCTCGAACACCTGAAGCGTCCTGCAGAGTTTCCCGCTTTTCCTTAATAGGACGCGGTGTTCGCATCATTTTTTTGCTTCGCCCGGACGCCGCAGGAATCTCAGTCTGAGCCAGACTGTCTGCTATTCTCCGTTTTTCGTTTGCCTTCATTGTCATTGTGTTAGTCTTCGTTTTTGTCGTGGTTAGTACCGCTCTCGATGTACTGTTGACATCGTGGATGCAACCGCTGGTTGCGTCGTCGTTGTTATTATTTTTTGTTTCTTTTTTGGATGTTTTTGATCTTTTGATTTTGTTTGCTCCAGTTTTGTTGGGTCCCGCTATCTCCGCTCGTGTGTGTAGTCGCCTTTTTGGTCCCATGGTTATCTTTGCAGAGCAGGGAGGCCATGCGAGGGTTGGCACAAGCCCTTATGGGGACAAGTGCTCAGAGCCAGACCAGCGCTAATCGGGAGTCCGTCTCAACCGAACGTACACCACCAACCCGATGGCAGGAACTTCGAACGTACTCCGAGGCCTGCCAAGGTTTTACCGGGAAGGAGACGGTATGATAGTTGAGTTGGAACCGTTCACACACGAGTGTCACCTCGTCGCTACTGTGCAAAGCAACTAGGTCCAAACTATCATATCTGCCAGCCCAAAACAGCAATTCCAGTTCGTTGTCCAAAGCGTAGTCCCGATCCAATCAGAGTCGTTACCTGGCATCCCAGGAGGGAACCTCATGGCGCCCCCCATATTCTCAGGTCGGTGGAGGCGGCGCTCCCTAAAGAATGCTAGCCTCCAAGAGTGCTCTTGTCAACCGGCATTCTCCCTGCGGGAATTTCCTCGGGTACGTGGGGGCGGAACTATATGTTGGGTAAAATACTCCTGCGGCGGAGCGGTTTCCGGTAGGGATCGGCTGTGACTATCGCCTAGTTCAAAATCTTCCCAGTCGCCGCATTTGCTCCGCATAATACCCGGCTTCCTGCTTCCTTGACGGCGCATGCTTCTTGTAATTTGAAATGACACCTTCGACGATTCGAGCCAATCATTTTATGTGGAAAGTCAGAAAACAGAAAGCGCGGATACACGACAAAACTACACCAAAACACCACACAGCACTTCACGACCTGTTCACCGGGGAAGCAGTAATTATTTAGATGTGTACGGCAAATAAGTACCATGTGCATCTCGCCAGGGCCTCCAGATGATTGCGCTGGGACTTTTTTGTTCCGGCCTCGGGCAAATTGTTTTAATTTAGAACTGATATTATCCAAATAGAAATGGACAACACTCTGATTGCACCTTAAGATCTATTTTTTTGCGTTTTTCCTTGTTTCTTTCCAATGAATTTGCGTATGAATCTTTTCAAATCATTCCACATTGGAACCGGACACAATATTTATCAATATTTCAATTAGATCAAACATCTTAATTAATACGCTTTCCATTACCAACAGATGTTAAATTATTTCAACTGCCAAATTTCTCGGAATTTTATGAATAAGTTTCAAGCTTGCCCGGACTTACAGATGTGTCTGTTAGGCAATTAAATTTATTTAAATTAAAGAGAAATTTTAGTATTTTTAAAGTGTTACATGCATGCATGTGATACTTCACCTCCCTTCAACGACTGAACTGGCCGAGCATTTCACCCACGTTCCATTGCCAAAGCAATTCGCTGACCAGACAAACACGCCAGAGAAAGAACGCTGAGTTTGCGTCTTTTCGCTGGCACGCCTGCCTTTGTCCATGAAATGTTATCCAATCTCCTCGATTACGGATCCAGTTCATGGACAAATGTACTAGATGAATGTGCATTGTAAGCAATTTGGATGGGAATAAATTACAGTGTGTGGCAAAATTTAGTATTCGTGAAGTTTGACTGAAATTGAACTAAATTATTGATATTGAAATGCCGGGGAAAGGTAAATACAAGTGTTCTAAAAAGGAACAGTAAATATTTGATCAATGTCGGTAAATTGAATTAAAATGATCGGTCAATTGATAAATCAATCAAATAAATCGAATTAATTACGGATGGGCTAATTAACCTCAAATAACTATGTAAGTTGATTGAATCGTTAATGTTGCCGGATCAGGGCGTGATGGGCATCAGAAACTCAACATAGGTGATTGTGTGCTTTTTGTGTGGTTGTGTGTGTGAGTATACATAGGATATAACGAAATTTGTGCCTGGAGGTCACAATTTTGCTTCGATTTTCGCCAAATTTTCAGAAAATTTCGACTAGTTTTGTTAATCATTCAAATTGGTTAAGCGAAAAAATAGAGGATGCTTTAGATAAAGTCCGTGATTTCCGTTCTGACCGGTTTTTACCGAAACTGGTACAATGATTCATTGAAGCGTGTGATAACGCTCAGAACAAAAAATCCAAAGTCGAATCACTTGAAACAAAATCGCAGCCGCTCAAAGGTCGAAAAAGGTTGAGCAATAACAAAGTACTTCAGGGTCAGGTCAGAATATCCGAATGCCGGCTTGGTAAAGTTCGAAATTCGATAACATCTCAAAGCTACAATTCATATTGGATTTTTATGAAACCAAAAATAAAGGTTGACGTTGATGGAATCATGTATTCAATGGAACTAAATTTGATTCTTATGGACGCTGCAGATTTTAGCCGTTGTAGTTTATCAATTACAATAAAAGATTATATTTTAATATACATATGGTACAATGTATTCAAGAAACTGAGGTTTGAAATGAAAAATTTGCCGCTAAAAAAGATAAAATAAAAAACTTCAGGAAAAAAAAGAAAAGTGACTTCGAAATGCTCTAAAGACGATGAAATAAATTTTATGGAAGCAGTGCCAAATCGAATTCCCTATTTCTAGTTGAATACTTCCAGCATGTGGAGCATCACAAAACAATCAAGGAAAAAATGATATGGCACCGCTTCCATAAAATCATCTATAGACTCCTCATTTTTCCTTAATCTAGGTTTCATCAGCGGTGATATTGCCGATGTCATCACAATAGAGCGTGATTTTGGGCTGATAACCACGTTTCAGGTTTTTCACTACTTTGTATGCTTGTCTTGTGTTATTGCTCGCTAAACTTACATCTATACCTCTCAATCGGTCATCATAGTATTTTCGTTTCTTAATCCTAATTATTTTATTCGCTACCCTTCAGAACTTTTCATAGTGTTCTCTCTTCGTCCTGGTTTTCCTACATACGCATTCTTTGTACGCCTCGTTCTTTGTATCAAACGCATTCTGGCACTCATCATCGAGCCAATCATTTCTCTTGCACCGGGATTGAAGTCCGATCGTCTGTTCTGCCACAGTCCTAGCTTCATATCACTCGAGAATTACAGTTAACTCTGGTCGGTATGAAAAAATCTGAAGAGGGGGTAATATTACAACGATCACAATTTAAATTTAGTTGTCATATCAAACATAAATGTCTAAGATGTGGTTGCGGTGCGATCTGCAAAAATTTATAGTAACTATGTAGCTAAGACTCAAACCATTATTAATGCTAGCGACTTGATCTAGAATCACAGCATATCTCCTAGATAGCATCTTATTATCCAATAGTTCAGACCAGCTTTATAAAGAGAAGCATTATGACTACACAGTTGAGTGAGAAATAACAAGTCTTGCTATCATACCAAGACAATAGTTATATCCCATTACAAAATTAAATGTGTCTCGTATTTTTTGTTTGTTTTCGTAGCACAACAGCCCCTTTCGGGCCTTCGCTTAGAGAAAGTTAGAGTATCTAATTGTCATGATCGAATGTATCGGCACTCCACAAGGTGATATGGTCATTATCACGCTTTGGCCGCGTAGTCGTCCACCCAGCTGCGATACGTTCTGATTTTAAACCAGCGCGTATCATAACCGAATAGGCTTATAGTCCGTCGAAAGAATCACTTGAACTAAATCTCGTTGACGCCAACGAAACTCGAACCAGAGACCTTCGGCTTATGGGCTTAGTGCTCTAACCACTAAGCCACGCGGACCATGTGTCTCATATTACATTAATATAATTTTCCTATTAAGAAAAATAGAAGGACCCCATTTTGGAATTGAAATATAAATTGATTATTTGCAAGTTAATGCTATTAATTTTATATAATAGCCATGTTAACTTCGTGGAGTCTTTAGATTTTTGCTGAGTAGGTTCCAATTATTTAATTACAGACTTGAACATGAGTTTCTAGTTAGCTACGACATTAACTATCATAAAATCGGGCCACAAAAGCATAACTGCAAGTTTTGAACAGTAAAATTTGTACGAAAAATAAGTAAAAAAATTATTAAGGTTTCTGGAAATGTTTATTGTATTCATATATTTACTTGTGTAATATTTAATAGATTAAATTAATACATATGGTATATATTTGCCGTCATAAAAAAAAACAAATTCAATTCATTTTTTATGAAGTTAATTAGTCTAGAAAGGGTCATAAGGAATAGATGCTCACAGCGAGATTAATATTAGCATAATTCATTATGTTTTCATATCGATTGTATTGGTTATGCTTATACATCAAAAATCCAACCACATAAAAAGGTGAATCATAATCACTACGTTTGAAAAATATAATCAAAAAACTTTTTCGGGTTGTTTGATATTTATTGTTTTTACAAATTAATAAATTCTTGAATTCAATTTATAAAATTTCATCACAAAAAACGTTTACAAACTCACTGAAAATGGAGAAATAATTTTAGTAACAAATAATATACTTGTGTCTGTTAATGGGTCGTTTACTCGTTTGATTATGTTTACGAATCATGCGTCTTGATACATATTTTGATATATAGTATGGATTCAGAGATCTAAAAAAGCAGACTGATAAAGCAAACAATAAGTGTTATATGATGTCAATTGTAGTAGTTACGTAGCAAAAAAATCTGTTTACAATTCAATTGCGTTTGCATTTACAAATATTTCATTCGAAATTCCTTTTTAGGGTTTTGTAAAATAATTTTACAAAACCCTACTAGTTTCGCGACCAGTCTGTCCGTCTGTCCGTCTGTCCGTCCGTCCGTCCGTCCGTCCGTCCGTCCGTCCGTCCGTCCGTGTGTCACAGCAGTTTTTCTCGGAAACTACTTGAGCTAGAAACATCAAATTTTGTGTGTAGGTGTAAAGTGGTGATCTCTTCAAAGTTCAACTACAAAAAAATTTTATAAGGTAATTAAGGGGGGTCTCCCCATATAGGAGAGTGACCCCCCGAAAAAAAAATTTCATTGAAGATAGCCGATATGGTTATCAAATGAAAGGTCTTGATGAGAACTTTTCAAAACAGGTCTTAATTTGGCAAAGTTTGCTTCGAGGGGCGCACAGGGAGGGGAAATGTACGAAAAATTTGTGTCCCCCCCCCCCTCGCGATTGGACACCTGTGATCCGAAAAATCTGAAAAAAATCAGGGATGTAGGTCTTGGTGAGTACAACGACAACAAATACGTGAGAAGTCGCAATTCACTCAACTTTGTTAGTAATAGTATGATTTATTGATTTTATGTTTTCTTGAATGAAATCTTAACGGTACCCTTAAATTCAATTAAATTCAGTACGTACATGTCTATTTATAAGATTGATCTCTCTTTGAACACTTGATTCAATTGAATGAATGACTGAAGATGAGTACCTACAATTAATGCTCATAAGTGAAACAAGTCAAGGAGGTGGGAGAGAGCTCCTAGCAAAAGGGTTTTGTAACCATTCTAGGATTCGAAAAAATTGGCCATTGATCGACGATAACAGTACAGGAGAGTGGCCCCTGAAAAAAAATTCTTCAAACGTAGCCGATATGAGTATGAAATAAAAGTTTCCCTGGGAGCTTTTCAAAACAGTTGTTGAACTGTCAGTTTTTGCTTCAGTGGGGACACAGGGGGGGGGGGGGGGTGTAAACACATGAAAAATGTGTTTTCTCCGTCGCGGATGGACATCTGAAATAATTATCAACGGAGATATTTATGGGTATAACAATACTAAAAACCTCAGAAGTCGAAATTCGTTCAACTTTGTTAATAATAGCATGAGCTTCGTGTTTCATACTTTCTCCAATAAAATCGTCTTTGACATGTTTCTTGATTTGATTCGATCTGCGTCACTGCAGTTTGTAAATTGAATACAAAACCCTTCTGACATGAGCGTAGGTCTGTTTACCCAACTTGTTTTCCACTACTTCGAACTTGTAAATGCACTGGTGGAGAATTGAAGTCCTCTATATTGCGAAAAACAGGAGTTGCATTTTTCTCTCCTAATACATATACTTGGAGGTGCTTTTCAAAACATGACAATTTATATTCAAAACAAATCATCGAAACCCGGGCATTGCCGTTAAAAAAGTAGCTTCTATTTGGAATAAATGAGTGTAAATTGATTTTTCAAGTACTTAAAAAGTAATCAGTCTTAAAAGTTCCTTTGCATTTAATTTTATCAGCATCACTTAATTCAAAATCATTTTGAATAAGGCTATAATATATTTGAAATTTGTTATGTGGGAATATATCAATATCGCTACATTCTATTTCATTTTGAAGAAAATTTCCAAAAGTAAGTTGTTAGCGAATTTCAAGGCTGCCTTTATGGATAGAGTCTTTTGAATATTGTCACGAGAATTAGTTGATCGTACGTAACTTTTAAAAATTCGGTGCACTGCTTCGAATCGCATGCAACAAAGATTTTTGAGGGGGCCACATTTTTTGATGGCAGTGACGCAATGAAGAAGGAAATGAAATTTTGGCTTTAATGGCTCTTTAAATAATGCTACATACAACTTACTATGTTTAAGTGTCAATTGGTCTAAATTTCTCAGATTTTGTAAACCCACTTCTGATGCCATTATAATATCGATGATTCTTAGCAAAGTTAATACGAGCTCCCAAACTTTATCGTTCTCAGGAATAAGATCACCAATCATCACTGGCAAATAGTGGACAAACGTCATCAATTCACGACCTCTCATATTAAAGTTTGAATTTTTAATGTTACTCAGGCTTATTTGGGTAGAAATATTACCAATTACACTTTCGCCATAATTAAACATTTGCTTGCGATGATTCAAAGTATCTAATGTTAAGTAATTTTTATTTTCTATAAAGTAATTGAGTGCCAATGAGATATCATATTTGCATATACCTTCAAAAATATCATACGTGATAACAAAACAGAAATTGTCTGTTACATGAAAAGTACCAATATTGTAGAAAACACAATATTCTTTTATTCCGGTAATTTTTTCATTCCCGACTTGAAGATCTACTGCATAATTTTGAACGTTACGTAAGCTGTCAGAATATTCTCTGGGGTCATTTTGAGTATCTTTTTCACTCCTCTTCCAAACTATAAAAATAATTAGAGTTAAAGTCTAAAACTCTGAAAGCTAAAATGAAATAAACAGTAGTTTCTTCATTTCCACAGTTGATTACGAGACCATATTTCTCTAAAGATTTAATAATAGTTATAAGCGGCTGCATTGTATGAAGATTTCCGAACTCTTTTCGATTTTTAGATTTAAAAAACCAGCTACAAATATACTGTCTAACTTGGACAAATGATGCTTTGGAATTGTAGGGAAAGCGTTATAAATGCCACACATAGTATGATTTGTGGCATGTGCACCTAGAGGGTTATTTATACCGAAATCGTCTACATAAAGTAGGTAAGGAATCCCTAATTATCAACTTTTTTTTTTTAATATTTCACCGTTCATTAAATTCTTGTAAAGAAATGTAGTTTCTTCCAAGTGTCTCATATTTTCTAAATTAATTTTCAAAATATTTCCAGTTTTAAAAAATCTCTTTATCTGAAATTTTATTGGAAGCAAATACCCTCCAACTTTATTTGAATCCAAAGTTGGCACTCGTAAATTCTCGTAAATTATATAGGAAGTTGGCCATTCAAAGAGTATTTCCTTCAACTACGTTAAAAAGTCGGTGCTCTGTTTAAATGTCTTCAAACACTGAAAAGCTTTTCTGTAAACGAATTTCGGTTTCTTTTCTGCTATTATCGCTTTCGATGCGCCATAAAATTGAATTTCTCACCAAATTATACATTGGGTTAAAAATTAATTCTTCCAATTCCCTTAATATGAACAAAATATCTCTCCTGTTAAAATTATTTCTATTATGTAGTGGAAGCTTTGAATTTGAGAAAATTTTTTTCAGTTTTGATTATTGTAAGACTTCTGAAGTTATATCTGAAAGATCATCATCAACAACTTCCCGAGCAGAAACCGCTTCCTAAGTGGAAGATGATAGAAAAGCTGATATTGCATCCCTTTGATTTTGCAAATGGATGTGAACTCTATTCAAATGACGCTTAAAAGAATATATGCTTCGGCACGATTGCCCACACTTGTCTACGGTACACCCAAAAGTGATAATACCTTTGATTACATGGTGTGATTTTATGTGGGAAATTAATAATTTTGAATTCAAAAAATTTTGATCTGGAAAACTACATCTAAACATTTTTAAGATTGAAAATATACAGTATTATTGGTGTGAGTACTAAGCTTTGCAATTTTACTCCAGGTAACGTGTAATAGCAAGAATATTCGTATCAGTAGATTTATTAATTTTGTAGGAAAAACATTCAAAAAAGTCAAAAACATGTTTTGCTTCTTTTTGATACTCAAAGTTCATTAGGTGGTATTATTTAAAAAATATATCCGAACTCTTGAAAAACGTCGGCAGTTTATGAAAAATCGCATTGTATGCTACATAAAAATTTTGAAGTCTAATACTCTCACCAATAACAACAATAAGCGGCTATAAATTCAACCAGCGAATTAACTGCTTTTCTTTCTGATTCATATACTACTGTGACCAAAAAATAAGGCGACATATGAATTTAAACTGCGCGCGTTGAATGATTTGGAGAATTATTTTTTTTAGGTTGTTAGTACTGTCAGTGACATCTATGTCAAATTTACATGTCAAAATATTCATTAGTGTTTGAGAATATTCCTCTCATAATCATTTGAGGAGGTGCAAAATAAAATAGTGCACTGCTAAGCATCAAAAAAAGTTGGTTCCCACATGCAGCGCTTGGCAGATTCTCCGCATTTAACGCATAAAACAGGTGGCTTTATTACTGCGCGTATAAAAAGAACGACGATTTAGTCCTGTGAATCTGAAAAATATAAAAAAATATGATTGTAATGCAAATCTTATGACAATGCACTTTTTTCAATAATATAATAAAAGGATTTATTTAATTTCATTAACTTTTTCAACTCACCTGAACTCAAGTTATTATAGTCAGAAATGAGCTTCTTCAATCCAGGATCCTTAATTTTATCTTCTAAATAAGGTACAATAGAAGCTTTGAAGCCCATCCAGTTCCTTAATAAATTGTTGCCCTCCTCGAGAAACAACATTTCAAAATCAATTTCCATCTAGATGTGATAAAAAATTAGCTTCAACTGATCTTCATGCATATTTATGTCACTTTACCAGTGTGAATCCCAACGTGTTTTTAAATAGCGGCCTGGTTTCCAAAATATTCTTTTTCGCATTTCGGATGTCTCGATGGTGATTTTAAAAAGTGTTTTTCCATTTTTGGACGACTTCCTCCCAAGGTTCGCAACTATCCGATATTCATTTTTGTCCTCATGTATTTCTGTAAAATATTCCAAACAATAGAACTTAGACAATTTAATGGCCCAAATGGCTTTCTTAATTTATAGGTAATCAATGAAGCACATTTAATGAAAACAACAACATAGCAAATTAAACTAATTAAAATTATTACATAATTTTTGACTCAATTGGAAAAAGGTGAAAAAACCAACCAACATTATTCAAAAATTACTTACAATGCTAACACAACAATTAACTTTTAGACCATTCCTAAAATGTTCCTCCCTAATTCAAAGCGTATTCAATCAAAAAAACATTATCTTATATTAAATTCTACACCTATACCTTAACACAAATTAACAACAAGAGTAAATATAGCAATGATGAGATGAAACTAAAAACTTAGTAAGACAAAGACAGAAAACAAACACGAATAATTAAGACATTGTCATTCAGCCACCAATACCTAGATTGCTCCATCTCAGCTCCACCAGCCTCAAAAAATTTAGCAAATGATTTTCCATTGGAATTGCACATCATGGTGGCACGGTGTCAATGAGATACGCTCCAACACATTCTCTAACATTCAGCTTCCAACAGATGTCTGAGGTTACTTTCGTCGCGTGTTTTGGTTCGCGGCCAATAATTTTAACGTTCCGGGAAAGTGAAAACGCAATGTCTTTTAATTTAAGTTAAAAGAGTTTCTTTAATTACAAAAATGCACAATAATCAGTTTAACACTTTCACTAATTTTAATTTTCACTATTAAAAAATCTAACACTTGTCCATAAATTTCTTATCGCAATTGTCTTCTAAATCACTTCACTATTACGAAACACACTATCGCAGTTCTTATCGCGGTCGAATGAATGATGATCCCCCCATTCATTCAGCTCGCCTTTATATAGGGTCTCTACCTATTCACCCATTTCTCGTACATTGGCGAATGTTCTACCGAGAGGTACCTGGTAGATTCGAGCAAATTCATGAATGGAGTGACGTCACTTGCTTGTTGGGTTCTCGTGGGTTCGAGTAAATTCATTTGTTGACGTTCTTAATGATTATGAAAACAATTGCGACAGTAGCTCGCAGAATTATTTGTACATGTAATTATTTGTACATGTAACACTGCCCCCACCCCAGTTCTTTTCGCCCCAAAAGATGTGTCGCTATTTGTAGTCAATTCTCCCTGGGTGTAATATGGGGCAAGACGGTCCAGATGCACGATTTTCATTTTAGCTCTCGGCTTACGATGTTCCTGTATTCGGTATACGACGTCGTTGATTCGCTTTGTAACTCGGTATGGTCCCTCCCAATTATGTTGCAACTTTGGAGACCTACCCTTTCGCCGTTGCGGGTTATAAAGCCAAACCAAGTCATCTTGCTGGAAGCCAGTAGAATTATCCTTTAGATCATACCTGGTCTTCATGCAGTCAGTAGCCGATTCGAGGTGTTTTCGCACTGTCGGATGTATCTGGTTCAACCGTTGTCTTAGATCACTTGCGTACTCCGAGACCGTTTGGGGTTTCTCAGGGGGTGTACCGAACTTTATATCGGCTGGCAAACGAATAGTCTTTCCAAAAATGACTTTGGCTGGGGCTTGGCCCGTCGATGCATGTTCAGCAGCTCTATACGCCATTAAAAATAGTGGGATATGTCGGTCCCAGTCCCTTTGGTTCTCGTCAACCATCTTGGCCAGGTGTTTATTGAGCGTGCCGTTGAAACGTTCGACCATTCCATCGGTTTGGGGATGCAGCGGTGTTGTCCTCGTTTTCGGTATTCCGAGCAGCTCACACATTTCGCCAAAAACTAGTGACTCAAAGTTTCGGCCTTGATCCGAATGTAGTTCGCAAGGTACGCCGTACCTACTGACCCAATTTAACACTAGCTGTTCAGCTACAGTAGTTGCTTCCTGGTTGGGAATGGGGTAGACCTCGGACCACTTGCTGAAATAATCGGCTACAACCAGCGTGTATCGATTTCCCCATTCAGATTCAGCAAAGAGTCCTGCGATGTCAACAGCAATCCTTTCAAACGGTACCCCCACGTTATAGGTTTGCATTTGTCCTCTCAGTCGTCACTTTGGGCCTTTGACGGAAGCGCAAATTGTGCATCTGCGACACCAGTCCTCTACGTCTTCTCGAGCGTGGAGCCAGTAAAACCTTTCCCGCAATTTCGCTAAGGTCTTGTTAACACCAAGGTGGCCTCCCGAGGATCCTTCATGCATTTCCTTAACCACATCGTGGATTCGGCTTTTGGGTAGTATAGTTTGCATCCTATTGAAGCTGCCATCCACCGTTTCCCATTTCCGTTTGAGTATGCCACCCTCTACCTGAAGGGAGTTTCATTGTGCCCAATAGCTTTTCAGGGTTGCGCCATGCGTTGAAACGTCTTTCCACTCAGGTCGCCCAGTCGTCTCCTTACATACGAGCAATGGTCCGATGTCTTCATCGGCTAGCTGGGCATTTCGAATCTCCTCCGATGACCAACCTTCATCGAATTCGGCCGTTATCAGTCGCAGATCAACGGGCGGTTCCTTTTCCTCAATCCGTCGGCAATGCTTGCAGTTAGCTGGACATGGGCGACGAGATAGGGCGTCAGCATTTCCATGAACTCCGCCCTTTCGATGAACAATTTCGTAGTCGTATGACTGCAATCTTTCGATCCATCTCGCAACTTGTCCCTCGGGGTTTTTGAAGTTAAGTAGCCATCTCAGCGATGCATGGTCCGTTCGAAGAACAAATTTCTGGCCATATAGGTACTTGTGGAACTGCTTGGTGGCCTCTATTATAGCCAATAGCTCCTTCCTGGTCACACAGTAGTTCCTCTCACTTTTTGAAAGAACTCGACTGTAATACGAGAGGACTCTTTCTTCGCCATTGATCTGCTGGGAGAGTACAGCTCCAATACCGCCGTTGCTTGCATCGGTGTCAATAACAAACATTTTTCCGGGTTTTGGATACGCCAGTACGGGTGATTCACATAGCTTTTCCTTCAGGGTCTCAAAGGCTGTCTGGCATTGTTCATTCCAGACATACGGACGATTTTTCTCGGTTAACTGATGGAGACACTTAGCTATTTTGGCAAAGTCTTTGACGAATCTTCGATAGTAGGTTGCCAGACCCAGGAAACTTCGTAGTTGGCGCTTGTTGTTTGGTGTTGGCCAGCTTTTCACGGCTTCAATTTTCTCAGGGTCTGTTTTGACCCCTTCTGCTGATACGACGTGTCCCAGGTATTTTACTTCAGCTGCTAAAAGGGTACACTTGTCGGGACTAAGTTTCGAACTTGCCAGTCGCAGTTGGGAGAAAACCTCTTCTAAGTTCCGCACATGCTCTTCGAACGTTCTCCCGATAACGATGATGTCAACTAGGTACACCAAGCAGGTTTTCCAGGTTAGACCACGTAGCACGTATTCCATCAAGCGTTCGAAAGTGGCTGGAGCATTGCAAAGCCCAAACGGCATCACCACAAACTGCCACAATCCGGTCCCAACTGAAAATGCGGTCTTCTCTCGGTCCTTCTTATCGATTTCTACCTGCCAGTAGCCACTTTTGAGATCGAGTGTAGAAAACCATTTTGCGTCGGCTAAAGTGTCCATGATGTCATCGATGCGTGGGAGCGGGTAACTATCTTTCTTAGTGACGTCTTTAAGCTGCCTATAGTCGACACAAAAACGAGTGCTTCCATCCTTTTTCTTTACTAGAACTACAGGCGTGGCCCATGGACTGACAGAAGGTTCAATAACGCCTTGTTTTTCCATGTCCGAGATCAGCGCGCTAACTTCTCCTTGTTTGGCTATAGGGAGGCGTCTGGGTGCTTGTCGAGTCGGCTTGGCTCCCTGTGTATGTATGACGTGAGTTACCAGACTCGTTCGGCCTTGGTCATCCGGGCTTGTTGAGAAGATGTCACTGTACTTGGTGACCAGATCAGAGGCTCGTTTGAATAGCTGCACTGGCGATTTGACCTGCTTCCATATTGCAGACGTTGATTCCCGGGCTTTGCCTGTGTCTTGCCTCCTTTTGCAATGATGGTCGTGAGTAGCTTCCAAAGAGGTGATGGTGGAAACAGGCTGGCAGCTGCCGATGACTTTTCCCGCTTTGATGCTCGTGGTTGAATCTGCGGTGTTAAGGATTCTAACCGGCACATATCCGTTCCTTAAAGATCTTACAAGGCTTCGTTCTACAATCAAACTGCGCAGTGCGGACGTCTTCGTTGGCTCTATCAGATAAGATCGGTGGTCTCCAGAATCACCATCAAGCTTGGCCCATACAATGCTTTCGGAAGAATTCGGTACATCAGTGTCAGTACATATCACTACATTCATCTTGGGAATTTGGACGCTGGGATCCTCCATCAGTACTTCGACATTCTGCCATTTCAATACACGTTTGCCCAAATCCAACGTGATTCCCTGTGGTCGCAGAAAATCCATTCCGAGAATGCATTCATCCATAATATTCGCAACCAGAAAATTGTGTCGGAACACAAGGTCTCCGAACTGTATCTGGAGGTTGACTTCTCCATGAACAGGTGCAGTTTCTCCCGTAGCTGTCCGTAGTGAGAAAATTCTGCCCTTGTGAAGTTGTTGCTGTCTAACTAGGTCTTGTCGGATAATCGATCGGGTTACACCAGTGTCGATTGTTATGGTGCAGTTTTCTCCGTTAACTTGACCCGGAAGGCAGACGTCCGCTTCTCCACGATGTAGTCTTGACACGGTGATGGTGGTGCTGGGGACGTCGATCCTCCTAGCCAACCTCTGCCCCACGAAGTTGGCTCTTACATGTTTCCCGACCCCTCTGTTTGAAGGGCTTCCATTCTGGGCTCCTGACTCGGTCTGGATCTCCTTCTAGCTGCACACCCTGGACAATAGCTCGGTTTTCTTCGCTTCTTGCAGTCTCTTTGCAGGTGCCTCTTCTCTCCGCAATTCCAGCATCTAGGCGCACCATTTACATGCGGGTCTCGCTCAATTTCGACGCGCTCACACCTGCACTCGTCTGTCACTACCTCACGAACCCGGGCAGTGGTACGAGTCACATTTTTCACTGCCTCAAAGTTCAGACTGTAAGCCAATGCGTCCTTAACCGTTTGCTTTTGAGCTAAACGCACGGTTTGTTGCAATTCCGGGTCCTTTAGTGCGCTGATGAATGCTTCTGTCGCTGCATCACCTCGATGTTCTGGGTCGTAGGCTGGGTAAGCCAAAAGTGCTAGTCGCTCAATGTCTTGGGCTAGCTGCTGTAGGGTTTCACCAGACTTCTGCATCCGATGCCTTAGCTGTGACCGATAAATCTGCTTTGGATGATCGTCTCCATAACGCATGTCGAGCGCATTCATTATAGCATTCGGGTTTGAGTGCAATTCATCGGGGATCGTCTGCAAAAGCTCGGCAGCTGGGCCTCTTAGAGCAAGAATCAGTGCAGTTGCTCGTTCCTGCTCATTCCAGTGATTTGCCCTTGCGGCAGCTTCAAACTGGGTCTTGTAAATACTCCAGACCGTTTGCCCATCGAATATTGGTGCTTGCACATTTCTGGATGTGCTTTGCGCTGCGGTTATAAGCGGGGCTGGTGAGGTGGTTACTACTGCCTTCGCTGCTTCCAATTCTTTTTTCACTTTTTCCATCTCATGGTTCATTCTCTCTTCGACCTGGCTGATCTCATAGTTGATTCTGTCCTTAACCTGGCTGACCTTTTCCTCGACCTGGTAAACCTTTTCCTCGACGCATTGAATTTGATTGTTCAGGCTACCGAGCTCCGCTTTTATTTCGGTTGACTGTTTTTGCACTTCCTTGATTTCGATCGCTTGTTGGTCCAGCTTCGCTGATTGTTCATCCAGCTTCGTAGTTAAATTGGACGACTGCTCATTGAGCTTCGCTGATCGTTCATCTAGCTTCGTAGTTAAATTGGACGACTGTTCATTGAGCTTCGCAGATAAATTGGATGACTGTTGTCGCTGCTCTTGCTGCATCAGCATCAACATTTGCATCAGTGCATTTTTTGGGTCCTTTAGTTTTTGTGTTTCTGCTTCTCCACCTTCTGCACCATTTTCGGCATCTAAGAGCTCACCCGAATCCAGATTAACGCCTTCCGATTCAATTGCGTTGCGCAAGCGTGCAATCAGTGTGGCCTTTGTACCTTGCGTAGCCAGATTTCGCTGTTCTAACTCTTCCTTGAGCTCCGAGATGGTCAATTCATTGATTCTTAGATGCAAGTTTCGTGGCATTTTTATTGTATTGGCTTTTCGTTTTTTTTTTTCAACAGTTTTTAACGTTAGATTTCACAACTGTGCAGTTTAAAAATGTTTAAATGTTTTCTATCCCACTTCTGACACCACTGTCGCGTGTTTTGGTTCGCGGCCAATAATTTTAACGTTCCGGGAAAGTGAAAACGCAATGTCTTTTAATTTAAGTTAAAAGAGTTTCTTTAATTACAAAAATGCACAATAATCAATTTAACACTTTCACTAATTTTAATTTTCACTATTAAAAAATCTAACACTTGTCCATAAATTTCTTATCGCAATTGTCTTCTAAATCACTTCACTATTACGAAACACACTATCGCAGTTCTTATCGCGGTCGAATGAATGATGATCCCCCCATTCATCCAGCTCGCCTTTATATAGGGTCTCTACCTATTCACCCATTTCTCGTACATTGGCGAATGTTCTACCGAGAGGTACCTGGTAGATTCGAGCAAATTCATGAATGGAGTGACGTCACTTGCAGATGTTGATCATGCTTGTTGGGTTCTCGTGGGTTCGAGTAAATTCA
This sequence comes from Odontomyia ornata, assembly GCA_963969285.1. NCBI lineage: Eukaryota > Metazoa > Arthropoda > Insecta > Diptera > Stratiomyidae > Odontomyia > Odontomyia ornata. The sequence continues at coordinate 203,937,170 of OZ017740.1, forward strand.
TTTGTTGACGTTCTTAATGATTATGAAAACAATTGCAACAGTAGCTCGCAGAATTATTTGTACATGTAATTATTTGTACATGTAACAATATGTATGGTCGAATGCTCGCACGAAAATCAAATTGGCAATTCGGCATTAACTCATATCTCTGTTAAGCATCACTACAAACACGTTGCTGATATTACGCAGCAAGCTGATTGGGCGATAGCTTTTAGGGCTCGGAGAATCTTTTCCTTTCTTTAAGATCGGAAATACCTTCGCCTTTTTCCACTCATTTGCCTCATAGCAACCCCAGGCAAATGCCGGAGAACTACGTTTGGAATACCGTCAATACCACATGATTTCTTGTTGTTTATCCTACCAAATATGAAGTACAAGTTTTCATAGCTGACAAAACAAACCATAAAATTTAAGCTTGGTATGAGGTCAGATGCTAATGTTTCGTTGAAATGAAGGATTGATTCGCCGTCCAAGCTTCTGCTTCAACGACGTCTGATAATATTTGATTCTCTCGCTCTCAGGGTTTGGAAGATGAACCAACTCAAAATGTGTTCCAATCAGTACAAGTTTCTGCAATACATCACATATAATTCTGTTTCTATCCGGAATCGTACTTTCAATTTCTATTTATCTCATCACTAGTGATTGCAAGGTTCGATAGCTTCACTAGAGACTTCTTGCGAAATAAGCTATTCACTTTTACAAAAACACCATCTGGGTACTGTCAGCTTTTACCCCTCAGTTTTCCACTTTTTGATTCCTGACCTCACTTCTGAAGTATGAACGGATTAAGTTCCGGACATTCTTCAGGTGTAATCTCAACAAAGCCAACGAGGGATGGCTGTAGTCCGAAAATTGCTGATAAATATTGTTGAAACGTGTGAGAACAAGGCTTTTTCATCTTTTTAACCTTGCGATAATTGATGTACCATATTTTTCCATATTGTTTCAATGCTTAATGGTGAGAAATACTTTCTCAATCGTTTCTAATGTCAGCTTCTCTAACTTCAACAAATAGAGATCCATTTCATCGTAAGTCAGATTTCTGCCATTGAGCAAGCGTTGCCATCATCAGAAGGAGGACATTGCTTCTTTTACTCTCGATCAAACTTTTTTTGAAACGTTCCCCAATCCACTTTTTGGGGTTTTGTAGTAAAATACAAAACCCTATTGCAATCACGACCTGTGTCCGTCTGTGCGTACGTCCGTCTGTATGTCACAGCACTTTTCCTCCGGAACTGTAGAGGCTACAGCCATGAAACTTTGTGGAAAGGTCAGAAGTGGCGACTTCTTGAAAGTTTTGGGTTGAACAAATTTTTCAAAGGGGTTTAAGGGGGGCCCCCACATAGGGGGGTGACCCTTCAAAAAAAAATTTCACCGTAGGTAGTCAAGTAGGATGTCGTTGAAAAGGTCTTGATGAGATCTCCCGAAAACAAATCTTAAAATTGCCATATTGGTACCGTGGGGGGCAGGGGAAGGGGAAATGTATGAACTTTTCACGTACCCTCCCTCCCCTCGCGATTGGACACCTTTCATCCGAAAAATCTGAAAAAAATCATGAATGTAGGCCTTTATGAGTACAACAACAATAAATATATGAGAAGTCGAAATTCACTCCACTTTGTTAGTAATAGTATGATTTTTCGATAAATGATTATTTACAAGATTGACCTGTCCTGCAAGTTTTATAAAGATCGAATGGTATTTAACAAAGTTATAGCGGTTTGAATTTTCCTGTATTACTATGGAGCAATATGCGCTGTATTACTATGGAAACATATGGCTATGGAACAATGTGCGCTTTTTATCGACTCTGCCACTACAGGTTTGCTAGAATTTGCATGAAAGTTCCAGGAATGATAGGTATCATGAATATCTTTGAGAATTTGTTCAGATAGTGGTACCAGTAATCCTAAAACAAAATAGTGGCTGTTTTAAATGGGAAGGTTGAATAATTTTGCGCTATTTTTCCCCAACTTCAACGTTTAAAGTTCATGCTTTTAACACTTGATTTAGTTTAATGAATGACCGACAATGAGTGCCTACAATTAGTACTCTTGGTGAAACAAGTCCAAGAGGCAGGAGAGAGCTCCTAACAGAAGGGCTTTGTAACCACTCTAGGGTTCGAAAAGAAATTCTGATGCCATGATTCGATGATTACAGCACAGGAGAGTGGCCAACCTTACACAATGTCCTAATACTCTGTAAGTTTGATGAAATTCCTATCATATTCACAAGAGTTATATCCATTTCTCAATTACAACAACAATAACACACTATTTTGGTATTTTATGGACTTTTCATCGAACCAAACACTGCAGTTTTGATTTGATCTTCTTAAAATTTTCAGATAAGATCAATGACATAAATGCTTTTGGGATTTCATGATTTGAGTGATTTTTGTCAGTTGAAAATGGAGAAACAATGGATTTTCCTTTAAACAAGCAAATCTCTGTGACATGTTTCTTGATATTATTCGTTGCTGATGATTGCATTTTGTAAGTTGAGTACAAAACCCTTCTGACATGAGCTTAGGTCTGCCTACTCAACTTGTTTGAAACTCAACCGATGGCTTTCATGTTGAACTGGAATGAAAGAAGAAATCATTCCTATGATTATTGATTTCCATTACAATTGTGTTATAGTTCCTGTCGTAAGGAAGCACCTGCAGTTTCCGTTGAGGACTATTAAAGCTGAATTCAAGTCTTGCGTCAGCAATGCGGAAGTTCAAATATAAATTTGTCCTAAGGTATGTTGGGAAGACCCAGACCCAGAGAGATTGCACCTGTATTCGATTTGGTTCTGTGTTATCCACGATTTCAGGAATACACCTCTTGGATTATTGTTGGCGTTCAGCAATGATGTATGTTTGCCATTCAGATGATCGGCAAAAATATAATAACCATGCAGCGTGTTCAATGCGAGTATTTCAAGCAAGGAATTGAGCTCCTCCTTGAACTTGGGAACATTTTGACCCGTCGCATAGGCAGAGATAACGAACAGGTTATCCCCGCCTGGCAGTGAAATTATGATGATTATAAATTTCAAGGGACTCAAAGATTTTGAATTCGAATTTATCAATATTTTGGAAACAATAGGGCCTTTCCACCACTCTCTCGGCACCAATTCCTACATCACCGTTTACCCCATCGTTTCCTATGAATGCCATGAATTGACGTGGGTTTCAGTGAGAAGCATGATGTCAGGCTATTGCTTAACCATTAATTCAAGGAGATAGTGACGTCGATGTAGAGTTGCCATGCAGTTGACGTTGATCGAGGTGAGGCGAAGCCTATCCATGGGAATTGACTGGTTGACAAGTTATTTTGAGGTGTTTGAAAGACCTAAATGCTGAAAAGCAAAGTTGATGCTTGAATACTGTTTATCGATTCTTTCCAATAAAGGATCATGTTGCTGGTAAATTTTAAGAAGCCGCTCATTATTGCTATGACATTAGAACATTATTTGCAGCATTTTCTACTGGCCTTCTATCAGTGAGTGCAAATGATAGGATCTTACCAAATTCCGTTTGCAAGAACGGAAACATTTTATTGTTCACCACTACTGCGATTGCCAAGAAACCACAATGGTATGGAGTTTGGCCCGTACCCTCCATCTTTAGTAATTTATAAGCATAGAATTAAGAATTTAATTTTAAATACCTAGCCTAGTATACATGTATATATTATGTTGTACTTTACATCTATATTGTTTGGACCAATCTTGTAATTGGACTTTAGTCTGTAAGTTTGTCGAAATAAATAAATAAATACTCCCGGTTTGGCGAAGTTGGGAGGTATGACACTGTGGTGTACTTGTGCTTGCTTTAGAATAAGTTTTACTATTGCATCTTGATATCGGGAACATCTTCGATATAATGCTGGATGACCAAAAACATCACAGTGAACGCAATACAACTTTTCTTTAGGCTCCGTGTGAGCCAATTTGCACTCACCGGGAGCATAAATGTCTTTGCATTTAATGCACCGATAGTGCATGGCGCAGTTGGCAGACAAATGACCAAATTTTTCATACCAGTAACACTGATTGACCTCTTTTCTGGAGGTGTTCCCACCTCACCACTCTGAAATTGAAGTACCTTATTTGTTGAAGGGCACTCGGACTGCTTTTATTTGAAATTGGTACCAGGTAAAGTCAAAGTGCTTCCTTTCTATGGTCAATCTTCTTATTGTAAAGGCTTTGACAGAAATAAGTTCAATTTCTTGTGCAGCTTCCTTAAGCACCTGAATAAGATCGATCGTACCCTATCCGCAGTCCAAAACCTTCAACAAGAGGGTCTGATTTTTTTCACTTTTTGGAGTATAGGTAAAGTGTATAACCTCCTTAGAATCCAGCATATCTTTGGTTGACTTAAAATCACCCAGTGATTTCGTTTTAATAGTTAATTTTGCTGTATTAACTCTTTTGATCTCAAAATTACTTAGTTTATTTTCCGCTGCCAATAGTCAAACCATATATTTTCCGCTTTTTCCGAATAAATTTATTGGCGGAACCTTTTCCGCCTTTCTGACGGCTTTTTCGGAGAAACCAGCAGAACTGTGAGCTGGTCTCTTTTCTTAATTTCATTTTGTAAATACTGAATAACATTCACATAATCTTGGTTAGAATTACCTGCAACACATTCTTCAGATTCTATTTCTTCTTGTAGTCCGTCTAGTGCTGCAAAATAGTTTTGGCTACCGTTGGTATCTCCAGCAGTTAAGATTTCTTCTGAGATAATTTGTTTGGCGGGTTTCTTTGCCTTTGTTTCTTTATTAATTTTCTTTTGCGATTTTTTGTCTTGAGTTTTCATCCTTCTCTTAAATAAGGAGATCTTTGAGAGACTGGAGTCGTAGCCTTAATTTTTGATTTTCCTGTTCAAGTCGGATCACTTCTTTTTTTAACGACTATTTGCGTTTACTTTTATTGCCGCCAATTTCATATTCGCTGTCTCCCCGGGTTCCCCAAACGGTGGGAGTCCGTCAGGCTCCTGAATACTGGAAGTCCCGAATTTGTCTTTGGGTTATTTGCTTTTCTTGATTTATTGAAGTAAAATAATATTCGATATAATTCCTTGAGTCGATGGTTTCGATGATATAAGTTTTTTTCCAATGAAAATGAAAATTTATTTTGGACTGAGGTTTTAAAATTTAACTTAATTTTTTGAAAACTTGACAGGAGCGATTAAAAATACTGCTGTTTGCAATGAATGCTAGACGAAGAAAGCCTTTAAGTCATTTTCAGTGTCCGAACGATATGTGAAATTAAATATTAAATTACGTGTAGGCAGTTAGGCCCTAGGTTAGATCAGATAGACAGCTATTCGGTTTTTATTTTTTGGGTTGTAGGATGTCCATTTATTGGGATAGTACTGAGAAAATTACGTCAGAATTTATTTGTTGTTATTTATTGATAGTGTTACCTTCTACCTTTCTATTTTTATAAATTTCAAGTCTTTCTGAGATGTCAAGTCTCATTCCGTTGCTTGGTTTATGTAACAATGTCATACAGTTTGCCATAGTGTCAGGCTTGTGGGTGTGGTTTTGTTAAGTTGTGTCTTTGGAGTTAGCCTTTTGTGTAAAAAAGATCATAAGTAATCTTTGTCCCTTGTCGTTAGTTTCCGTGTTGTCCTCCCTATGTATACTATATCGCAGTCCTTGCATGTCAGTTTTTATATGCCACTGTTCTTGTATAATGATATGTCATTCAGTTTTGGTTGCAGTTTGTTTCCAATGTTGTTGTTAGTTTTGAATGCAGTTTTTATTTCTTGAACTTTATCCTAACATATCTTAGTTTTTGTTTTAATTTTTTTCAAAAAGGTTCATAATTGTAGTTTTAAACAGAAAACATTCAGTACACAGGAAATCAACCACAACTGATCTTACCATACACGTAACAGCCAACCTTCCGCACAAAATAAACTAGCAGCGTACAGATCAATGGCGCAGAGACTCCACTTCATCCCCATGCCTCCGCCCAACTACTCCAATGAACCAAATAACATTTGCAAAGTAGCTGGTTATAACGGATACAACAACTTATTACACGATAAAAACAAAAACATGAATGTAACCTGACTGCAATGCACAAGAATGACCAACAGTGGGTTTTGCTAACATACGTAGGCAAACAGACACACAAAATATCAAACCTCTTTAAGAAATACAAACTACAAACTGCAATCAAAACTAACGAAAACATTTGAAACAAACTGAAACCAAAACTGAATGACACATCGATAAATGAGAACAGCGACATATACAAACGTTCATGCACAAACTGCGACTTAGTACCCATTAAATATAAAACAACATGGAAATTAACGACCAGGTACTCGTACAAATATCACTTAGAATCTTTCCTGCACAACAAGACAGACTCTAACATCGCAATGCACCTACACAACCACGCACATGAGTTTGATGCTATGAAAAATCTCGACGGTATTGTTATAAAAATGAAGCTAATGACCAAGCTTTGCCATCCTAGAAAGACTTGAAATATGTAAACATACAATAGAAAGACAGACGGTAACTTTATCAATCAACAAGTTCTTAAAACTTCTGATGCAGTACTAGACTACACCCTCCGATGGAAACAAAGGTGATACCAACCAGAACAAAAGTACATCCTATAACCCAAAAAAAAATCGAACATCCCTCCTCCTTTCTAGGGTCTACCTGCTTAACTCATCCTACACCTATATAAGATATTTTGATACTAAAGATGACTCAAAAGAGTCAAAATGCATCAGCTCACGCCTTTTTTTTTAAGTTTTTTTTACTAAAACACCACGCCCTATTTCAATTACAACCTGTATTCGGATGTCCGTCCGTCCGTCTGCATGTCAAAGCACTTTTTCTCCGAAACTATAGAAGCTTCAGCCATGAAACTTTGTGGAAAGTTCAGAAATGGGGACTTCTTAAAGGGTTTTGTTCAAAGGGGTTTAAGGGGGTCTCCTCATATAGGGAGGTGACATTTTAACATTTTTTTTGCACCGTTGATAGTCGAGTAGGGTGTCATTAGAAAGGTCTTAATGAGATCTTTTCAAAACAAGGTCAATCTTATAAATAGCCATTTGTGTACCATTAAGATTTTATTCAAGAAAATGTAAAATTGATAAATCATACTATTACTGACAAAGTTGAGTGAGTTCGACTTCTCACGCATTTGTTGCTGGAGTACTCATCCAGGCCTACACTCAAGATTTTTTTCAGATTTTCCAGATGAAAGATGACCAATCGTGAGGGGGGGGGGGGGGGGTACGCGAAAAGTTCGTACATTTCCCCTTCCCCTGCCCCACATGGTACTGATACAACAATTTTAAGGCTTATTTTGGAAAGATCTCATCAAGACCTTTCCAATGACACCCTATAGCCCAGTCATATTAGGTAAAAAAAGGGGTCAACCTCGGAATGAAAGATAATAAGCTGCAAATTGGTATGAACCTTTGTTTTGTCATTTTAAATGTTGTCTCAAAAGTCACAATCGTTATCGTGTTCGCGTCTCAAGATATTCAAGGTCAAAGGTCACAAAAATCGGTTTTTCGCGAATATCTGGCTTCCTATCGGTTAAACGAGATTTGCATTTATTATAAAAGTTGTAGGCTATAAAATTCCCTACAACTTTTGTTTAAACTTTTTTTTCATACGACCAACCGTTTTGAAGGTAGAGCGCGTAGAGTGCACATCGTACAGTCATATACGGCCTAATGCAAGGTCAAGCGTGAGTTATGGTTATCAGTACGTTATAAAGTCAATTATTTACTTGGAAATTATAATTATTAAACAATGCCTATTATTTATGTACAAATCTGTCAAAATTAATGATTGTAAAGTTTCTATAGATCCAATGTTACTTTTCCAGAGAATAACTGTAAGCAAAAAATTTGAAAGTAATTTACAAGAATATCTTCATTATGAACTAAGCCCGTATCCGACATCTTTATTTGATAGTAATGGCATGAGAAAAACCACGAAAGCAACATTATATGACAATATGATGCGTGTCGTTATCGATCTTGATGAAAATAATGTAACATACATCATCGATGGTGGATTTCTTCTGCATCGCGTCGTATGGAGCAAAGACGATACTTTCTCTATTATTTTAAATAAGTACATTAAATATTTACAAACACATTATGGCTCAGCAATTGTTGTTGTATTTGACGGATATTCGGACTATAGTAAAAATATTAAAGCACTGGAACAACAAAGAAGAACTGCTGCACTTTCAAAATCATATGAAGTTTGTTTTGACGAAACAATGGTTGTGCCAATCAGTCAAGAAAAATTTTTATCAAATCGGTCTAATAAAAAAAAATTTATCGACATGCTTGTTGAAAAATTTAAAACTGTTAATATCACAACAAAACAAGCCAGAGATGATGCTGATGTTCTCATCATTGACACAGCTATTGCCTTATCAGAACATCAAAAGACTGCTGTCATCATAGGAGAAGATATCGATTTGCTCGTTATTTTAATTGGACGTACTCAGTCACATCATCAGGAAATTTTTTTGAAAAAAGTTGGCAAAGGCAATGTCAAAACACAAATATATTCTACTAAAAGTTTTGACCAATATCCTCGTACTAAAAAGCACATTTTATTTTTACACGCATTCAGTGGCTGTGACACGACTTCTGCGCTATTTAAAAAAGGAAAAAAAACTGTTACTAGAGCATTGGAAAAAATTCCTGATTTAGATAAACTGGTGGAAGTATTTCAACAAGAAAACTGCCCAAAACAAACATTATTAGAAAATGGAGTGCGCATCTTGTTGGCATTATATAATGCTCCAAAATCTGAGGACAACATTGATCATTTCCGCTACACGCAATTCATCAAATTTACAAAACTAAATAAACCTGTACAACTGTCAACACTTCCACCAACAAGTGTAGCAGCTCATCAACACATAAAACGTGTCTACTACCAGATTCAAACGTGGTTAGGGAAGGACTTAGAACCTAAAGAATGGGGCTGGATGCTTGAAAATGAAATCCTGGAGCCCATACGAACGTTATTACCTCCAGCACCAGCCGAACTACTAAACGTAGTATTTTGCAATTGCAAAAATGGTTGTGGTTCCCGCTGTGGATGCAGAAAATCAGGGCTACAATGTTCTTTAGCTTGCGGCCAGTGCAACGGACAAGCTTGCCTCAACGCTTCACTGTATCCAAGTAATCCCGATGAAGAAAATACATATGATCCCGATATTCTGGAAGGTTTGGAGATGAACATGACAGATAATGAGGATGATGACAATGAATCGAACATTTTTGAGCGACAAGAAGAAGAAGACGACGAACAAGAAGAAGATAATTAGCTTCCATTTCCAATTTCATTACAATTAAAATCAACAAAGATACTTTTGATATTTGAACTCACATTTTGATAAATGTATATTATGCCGTATTTAATAATAAATAAAAATATGTGTAAAATATATACTCTTACTATCATTTTAACTTAAAATAAAACTAAAATATATAATCCAGAATTAATAATATTTTATACTTAAATAGTTAAATATGAATAATTATATATAAATAATCAAGTTACTTACTTTAATTAAATATAAATAATTAATAGTTAGTACATAAATAATAGGCATTGTTTAATAATTATAATTTCCAAGTAAATAATTGACTTTATAACGTACTGATAACCATAACTCACGCTTGACCTTGCATTAGGCCGTATATGACTGTACGATGTGCACTCTTCGCGCTCTACCTTCAAAACGGTTGGTCGTATGAAAAAAAAGTTTAAACAAAAGTTGTAGGGAATTTTATAGCTACAACTTTTATAATAAATGCAAATCTCATTTAACCGATAGGAAGCCAGATATTCGCGAAAAACCGATTTTTGTGACCTTTGACCTTGAATATCTTGAGACGCGAACACGATAACGATTGTGACTTTTGAGACAACATTTAGAATGACAAAACAAAGGTTCATACCAATTTGCAGCTTATTATCTTTCATTCCGAGGTGAAAGCCCTGATATGACTGGGCTACTACTGGATTATCAACGATGAAAAAAATGTTAAAGGGTCACCTCCCTATATGGGTTGGCCCCCCCTTAAACCCCTTTGAAAAATTTTGCACCCCAAGACTTTCAAGAATTCACCACCTCTGACCTTTCAACAAAGTTCCAAGGTTGTAGCTTCTATAGTTTTCGGGAAAAAGTGCTGTGACATACAGGCGGACGGACGCAGGTACCAATTTCAACAGGGTTTTGTGTTTTAATACAAAAACCTAAAAATTAAAAATTAAAAGAAATAAGTTGAAATAGCAGGAGGGTACTCCTGCCAGAAGGGTTTTGTGAAACAATTAGTCAATCAAACAATATTTCCTGCATTTCAAAACTTGACTTATATACAGATTCCATAAGTTGAGTTCGAAAAATTATATCCTGGTTATTATGCATTTAGATTCGCCATCATTTCGTTACAACTGTTTTGAACCCGTTGCTTGATTTACCATGATAATGCATCAAGATTACAAACTATTTCTAAAATTATTATCAAAACTCTTACATATTTGTAGTGTCTAGGTGCGTTGCAAACGTGTATCAACCTAGTATCACGTGTTAATGTTGTTGTAATTGTTAAATATTCAATCGGCTGTAACATCGCTGTTTATAGCTCGATTCTAGTGAAATTTTCAGGACACATACAATTACTATCAGAAAACTTAAATTATAGCGTTTGGAAAATTTAAGGTCCCATTTTGATTTTATAGTCAAAAATGTAAAATTTGTAAAATGCATTATTATCAACAAAGTTGATAGAATTTTGACTTCTGAAGTAATCGTTGCCCTTGTGCGCCTAAAGACTTACCTCTGAGATTTATTTCAGATTTTTCAGGGCACACAACATTTTCGTACATTTCCCCTTCCCTGCACCCTCAAAGCAAAGCTTGTCATTTTAAGACCTGTTATGTAAAGTTCTAATTAATACCTTTCAATTGATATCCATATTGCCTACATTTGATGCATTTTTTTTCAAAGGCCACTCCCCTGTATGGGGGCAACCGCCCTTAAACACCTTATAATTTTTTTGTGGTGAAACTTCGAAGAAAGTGCCGCCTTACACCTAATTGCAAAATCTTATGTTTCTACTTATGTAGTTTGCGAGAAAAAGTGGTGTAACACACGGACGGCGGATAGACAGGACGCGATTTTAGTAGGGTATTGTAAAATTATCTTTTCATTTATTTATTTATTTATTTATTTATTTATTTATTCTTTTATCAACAGGGCGAGCCCCATACAAAATATATATAAAAAAATCAGTAATCTAGCGGTTATACAAAATCAAATCGAAACTATATTGTGGAAATAATAACATTTAAAAAGATGTATTGTTCTTAATACTAAAAAGACAACGACGATGCAATTATCAGCTTTTAAGTTTATAATTTCCTAAATCGATTATTCGTATTTCAGAACTATTTTAGACTTATTTTTTAAGTAGTCATATGATGAATTGTAAAAATCAAACCATTGACAGTTTGAATTACATAATTTAGATAATCTCTGTACAACTGAGTCTTTTATTCCGTGAGCTAAAGTAGGAATTTCAAAATAATATTGACTGGTACGAAGATTCTAATTGGTATATGAAAATTAAAAGTATTTACAATACTGGAGCAGTCAATAGAGTTAGTCAAAATTCTATGCGTGAAAAGAAGGTCTGCTCTTTTTCTAGCAGATTCTAAATTAGAAATAGAAAAAGTCTGGTAAGTAGAAGTAAAGTCATGATTCGTGTAATGTAGTGGATTTCCTGTTTTATATGCCGCATACCTCAAGTATAGACGATTCAATGATTCTAATTTTTTAATTAACCCTAACTCGTGCGGTCTCCAAATTGTAGAAGCGTACATCAATTTTGAATAAATGAAAGAGAAGTATAGTACTCTGAAAGTATTAATCGTTTTGAATTTGATGGAAAACCTTTTTATGAAATAAATTTGTCTGCGAACTTTAATATCTAAATTATCAATATGTGCTTTGAAGGTCATTTTAGACTCCCAAATCACGAATATGATCAACATTTTCCAATGGCTCTTCAGCAAGCAAGTAAATAGTGTTTGGCAGTCTGGATCGTCCAAATCTTATAGAAAAGCATTTTTTAGAATTACATTTCAAGCCATTTAATTTGCACCAATCTACGAATGCATCAATATCATTTTGAAGTAAGTGAACGTAATTTGGGGTTTTTATGGCTTTAAATATCTTCGTATCGTCAGCAAATAACAAAATTTGACTATAGCGTATATAGTTTAAAACATCATTGATATAGATTAAAAATAAAAGTGGTCCGAGGTGAGTACCTTGGCCCACGCCTGATAAAACATCAATTGGGTCGGATGTAAACTGGTTTATTTTAACTATTTGCTTACGGCCACTGAGATATGATTTAAACCAAGCCAAAAGTGGGCCAACCACTCCATAAGCATGAAGTTTCCTAGCAAGGACATCAAAATTAACTAGATCAAAAGCACGCATGAGATCGGTATATATTGATTCAACTATGAATCCATTATTTAGGTGAGAAATAATAAACTCAGAATAAACAGTTAAATTGGTAACAGTGGAACGCCCATCAAGAAAACCGTGCTGATTTGGAATAATAAATTTCTTAAAATATGGAAGTACTTTAAGGTTTACTAAATACTCAAACATTTTAGCAAAAATCTTATATTTATTAATAGGCCGATAGTTAGCAACATCAGTAGGGACACTTTCTTTGAGTAGTGGCGACAAATACGATAATTTCCACGCCTGTGGAAAAATTATAAGTCCAGAAGCCAATGTTTAATAGACGCACAGCAATTAATGATAATGATTGGATGAACTCTATCCGGACCAGGGCTTAGCGCAACATTCAAATGACTAATGGCTTCCTCAATATCGTCCATAGAAAAAATAATATTATTAAAACTATCATTGAAATTAAATAAAATTGGAGTATTTTGTAACATGGTATCTTCATATACACTACCAAACTTTTGAGCAAACAAATTTAGCATATCAATACCATTTTCAGCATATATGTTATCAAGATGGATCGAGGAGGGTATAGAATTGAAACTACTCAAAGAATTTCCATACTTGAAAAAGTTTTTTGAATTAATACCAACAGATTCCTCCATCCCTTCCAAGTAAAGTTTTCATCTCTGATCAATAGTAACTTGCAATAAGTTCTTTCTTTCTTAAACTGAGTATAATAATATTGAGATTTAAATTGTTTAAAAAGCTTATGAAGTTTCTTTTTATTAATCACTGCTGCTTTAAACTCATTGGAGTACCACTTTGGAAATGATCTATTTTTTAGTCTAACTGCAGGAACAAATTCATCGATTAATTGTTTAATTTCGGTCTAATTTTATCAACAACATTATTTAGTTCATCGGAGTTGGAAATATTAGCAGAAATCACGACTTTACTAAAATTTAAAGACATTTCATTGAAATTAGCATGCTTATATTCAAGAATAACTTCTTCGAAATTGATATAATTGATCTTATCAATAAAAAAAGAAACTAATAACGGCTCGTGAGATTCATCACATTTGATCAAAAATTCATCGCTTAATTCAGAAAATGAATTGTATAAGTTTGTAAATACTAAATCTAAAATATTACCAGCATTATTTTTAATATTATTCAATCGCTTAAGTTTATACAGTTTTGCCCAATCACTAATAATACGTGCAGCTTCTCTATACTGTACATGTACTATGATTTCCAATTGCTGTCGAATAATTTTCATCTAATACCCACTCATACCCAGGTATATTGAAATCACCACTAGACATAAATTACAATCGTTTTCTGAATTTATACTACATACAGTATTTTGCACACAATTGATAAATTCTAAGTAATATTCAGACTTTAAATAAGGTGGTATGTAGCAAACACCAAGAACAAAGTAATAATCATCAGTGGTAACTTTAATGAACGCAAGTCCAAAAGAGTTATCAGTTACTATTATTTTATTGAACTTAAATTTCTTGTTAATGGCAATTAAAACTCCACCACCATCACTCGATCGATTACAACGTATAATATTGTAGCTATGTAATCCTAATTCAGAATCATTAATTTCGTCGATAAGCCAGGTTTCAGTTAGAATAATAAAATCATAATAAGGGATAGTATTTATATTAGACCTCACTAAATTTAGCCTACCTCGAATGCTATGTACATTCTGATAAAGAATACTTAATTCGATGGGGCTCACATTATCCTATGCTGCGGATGAAGTGCTAGCTAACAAAGTGTTCGCAGATGATGTATCAGCATTCTTCGTATTTGGTTTAACTTTAGAAATAGTCGGCACATTTCTAATATATTTTATAAAAATGTCTTTTTCTCCACTATCTTTACGTTGTTTAAATTCGTTCACTACTTTGGCACGATATTCCCTTTGTTTGCGAGTTAGGTCACCAGAAATTGTTGTTGGGTCTGTGCAAATGCTTTTCTTCCGATGATATATCCAGTGAACATGCTCCGTAGATGGCAGGGTGATTTTAAGTGGGCGCGAAGTATCTCTATTGAATTTATTTCCAAGCCGTGACATTCTTACGAACCATGGAAAATTAGCTTTTCTCTAGCTATATCAGACTTACATAGTACATCAGTGCATCACAGCGACGGACAATGGGCTTGGCAGAGAAAGCGGAGGAACACAAAAAATTGTGTCATTCCTCCCTCACATTTGGACAACTGTGGAGCGATAAATCTGAAAAAAATTAAAAAAGTAGTCCTTCATAAGTACAACAACGACCAAAACTTCAAAAGTTGGTATTCGCTAAACTTTGTTCGCAATAGTATGATTTATTATTTTACATTTTCTTGAATAAAATCATGTGAGTATCCTGGAATTCAATAAACTTCGATAGTCACATAGCCACTAGTATGATAAATCAACCATGAAAAGTTCAGAAGAATCAAACAGCATTTGATGGAATTATGGTGGTTTGAATTTTCCTGTATTGCAACATCAACAATACATGGCTTTGGAAAGATATGGGCGTCCAATCGACTCAGACATTAAAGGCTAATTAAGATTTGCATGAAGAATTCAGTAAAATTAAATATCATGAATAACATGATATCAGTAATTGAAAAACAAAATGTCAGCCGTTTTCAATGAGATTATTGAGTAAATTTTTGCTTACATTTTGAATGTTACGAAATCATGGTGGTAGGTTTTGCGAGTACAACAATAACAAATACTCTAGAAATCAAAATTCACTCAACTTTGTTGAGCATAATGGCTGGATTTGTAAACACATTATTTTTCACAGTTAGTTTATGTGAATGCGCTTAATTTCACTAAAATTTGGTATTCCTATAGTCCCCTAAGATATCTCTATATTCCATACTTGCTCGTAAATCAAATCGTACTTATGAAAGTTATAGCAATTCGAAATTTCTCCTTTTATAACAAGAACAATGTACGGTTTTTCTACCATTCAGGCTTCTAATCGAACCAGACACCACTTTTGATTGGATCTTCTCTAAATTTTCAGACAAATTGAATAACAATAATGTCTCTAAGATTTCATTCAGGCAGTAATGGTTTTTCTCCTTAAGCAAGTATGTATTTGTTGTAGATGTGGCCAACATTTTTCTGTAGCTTATTCATTATTGGTGTCTACATATTGCCAAGTAGTGGCCTATACAGATGACATCAACATTATGACACGGTCATTAACAACTGCCAAAGAACTCTTCCTGAAACTCGACAGCGGAGCGAAACTAATAGGGCTACAAATCAATTAAAAATAAAACAAAGCTTATGACGCAGTCGAGGAAAAATACCTCAAATATACAAAATATCTCACTTGGCGAATACAGTATCGAAAATGTGAGTGAATTTTTGCACTGCCTAGGTGCCAAAATAACGAAGACAGGTAATGAAAGAGATGAAATACGCCGAAGAATACAGCTCGCAAATAAAATATTTTACTGAGTTTTGACGATCTTGAAAACAAGCTGCATACACAGGAAAACAAAGCTCCAAGTATACAAATCTGTGATAAGACTTGTGTTATGCTATGAGTGTGAAACACGGACCCTAACCCAAGCATCCGCAAATATATTGAACGCCTTTGAGCGACTGGTCTTGAGGCAAATAATCGGAGCGTAGCTAGACGGGGACCAACGGTGGTTTCGATACAACCATGAGCTGTATGAAATTATTGGTGGACCGGAGGTCTCAACGATTGTAAGACAGCGGTAGCTACAATGGGCTGGACTCATGAATCGTATGGACGAACAACGGATACCCGAAAAGATATTCATCGCGAGAACTGAAGGACGTAGACCAGTGGGAAAACCGTGGAAACGCTGGTCTGACTCGGTCGCCGGAGACAGTTCATCGCTGCTCAGATTTCGAAACTGGAGGATGCGGTCAATGGACCGAGACAGTTTGAGGTACTATTTGCGGGAAGTGAAAGCCTCAGAGGGGCTTGAGTGCTACAAAGCAGAAGAATACAGTTTTATGGGCGATTATCAGCAAAGTTCAGCGATTTTCAAACTTTAAGTTATTTATTATTGGATCGACAACGATGATTTTTTCCTCTATTATTCTTCGTTGCCCATCTTCAGCTATTCATTAATAAATTCAATCAGGTGTTAATAGCGCGTATCTCAAATGATGGTTCCGGAAAAATAACACCATTTTATGGAAAATTCTCATTTCAAAAGGCCGCCATTTTGTTTTTCAATAATGGATGTCACCCGTTGAACAACTTTTCAAAGATATTGATTATATATATCATTCCTGAAACTTTCATACAAATCCTAGCAAACCAGTAATTTCTGAGTCGATTAAAAGCGCATATTTTCTCAAAACCATGTAAAGCTGCTGTTATGATACAGGAACATTTAAGCCCCCAAAGTCAAAGTCAAAAGCGCTTTATTTAATACTAATCGTTATAAATTTTAAAAGAATACAAAGCAAATTCCAAACAATAACAATAAAAAAACTTAATGGCCCAAATGGCTCTCTAAATTTATACGTTATCGTTAACACATTTCATCAAAAAAAACTATAGCAAATTCAAATAATTAAGATTATTACATATTTTTAAAATTTAATTGGAAAAAGAAGAAACAAGTTGGGTAAACAGACCTACGCTCATGTCAGAAGGGTTTTGTATTCAATTTACAAACTGCAGTGACGCAGATCGAATCAAATCAAGAAACATGTCAAAGACGATTTTATTGGAGAAAGTATGAAATACGAAGCTCATGCTATTATTAACAAAGTTGAACGAATTTCGACT
This sequence comes from Odontomyia ornata, assembly GCA_963969285.1. Classification (NCBI taxonomy): domain Eukaryota; kingdom Metazoa; phylum Arthropoda; class Insecta; order Diptera; family Stratiomyidae; genus Odontomyia; species Odontomyia ornata. The sequence continues at coordinate 203,954,487 of OZ017740.1, forward strand.
TCTGAGGTTTTTAGTATTGTTATACCGATAAATATCTCCCTTGATAATTATTTCAGATGTCCATCCGCGACGGAGAAAACACATTTTTCATGTGTTTACACCCCCCCCCCCCCCTGTGTCCCACTGAAGCAAAAACTGACAGTTCAACAACTGTTTTGAAAAGCTCCCAGGGAAACTTTTATTTCATACGCATATCGGCTACGTTTGAAGAATTTTTTTTTCAGGGGCCACTCTCCTGTACTGTTATCATCGATCAATGGCCAATTTTTTCGAATCCTAGAATGGTTACAAAACCCTTTTGCTAGGAGCTCTCTCCCACCTCTTTGACTTGTTTCACTTATGAGCATTAATTGTAGGAACTCATCTTCAGTCATTCATTCAATTGAATCAAGTGTTCAAAGCATGCACCATAAACGTTGAAGTTGGGAAAAAATAACTCAAAATTATTCAATCTTCGCATTTAAATCAGCCACTATTTTGTTTTACGATTACTGATACCACTAACTGAACCGATTCTCAAAGATATACATGACACCTATCATTCCTGAAATTTTCATGCAAATCCTAGCAAAATTGTAGTGTCTGAGTCGGTAAAAGGCGCATGTTGTTCCATAGCCATATGTTGCCATAGTAATAAATGCAGCGCATATTGTTCCATAGTAATACAGGAAAATTCAAACCGCTATAACTTCGCTAAATATGATTCAATCTTTATGAAACTTTCAGGAGAGATCAATCTTATAAATAGACATGTATGTACTGAATTTAATTGAATTTAAGGGTACCGTTAAGATTTTATTAAAGAAAACATAAAATCAATAAATCATACTATTACTAACAAAGTTGAGTGAATGGCGACTTCTCACGTATTTGTTGTTGTTGTACTCACCAAGACCTACATCCCTGATTTTTTTCAGATTTTTCGGATCACAGGTGTCCAATCGCGAGGGGGGGGGGACACAAATTTTTCGTACATTTCCCCTCCCTGTGCGCCCCTCGAAGCAAACTTTGCCAAACTAAGACCTGTTTTGAAAAGTTCTCATCAAGACCTTTCATTTGATACCCATATCGGCTATCTTCAATGAAATTTTTTTTTTTCGGGGGGTCACTCTCCTATATGGGGAGACCCCCCTTAATTACCTTATAAAATTTTTTTGTAGTTGAACTTTGAAGAGATCACCACTTTACACCTACACACAAAATTTGATGTTTCTAGCTCAAGTAGTTTCCGAGAAAAACTGCTGTGGCACACGGACGGACGGACGGACGGACGGACGGACGGACGGATGGACAGACGGACGGATGGATAGACGGACAGACGGACAGACTGGTCGCAAAACTAGTAGGGTTTTGTAAAATTATTTTACAAAACCCTAAAAAACCAACCAACACTATCCTAAAATTATTTATAATTTAAACACAACAGTGAAACTTTGATCCTACACCTAATATGTTGTAACTTATTTCTAATAAAATGCAATCAAAAACTTTATCTTATACTAAAAAAATTCTATAACAATGTTCCTAACCTAAGCGTTTAATATTATCTCTAACGGAATAGAGTAAACATAACATATACCTAACCTATACCTAGTTTTTAACGCAAATAAACAACAACACTAAATGTAGCAATAATGAGCTGAAACTAAAAAAAAACGAATTAACGAAAAACACGAGAACTGAAAAATAAACACGAATAATTTAGACATTGTCATTCAGCCACCAATACCTGGATTGCGCCGTCTCAACTCGATCAGCTTCAACGAATCTAGCAAATAAGTATCTCCATTGAAATCGTTGGTCTCGTGAACTCAAATTAGGAGGATATTTTATCTTCTTATCGGTGGCCCGTCGATATATGTGATATATGACCGGGACGCCGTCAGAATCAAAAACATATTGATTCATGTCCAAAAACACGAATGCTTCCGGAGGAATGAAGCCAGTAGCGAGGCAAGTCGCTATATACCCGTCTGTAGGGTGGAACGGCTGTGAAATCCAAGGGTTTTCACTCACAGTCACAGATCTTGCCATATGATTCCGAAGAAGTTTCAATATGAAGATATCGACCCTCGTCACTTCAGCAGTTTGATAAATTCTTCTATTCGATATATAATGTTTCCAATCCGTCTCAGGCTTTCTGTACAAACCAGTACATGCACGAAGACATTTCCTTTCGAAAACTCTCAATTTTTCCATAGTACTAGCGCTCTGGTTATACCAGATCTGACATCCATATGTCAAAACTGGTCTAACCAGTGTCTTGTAACAGATAATTTTGACCTTTCGATCAATGTATCTGGAATGAAAGAGTTTTCAAAGGGCCATGACTACTTTAAAGGCCTTACTGAGCATGATTTTCACATGTTCAGTATAGTACAGATACTGATCGAGATAAACACCGAGGTATCGAACACAGGATTTATGTGGAACCCGTTCTAGACTACCCTCACCAGCCATGATGTGGAAATCTTTCCAATTACGTTTCGGGTCTTGACTGACCCCCTGCAGCGTTGTCCGAAACAAGATTGTTTCACATTTCTGCGCATTGATTTTCATTCGCCAATTGTCAGTGTACAGCTGTACATCATTGAACATTTTTTGGAGATTGCTCTGAACTATTGTAGCTTTTCGATCTGCCGTATAGATGATCAGATCATCAGAAAACGCTACCAATGATCGCGTTGGCGAGACGTTAAAATCAAAGCCGTTCAATAGCTTGCGAATGAAGATTGAGAAGAGTAGAGGCGCAGTAACTGTTCCCTGCTGTAGACGATTCAAGGCCTTGAATTCGCGCCTTGTTGTCAGATTTCCATCAGTTACAACAAACGATTTCCCGTATAACATATTGCACATCATGGCGACAAGGTGTCCGGGGAACTTGTCCTGAAGGAGTTTAAAAATTAGTCCATCTAACCCCACCGTATCGAAGGCTTTCTCCATATCAATGAGACATGCTCCAACACATTGTCTATCATTTAGATCCCAACAGATGTCTGAGGTTACTTTCGTTATTGCATGTGTGGTCGAATGCCTGGCACGAAAACCAAATTGGCAATTCGGCATCAACTCATTTTCCTCAATGTGGGCGTTTAATGCTCTGTTGAGTATCACTTCAAACACTTTGCTGATGTTAGGCAGCAAGCTGATTGGGCGAAAGCTTTTCGGGCATGAAGATTCTTTTCCTCTCTTAAAGATCGGAAACACCTTAGCCCTTTTTCACTCATTTGGGAAATATGAATTGCTCAACATGTTGTTGAACAATATGCAATAATTTCTAATAGTGACCTCCAGCAAATGTCGGAGAACTACATTTGGAATACCATCAGTACCACATGATTTCTAGTTGTTTATCCTGCGAAATATGAAACACAAGTCTTCATAGTTGACAAAATAATCAATATGATTCAAGCTCGGTATGAGGTCAGATGTTAATGTTTCATTGAAATGAAGAATTGATTGGCCGTTCAGGCTTGATTTGAAGTCGGAAACTTTTGGTTCAACGACCTCTGAAAATATTTCATTTCCTCTCTCAGGGTTTGGTAGATGAACCAATTCAAAATGTGTTCCATTCAGGGCAAGTTTATCCAATCCTTCACAAATTATTCTGTTTTCATTTCTATCCGGAGTCGTACAATCAATTTCGATACCAGCCCTATCGAGAAGATTTATCTCATCACTAGTGACTTCAAGATTCGATACCTTCACTCGAGACTTCTTGCGGAATATGCTATTCACTTTCGCAAACACGCTGTCTGGGTCCTGTGGGCTAATACCCCTCAATTTTTCCGCCCATTGATTGCTGACCTCACTCCTGAAGTATGACCGGATTAAGTTCCGGACATTCTTCAGATGTCATTTCAACAAAGACAACGAGGGATGGTTATAGTCCAAAAATAGTCGATAAATAATGTTGACGCGTGTGAGAAGAAGGCTTTTCAATCTTTTCAACCTTGCGATGGTTGGTGTTTCATATCCTTCCATATTGTTTCGATGTTTTATCTTGGGAACTATTTTGTCAATCGTTTCCAACGTCAGCTTCTTTAACTTCGACAAAAAGACATCTATTTCATCGTTAGTTAGATTCCTGTCATTAGGAACCAGTGAGCAAGAGTTGCCACCATCAGAAGGGGGACATTGCTTCTGGTACTCGCGATTTAACTTATTTTGAAACTTTCCCCAGTCTGTTTTTAGGTAAATTTCTCGAGAGAAATTTACCTATTGCGGAGTGCATCATATATATATATATATATATATATATATATATATATATATATATATATATATATATATATATATATATATATATATATATATATATATATATATATATATATATATATATATATATATATATATATATATATATATATATATATATATACGAGTATATATATATATATATATATATATATATATATATATATATATATATACGAGTATATATATATATATATATATATATATATATATATATATATATATATATATATACGAGTATATATATATATATATATATATATATATATATACGAGTATATATATATATATACGAGTATATATATATATATATATATATATATATATATATATATATATATATATATATACAGTCTTCCACAAAAGTCAAGGTATAGTGATAAATATCATGAAAATTGTTTGATATTTTTATTTAAAAAACCTATAGTGATAAAATTTTTTTGGTATTACTTCAACTATAATCATTACACTTTAAATTCATGTAAAACAAAACGAAAATTCTGTCGTTTTAATATATTATTACATATGATGTGTTGGAAAGTCAATGAATGAAGTCCACAAAAGTGATGGTACACCTAAAGAAAAATGATACAAATTGTAATTATAGTCTTGCATAGTTATTTGAATTATACTTTTCTTAATATTTTGTCGGATATCCTTTCATCTGAATTACTGACTTCAGTCTTTTAGGCATAGAATATACCAATTTTTTAGTAAATTCGCTGCTGATTCTGGCCCACTTCTCCAATATAACATCCTTAAGCTGCGCCTAGCTTGATATCACTCTTTTTCGGATTTTTGTCTCAAGCTCATTCCAAAGATGCTCTATAGGGTTCAAATCAGGGCTTTGAGGCGGTGTAGCAAGCATGCGAGTATTGTACAATAGCCACATTCGAACTTTATGCGCAGTGTGCTTAGGGTCATTGTCCTGTTGAAACAAGAAATCTTCTCGCATACCTAATTTGGCTGCACTTTGTTTCATGTTGTTTCGTAGAATCTCTAAATAAGAGTTCTGATCCATAGTATTTTCGATGAATGTCAGATTTCCAACTCCAGCAGCAGCCATGCAACCCCAAACCATAACACCACCGCCTCCATGTTTTACTGTTTTAATAGTGTTCTTGGGATTAAATGCTTCTCCTACTTTTCGCCAGACCCTCTTATGCCCATTTACACCAAATATACAAAATTTAGGCTCATCCGAAAATAAAACATTATCCCAAAACGTTATTGGTTTGTCAATATATGCTTTTGCAAATGTTATTCTTTTTTGTTTGTTTATGGAACTTACAAGAGGTTTTCTTCTAGGCGTACGAGATGAAAATCCAGCTTCTACGACAGCTCTACGCACAGTTTCTGCGCTAACCTCCTTCTTATCATTAATTCCAAGAGCATCGCAGATTTTTCTACAGCTTAGAAATGGATCTTGTTTTACCATTCGCGAAATTTTTCTCTTGTCCTTTGCACTTAGTTTAGATGGACGACCTGTTCGGGGCACATTTTCCGCTCTATTTTCCTTCTTAAATCGATTTATCAATTTTTGAATGGTTGACCGACTTCGCAACACTAGTTCAGCTATTTCAGAATATGATTTGCTCTGATTTGAATGCAGATTAATAATTATTTCACGCTCCTTAATACTCAACTCCTTTCGACACATTTTTTAAAAATTTTATTAAATAAAAGATACACCACGAATACGGACACGATATTAAAGACAGCGGCCTACGGTTGTTAACTCACTCTGATAATATGAACGGGGGGGATTCCCCTTTTTACAAATAACAGGGCATTTTCTGCAACTGTACCAAGACTTTTGTGGAGTAGAAAAGAGACATTGCCAACAAAAAATTATTGTCTTCAATGATCAATATTGCCGAATCCCTTTAAATTTATGAAAACTTAAATTCAACAGAACTCGTATTATTACCATTTCATAACTTTTGGTTTTCAAATAAAAATATTGATTCAGTAATACAATTTTCAGTTACCGATTCTCTGTACCTTGACTTTTGTGGAAGACTGTATATATATATATATATATATATATATATATATATATATATATATATATATATATATATATATATATATATATATATATATATATATATATATATATATATATATATATATATATATATATATATATATATATATATATATATATATATATATATATATATATATATATATATATATATATATATATATATATATATATATATGGGATATAACGAAATTTGTGACCACGCTAGAGGTTGCAATTTTGCTTCGATTTTCACCAAATTTTGAGGAAAGGTGTATTGGGTTATTATCTCAGTTAAGTTCGTGAACCACCTATATTGGCCGGGCAAAAACAAAATGGCGGCCATTTTAGACGAAAAATCGCGATTTCTGTTCTGACCAAAGTGTAGCTCCGATTTGGATGAAATTTGGTACAAAGGTTCATTGAAGTATGTGATGAATCTCACAATAAAAAATCCAAAGTCGGTACGGCAGAAACAAAATGGCGGCCGCTCAAAGGTCGAAAAACGTGCAAAATTTTGTTGTTGTAATAGTGGTCAAAGCTTTCAACAGATTTTCATGAAATTCGGTAGTTTGATAGAAATTAATAGTATCTAAAGAATTACGTAAAAAAACTGGAGGTCAGGTTGCAAAAAACAAAATGGCGGCCAGTTGTATGTCGAAATTTCAAAGGCTTTTAAAAGTCGCAATTTTGATTCGACATATATGAAACTTGGTTTCAAGATAAGCATAACTTACACCTACAGTCTTTGATATTTTGGTGATCATGCATGTGCAAATTTCAAAATGGCGGCCGTTTAAATATGCGTTTTTTTCATGTTTTTGTGGCCCTCTAGCGGTCACATTTTCCAACGGATTTTGATGAAACTTGAGATTATGAATCCCTGTACTATGTTCTTGTATTTTGCAGGAAATTATTAAAATTGAATGAAAAATAAAAAAGTCAAAAATTTAAAGCCAAATATTTTTAGCTGCGATGTTCTTTAAAAATTGAATTATTTTGCCCTGTCTAGAGTGAAACTCCTATTTGAACGAGATAGTACATTGATTGATGAGGTCCTAGCATACAAAGATTTAAAATAATCCAAAATCAAATGCATGCATTCAAAATGGCGGCCCCCAAAGGTCTGAAGGCAAGCGCAATTCGCTATTTTAGTGCCAACTGAAATAATGAATATTTTTCATTGAAACGTTTTAAATGACTTTACTTGAAAGAACTTATAAACCAGATCATTTTTAAGATATTGTATAATATTTTTAACAATACCCTAAAAAATTATAAAATCGCGACTTGTCTGTCTGTCCGTCCCTCCGCCCGTTTGTTCGTGCGTCATAACAAGTTTTCTCGCAAACCACATGAGCTACAATGAGGAAATTTTCTACGTAGGTCAAAAGTGGTGCCTCTTGAAATTTGCAGTGCAAGAAAATATTTTAAGGTATTTAAGGGGTGTCTCCCCATACAGGCGGGTCTCCCCATACAGGCGGATGGCATACAATTTTTTTTATTTCTGTAGCCCTCTAGCAGCCAAGATTCTCAACAGATTCCGTTGAAACTTGAAATTATAAGTTATGAAGGCAAGTTAATTTAATTTAATTATGCAAATCGAATGACAAATAAAACAGTCGAAAATTTACAGCTAAATATTTTTAGCAGCCGATTTCAATAAAAATCGAAATGACGGCCCTCAGAGTTCAGAAAAAAATTGAAATGTATATATTAATGGCAATGCAAGTGCTGATTAAACTTTTATGGAAATCTTTTGAAATTAACTATTCGAGCTATTTAAGCCTTTGTGTGGTTACCACTGTGAACTGTGTAAACAGCAGATGCGAGAAGGGCGAAACCGGTATTTATATGTTTACAACAATATGTAATCCATACGCATGCAACTCAATTTAATTAGCAAAATATTTGCGCCCCGATAAAAGGTTTCTTAAAACGAACGTGGCCAGATTTTTTTTAATGTTAATAAATACCCATGTGGTACTACGAAAATTGCAGAAAGAAGTTTAGTAGTAGGCAAGCCAAATTCTTATTCGAAACTTTACGCTACATACGAGAAATTTACCTTTCCGGCTGGTGCTGCCAACGGGAATTTTTTAAAATTCAACCGATGATTTTCATGTTGAACTAGAATGAGGAAGAAATGGTCGCTATCATAAGGAAGCACCTGCAGTTTCCGTTGAGGACTATTAAAGCTGAATTCAAGTCTTGCGTCAGCAATGCAAAGGTCCAAATATGAATTTGTCCTAGGGTATGTTGGGAGCTCCGACCCATATAGATTGCACCTGTATTCAATTTGGTTCTCTGTTATCCACGATTTCAGGAATACACCCCTTTGGATTATTGGTGGCATTCAGCCATGATGTATGCTTGGCGTTCAGGTCACCAGCAAGAATATAATAGTTATGCAGCCTGTCCAATTAGAGTATTTCGAACAAGGAATTGAGCTCCTCCCTGAGCTTGAGAAAAGTTCCACCAGTTGCATAGGCAGAGATAACGAAGAGGTTATCCCCACCTGGCAGTGAGATTTTGATAACGGACACTTCAAGAGATTCAAAGCTTTTGAATTCGATTTTTGCAATATTTTGAAAACGATAGGGTCTTTGAACCAATATCCCGGTGCCACCTCCCCCATCACCTGTTACCCTATCGTTTCTTACGAACTCAAAATCCTTGAATCTCATGAAGTGCCATGAACTGAGGTGGGTTTCGGTGAGAAGCACGATGTCAGGCTTTTGTCTGGCAATGAATTCAAGGAGATAATCACGCCGATGTAAAGTAACAATGGAGTTGACGTTGATCGAGATGAGACGAATCCTATCCGTGGGAATGTGGCTGGATGACAATTTATTTTGAGGCATTTAAAAGCCCTAAACGCTGAAAAACAATGTTAATTTTCGAATCTTGTTTATCGATTCGCTCCGATAAGGAATTTAATTGCTGATAAATTTTAAGGAGCAGCTCATTATTGCCACTTACATTATGTATTTTATTTACATTGTCTGCTGGTCCTCTCGCAGCAAGTGCAAATGACACCCCGGGCTTGACGAAGTTGGTAGGTATCACACTGCTGTGTGCTTGACTTTGTTTCGGAGTGACTTTAACCTTTGCATCTTGATACCGGGGGCATCCTCAATATGATGCTGGATGACCAAAGGCACCGCAGTTCACACAATATAGTTTTTCTTTTGGCTCCGCCTGAGCCAATTTGTACTCGCCGGGAGCATGAATGTCTTCGCATTTAACACACCTATATTTCATGGCGCAATTGGCAGCCGAATGCCCGAATCTTTGACACCCGTAGCACTGGTTGACCTCACTTTTCTGGAGGCGTTCCCACCTCACCACGCGGAAGTTAAAGTACCGTATTTTCTGCAGGGCACTCGAAATACTTTTGCTGGAAATCTGGACTAATCAGTGAGGCAAGTTTTTGCGCTCCACAATCGATCTTCTCGTTGCAAAGTTTTTAACTGAAATAAATTGTATTTCTGGTGCAACTTCTTGGAGCACCTGAAGGAGATCGACTGTGTCCTCACCACAGTCCAGACCCTTCAATCAAAAGGTTTGGTTCTTTTCGCTTTTCGGGCTGTACGTGAAATGTGGAACATCTCCAGAATTTAAGGCACTTTTTGTTGCCTGGAAATCAACCAGCGACTTAGTCCTTATTGTCAATTTATCGGCATTGACCCTTTTTATCTCAAAATCTTTTAGCTTATTTTCGGCTGCCAAAAGCCGAACCATATCTTTGCCCGTTTGCCCAAATACATTGATTGGTGGGACTTTTTCTTTTTTTTTCATTAATCTTAACGAACGGACCAGCAGACAAACCTTTTGGTTTTTTCTCCCGATTTTTAATTTTAAGGTATTCAATGAACTCATTATCTAACTTAGACGTTTCACCTAAATCCTCTTCAATGTTCATCGTTTCCTCAAGACCAGCTAGGGCTGCATAGTAATTTCTGCTGTTGTTTGCGCCTCCAATGCTGAGGACATCCTCTTGATGAGCTTCTTCCTTTGGCTGTTTAGTTTTCTTATCTTCGGTTTTCGAATTTGCTTGTCGGCCTTTCTTGGTTTCTTTATCTTTGTTGAACGTTTTTTTTGTGGTAGGGAGGTGAAGGCATTTACGCCCGCCGAGTCTGGCAGTGTGGGACTCTCATGGAGGATACTCTTGGACTACCCACTAAACACCTCCCCTGTCAATCTGAGAACCTAGCCTGGAACCGTTTGACACATTACTTCGGGCCAGGTCTCGTTTTGTTACGCCGTGGGGCGCCTTCAAGCTGGGGAGTCCCTTCCCTGGCGGGAGGGGAGAGGGGAGAGGGGAAGAGGAAATGCCAGAAGAGCGATCCCCCAGCCCCAGCGCCTCCGGCTGCTGTGAGTACCTTTTATATTTTAGGACTGCCCGAGCATAATGTGCCACCTGGTTCCATTTGTCAACCGATTCGAGCATCACCGCAACTATATTATCGGGGGTGAGCTCTCCCGTCTTCCTGTAGAGTTCCCTTCGCAGCCTGACCCATTTGGTACACGCAAAAAATGTGTGATAGGCATTGTCCTCCTCTCCTGGGCATAACCGACAATCGGGAGACCGTGACTTACCGATCTTGTGCAGGTAAGACTGAAAACACCCGTGCCCGCCCAAAAGCTGGGTCAGAGAGAAGTCAGTCTCACCATGCCTTCGATTTAGCCACGGTCTCACGTCCGGGATGAGGCGCGCAGTCCACCTTCCCTTCGTGCAATTCCTCCAAGATTGCTGCCAATCGTTGAGCGAGCGTTGTCTCTCCTCGCGGACAACCATCTCCCTCGCATCCTCGTTTCGGCACAGGTAAATAGTGCGGCGCTCTCTAGCAAGGAGGGCGACAGGTATCACCGCCGAGTCGGAGACTGTTGGATACGAAGATGCAATTCTCAGTGCTCCTCTTCTCAGTACCTGTGCCAATCGTTTTCGGCATACCTCCTTGCTGAGAGCGTCGCCTCATACCTCTGCTCCGTACAGTAGCACTGACCCTACAGCACTCATCAAGAGGCGTCTTTTTGATGGGCTGGGTCCCCCTACGTTGGCCATAAGTCGACTCAGGGCCGATATTCCCGAAGCAGCCTTCTCAGCCGTTGCCCTGATTTGCTCAGAGAAACTCATCTGAGAGTCGATCAGTAGCCCCAGGTACTTCACCGCTGGCTTCGATTCGACCTGTATATCTCCAATACTGATCATCCTTACTCTGGGGATTCTCTTTTTTGTCAAGATGACCACTTCGGTTTTCTCCAGTGCTAAACTGAGCCCGCGAGCAGTCATCCAGTCCCTCACTCGGCGCATTAGCATACCTAGCCTTAGTTGCGCTTGTTCAACGGTGCATTCAGCGACCAGAGCCGCAACATCAACCGCATAGCCGACCAAGCGCGACTCATCTGGCATCTCAAGTCTCAGTAGCCCGTCGTAAGACACGTTCCACAGGTCCGGACCAAAGATAGATCTCTCGGCAAGACCCGATGTAATTTCCATCCTTTGTTGGCCCTGTGTCGTGTCGTAGAGCAGGCTTGGGTCCTTTAGGTAGTTCCTCAAAAGCCGCATTAGATATTCTGGAACTTGAAAAGAGTTTTCCAGAGTGTCCAGAATATCCACCCATCTAGCGGAGTTGAAGGCATTCCTGACGTCGAGTATCACCAACAGGACGATCCATCGCTTGGTGCGACTATATGCCTCTGCCTTTTGGACCGCGTTCACCACCTCTGCAATCGCATCAATGGTAGAACGTCCTGCTCTAAAGCCGTACTGCCGAGGAGATAGGTCCCCAGCAGCACGAATCGCGTCAGTGAGTCTTCCCTTGATGAGTTTCTCTAGCACTTTCCCAGCCGTGTCTAGCATGCATAACGGGCGGTATGCAGACGGCGATTCGGGATTTCCCTTCCCCTTGCTGATCAGTACGAGCCTCGCCACCTTCCATCGTACTGGCCGACTTATATGCTGCCACCTGGTTGCACGCCTTGTGACGGTTCCGCGCCCTTTGTGCCTCACGCCGAAGCTTGTGACACTCCCTCCGCTTTTCAGCGATTTCAGTAGACCACCAGTACACTGGGGGCTTGCCGTGCCGGGGTCTTCGGCGGGGCATAGTAGCGTAGCAAGCAGTCGTGATTATGCTCATAGTAGAGTTCACCACGTCTTGAGCTGCCAGTTCTTCCGTCCCCTCCGGAGCTCCCTGCAGCGGCTTACCTGCTGTGAGAACCTTGACGAACCTCTCGACGTCCATTCTTCCAATGTTCCATCCAGTTGTAGAAGGCCGAGAGCACGGACGTCGGGAGATAGCATCACTTATCTCAAGCAGAATGCACTGATGATCACTGGCTGAGTAGTCCTCTAATACTTTCCAGTTGTGTATCCTCCGTACTAAGGAATCCGAGGCGAATGTCACGTCCGGTATGGTTCCCTCACAGCCAATACGGCGGAAAGTCGGCGATTTTCCGGAGTTTAGTACGGCGAGGGCCGTCCTGGCCGCTATTTCCAGGATTCGTTTTCCCCGCGGATCCGTCTGAGGCATGCCCCATTCGATTGCTTTAGCATTGAAGTCGCCTCCAACGAGCACTTTACCCTCTGCGTTCGAGACAGTGCCCTCCAGAGCATTAAGCTTGGCTTGGAAAGATGATATCGGCTCGTTAGGCGTTAGGTACACACTAAAGAAGGTGATCCCTGAGCACCGAACCCACACGAAACCATCCCCCCGCTTGAAAATCACTGCTCCAAACCCGGATGGTGGCAGTACCAGATTCATCAGAGTACCATAATGCAGGACTTTTATTATGGTGTTGCTCACTCAGCAGCAAGAAGTCGGCTTTCCTGTCCCTCGCCAACTGCTCAAGCAGATTTTGGGCGGTTGAAGTGCGTTGTAGGTTTAGTTGCAGGATGCGGGTCATCAAAGCTCTGATTTGGCCTTGGCTAGGGCTTCCTGGAACACCCGGCATTTTCCTGATCCCAAGACGTGTCCAAAATCAGGTTTTGGATCAGCATCCTTGCAAAGAATACAGTGTGCATCCTTCGTACACTCTTTTCTTTGATGTCCCATTTAACCGCATTTGTAACATAGGGAGCTCCTATCGGGTCCTTTGCATACTTGTGTGGTGTGACCATAACCAAGGCATTTGAAACATCGAAGAGGCGTTGCTCTTCGCCGTATCCTACAGACAACCCACCCTTTTCGTACTTTGCCCTTGTTCAGGAATTGTTCGGCGTCCTTTTCGGTCAAGTCAACTATGGCCATGCGTTGTCCCCTGTTGTTTTCTGGTGTCAGTCTCGCTTTGATCCTTCCCACGCTAGGGAACTCGCTTTTGATGGCCTCAATGTCCCGTATTTCGATCGTTGCCATCGGCTCGAGTGGGGCTATAGTTGCGCTTTTGCCGAGGACTTTCTTTACTGCGTCACAGAATGCTTCTTTATTGCCGGCCTCTGCTCCAAATTCGACCAGTATGTGGCCCGACCGCGTTGGTCGTACTACTTTAATGGTAGTATTGGTGTCATCGAGCCCTAGGTTTCCCCTGATGTCCCGCAGCACCTCCACGTAGGATCGGCCATCTTGGGGTTTTACAAGCAGTGCCTGCTGCTGGGGTCTTCGTCGGGGCTTCTGCCTCTCCTGTTTTGCATCAGGTCCCTTTTCTAATTGGGCGTCCGTGCGAATTTTATTTTCTGGCTTTTTTTGAAGGAGTTTCTCTGCGGTTTTCTTCGCTCCTTTGTCAGCACTGTCTTGAACCCCTGATCTGGTGCTCCACGCCCGTCAAGTGCCTCTTCCTTCCTTCTTTTATCCCGATCTCTTTCGATTGGGCTAGACGCCATTCTTTTATTGACTTTTAATTATGGAGCTATCTGCATGTCGCCTTTAGATTTTGCCCCAAGCGCCTCTTTAGCCTTCTGTTCTTCTTCGGCCTTTAACCAGCTCCTCCGATAGTGCCCTATGCGATCTAGGAGCTCCTCTAGTGCAAGCAGCCCTTCCTTTGCTACTTTGCTAATTTTTGGGGAGTCGCATGCAGCTTGTATTCTTTTCAGAACATCTCCCGCTTTTCGAAGTAGTCTTTCCTCTTCGTATCGCTGGGCCGCAATCGTACCTTGCAACCATCCTTGGGAGAGGTTATTGCGTTCCGTTTCCGAGTGCAGTACTTCCGCCACATTTTCAACGGTGCCGGTTTGCTTTTAGTACCGTTATCTCCTCGTTTGCTTCTGGATTTTTCGTTGCAATGTCGGGATTTGTGACCCTTGCATCGGTCGCTTTAGTAACGATCGCAGCCGTGACAATCGAATTTTCGGTGCTCTTTATGTTATCTTCCACTGCTCGAACACCTGAAGCATCTTGTTGGGTCTCCCGCTTCTCCTTAATAGGACGCTCGGGCGTTCGCATAATTTTTTTGCTGCGCCCAAACGCCGCAGAAATCTCAGTCTGCACCAGACTGTCTGCTGTTCTCCGTTTTTGTCTACCGTCACTGTCGTCGTGTTACTCTTCGTTTTTTTCGTGGTTAGTACAGCTCTCGATGTACTGTTGACATCGTGGCTGCAACCGCTGGTTGCGTCGTCGTTATTATTTTTGGTTTCATTTTTTGGATGTTTTTGATCTTTTGATTTTGTTTGCTCCATTTTATTGGGTCCCCCCTCGGAGTCACTATCTCCGTTCGTGTGTGTGGTCGCCTTTTTGGTCCCATGGTTATCTTTGCAGAGCAGGGAGGCCATGCGAGGGTTGGCACAAGCCCTTATGGGGACAAGTGCTCAGAGCCAGACCAGCGCTAATCGGGAGTCCGTCTCAACCGAACCTACACCACCAACCCAATAGTGCAAACTTCCAACGTACTCCGAAGCCTGCCAAGGTTTTACCGGGACGGAGACGGTATGATAGTTGAATTGGAGCCGTTCACACACGAGTTTCACCTCGGCGCTACTGTGCAAAGCAACTAGGTCCAAACCATCACATCCGCCAACCCAAAGCGTCAATTCCAGTTCGTTGTCCAAAGCGTAGTCCAGATACAATAAGAGTCGTCTCCTGTCATCCCAGGAGGGAACCTCACGGCACCCCCCATATCCTCGGGTCCGTGGAGGCGGCACTCCCCAAAGAATGCTAGCCTCCAAGAATGTTCTTGTCGACCGGCTTTCTCCCTGCGGGAATTTCCTCGGGTACGTGGGGGCGGAACTCCCCAAAGAATGCTAGCCTCCAAGAGTGCTCTTGTCGACCAGCATTCCCCCTGCGGAGTTTCCTCGGGTACGTGGGGGCGGAACTCCCCAAAGAATGCTAGCCTCCAAGAGTGCTCTTGTCGACCGGCATTCCCCCTGCGGATTTTGTTGAACGTTAAAGTTCCAACAAGTGCTTCTAACGATTTAACTCGAAGCTTGAGTTCTTCATTTTCTTTTTCAATTTTTTCAGCTTTTTCTTTGTCTTTGATCAGCTGCTCGATTTCGATTACCGATAGGATCGTCGGTTTTTCTTCCTTATCGTCGTATCTTCTTTTAGTTATTTTTCGCCCGTCATCGTTGGTGATGGGCACGAACCTTCTGGTTGATGGCTGAAGCCGTCGGGCTCCTCCATCTCGTTGCTTTTGCAGCGAAACTAGAGGGAATGTTCTCAGACAGGGACTTCCCTTGAACGTATTTCCACTTTTGATATTTCTTCAGGAAATGAATTTCAGGTATTCGATAAATGTTCGACGGTGATGGTTTTCCCAATAAAATTAAAATTTGCTTTTGAATGGCTCCTAAAAAAATATTGCAATTATTTGAAACTGACTTTTGTGAAAAATTAATTAATTTTTAAAATTAATGACAAGAGCGATTAAAAAAAGTCTATACGCAACGAGTGCTAGACGTAGAATCCTTTAAGCCCCCATAACTTTGTTATATACTATTCAATTTTTCTGGAATGTTCAATGATAATTAAACTTATGAATTGGCGTTTACACATTGAATTTGATTGAATTTGAGAGCACATTCACGATTTTATTCAAGAAAGTGCAAAATTAATAAATCTTGCTATTACTACCAAAGTTGAGTAAATTTCGACTTCTGACATATTTATTGTTATTGTGCTCAAAAAGGTCTACACTCATGAGTTTTTGCCGATTTTTTGAATAAAAGATGTCCAATCGCGAGGGGGAAGGGAAATGCCTAAATTTTGTGGACTTCTGCTGCCCTCCTCGCTTTGGTATGGTTTTAAGAACTGTTTTGAAAAGATCTCATTGAGACCTTTTATACGGCATCCCACTTAACCACTTTTGATGAAAAAAAAATGTTTGAGAGTCACTCCTCTATATGGGAGACCTCCTTAAAAACCTGAAATTTTTGTCACCCCAAAACTTTGTAGAAATCATAACTTTCGACTTTTCCACAAATTTTCATGGCTGTAGTTTCTATAGTTTCGGAGAAAAACTGCTGTGATATACAGACGGACGGACGGACACAGGTACCGATTTCGATAGGGTTTTGTATTTTAGTACAAAACTCTAAAAATGAATAGTAACCGAAAATCGACATCTTTCCTTTCAATAGGCTAGATCTTTCTGAAAAGAAGTGAACCAGCTACGTAAGTATACTGTAGGATGGGAAGTTTTCAACAAATCAACAATTAATTATTTCGAGGCGCTCGGGGGGGATTCGATATGTTATTTGTTCAATATTTTTTAGTATTAGTTAACCTAGGCTATGCAATTTCATTTTGACGTAGAATATTTCTGATAACCGTGACAACTTTGGCACTTGGTGACGGGTTAGTGTCCGTTTGCTTTGATTGTTGATCGTTGAATAAATGAAGTTTGAGAGTAAAATAGAGTAAAGGGCATTTTTGGTCGCTAAACTTTTGTAATTGAGTGACATTCTACTCGTAGTGTAATCCACGACTGCCTTCCTTGCTGCATAAGCTAGGTTACGAGCAGCTGCCAAACTAGTAGACATTCCTGTAGCTGAGGTGTTGATCGTGATGGTACTGCTGGTTGAGTTGAAGATTCTGACTGAAAAATTCCTCAAAAATGGAGGTTATTGTTAAATGAAACAAACGTGGAAATCGAATGCTTATTTAATTTACTCAAAAGCTATTAATACAAATTTACATTTCCGATGATTCGATACAAAAAGAAAAAATTCACAGAGATGTGACTTTAGGAGTACAAGGGCAGCAAATACCTCAGAAATCGAAATTCGATTAACTTTGTTAATAATAGTACAGTTTATCAATTTTACATTTTTGCCTATAAAATTAAGGTGAGACCCTTAAATTTCCTAAAACCTACAATTTAAGTTTTTTAAAGTAATTATATGTGTTCCGAAAATTTCACAATAATCGAACAATAAACAGCTAAGTTACAGCCGATTGAATATTTAACAATTACAACAACATTAACACGTGATACTAGGGAGATACGCGTTTGCAATGGACCTAGACACTACAAATATGTAGGAATTTTGATAAAAAATTTTAAATGGTTTTTAATATTGATGTCTTGTCATGACTAATCAAGCGACGGGGTCAAAACACTTGAAACAAAATGGTGGCGAGTTTAAAATCATAATAACCATAATAATAATAATATTTTGAACTCAATTTATGGAATCTGTATATTACTCAAGTTTTGATATACAGAATATATTGTCTGATTGACTAATTGTTTTGCAATACCTTTCTGGTAGGAGCACTCTCCTGCTACTTCAACTTGTTTTAACTTGCATTTATCAACTGATCGAAGCATCTCTTCGATTAGGCCACTCAGAGAAACTTCTTCGCCTAACTGCATTTCATTTTTTTGACGTAAAAAATATGTAGCAGGCATTGTCTTCGATTTCTTTACAAAATACGCAGTTAGAAGACCATGACAATTAAAACTAAAAGCATCAGAGCCTATTTCAAAGCTGGTACAGTTAGAAACCAGCCTTTCCATGCCTAAGATTGAGCCAGAGTCTCAAATTAGATATGAATGGTATGGTCTACCTTCCCCTCGCATTACTCACTCAAGATTGTTTCCAATCAATGACAGACCGTTGTCGCTTCACATGCACAATGATCTGCTTATTATTACTTTGCTAGACTCTCCAGCAAGTAAGGATTTGAGTATGATCTTACGACACTCATCAAAAGGCACCTGTCTGATCGGCTGGGTTCCCTTACTTCGATCTTAAATCAACGCGGAGTCAATACGTCCAAAGAAGCCTTATCATCTATTGCTCTGATTTAGTCATTAAAATTTATGGTCGATTCTATCAGCAGTCATAGATACCTTATGGTCACTTTTTTCTTAAATAGCCCATAATCAATACTAATCGTCCTTCCGCTGGGTGCTCTCATAACATATGTATCGGGATCCATTGCTAGGGAGATCCCGCAAGCAGTCATCCAGGCTCTAGTCCTATCTTTTTCTTCTTCATGCCACTCCAGTGCCTTTTGGGCCTTTGCTTCCTGCAACAAGCGCCCTTCCACTTTCTCCATCCATTGACCAAGTCCCTCGATTTCGAGATCCAAGTAGTAATGAATTGTCTTCGTTGACCAAGTCAGAACATCATTTCCTCGGTTTCTCCAGTGGTCTCCGTCCTTCAGTTGTACCAATGAATATCTTTTTGGGTATCTGTTGTTCATCCATACGATTCACGTGGCCAGCCCATTGCAGCTTGCACAGTCTTACGAATTTTTGACAAGACGGAGGTCTTGTCAAAAATTTCATACACCTCATATTTATATCGAGTTCACTATCGGTTTTCATATAGCTTCACTCTGAGTATTTGCCTCAGGACACGCCTTTCGAAAAGGTTCATTATGTTTGTGGATGCTTGGTTTAGTGTCCATGTTTCACACCCATAGTATGGCACAGGCTTAATCCCGTACCTAGTGCAGTTTGCATTTGCTCTTTTGTACGTCCAGCAACTAGTGGGCCAACATCATCTCCATAGCCGACCAGGCATGATTCACCCAGCAGCTTAAGTTTCAGTCACTCGTGGTATGAAACCCTCCTCAAGCCTGGGCCAAGGATTGATTATCAGCAACACCCGATGAAACTCTCAACCTTCGCTGACACTATTTTGTATCATATAGCATGATTTTCTAGGTCTCTGAAAATTTTTTTGAATTAACGACAAAATCGAAGTTGAGCTCGCAATCATCTCGTAGAGTCTAGAGATGCAGGAACAAATTGTTGCTCAGAACTCAAAAATTTCTCGCAAGAAAGCTAGTTCATGAAAAGTTCAGTTCTAGATTAGATAATTAGTAGACTCACTGCTCCCTACAATTATTCAGCCAATGTGAAATCGCCCAATTTTTAACGCGTTTCAAATTGTACATCTCATACTAATTCAAACTACAATTCCCGTATCTTCCAAAACAAAACTGTGTCACTGGTCTCATATCATCTCGGAATTAAGACGTAGTTTACTTTAACCCAATCAGATATTAAATACTCTAATCAACAGGACGCTCCTTTTGCTCATCAGTCAGGTGTTTGGGTACCAGCTTCGCGCAGATCTTCCTCATGCCCAGATCGCTCTTAATAATGTTGTGAACGGTCATCTTATCAATTCCAACCTCATCTGCGATAGCCCGAATGCTCAGACGACGATCACTGTTCAACACATCACGCACTTTTTGCACATTTGTGTCCGTGTGACTCGGTGATGGAGGACTGACGCGCTGTTTGTCATGGACGTTATCGCGGGCCTCCCGGAAATTTCTGTGCTACTAAAACACTTGAGTTCTGGGCAGAGCATCCTCACCGTAAGCCTCTTGAATCGTTTGAAGAGTTTCCGTGGCCGTTTTCTTGAGTTTGACACAAAATTTGATTCTAACACGTTGCTCGATCGTACGTTCCATTTTCACTCCGACGACGTAACTGAACACGCACTTCGCTCTCGCTCGATGCTATCTCTCCAAGCGCTTGGAGGCAACTGCTGCAGCCCGTTTCCCTTTACCTAGACCCCCACCACCACTACAGCACCAGATATCGGTTAGCAGACGCTTTGACGGCGCGGGGCAGGCTCAGTCCGGTTACTTCTTATACATACCCTGTATCAATAAATAGCTGAAGATGAGCAACGAAAAATAAAAGTTGAAAAAATCGTCGAAGTCGAGCCAATAATAAATAACTTACAAGTTTGAAATCGTTGAACGTTGCCGATAATCGCCAATAAAACTGTATTAGTGTTATTAAATCGAATGAAAGCAGATATTTTAGTAGTCCTTTAAAAGGTTCCTATATTCCATAAGCTTGAATAGAATGTACAGAAACTATTGCCAATTGGATGTCCTCCGACTACAATAATCATAACAGTTTTTACATGAGGACCTCGAATAGCTTTTCGAAAGTGCTTTTCTGAGTCCAGTGTTTACTTCCATAAAACTGCTTTAGATCAGCTAGTGTTTTCCATATTCTCTAATCTAGTAAATAGAAAGCATTGTGCAACTGAGTGAATTAGACGGTTGATGACAGTTTTGATCAAGTTGTTCCTGAGGAACTAATTTCAAAAGTAAATTTTAGCTTTTTCTTAATCGTTGACTCATAACTCACGCCGTTAAATTTCAGACAAATTTTATCTCGATCTTCGTAAGATTAGCTGTACCGGACTCGTAACGAGGAGAATTAGATATGGAATTTTGAGAATATGGCACGCTATTTTCAAGCACAAACCAGCAATGAGCAGCAGGATCTGAACAAAATTCACAGTACCAATAATATTGACATACGAGGTGTGACAATTAAGTTACGAGACTAACTTTATTGCCGTGCTTGTGGTAAATTTGTGACCTTGAAATTCCCTTCCCTTCTTCGGCTTCTTTCCCTCTAGCTTGTTTAGTTCGCCTGCTGTGTCGTGTTGAGTAGACATATGTGCTCGTCACGAAAATAGAGATACGAAATCAAGAGCAACGCGTCGCGATAAAATTTTGCGCCAGATTGGGCGAAACAGCTTCGGAAACGTACGCTAAAATTGTAAAAGTGATAGTGCTTTAATCGTGCCCAGGTGTTTCCATGGCATAAAGAGTTTAAGGAGGGGTTTGAAAGCGTGGAAGACGAGGAAGACCAGTCGAGTTGCGGACTGACGTGAATGCGCAGCTTGTGCGCGCCCTAATCCATGAAGATCAGCATTTAACAGTTCGAATGTTGGCCCTTGAACTGGGTATGAACCGTGAAATAGACAGATTTTAACCGATGCTTTTGGGATGAAAAAGTTGTGCGCGAAGATGGTTCCAAAGAACCTTTCTGAGGAGCAAAAGCCCATTCGCATTATTTGGCCTCTAAAGCGATCCCCGTGTTGCAACAGCCACCTTATTTGCCCGATATGTCACCGTGTGACTTTTTTTGCTCCCTAGAACCAAATCGGTGGTCAAGGAACCAATTTTGAGCTGATTACGGACATCCTGGCGGCAGTGATGAGGGTACTCGCGGACATCCCAGTCAAGCGTTCCAGAAATGTTACAAAGCATGGAAAACGCACTGGAATCGTTGTTTAGCTGCCCAAGGGGACTACTTCAAAGGGGGTGGCAGGGTTGTAGAATAATTTTTAAATATACGGTTTTCATGGAATCAGTCTCATTACTTAAAAGGGGTTCCACATGATCAGTTCAGTTTCAGTTTCAGGTGAACTGTCAGTTAAACTTACGTGTGGACTGCAAAAACTGAAGGGAAAACTGAACTGAGGCTCCATGGAAATTCCATCAAGCTCAGTTCAGTTGTCAGTTGAAATTAAACGAAACTGAAGTCTAGTAAGACTTCTCCGTTTACGTTTCAGTTTTTTTATTGTAATAAGTTTGTTCATTAATCGTTAATTAAAAATGTTGCGAAAAGAAAATGAATTTATAACAGATTTCATTGAAATATATCAAAATTTTCCATGCTTATGGAAGAAATCTGATCCTCAATACCACAACACAATCAAGAAAGAATCTTGCTACCAAATTTTGCTTGAGAAGTTCAAAGAGCACAATAAACAAACAACAGTTTCAATTGTAAAAAAAAATTAATAGTTTGCGCTCAGCTTACAATAAGGAATTGAAAAAAGCGAAGGATTCTGATAAAAGTGGAGCTGGAGCTGATGAAATCTACATTCTGACATTGTGGTATTATGAGCTTTTCTCATTTCTTCGCAATCAAGGAACTAACCGAGGTAGTATGAACACCATTGACACTGACCATAGCAGTGATGCTGAAAATGAAGGAGATGAGGTAAGTAAACTTTTATTTTACTTTTTTTATTTCCTTTTATTTCTTAAGTGAATATAACATAAATTACGGCATATACCTACTTCGAACTATTTCGTCCTGCCAATCAAGTTTACCATCGTTTGTAAAATAATTCACGTATTCATCTCTGGATGCCTTTGCCTCCACACTAACATTCATATTGATTCTGTTGCCTACTTGAAGTGGTTCAAGCCCATGCACCTCAATTATTGGATCTCTGATTGATTCGTTCAATTGGGAAGGTGTATAAGAATGACTAGACTTTCTCCTCAAAAAATTGTGTAGATAGCAGCATGTCAAGACAATAACGTCCACGTTTTGGAACTTATTTAAATTGATAGCAGACTGAAAAATTTGGAATCTACTTGATAATATTCCAAATGCATTTTCAACAATACGTCTAGCCCTTGACAACCTGTAGTTGAAAACCATGCGATCGTACGATAACTGTTTTTTATTAAACGGTTTGAAAAAGTTCCACCTCAACATGAACGCTTCATCTCCCACAAATACATATGGTAGTTGCGCATTTTTGCAAGTTGTTACAGCATCGGGTGGTAATTGTAAATTATTATTAAGTAATTTTTTATAAAATGTGGTGTTGTTAATAACTCCGCCATCTGATATGCCCCCGTTGGTTTCGACATCACACATAGTGAATTCGTAGTTGGAATTCACTATTGCCATGAGGATAATGCTTTTTGTAGTTCCAAAATAAGGACCCACTTCCTTCTGGAGGTACTATGCGAACATGTTTTCCGTCAACAGCCCCCAAGCAATTTGGAAATTGCCACCTGTCTTTGAAACCATCTGTAAGTAATCTCCGTTCACTTTCGTTCCTGGGCATCTGAAAAAACATAAATAAATGATTAGGTCCATCAATAAACTAACGCTGATGTATTTGTTATAGGATGAAGGAGAGTCAACCATTTTAGAAACTGAAGATATAGGCAAAGAAAACTCAAGTGACAATCAGTTCACACGTCCTAACACTTCAGCATCCTTTACTGGCAGAAGAAAGAGGTCACCAGGAAGTGAAAGACCCGAATCAAAATCAAACAATTTTGCAGTTGGTTGCCAATCGACTGCAGAATGGTCATGAGGAAGAACTAAAACACCAATCATTTGGCATGCACATTGCTCAAGAACTAAGCAATATGACAACTGAAATGGTACGATTTGTTCAAAAACTTATTAATGATGCACTATTTCAAGGACAGATGCAATCGTTGAATATAACTTCATATATCAAAACCCAAGTAACACACTCACATCCTACATCTTCAGACCCGAAAACACGATATGTGGTAGCAACTACTCCTACATCATCAGAGCACCTAACACAATTTATTTCAACTACCGATTATTATAATGAAATTAATCATTTGGATTTATAACCTATCGAATAGGTATCAATGTTTTTGTCTATAAAATACGACATTACTATGTTGTATTACTCTTTCATTCTATTTCATTCTATTAAGTTTTTTATTCTTATTTAATGAATAAAATATGAAAAGGAAATACTTGATTCTTGTTCACTTACCTTTATGTAATCTCTCAGCACCATATCTATGGCTTTGCAAGTGCAGGAATTATGACACTTAGACTTTGACTTAATATAACAGTACTAAATCGAAGACATTTGTACGAATTTCCAGTGGCCAAAAATCTTAATGTTGCACTGAGCCTTTCATGAGGTGATATGGCTTGTCTCATTACCGTATTCTGCTTTTATATAAACGGTGTTACTAAATTCAATAGTTCTTTGTAAGCAGTCTCACTCATATATAAATAGTTACACCAATCACATGGTTCAAATTGAAGTTCTTTCATTAATTTTACATGAGACAGCGAATTTCGTTTAAGGTACCATTCTCTACTCCACTTAGATCTTTTTTTTTCTAGGCTTATCCAGTGATACACATAGCGCAACTGCAATAACACAATCTTCGTCCATGATAGCAATAAAACCGCGCGATGTTCAAGATTGAGAAATGACAACTGAACTGATATGAAACTGATCGTCTGGAAGCAAAGCAAAAATTTAACTGAACTGACAGTTCAATTGAAACTGAACGGACAACCGAACTGATCGTGTAGAACCCCTTTAATTGTCACACCTCGTATATTAGTTGCTGCGTTTGGAATGTTTTCATCTTATCTTTCAAAAGATGAAAGTTCTCACTGCAGTCGTTGTACATAGCACCTTTGATACTTATCGAAATTGCATAGATTGCGTTTGTTCCAGTTATTGTATACGATACGGTTAAACCAAAACTTCTATGATACAGACGTTAGGTTAAGGAGGCCACAGACATGGCGCTATTGTGCTGGTTGACTACAAATAACCTCGGATAGGAAAATGTTCATTAGACAATAAATAATATGCTCGTTGGTTAGCCCGCAAAAAGATGCAATAAAAACATTTAAGCGATGTCAATTCACTCTACTCCATCTCATTTGTCGTATGTAATTCATGTACTTGTATCGACGGTCAGTACAATGTCAGAGGTCATTAATAAGATGTTTTTTATTGTGGTAGGGAGGGGAATGCCCATTTACGCACAGAATTTGGGACTCCCATGCTCGCAAGAAGGCCCATGGAATACCCAATAAACACCTCCCCTGTCAACCGGAGAACCTAGTCTGAAATCGTTTGACACATTACTTCGGGCTAGGTCTCGTTTTGTTACGTCACTAGGCGCCTTCAAACTGAGATACCCCTCTTCTAGCGGGAGAGGAAGAGGAAGTGCCAGAAAAGTGATCCCTAAGCCACAAAGCTCCCTTCTGCTGTGAGTCCCTTTTACCTTATAGGACTGCCCGAACATAATGTGCCACCTGGTTCCCTTTGTCAACCGATTCGAGCATCACCGCAACTATATTATCCGGAGTGAGCTCTCCCGTCTCCCTGAAGAGCTCCCTTCCGAGTTTGTTCCGTTTTATGCACGCAAAAAAATGTGTGGCAGGCATTGTCTTCCTCTCTTGGGCAAAACCGACAAACGGGGGACCATGACTTACCAACTTTGTGCAGGTTAGACTGAAAACACCCATGCCTGCTCAAAAGCTGGGTCAAAAAGAAGTCAGTTTCACCAAGCCTTCGATTTAACTACGGGTCTCACATCTGGGATCAAGCACGCACTCTACCTTCCTTCTGTGCGGTTCGCCCAAGACTGCTGCCAATCTTTGCGTGAGCGCTGTCTTTCCTCGCGGGCAACCATCTCACTCTCATCTTCGTTTCGACGCAGGTAAATAGAGCGGCGCTCTCTTAGGTATCAAGAATGCAATAACTCTCACCGCCGAGTCAGGTACTGTCAGATACGAAGATGCAATCCTCAGTGCCTTTTTTTTCTGCACCTGTGCAAAGCGTTTCGGTATACCGCCTTACTGAGAGCGTCGCCCCATTTTCTGATCTGTACAGTAACGCTGAGCCTACAGCACTCATCAAGAGGCGTCTTCTTGATGGGCTGGGTCCCCCTACGTTGGCCACAAGTTGACTCAGAGCCGATACTCCCGAAGCAGTCTTCTCGGCCGTTACCCTGATTTGCTCAGAGAAACTCATCTTCGAGTCGATCATTAGCCCCAAGTACTTCACCGCTGGCTTCGATTCGATTAATATGTCTCCAATACTGATCATGCGTTACTCTAGGGATTCCCTTTTTTGTCAAGATGACCACTTTGGTTTTCTCCAGTGCTAAACTGAACCTGAGAGCAGGCATCCAGTCCATCACTCGGCGCATTAGCATAACTAGCCTAAGTCGCGCTTGCGCGACGGTGCGTCCTGTGACCTGAGCCACAACATAATCTGCATAGCCGACCAAGCACGACTGATCTGGCTTCTCCGGTCTCAAAAGCCCGTCGTAAGACACATTCCACTAGTCCGGGCCAAGGAAGACCTCTGGGCAACACCCGGTGTAAATTCCATGCTTCGTTGGCCCTGTGTCGTGTCGTAGAGCAGGTTTCGGTCCTTAGGGTAGTCCCACAAAAGCCGCATTAGATATTCTGGAATTTGAAAGAGTTTTCCGGCGTATCCAGAATGTCCACCCATCTATCGGAGTTGAAGGCGTTCCTGACGTCGAGTGTCACCAACAAGACGATTCAGCGCGTGGCGCGATTATATGCTTCTGCCTTTTGGACCACGCTGACCACCTCTGCAATCACATCATTGCCGGATTGTTTTGCTCTAAACCCGTACTGCCGAGGAAAAAGGTCCCCAGCAACACGAATCGCGTCAGTGAGTCTTCCCTTGATGAGTCTCTCTTGCACTTTCCCAGCCGTGTCTAGCATGCATAAAGGGTGGTATCCAGATGGTGGTTTGGGGTTTCTCTTCCCCTTGCTCCCGTCCCGAAGGGATGCTTTGAATGTGCTGAGCAGCAAGTTAGGACAAGGTGATAGACAAGCTGTAATACCTCAGCTGGAGCCTTCCTCGCTTTCAGTGAAAAGACTGCCGCTTCCAGTTCCAGCTGTGTAAAGAGTGGACACTCGACTGTTATTTCACTATGGACAGCGTCAACATGGACGGCATGGGCAGAGAAGAGTGCGCGCTCTATCTGGTCCATCTTTTCCACATCATGTATGCAAGGTTTCTGTAGGGCACCAAGCTTGCGCATAACTACCTTGTAGCCAAGGCCCCACGGATCCCTGTTCCCATTGTCCACTAGATCTTTTCAGCAGCGAGTCTTGCTGTTGTTGATCAATTTGTGAAAGCATTTTTTGGCCGCCTTATATGCTGCTACCCGCTGGTACTTCTCGTCATGGTTCCGTGTCCGTTGAGCCTCACACCGTAGCTTGTGACACTCTCTTCATTTTTCAGCGATTTCAGTTGACCACCAGTACACTGGGGCTCCCCGTGCCAGGGTTTTCGACGGGGCATAGAAGCGTTGCAACCAGTTGTGATAATGCTTGTTCACCATGTCTTGAGCGGCCAGTTCTCTATCCTCCTTAGGTCTCCCTGCAGCGGAGCACCAGCTGTGAGCACTTCGACAAAACCCGCGACGTCCATCATTCCAATGTTCCATCCAATTCTAGAAAGCCGAGAGCACGGGCGTCGGGAGACAACATCGCTTATCTCAAGCAGAATGCATTGATGATCACTGGCTGGGTAGTCGTCTAATACTCTCCAATTGTATATCCTCCGTACTAAGGACTGCGAGCCGAATGTCACGTCCGATATGGTTCCTTCACTGCCAATACGATGGAAAGTCGGCGCATTTCCGGTGTTTGGTATGACGAGCGTCGTTCTGGCCAACATTTATAGGATTGGTTTTCCTGCGGATCTTTGGATGCCCCATTCGATTGCTTTAGCGTTGGAGTCTCCCCCAACGAGCACGTTACCATCTGCGTTCGAGGCAGCGCCCTCCAAAGCATTAAGCTTGGCTTTGAAAGATGATGTCGTTTTGTTCGGTGCTAGGTATACACTAAAGAAGGTGGTCCTTGAGCACCAAACCCACACAAAACAATCCTCTCGTCCACAACCCTCTGCTTGAAAATCACAATTCCGAACCCGGCAGTACAAGTTTCATCAGGATACCATGATACCGAACTTTTATCATGGTGTTGCTAACTCAGCAGCATAAAATCGGCCTTTATGTCCCTGGCAAACTGCTCAAGCAGATGTAGAGCGTTGACCTGCTGATTTTGCTTTGGCTTGGGCTTCCTGGAAAACCCGGCATTTTCCTGATCCCAAGACGTGTCCAAAGCATCCTCCCAAAGAATACAGTGTGCCCCCTTCGTGCACTCTTTTCTTTTATGCTCCATTTCACCGCATTTGTAACATAGAGAACTTCTATAGGTTGCATACTTGTGCCGTATGACCATAGTCAAGGCATTTGGAACATTGAAGAGGCGTTGCTCTTCGCCGTATCCTACAGACAACCCATCCTTTTCGGTCAAGCCAATTATTGGCATGCGTTGTCCCGTTGATTTGCTGGTGTCAGCCTCGCTTTGATCCTGCCCACGCTAAGGAACTCCCTTTTGATGGCCTCTTCTACCACGGTCTCTTAGTTCGATCGTTGCCATCGGCTCGAGCAAGGCTATAGCTGCGCTTTTGCCGAGGAGTTTCTTTACTGCATTGCAGAATGCTTCCCTATTGTCGGCCTCTGCTCCGAAGTCGACCAGTATGTGGCCCGACCGCGTTGGCCGTACTGCTTTAATGACAGTGTTAGTGTCTTCGGGCCTGATGTTCTGCTAATATCCCCAGCATATCCGCGTAGGATTTACCATCTTGTGGTCTTACGAGCAGTGTCTGCTTCCGGGCCTTCTGTTTTTCTTTGGGCTTCTAGTCCTCTTCGGCCTTTAAGTAGCTCCTCCAATAATGCTCTATGCGGTCTAGGAGGTCTTCTAGTTCAAGGAGCCCAATTTTCGCTGTTTTGTTGATTTTGGGCGAGTCACATGCAGATTGTTTTCTTTCCAGAATGCCTCCCGCTTTTTGGAATAGCATTTTTTCTTCATGTCGCTGAGCGGCAATTGTACTTTGCGAGCATCGTTCTATGGAGAGATTATCGACTCCCGTTTCCGAGTACAGTACTTCTTTATATTTTCCTCGAAAACTCAAATATCTGACGCGTCCTGCAGAGTTTCCCGCTTCTTCTTTATAAGACGCTCTGGTGTTCGCATCATTTTTCTGCTGCACCCGAACGCCGCAGGAATTTCAGTCTGGACAAGACTGTCTGCTAATCTCCGTTTTTTGTCCGTCTTTCCTGTCATTGTATTAATTGTCCTTTTGGTCGTCTTTAGTATCGCTCCCCACGTGCTGTTAACATCGTGGCTGCAGCCGCTGGTTGCGTCGCTGTTGTTGTTATTTTCACTTTCTTGTTTTGAGTTTTTTTTATCTTTTCTGTATTTTTTTTTACCTGATTTTATAAGATGTTGCCAACTTACAACCCGTAAGAAGTACAGAGGATATTAAAGCAAAATTCCATCTCTCCAATTGAAATTAAAGTTTTAAATTGGAATCTTTATCGTAATTATCCACGCTGCGAAGACCGTACGAACCGCAAGCAGAATCTTCTTCGGGTAATCCCACTGAATCTGCATAAGATATTCTGGGAACTGAAAAGAATGTTTCAACGTTTTCAGAATCGTCGACGAGCCTGAAAGTGATGTTCAGCACATACACATGTTCCCGCAACATAAATGTGAGAAGGATGTCCAGAATAGCGAGCCCATTTCAGATGCTTACCCAGAAGCACCAACAAAACCTCAAATAAACACAGATAGGCAGTCACATATATAGAACTTATAGTTCATACAAACCGTCACTGGTAAAAATTAACGTAAAAGGTTATAAGGCAATAATAAATTAACGTTGACCTCCATAAACTCTCATTTACTGATCTAGTTAAGGCAAATGTGTTGCAGTATGTAAAATATTGTATACATATAGTGAGCTATCTCTCTGGGAGTATTCATGTATAAATTGGCTACATCTTCAAGTTCAGGCAACTGTACATAAAGAGCACTGATCTTGTAATCAAAATGAGGTAGTTGGTAGCATCTTGGTTTGCTAAGATCATAGTGCAATGCATTGCATAGCAAAATTTATTCGATTTTAAATCTCACTATCCAGCCGATTTTCAAAACGTCTAAATTCCTACATGATTTCGTTGTCACTCATACTGTTAACTTTACTTGATCAATATCACCAAATCATAAATTAAAAAATCATATTTATAAAACAAACAACAAGATTCATAACGATACAAAACTACAATAATATGTTCAAAGAAACTTGATACTTTAACTGATTCAATACCTCCAAATCTAATATCGCAGGAAATAGTGGAGTTGATTGAAATAGTAATAACAAAATAGCAAAATAGGTGTTTAATGGATACCACTACAATAGCTTTTTTGATAGGGATGTTCTAGTGCGTTTTTGTTAAATCTGGAATTTTTATTGAAAATATATTCGTACTCAGAAAAATTTGGTGTAGAAGCGAAACTTGTGTTGTTTACAATGAATTCCATAAATCGATTAGGCAAAAAATGGAAATAGCTCACAAAAATTTTTGTGCGATGATTTTCTTCCATTTTTGAAGTGGATTATCACAACGTCAGTGTTTTGATCAGCTTAACTTGGCCTTTGATGATAAAGCTCTATCTTTTCAGGCACTGCGAAGCAAATGGTCACCTGTTTCTTCAGCCGATGCTGTGGTCACTATTCTACTTCAAGAACGAATGACGATAAATTTTAAATGGTACGCGACAATGTTTGTCGAAAGTCTTCGGAGAAATTCACAAAACGAACAAGAGGAGACGAATCATTCTTCATCATGATAATGCGAACTCTGACACATCAGCTCGGACTACCATCTATTTGGGCTGTCAAAACATCAAATTGATGGGCCATCCGCTGTAAATATCTGATTTGGCACCCAACGATTCTTTTTAGGGTTTTGTACTAAAATACAAAACTATTGCAATCACGACCTGTGCCCGTCTGTATGTCCAATAACTTTTTCGTCGAAAGTATAGGGGCTACTGCCATGAAACTTAGAGGAAAGGTCAGAAGTAGTGACTTCTTGAAAGTTTTGGGGTGGAAAAATTTTTCAAAGGGATTTAAGGGGGGGTCTCATCATATAGGGGTGACCCTTTAAAAAAATTTGTTCACCATTGGTAGTTAGGGTGCCATTGGAAAGCTCTTAATGAGATCTTTTCAAAACAAGTCATAAAATTGCCTTATCAGTACCACGGGGGGCGGGGAAAGGGGAAATATACGAACTTTTCGCGTAAACCCTCGCGATTGGACACCTTTCATCCGAAAAATCTGAAAAAAATTTTGAATGCAGGCCTTTATGAGTATAAGAACAACAAATACTTGAGAAGTCGAAAATCACTCAACTTTGTTAGTAATAGTATGATTTATTGATTTTATGTTTTCTCGAATATAATCTTAACGGTACCCTTAACTTCCATAAAATTAAGTATTATTATTATGATTGATCTGTCCTGAAAGTTTCATAAAGATGGAATGGTATTTAACGAAGTTATAGCGATTTGAATTTTGCTGTATTACTGTGGAACAATATGCACCGTATTACTATGGAAACATATGTATTTCTATGGAACAATGTGCGCTTTTTACCGTCTCAGACACTACAGCTTTGCTTGGATTTGCATGAAAATTTCAGGAATTAAAAAAAGGTATCATGAATATCTTTGAGAATCAGTTCAGCTAGTGGTATCAGTAATCGGAAAACAAAATAGTGGCTGTCTTAAATGCGAAGATTGAATAATTTTGAGTAGTTTTTCCCCAACTTCAGCGTTTGAGGTGCATGCTTTTAACACTTGATTCAATGTAGGTACTCATCTTCAGTCATTCATTGAAGACTGAAGATGAGTACCTACAATTAATACTCATAGGTGAAACAAGTCGGGGAGGCAGAAGAGCTCCTACCAAAGGGCTTTGTAGCCATTCTAGGATTCAAAAAAATTGGCCATGAATCGATGATTACAGTACAGGGGAGTGGCCCCTGAAAAAAATTTCATCAAACGTGGCCGATATAAGTATCAAATGAAAGTTTTTTATGAGAGCTTTTCAAAACAGCTCTTAAACTGACAGTTTTTGCTTCCGTTGGGGCACCGGGGGGAAATACATGAAAAATGTGTTTCTTCCCTCGCGAATGGACACCAGTGATCTAAAAAAAATCTGAAAAAATATCAAGGGAGATATTTATGAGTATAACAATAACAAATACCTCAGAAGTCAAAGCTTGTTCAACTTTGTTAATGATAGTATGATCCTCGAATTTCATATTTTCTACAATAAAATCGTCTTTGACATGTTTCTTGATTTTATTCGTTGCTGGTGACTGCATTTTGTTAGTTGGGTACAAAAACCTTCTGACATCAGCGTAAGTCTGTCTACCCAACTTGATTATAAATAAACTTAAAAAAAACTGCGTGGCAAACGTCTTTCTACGGCCGAAACAGCTGTTGAAGCATTCAAAAGCCATGTTTTGTAGGTGTCTCGATCGGAGTGGGAAAAGTGCCTCGAAAATTTGTTTGAATGCATGCAAAAATGCATGAATGTTTATGGATGGTTTTGAAAACCAATAAAACTGTTTTCGATAAAACCGAATGCATTTTGATACTTAAAAAAATGTTATAGTGGCCCTTGCTATAGTTTCTCAAGGGAAATAAATTAAATTTTGCATACAGCTAATACGAATAACTAATTTTATGCCTCAAAAAAATAGTATGATTACCGCCAAAGTAAATGCATTAAATTCAAAAGATATACCTTGATAATTGAAACACATGAGAATGATTGATATGCGGTAAATAATTTTTAAGGAAGTCAAAACGTAAAATGATAACTGCTTTGCAAAAGAAATAAATCAGTTTGTTAAATAACTTTAATCAGTATCAGTATTATTAACTATATTAAATAATGCATACGTATCCTACAATATTTTCACAACAGCCGAAGCTTCAACAAAACATTTATTGGGTTGTTAGATAATCCATGCAAGTTTTATCTCATAGATGAGGTGAACTGCATATTTCACGTAGCAGAGATTGGGTGGCTTATAGAGAGTTTTCCATAACGACTTCGTATCTTTATATCAACGCACTTTTAAACTTTTCAATGAAATGTCAATGTCCAAATGTCAGCCAAAATCAACATTGTCATCATGGTAAAGCTCACGAACCAACAACGTTTGAAAATTATTAAGAATTACTACCGAAATTCTGAGTCGGTGGTCGTAACTTTAAGAGCGCTTACTCCAATTTTCGGCCGTAATCATTGTCCTACCCGGTAGGCTGTGCGTGCTATATTGGATGAGTTCGACTCCAAATTTTCACTATTGAACGTTCTGGTACCAAAAAGGCGTTGTACTGCTTGAAGCGAACAAAATATTAAAGTCTTAAGAGCTTCGATTCAAAATAAGCCAAATCAGTCAATTTTACGTCGTTCTCAAGAAATGCTCAAATGGCACTGTGGCATGTTTTGCGAAAAGATCTGGGCCTATATGGCGACAAGATCAAATTGACTCAAGAAATAAAGCCACTTGATCATGCGAAACGACGATATTTCTCCTCTGGTAAAGCTTGAAGAAAATGACAAATTTCATCGACAAATCGTTTTCAGCGATGAAGCTCATTTCTGGCTCAATGGCTGTGTCAAGTTTATGGTGAAGACTGCTTTACTGATCACCAGTAACAAGGTTGGTTTGATCGCTTTCAATCTGGAAATTCTAATGTGCAGGTTGCACCATTTTCTGGTTGGCTAACTACTACTCATTTATATGTAGCTGCTCATTTATATGTAGCTGCAAACAATTCCATAAAAAGTAATTTAAAAAGCTATCGGAGCCATCCGAAAAAGTGATCGATATCCGCTCGACGTTAAATAAGCTTCAAATGTAGAGCAAATTTGCCGTATAGATTTACATTAAGTTGATGTGAAAAGGGTGAAATGATCCAATTAAAAAAAGTTTAGCTAATACAAGTACTTACAAGAGAAATTTACCTTGAATATAACTTGCAGATACAAAAAACATATTGAGTTTGCATAAGTAGAAAAATTAAAAATTAACTCCCTCACCTCTGAGCATGGTGGTCGCCATCACCGGTGTGTATCTAAGAGTGATGGCCTGAGGAGAATTAGTGCACACGTCGAAACCACCTTCTTCTAACATTTTTCTTCTCTAATAATTTTTCAGAAAAATTATTATTCAAAATATGCAACTCATTTATATGTAGCTGCAAACAATTCCATAAAAAGTAATTTAAAAAGCTATCGGAGCCATCCGAAAAAGTGATCGACATCCGCGCGACGTTAGATAAGCTTCAAATGTAGAGCAAATTTTTCGTATAGATTTATATTAAGTTGATGTGAAAAGGGTGAAATGATCCAGTTCTAACATTTTTCTTCTCTAATAATTTTTCAGAAAAATTATTATTCAAAATATGCAACTCATTTATATGTAGCTGCAAACAATTCCATAAAAAGTAATTTAAAAAGTTGAAGTAGCTGAAGAATACTCCTTTCAGAAAGTTTTGTGAAATAATTAGTAAATCAAACAATATGTACTACATACCAAAACTTGACTGATATACAGATTCCATAAGTTGACTTCGAAAAATCAAATCCATTTTGTTTCAAGTGTTTTGACCCTGTTGTTTGAATAGTCATGATAACACATCAATATGACAAGCCATTCCTAAAACTTTTATCAAAATACTTACATATAGGGGTTTGCATTAGGGACATAACAATTTCATATCTTTATATCAACGGACTCTTAAGCTTTTTTAATAAACTGTATATATCAAAACGTTAGTTAAAGTCAACATTTTTATCATGGTAAAGTCCGCGAACCAGCAACGTTTGGAAGTTATTAAAAATTACTATTAATTACTATTATCGAAAGATTATTTTCAGCAATGAAGCTCAGTTCTGGCTCAATGGCTTTTTTGATAAGCAAAATATGCATTATTGGTCAGCAAAAAACCTTCATGCGCTTCTTGAGACACCGTTGCACCCGCTAAAAATTACTGTTTGGTACGGTTTTCATGCCAGAAGCGTTATTGGGTCGTATTTTCTTCGTGGATGAAAACGACCGTCATGTTACTGTCAATGGAGAGCGCTATCGTCTTATGTTCGAAGATTATGTGTAGCCAGAATTGGTTGAACTTGACATCAACGATAAGCGGTTTCAACAAGACAGTGCCACAAGCCACACAGCACGCCTCACAGTCGATGTATTGTAATTTGTATATATTGTTATGTCTTTAATGGAAAATCCTTTATTTGTAGTATCTAAGTCCGTTGCAAACAAGTATATTCCTAGTACCACGTGTTAATGTTGTTGTAATTGTTCAATATTCAATCAGATCTAACTTCTCTATTTATTGTTTGATTACTGTGAAATTTTTAAGACACATACAATCGCTATTAAAGAACGTAAATATAAGCTTTTGAGAAATTTAAGGGTCCCGTTTTGACTTTATACGCAAAAATGTAAAATTTATAAAATGTACTATTATTAGCAAAGCTGGTAAAATTTTGACTTTTGAGATATTTGTTGCCCTTGTGCTCCTAAAAGCTAATCTCTGTGATTGTTTTATTTTTTTCAGGGTTTGTAGGTTAAAGGTCTCCAATCGCGAGGAGAGGAGGGGGGGCACAAAAAAGTTTTGTACATTTCCCTTCTCCTGCATCCCTCAAAGCAAAACCTGTCATTTTAAGACCGGGTGTAAAAAGTTCTTATGGAGACCTTACAATTGATACTCATATTGCGTACATTTGATGAAATTTTTTATATTCAAGGGCCACTCCCCTATATGAGGAGACTCCCCTTAGACACCTTATAAATTTATTTCTTTGGTGAAACTTTGAAGGGGGCACACTTTACACCTACTTACAAAATCTTATGTTTCTAGCTTATGTAGTTTGCGTGAAAAATTGCAGTGACACACGGATGGATGGACGAACGGATAGACGGACAGACAGGACGTGATCTTAGTAGAGTTTGTAAAATTTTTTTACAGAACCCTAAAAACTAATAGTTTGAAACTTAATTCAAACAATAGAAAATAATTAGATCCAAAGATTTTGTCATTTTGATGGGCATCCGTGTGCAAATTTCAAAAAATTGGTGGTTCAAATATGCAATGTTTTCAGATTTTTGTGGCCCATTAGAGAACACATTTCCCAACGGATTTCAATGAAATTTTGAATGAAAAATAACTGTGCTAAGTTCTTGTATTGTAAAAAAAATAATCAAATTCGGATGACTAATAAAAAAGTCTAAGATTTGAAAACTAATATTCTTAGCTGCCATTTTTACTAAAAATTTAATACTTTTGCCCTGTCTAGAGTGAAACTCCGATTTGAGTGAGGTTTGGCGTATTGATTGATGAGACCCTAAGACACCAACATTTAAAAAAATCCAAAATTGAATGAATGCATTCAAAATGTTGGGTCCCAAAGGTTAGAAAAGAAGCGTGTTTCCTTAGTAGCAACTGTAATAATGAATACTTTTCGCGGAAACTAGGAAGTATTCAGGCAACAGGATATTTTAAAGGCATTGTAAAATATTTTTCCAATACCTTACCAAAGTTGCGACCTGTCTCTCTGTCTGTCCGTCCCATCCGTTCGTCTGTCCATCCCATCCGTCCGTCTGCCCGCGGGTCGATCCCTGCGCCACAGTAAATTTTCTTGTAAACCACATAAACTAAAGTGATTAAATTTCCTACGTAGGTCAAAAGTGTTGTTGCAGTGCAAAAAAAGTATTTTAAGGTGAGTAAAGGGGGTCTCCCCTATATAAAAGGGGTGACACTTAATTTTTTTTTACCATGGGCAGCCAATATGGTTTTGGTGAAAACTTTTCAAAATAGGCCCTAATCAAGAGGCCTTTGCAAAGAGGTTTGCTAAGTGAGGAGAAATGTACTCATACGAAAAACATGTGTGCCCCTTGCGATTGGACATCTTTGGACAGAAAAATCTGAAAAAAATCACGAACCTCATAACCTCAAAAGTTAAAATTCGATCAACTTTGTTAATAATAGCACGTTTCATTAATTTTAAGTTTCCATCTATAAAATCGAAGGATGACCCTTAAATTCACAAAAAATTTAAATCTAAATTTCTTGATATAAAACGCTTTCTGAAAGTTTCAGAAAAATCAAGCCGTAAACAGCTAATTTATAGACGATTGAAATTTATCAATTTCAACGACAATTACACGTGTACTGTGTAAATACACGTTCGCAAAGGAACCAAACACTACAGATGTGTATGGGATTTAATGAACATTTTAGAAATATTTTGAAACATTGATATGTTATCATGACTACTCAAACATTGAGGTCAATAGACCGAAAATAAAATGTTGGGAAATCAAAATGCATAATAACCATAGATATGGTTCACTACATGAACTATATGAGTGCCGTGTTTTCATATTCGAAAGACATTGCTTGATTTATTAATTATTTTATAATGTCCTTCTGTTAGGAGAGTTCTCCTGCTAATTTTACTTGTCCTTGAAAAGTGCTTTATGTTTCAAGAGGGGGACCAATAAAATTATTATTTTGTAGTGTTTTCAAAGATGTTCAGGTGTCCGTAAAGGACTGCAGTGATGATCTGCTGCCTCAGCGACTGAATATATTTATGCTCGCCGGAATTCGCCTTGCCTGAGGATGCGTGAATGCGCTTGCAGGCTAGTGTTGGGGTGTCGTGGGGGCGGGTTCTTTCTCCCAGCACAAGGGCCCACTATAAAAAAATTTCGCATTTACGAATTTTTCAAACACGATATATAGGTTCGACGGTGTTGAGGCCGAGGTAACCTACCGAAGGAATGAACTATGGAAAATGTAACTGACTGGATTCGATTAACGCGCAGCACGCTTCTTTACTCTGAGCACTTACGACCCCCACTAAGCGTGGGGCATCCAGGCGAAAGCGGTGCCCCCTCCCACCCCCGCATCTAGTTCGAAATCCATTGTAGGTATGGCCATTTATTTTTCACTTAAATTAAAAATTCACGCAATGAACTATTTCGTTAAATGAAAAATAAAATGTTTCAGATTTATATTAAAGTTGTATATGATGGAATCATATAAGACTTTAATATAAATAGGAAACCCGTAAGGAAAGCTACTCTACTCAGCAAGAGCCCCTGTAACATTTTGTGAAAATAAAAGATAAGGACAGGCAGCATTGTGGTTCACGCTTTACCCCATTTCCATTACATGGCCACACGCTGACAAAAACACTAGTTGAGATAAAACATTTGCTGCCATAAAAAGCGCCTGCACTTGCTACAGTTTTGCTTGCTCTCGGATACCGTGAATTATATGTAAATAACATTCGCATGACAACATGAACACAAACTATTGACTACTCACCACTCAAAATTATGTTTTTACTAATATATATATATATACTATATATTATCTCTATCCAACTGTTATCAAGGATTATCAATGCGCCAAAAACATATGCAATCACATTGTTACTCTCTTGAGCGATCGATTTAAATGAATCAACGTATGGGAAATTCAATTTTCTTACTAAAATCTTCTAATTAAGTAATTCTAACTTAGATGATTTCTTAGAACCCGGTTAAAACAAATCCGTCGTATTTGGTTATGATAATAATTCAAATCGTTAGTAAGTTTATAAGTAAGTGTACGCAAAGCAAAATTATAACGAGGACACCCGATAACATTTGTTTCATTTGAAATAAGCACCGACTACAAGTTCGGAGCTAACGTCTGCGTTTTTATTTCACCTCGGTATTGTCAAGACTTCACAAAAAGAAATTTTTTTTTAAATTCGAGTGATTTTACGGCTCAGTCAAGACTAGCATTGTTCTCGCAACATTCGCAAAGTAAACCTTCAGTTGATCCATTCTTTAACATGAAACATGTTTAGGATAACTGGCGGTTCACCGCTATATAATCCATTGCGGATACTTTGAACCATCCGAGGGTATCAGTTGAATACCCATTAAATGATTGCAATAACCTAACTTCAATTTCCATCACTATAGACGTTATATGCACAACTAT
Organism: Odontomyia ornata; assembly: GCA_963969285.1. Lineage (NCBI taxonomy): Eukaryota > Metazoa > Arthropoda > Insecta > Diptera > Stratiomyidae > Odontomyia > Odontomyia ornata. The sequence goes on from OZ017740.1 coordinate 203,993,473, forward strand.
AACAATGGATACCGCGCCAACCGTACCATATGTACTCGTAAATGCTGCATGTAAATCCATAATTATTGACCAGATCGTGTAGGAGTTGTGAAAATTCAACAACAAAATGAATGCGTAAAAAATCATTATAGAGATAACAATTTTAGTAATGTAACAATAAAAGAAGCAATTTCGATTCTTATTACAAAACATAAATTAAGTTTCATTCTTTGAGTATATAAATTTTTTGAATTCCAAACCAAATTTGAATGCCACAATTTAGCTTATAACGAAATTCAGTTCAGACATTCTCAAAATTCATACATGAAAGGATTCCCCAAAATTCATAACGCAAGCCCTATCAGCAGATACATTAATTAATTATCGTTTTTCAGGAATGCTTGGTGGTGTTTTCCATTTGAAGCCATGGAAGCTCTCTCTTGCCACCTGATGTGGGTTGCAGCAGCAACGTATTGTTCAATTCTTGCCCCAAAAAATTTATTAGCAACTTTAATAGGGGTTTTAGGTATGGCTCATTTCAGTTTAGGTAAGTTTCTTCCTATGTTAATTGAATACAATGATCCATCTACTTTTTATATAGGTCGAGGTAGTGGATCATTCTTTGGGGGATTTTTAATTGGTCATTTTGGCACAAGGGAAGCTTTCAGGTACATGGGGCTCATTGCAGTTGTTGGGGGAATATCTTATGGCATACTTCATCTAGCTTGGCTTCGAAAGTTTGATCATCAAGTTGACGACAAAGAAGATCAAGATGCTGCTGAAAGCGGAGAGACAGAAAAGTTAACGGAGCCACCAACTAAAGATCAAGGTACAACAATGTCATTGGAGAGATTAAGTTTGATGATTAAGTATAATCAGATTGGCAGCTTAACTTCATTACCTAGAGGATCCAGAGTAAGTTTAAAATTGATTGTTTTAATTATTGTTAATATAGTTAGAATCAAATTTTTTGGCTACTTCTCTGTTCCTGGGAGTTCGAGAATTGATAATTTCAAAGTTGGTTGCCATAAAGAAGATTTATTCTATAAAAAGATACCCTTAATAAAGTGTAGAATTTTTTCAAGCTCGTTACAAATTATCTGACCTAAAATGTTCATGAAAGTAAAATCTTGAGGGTATGACAGGTGTAAATATTTTTGAAAAACTTTAAATAAACACGAACTCAGTCCTCCATAGGAGAACATAATAATTTCTGTGGAAGACATTGGATATGTGTTTTCTATGAAGGAATGACTTAATAACTCATGAAAAATTAAGAAGGAAATAAACGTGAAAAGTATACTATTATTGACAAGCACCCTTTGTCATATGATTGGAAAAAGGTAAGCACTGTTATAAGCTAATTATTATGCTCCTGAAGTTGGAATAGAAACAGTCCTTCCAGTTTCTAGATTGGCTCCGACCGTGAATGGCTAAAGCATTAAAATTTCACTTCCCTGGTAAATAGTTTCTGTACATTTTTTTAAAAACATGTTATGTAGATGTGTTTGTATGTGTGAACAATTTGCATAACTTTTGACCCTTTAATTGGCATTAATAAAATCTGGTGAACTATCTTATGCCCGGTTACTGACTGACAACTGCTTTACATTAGATGAGATATTCAGTTTACTATGGTAGTAAATTTTACAATTACATTCGGAAAGATACGTTCCGCAAAAAATTTTGAACAATTAAAAGAAGTTCATTTCAGTCAATTATTTCGTTTATTTGGTATTCACAGGCCAATTCTCTTTTTTCTTGAAATACCTTCGGGACTTACTTTATGAGTGAGTAGACGCTTTTTGACTTCTTTGAGTAATCTTCATTGTCTGAAGGATAAGTGAAACGAAATTATTTTTTATTTTTGTTTTTGGGTTGTTAAATGTCCGTTTGTTCTTGTTTGTTTCGCTTCGATAATTGGCAGAGGATGTGGTCTAGTACTGAAAAAATTGCGTCAGAATTTGTAATATGTTGTTTGTTGATAATGTTACTATCTGTTTCGGCCCTTTGCTTTGTTTGTGCAACAAAATCTCAATATCCCACTACCGGACCTAACCTAGGACCTATCTGCTTACCCCATCTTATGCCTATATAAAACATGTTCCTTCCACACATCCTTTAGCCACTGAAGATGACTAAAAATAGTCAAAACGCGTCTGCTCACTCAAAAAAGCAAAGCCTAACGGCGTTTCAAGAAAAAAACTTAATAGGCGTTTAAACTCAATAAAACAGCTATGCACAGAAAATTTTCTTGAGTAATTTACAACTATCGGAGCTACCTAAAACAAGATCTATGCATCCATGCGTTACAATTAAAGCTCATCATAACACATACACAAATAAATTTACATTAAGTGGATGTGAAAGGGTCAAGCAATCAATTAAAAGTTTAACATAGGCCTATGGCAAATTTGAGGCTTGCACGTGCTGCACCATGGAAAATTGTACTTTCATCTTGTCGTTTTCAGATCATAGGGTTCTCCAGTAAGAGGTGTTGTTTTGAATACATCTTGTGATTTAACACCTTGCGACTTTTCCCTTTGGAGCCACGTAAAAGAGAAGGTCTATGCCAACAGCCCAGCATCGATTGAAAACCTCAAAGATGGAATTCATGAGGCTTTCGAGGACATAAGGCAGCCCCTTGCGATTTGGTTATGGAAAATTTCATGAAAAGGATTTGGTCCTGTAAGCGTGGTCGTGGTGGTCATTTACCTGATGTTATTTTCCACTATTAACGGCATACCTTCTTCTTTATAATGAAATAAACATTTTATCATTCATATTTAAAAAATGTTATTGGAAAATGCTGTATATGGATGTTTGCATACAACGCAACACTTAATTTCATTTTATAGGAAATATACTCCAATCAACTTTGTTTCAAAAATTTTTTTTTTCACTTATTTAACATACATTGTATTGGGAACATAAATATAAAAGTCAATGATTCCAGGGCAATTGTTTTTTTTTTTTTTGGGTTGAAAAAGCTACCGTGTCTTGCCTTTTTCGGGTGAACTGACGAACTTTGTATTATTTGAGTCATATTCAGTATCTAAAGGAAGCAGGAAGAGAAACTTCCCTTGACTTGATATAAATGTAAGATAGTTCAAGCAGGTAAGCCCTAGTTTAGGCAAGGTAGAGGGATAATCGATTTTCGTTTTTTGGGCTTGTTGTTCTGGCTTGTCTCAATTACGTTTTTGTCGGAGTATGTGGTCTATGTTTGCATCAGAATTTGTAATAAGTTGTTCATTGATAATGTTACCGTTTGTCTTTCTATGTTTATATACATTGCAAGTCTTTCTAGGATATTAGGACTCAATCTTTTGCTTTGTTTGTGCAATAATGTCATAGACTCAGGCTCATGTAGGTTGTTTTGTAGGTGCTTCGTGAGGTTGGAGCCTGCCTGTTGTATAAGAAAGATCCTAGTGGTCTTTGTACTAGTGGATTTCGTTAACATACGTAGGCAGAGAAACATACAAACTATCAATCTTCCTTAAAAAATACAAACTGCAAACTGCATTCAAAACACAGCAATATTGGAAATAAACTGAAATCGAAACTGAATGACGCATCAATATAAGAGAAGAGCGGCATATACAAACTGATATGCAAGGGCTACGAGATGGTATATATAGAAACTATAACATGGAAACTAACGACCAGATACGAAGAGCACTTCAATCTTTCTTGCATCTAAGGCAGGTTGCAACTACGCCTCAGCCTTGATCCGTAATAGTGGCTCAAACTGAACTTTTGCTATAAATCTTGTGGAAAATTTTTAGCTAAGATTTATTTGTTTAGAGTAAATTATCGCTAGTTGAGTTCATTAGATAGGAAGAATGCGACAAGCATTCGGAGCTGCATCCATTTAGTGTGGGAAAAGGAACTATATAATTAAGTTAACGTTGGTTTGAAAAGCCTTAATATTTCAGATTTTTTAACCGTTTAAATTTTCTTCAACACTCAATCATAAATTGTTCACATAAGAGAATTATTGAAATGAACTGCACGCTTAGTATTAACCAGATATTGCAAATAGGCAAATGTTAAGTGGCAATTATCGTTTTTTACACGATCCTTACATATTTTTTCCCAAAATACAAACAGATGCGATGGTGTAGTATTACATACAATACATACATCAGTATTACATACAATACATACAAAAGACACTGAACACGAATAAAAAGTAGAACTCTCTACTTTTATTAGTACTGCGTATAATTTTTAGTAAAAATAAAAACAAATAGTAAATAGGTTACACTACTTTTACATAAATGTTGTTCTTGTAATTATTTCCTATAAGACAGATTACACTATCAATAAAATTTTTGTATAAACAAAAGTAGTTGCTCAATTGAAATTCAGTTAGCAAATTGAGACGTAAAAAGAGTAGTATCGTTCGGTAATCCACTTTTTGTTTTTGGATAGAAAAAATGCGAAGGACACTTTGCCAATCAAAACAATGATGAATCTGCTCCAAATAAGGCGAAGATTGGCCGGAAAGGTCATGGTGACGATTTTTTGGGATGTCAATGGCATCACCCTCATGGATTTTTTTAAGAAAAAGGAAGAAAAATCACTGGACAAAATGGAAGAACCGTTGGGACAAGTGCATTTGTCTAAACGGAGACTATGTAGAAGAAAAAAACATTTTTTGAAAAAAGTGAATTTGAAAAACTCATGACATAAGCAGCATCTTCAACAAAAATTCTCTCAGAAGATTGTTGAGTCAATTACAATTCTTCAACAATCAAAAACTAAAATTGCTGAGTCTCAGGGTCAAAAAGCCTGTAGTGATTTGAGATGAAGTTTATATAAATGTCCGTATAGGAGTGCAGCGATGGTCTGCTGCCTCGGTGAGAGAGGATTGTAGTGTTTGTTGAGATTGGCCTTGTTTGAGGACTCGTGAATGCGCTAGCAGGCTTGCATTGCGGTCTCGTGGGGCGGGTTCTTTTCTCCAGCACAAGGGCCCTCTACAAAAAAATTTTGCATTCACGAATTCACAGACAAAATCCGGCCAGCGTGGCAGATCCCATACCTGCTCAGGTTTTGAAATGCAGTAGAAAGACCGAGGTTTTCTTTTGAATTATCTATCTATGTTTTTATTTCTTGCAGATCTACATTTTAACAAACCTCGCGTAAATCTGTGCCATATGAATAGTTGTTTCACAAACTACTCGTAACACTATAATATCCGTTTGTAACACTAAGATAGTATCTCAAGCTTTTTAATAAGTGCCATTCAATAAGTTAATTTTTAGCGATGACTCGATAAATACATAAAAAAGGAAATACTTTACAAAAAAAATATTTTCAATAAATCAGTTCCTTTTATTATTTGCTAATACTAAATGTGTTTAACAGTCATGACAAAAATAAGTTAAATATGCGGGTCATACATATAAATATTTGAAATGTAAATTTAATAAAAATAGAATTCATTAAAAATGATGCAATTCAATAAAGTTCAAATGCTGTAAAATGAGTATAAGGATGAGATGATCTTGATGTACAATTGCGTATGTCATTTTTAGGGTTTTGTACTAAAATACAAAACCCTTCTGAAATCACGACCTGTGTCTGTCTGTATATCACAGAACTTTTTTTCTAAAACTATAGAAGCTACAGCCATGAAACTTTGTGAAAAGGTCAGAAGTGGTGACTTCGTGAAAGTTTTGGGGTGGAAAAATTTTTCAAAGGGGTTTAAGCGGGTCTCCCCATATAGGGAGGCGACCCTTCAAAATTTTTCCACCGTTGGTAGTTGAGTTGTTTGCCATTTGAAAGGTCTCAATGAGATCTTTTCAAAATAAGTCTTAAAATTGCCTTATCACTACTATGGTGGTAGGGGATATGTTCGAACTTTTCTCGTATCCCCCCCTCGCGATGGACACCTTTCATCCGAAAAATCTGAAAAAATTGTGAATGGAGGCCTATATGAGTACAGCAACAACAAATACGTGAGAAGTCAAAATTCACTCAACTTTGTTAGTAATAGTATGATTTATCGATTTTACATTTTCTTGAATAAAATCTTAACGGTACTTTTAAAATCAATGAAATTCAGAATTCGAATGACCATTAATAAGATTGACCTGCCCTGCAAGTTTCACAAAGATCAAATAATATTTAACTAGTTTATAGCGATTTGAATTTTCCTGTATTTCTATGGAACAATATTCGCTGTATGTTTTACTATGGAAACATATGGCCATGGAACAATATGCGCTTTTTACCGACTCAGACACTACACGTTGGCTAAAATTTGCATGAAAGTTTCAGGAATGATAGGGTTCATGAATATCTTTGAGAATTGGTTCAGCTAGTTGTATCACTAACCGTGAAATAAAACAGTGGCTGTTTTAAATACGAAGATTGAATAATTTTGGGTTATTTTTCGCTAACTTCACGTTTAAGGTGCATTCTTTTACCACTTAATTCAATTTAATGTATGACTGAAGATGAATACCTGCAATCAATACTCATAGGTGAAACAAGTCGAGGAGACAGGAGTAAGTTCCTAACAGAAGGGCTTTGTAAGCATTCTAGGGCTCGAAAAAAATTTTCTGTTGCCGTGAATCGATGATTACAGTACATCTAATAAAAGGTAGCCGATATTAGCATCAAATGAAAGGTCTTCATGAGAGCGTTGCAAAACACTTCTAAAATGGACTGTTTTTGCTTCACTGGGGGCACAGAGGCACTCTCTTGCGATTGGACACCTGTGATCTAAAAAATCTGAAAAAATGATCAAGGGAGATATTTATGAGTACAACAATAACAGATACCCCGGTAGCTAAAATTCGTTCAACTTTGTTAATAATAGTATGATCTTCGAATTTCACATTTGCCCAAATAAAATCGTGTGTGTGCCTTACACAAGGTCCTAATACTCTGTAAGTTTGATGAAATTGATATCATATTCACGGAAGTTATATCCGTTTGACATTTCTCCAATTATAGCAACAAAAATACCCTATTTTAGTTTTTTATGGACTTTGCATCGAATCAGACACTGCAGTTTTAATTTGATCCTCTTAAAATTTTTAGATAAGATCAGTGACATAAATGCTTTTGGGGTTTCATGATTTGAGTGATTTTTGTTAGTTGAAAATGAAGACACAATGGATTTTCTTTTAAACGAGCAAATATATTAGACATGTTTCTTGATTTTATTCGTTACTGGTGATTACACTTTGTGAGTTTGAGTACAAAATTCTTCTTACATGAGCGTAGGTCTGTCTACCCAATTTGTTTCTTTTAATTTAAATTTTTCTTTTCGAAACCGTTTCAATATATATTATATAATTTTTGTATAAATAAAAGTTTTAAGATTAAAAATATTAAATTATATAGATATTTTATAATAAAAAAAAAATAATCAGTAGGCAAATAATAAGAGTACTTACCCATCCTTCGCGACGAGTGTTCGTAGGTGGGGTGGGTAGGCCTGTCTTTTTCTGAAAACGCCAATTTCTACGAATTACGTGGTCACTTTTTTTGCACGTCGTACAGTGCGGGTAATTGATAATAATGTCAATGAGTGGTGAAGACTCTCGTAAATATTAGAATAATTGTATACACACTGAATATACACATTTAACCCCGATTTTATATAAGAACTAGTTACATGCATATAATTAATTCGAAAATCTCTTCTTCCAAAAGCTAAGGCTTATCGTTTTTGATAAAACTTCGAATTATACTTCCATTGAACTTTGTATTTAAGCATTTTCTTTATTTATATTGTATATTTAGAGAAAAGTATTAGCAGTGTTTATTGCTTATAACCAATTCATTTGTTTGACTGTTTCGTTCTAATTTCGATTGGAGCAGCCGATAGCGACTTTTTTGACGAAGCATTCATTTTTCGATTGACTTTTTCCGGTTCAATTTGTATTCTGAGGGCATCTAAACATTGGATGAAAATGATGTTTAAAAGATGGTGTTTTTCTCCCTAACGATTGAGTAAAAATTTCAACTTTCTATAGTCCCTTATTTAATTCACACTCTCAAATGCCGAAATGTTAGTTCTTGAATGCGCGCGAAATATTTGCGGTTTTTTTTGAGATTTAAAGAAAAAATTCTTTTTCATTCGGAAGTTCTGAGTAAACGCCATGACCATTGTTAAGCCATTCCTGCTTCTCTTTTTACTTTTTCCTTTAACTGTTTGAGTCTCTGATCCCTTAAAGTTTGAATAAAGCCGATGTTTAAATTGTCCAATTTTTCAATCTCTTCATCCAATTGTTTATCCATACGCGAAACGACTGCCATCAAACTTTCTTAGAAGAATGAACAAAATCACACCTGGTTGTCGGAAAATGTTCTATTTAGCAAAATTAAGCCGTTCTTTAGATTTGCCCATATAATCAGTTCGAGATAAATGAACTCTAACTCAAAATCAATTTAAAATGATTAAGTACCGAATTAAAACAGTTCCACATAGAATCTTACTAAGGCGGCGCAGCAATCACGGGTGTCCGATGGGGTAGCAGTATATAGTTTGGAGTCCGGTACAGACATTTTTACAATTTTAATTTTTCCCTTGCAAAGATGACGCTTCACGAAAGTATATAATAATCAACAATTGGTAAAACGAAGCGTTATCCAATTTCGGCACTTTGTCACGAAAAATTTAACAATAATTTCACAATCCAAACTGTCTGATTACACAACCCAAACGAAGTGTCAACTTTACATTGACCAGTTCTTTAATATCTGGCAATTCCTTTGCATCGACCAGCTCTTCAATATCTGGTGGTTCCTGTTGGCTATCTTGACTCCACACCGTCGCATACAAACATACAAATGTACTTAATAGCGTACACGAAAAATTCGTATGAAGATACGCTATTTTCTGGTTGCCGTACTCAATTTCATTATTAACAATTTACACAATTCGTTTTTAATCCATTCAATGTTGAATCTAGTGTTGCTTTAATCGTTTCAAATATGTTGGCTTGAACAATTTACAATTGAATGCTGTTGAATCATCATGACCATTTCACACCAGACTTAGATACTCCCAAGCAGAAGATCACACAATCCACCGAGTATTGATTGCACCCCATTCTTATTTATATATTCCTTCGATTATGAATTCTTATTACACCAATTTTCCGTTTTTCTAATCTTGAACTTTCCAAAAACTGTACAAAACATACTCGATAGGCAGCATTGGCTGATCATGTTTCCCGTAAATTGGATTTGGTTACGACTTATGTGGGAAAAGATATTTCTTTATTCTAACAATGACGGCATTGTCTAGTGTTTACATTAGATGCTTAATCACAACCGAATATTAATTTTGTGGTAGAAAATGAGCGATTTTTAATGTGAAGGCATATTAATCCGATTTCTATACACACCACGTATTTTTATTAACTTAAAGATCTGAATTTATGGCCAAACTTTTCACTTGAATACTGCCAAGTTTTCATTTTTCATACAAAATCGCACAAGATCAGAATATACCCTTATCGATGTGAGAAGCACAAAATAATGTCAAATGCACTTTTAAAACGGTTTAAGATCATAAAGTCAAACTATCCCTCCCGCTAAATCCAATGAATTCCAATTTTCCACAACAGAGATGTGATTTTCGTTTCCGCGCCGACAAATATCATCATTTTGACTTCCCAAATGATTTCCGCACTTCAACAATCACCAACACCTTACCTTGTGGGAGAATGCAATTCGTGGGGAAGTTGTGTCACAAAGGGGCTGCCGTGTCCAAGTAAATTTAAATAATTATTTTTTTTTTAAATTTAATATTAAAATTGGATCAGCATTATGATGGTTTTTGAACAGTTTGCCTAAGTGACTGCTCGATTACTACAACCCGAGCTGCTGAAGGCACTCTAAGGGAAGCTTCCAGTGGTGAATGAAAGCAGTGAAATGGAGTTTGTCATGGGATTAATTGCCAATTCGATCTCTTTTGAATTTATTTGCGACCCGAATAACGGTATTCTGAACTATTCAGTAAAAAAGTCAGAGAATAGACAGAAAGTTCGAGTGTTCACGAGAAAATTTGATATGTACGAGTATGTGCATGATCTTTACGAATCCAATATTTCTACCAAATCTCTGAGTGAATTCACATTCGCCGAGATAATCAAGACATTGAAATTTTGCTTTGAATTGAAGCTATTTGTTTTCCATTCTCGTTATGTCCGTCTGCATATCGTGATTATCTGAGGCTAGCCAGTCGAATAAATAAACTCCTGGGGAAAATCGACTGCAAGAAGATGGCGGAGGAGGAGGAGGAGTTGATGACGAAAATTCTTGTCAAGCTGGGCATGCAAAAATTAGCTGATCAAGAAACGTCTGGTGAATTCTCGACTACACATCATTATGTCACGACACTAAATGGAATGCTGAATGCGAACATCTTTGCAGTTAATTAGTCAACAGTGAGTGCATAATTAGCAACAAAGTAGTAAAGTTCATGCAAACTCATCTTTAACATAACACGATGGCAAATCTTTATATAAAAAGAAGAATAAAAACAGATATCAGAGACGGAAATATACATAGCCTTCAGCTACATCCATGCTGGGGATGTGCTGAATTGCACCTCATACGTAATTGCATATTTAAGGGCCACGTCTATTAAAAGTACAACACAGTAGGACATAAGAATGGTTATTGCTTATGAAGGAAATCCAAACAAAATTCGAAAAAGCCAATGTGGTCATGCAGGTTTACTCAGTTAACGAAAATTGGAAATACGTGAAATTTTTCATCAACAACATACAATCAAGATTCAAATCACCACTGTACTGGATATTACAATCATTTCTGAGTAGTGGTGAAAAAGCTGTGGAAATTTATCACTAAACACTTCCTCTTTCAATCTAAAAAACTAGCTTGGAACCGTTTGACACTTCGGGCCAGGTCTTGTTTTGCTAAGCCGTGAGGTGCCTTCAACCTGGGAAATCCCTTCTCCAGCAGGAGATGGACCGCCGGACAAGCGGTTTCCTAGCTGGTTGCGGATGTGAGTCCCATTTATCTTTTATGGCCTGAACATTATGTGCCACATATTTACATTTGCCAACTGATCCAAGTATTATCGCGACTATATTACCGGGGTGAGCTATCCCATCTTTCTGGAAGGCTCAAGCTACAGCCTGTTCTATGTTTTGTATGGAAAAACTGTACGGCTAGCACCGCCTTCCTCTCCTACACGGGAGACCTTGACTTACCAATCTTGTGCAAGTAAGATTGAAAACAACCATGCCCGCTCAAAAGCTAGGTTAGATAGAAGTCAGTCTCAGCATGCCTTTAATTCATCAACGCTCTCAAATCCAAGTTGACGCACAAAGTTCAACTTTTCTTCATGCGTTTCACTCAACACTGACAGATAAATAGCAAAGTCCTCTCTAGCAAGGAGGGCAATAGGTATGATAACTGCAATAACTTTCACTGTCGAATCAGAGACTGCCAGATATGAAGATGCAACCCAAAGTGTTCTTTTACTCTGTATGTATGCCAAGTGCTTCTGATATGCCTTCTTACTAAGAGCATTGTCCTATAATTCTACTCCGTATAGTAGCACTGACACTACGGCACACATTAAGAGGTATTTTCTTGATGAATCAGAGCCAATACGCCTGAAATAGCCTTTATAGCTATTGCCATGATTTGCTCAGAGAAACTGATCTTTAAAACTCGATGTGATTCGTATGTCTCCAGTACTGATTGTCCTTACTCTTAGAATTCCTTTCTTTATCAGGATGATCACTTTGGTTTTCTATAGTTATAGACAGCACCTATGAGCAGTTATTCATTTTCTCACTCAGCGCGTCGGCATACTGAGCCTAAGCTGCTCTCGTTCAAAAGTGCATTCAGCGAGAAAAGCCACAGCATCATAGACAAGCCAATCAGGCGTAATTCCTTTGGCATCTTACGTATCAGAAACACATCTTTAGACATTTTCCGCAGATCTGGACTAAAGATAGATCACTGGGCAACACCCGATGTAGCTTTCATTCTTTGTTGGCCCCGTGTCATGCCATAAAGCAGGCTTTGGTCCTTGAAATAGTTCCTGGCATCGAGTCCCACCAACTATAATCCTCTGCCTTTTGGACTGCGCTCATTGACTCAGTAATCGCATAAATGGTAGAGCATCTTGCTCAAAAGCCATAGTGCGGAGGAGGTGTCCCTAGTGGCACAAATTGGGTCAGTTTGTCTTTCCTGGGTGAGTTTAGCTAGCACATAGCTAGCCATGTCTAGCATGCATACTGGGAAAATCGTATCGTGTAGGCAAGCGTTTAATATTCTGAGCAGTTATTCAGGACATTGGTGAAAAATAAAATGCAGCACCTCAACTGGAACGACATCTGAGACTAGAGCCTTCCTTTCCAGTTCCAACTATGCGAAGAATGGGCACCCGTTTGCTATTTTCCCGTGAACATTGTCAGCATGGACGTGATGGGGGGAGAAAAGCACCTACACTATCTCATAGGGCACCAAGCTTCCGCATAACTAGCTTGTAGCCAAGGCCTCATGGATCCTTGTTCACATTGCCCTTTGATATTGCCATCAGCGAGCTTTGTTGTTGTTAATCAGTTTGCGAAGGCATTTTCTAGTCAACTTATATGCTGCTACTCGATGAGATGCCGCGTCAGGGTTTTGCACTGGCTGAGCTTCACGTCAAAGCTTGTGACACTCTCTTCACTTTTCAGCAATTTCACACGATCCCAAGAACGCTGGGGGTTTGCTGTGCCTAGGTAACGCTCATAAAACACTGCTCATAGTTGAATCCACCATGTCTTGCGCTGCCAGTTTTTCTGTCCCCTGTAAATCACCCTGCAGCGGAGCACTTTGACGAAAATCCCAACGCCCACTTTTCTAATGTTCTACTCAATTGTAGAAGGTCAATAGCATGGAGATTGCGAGACAATATCACGAGTTTCAAGCAAAATGTACTGATGATCACTAGCTGAGTAGTCTTATAATACTCTTCAATTGTGTATCCTATCCTCCGTGCTAAGGACTCTGAGGCAAATATCAAGTCCACTATGGTTCCTTCGTGGACAATACGGCGGAGGTTCAGTGTTTTACCGATATTTAGTATGACAAGCGCCATCGTGGCTGCCATTTCTAGAATTTGTTTTCCCCATGGGACTGTTTAAGGCATGCCCCATTCGATGGCTTTTGCGGGGAAGTCTTCCTCATCGAGTGCATTGCTACCTACGCTCAAAACAGCACCCAACAAAGCAATAAGCTTGGCTTGGAAAGATATCGGTTCATTTGGCACTCAGTACATACTAAAAAAGGTGGTCCCTGAGCACTGAACACACACAAAACCGCCCCCCATCCACAGCCCTTCCTTATTATTCCAAACTCGGATGATGGCAGTACTAGCTGCACCAGAATACCGTGATGCAGAAATTTCATCGTCTTGTTGCTCAATTAGCAGCACAAAGTTTGCATTCATGTCCCTCGTAAGCTGCTCAAGCATGTTTTGGGCACTTGAACGGTGGTGTAAGTTTACTTAAGGACACAGGTCATCGAAGTTCTGACTTAGCCTTTGCTAGGGCTTTTTGAAAAACCCAACACTTTCTTGATCCTAAGATGTACCCAAGATACGGTCTAGGATCAGCATCATCGCAAAATGTACAGTGTGCACTCTTCCGGCACGCGATGATTTTTTATTGTCAGCCTCATTTTGATCCTGCCCTCGTGATACGTCTTAGTAAGTAGTGCTCGTAACTTCAGCTCTTACATTTTTCCTGATATTCCGTAACGCTTCCACAAAGGATCAGTCATTTTGGGACCTTACGAGCAGTGCCTGTTGCTGGGATCTTCGTCGTGCTTTTTTCCCTCCCATCTCACGTGACGTGTTCCTCTTGCTGGGTGTCCGTGTGAACTTTATTTTCTGGCACTTTTTGGAGAATTTTCTTTGGGGCTTTCTTTCGTCCTTTTATCAACACTGTCTGGAACACCAGATTTAGCATTCCACTTCCATCAAGTGCCTCCTTTCTCCATCTTTTATCCAAATCTCCTTTGATTCGGTTAGACGCGCTATTTTTATTGATATTTGGTGGTTTAGCTATCTGCAGGCACCCTTTAGGCTTAACCCTCAGTGTTTCTTTAGCTTTACGCCCTTCTTTTACCTTCTGGTCCTCTTTGGCCTTTAACCAGCTCTAGGAGGTCCTCTAGTTCAAGGAGCCCATTCTTTACATGTTTTGCTGATTTTTGGCATCACATGCTGAATTTAACCTTTTTAGAGCGTCTTTCACTTTCAAGTTAACTTTGTGGCCTCCTTTCTTGAGGGAGGTTATCGGCTTCCATTTCCAAGTGCAAAACTTCAGCCACATTTTCGACGGTGGTGGTGAAATCTTACAACGGCACTTTGTTTGTCCAGGCACTCGTTTCATTTTCTGTCGTAATAATTTTGTAGACCTCAGGTTGTTAGTTATTATTTCGGTGTTTACAATGTTATACAAAAAGCGTAATAAAATCGTAACAGGAAAACAAAAATTCCGACATATCCGAATAACACGCTTTGCGGAACTGAGCGATGTCAATCCAATTTTTAAAGGTTAAAATATAAGAGAGAATTGTTGAAATAGTTCCAATTGGCTTATCTACATTGTAGTCTTTGGATCGGAAAAGAATCGAAGCATTTTTTCTATGTAGTGACATATTATGGAAATGATACTGGGCATTCCTAGTACTGCCCTTAACGTCTGGCAACCGTTCACTAATAAGCTCTGTATTGTGCACAAAAAATTAAATGGATCAGTACTTGAAGTGGTCATTAAAATTAGCTTACACTATAGCAAGCTCTGAATTGTCTACAGCGAGCTTGTCAGAAGTACATGTGAAGAATCCGGTGAAACGATCAATACGCTTTCCATTTACGAATCTATTGAAGATGAAGTTCCACACTTGGCAAGCGATTCAAATCTTGGTACCAACCCAGAAGAGGCAGCGGAAGCATTGCCAATCACAGTGCCATTAGAAAAAACAGTGGGAGGATCTTTTCTATGGGTTTGTACCTTGATACCAGATGAATGCATACAAATAATATACCCATCACAGATTTTGCAATAAAATGCGGCGATATAATAATCTGCACAATGGCTGTAATATAAACACAGTTTCATGGAATAATCATTTAGAAGTTGCAAAAAGTTTACCATCCGATAAACACCTTTTCCGCCATGAAATTCCAGCCACATCCGGTAGGAGCGAATTGTTTTCCATTCTCACAGCTTAGCCATAACTCACCCCTCCCGTCCCAATAGCAGAACATGGAAACGTTTGGAAAGCCGATTTTAGCCTAGTGCCAATAGCAACTACAACGTAACAAACACCACTGCCAGCCAGAGGCACACCCACGAAGAGTATTCATGATAGTAGCAAAAATATGAATAATATTGTAATAATACTGTTTCCACGCAAGACTGCATTTATAATCACAGTACAACGATACCACAGGGAGTAAGTGGAACCCCACGCTCATCTCTGACGAGCACCCGGGCATTAGAAAAATCTGCAAAGCATCCGCCTTTAGGTGCAGAGCAATTTTCTGGTGAACAATTGGACAAAAGCAGGAAGATTGACTGGCCCCCATGCGCTTCAATTTGGCTCTAGAATGCGTCGTTCGAAAGCTACCTGTTGATACATTACTATACAAGTGGTAGCCTATGAAAGTTACATCAACATATTGTCACAGCTACTAACAAATGCGAAAGAATTTTCCCTTAAACTCAACTGCAAAGCTTAACTGGTAGGACTACAAGTCGATGAAAAATACCTCATATACTCGTACACAAAATATCATGCTTGTTGAAACATTATTGGACATGTGAGCCAATTTATGTAATAAAGTGCCAATATCCTTGAAATGGATTCAATTCACGGCAACGACCAAAACAAACGGAGAATGGACTATGGCATTGGATCCTGGAATGTTAGATCACTCAATTACCCTGGCACTGTTAAGGATCTTTTACAACAGGGCAGTCAATATAAATTAAAAATACTGGCGATCCAGAAAAAGAACTGAACCAGAAATTATATTCAAGACATGAGACCGCACACAATATTCAAAATTGAGAAGCCTACTGGAAAACGAGAATTCAGAGTGGTCTTCATTGTGGATACGGAGTTCAAATCACACGTTATGATTTTAAGGCAGTTATTGAACGGTTGTATGTTATCCGTATAAAAGCAAAATTCTTCAAAATCTGGCTGATAAATGTTTACACTCTGACCCAAGAAAATGACGAAGAAACGAAGGAAAAATTCGACAATCACCTGAAAAGACTAGTCAACTCATTGCCTACAACCGATAAAAAATAATTCTGGATGATTTCAACGCTAAGGTTGACAATGAGCTATCTCATCGGACAACGATGAAACAAATGACAATGGCCAGCACCTGATTGACCATACATGTAGCAGAAATATAGTTGTTGGTTCGACTTGCTTCCCATATCGATGCATTCATAAAATGACCTGGGTACCACCGCATGGCAACACACAAAACCAGATTGAACATGTTCTAATCCAACAACGTTGGGCTTCGAACATACTTGACGTCCGTACATACCGAGGAGCCAATTGTAACTCAGATCATTACTTGATAAGAATTAACCTATCAATCTTATATGGAAAAGGCGTATTGGGGGAAAACCAGCCTACTACGAAAATTCGGCATTGAAAGGCTCCAAACGGCGTTTGTCGCCAAAAATTTCACGGAGACTCTCGACAAACAGCTGGTTGCCATCTTATCAGACGCATTATTATAGACAAGCAATGAGCTCTGGATGGAAGTGAAAGTTGTTATTAAGACCTTGGCAGAACAGATGCTCAGATATCAAGCCTGGCACAAGAGAAATGATTGGTTCGACGATGAGTGCCAGAATGCGTTAGAAAAAAGAATCAGGCATACACAGGATACGTAAGTAGGAACACTAGGACGAAGAGAGGGCATTATGAAAATTTCAGAAGAGTAGTGAATAAGATAATTAGAATTAAGAAAATAAAAGCATAAATTTAAGTTTACCGAGCAACAACACAAGACAAGCACACAAAGTAGTGAAAATCCTGAAACGTGGTTATCAGCCCAAAACTACGCTCTGTCATGATGATGTCGGTAATATCATCGTTGATGTAACCAAGATTAAGGAAAGAAAGGCATCATATTTCAAGAGCCTCCATAATCTTTCGCGCAGCTCCAGAAAATCAAAGCCTATAGATATCTGCGGAGAGCTTCCATTGGCCCCACCAACTCTGCATGAAGACTATTCCATCATCAAAGCCCAAAAAAATAATAAAACGGTGGGCATCGATTAGATTCCAGTGAAGCTCATCAAATATGGTGGCAGCAGTGTTCACAAAAGCTATTCACAAAGCAATCTAGCACATTTGGCAACAAGAATATATGTCAAAAAAGGGAGCCAATCAATTATATTCCCTATCCACAAAAAATGTGACAAGCTGCAGTGTGAAAATTCTAGAAGCATATGACTTCTTTGTCTTGGGGAATATCAAATTGGTTTGAGAGCAGGTAGATCGACAATAGACCAATTGTTCACAGTCAAGCAGGTACTTGGAAAATGTTGGGAGTTCAACACAGCATACGACAGTATTGATCGTAACTTTCTGTTCCAAATAATTCTTTGCTTTGGCATCCCAGCCAAATTGGTCCACCTTACCACAATGACAATGACGTTGATGACTTCCTAAGTCCGCATCAATAACCAACTCACCGATACCTTTGACACAGATATCGAACTAAAGCAGGGAGATGGGCTGGCCGCATCGCTATTTAATTTGGCTCTGGAATACGTCATAAGAAAGCTACATGTCGAAACACGAGGTCCAACGCTTTACAAGTCGAGCCAAGTAGTAGCCTATGTGGACGACATTAAGATTTATCACGTTCAGTAACAACTGCCAAGGAACTTTTCCTGAAACTAGCAGGAACTAGTAGCAAAACTAGTGGGGCTCCAAATTAATGGAAATAAAACAAAGCTTATGACGTAGTTGAGGAAAAGTAATTCAAGTGCACAAAATATCACACTTGGCGAATACAGTATCGAAAATATGGTCAAATTTGTGTATCTAGGAGCCAAAATAATGAGAACCAGAAATAAAAGAAACAGAATTCACCGAAGAATGCAGCTCGCAAATAAAATATTTTATTCAGTATTGACGATCTTGAAGACCAGCTGCATGCACCGGAAAACAAAGCTCCAAGTATACAAATCTGTGATTGTGTTATGGTATGGGAGCAACACATGGACCCTAACCGAAGTATCCGCAAATATATTGAACGCCTTTGAGCGACGAATCTTGAGGCAAACAATTGGAGCGAAGCGAGATGGGGACCAATGGTGAATTCGATAGAACCATGAGCTGTATGAAATTTTCGACGAGCCGGAGGTCTTAACGATTGTAAGACTGTAGAAACTGCAATGAGCAGGCCACATGAATCGTATGGATGGTCAATGGATACCCAAAAAGGTATTCTTTGCGAGAACTGAAGGCCAGAGAACAGTGGGAAAACCGAGGAAACGCTGGTCTGACTCGGTCGACGAAGACAGCTTATCGCTGCTCGGATTTCGAAATTCCAGGATGTGGTCAATAGGCCGAGACAGTTGGAGGCACTTCTTGCAGGAAACTAAGAGCCAAGAGGGGTTGTAGTGCTACGAAAAAGAAGAAGAAGAAGTGCCAAAATAACGAGACCCGGCAATGAAAGAAACAGAACGTGCTAAAGAATACAGCTCGTAAATTAAATATTAAATTAAATATTTTTTCTATCTTAAAGAGCAGCTGCATAAGCAGTTAAACAAAGCTTCAATTATATAAATCTAGAATAAGATCCATGCTAAACTATCGGTGTAAAACTTGGCCCCTAACCCAAGTATCCGCAATAATATTGGACGCCTTCAAAAGCTGGATCCTGAAACAAATAGAGCTGTATGAAATTTTTGAGGAGCCAGAATTCTCAATGATTGCAAAAACTATGGAAACTGCGATAAGCTAGCCAAATGAATCGTGTGGGCGTGCAAGAAATACCCAAAAAGGTATTTGCTGTGAGAGCGAAAAGGTGGCGGCCAGTGGGGAAACTGACGAAACGCTGATCTGCAGCAGTCGACAGAGACAAATCATGGCTCCCCTTATTTGAAAATTGGAGGATGCGGTCGATGGACCAAGACAATTGAGGATGAGTTTTGCAGGAAAGGAAGGACCGAAAAGAGCTGTAGTGCTACGAAGAAAAAGAGATGAATTTTGCAACCTCAACTTTTTGCAATACCTCATTGGTCTAGAGTTGAAATAGGAAGTAGATTTTGTTGTTACCGTTGCTCTCCAGGAAGAAGAAATTAAAGAAATGTTGTGAAATACTCTATGTTATTTTGCAACGGCTGACTATATTATATTCCAATGCGACTCGACAAAAATCAGCAAGGGGGTAAATAATGGGCTCCTAAAATTAAGGGATTCCTAGCCTACATAGGGTGTCCCTAGTGGATCTAGCTAAAGGCTGAAGAAAATCAGAGGTACAAAGAAAGGCAGAAGGCCAAAAAGGGCTGAGACCCAAGCGTAAGGGCATGCGTAGATAGCTCTACTATCAAACACGAATAAAAGAATAGCATCTAGCTCAATCTAAGGAGATCGAGATAGAAGAAGGAAGGAAACGGTACTTGATAAAAGTGGAACGCTAGTTCAGGGGTTTCAAAATTGGTGGCATAACGAGCATAGAAACTTCTTCAAAAAGTACTGGAAAATAAAGTTTGCTCGGGCGTCCAACAATCAAAAAGAACTGATAAAAAATAGGTGAGAAAAAGCCCCAACGAAGACTCCGGCGGCAGCCACTGCTCGTGAAA
Source organism: Odontomyia ornata (assembly GCA_963969285.1). Lineage (NCBI taxonomy): Eukaryota > Metazoa > Arthropoda > Insecta > Diptera > Stratiomyidae > Odontomyia > Odontomyia ornata. The sequence continues at coordinate 204,013,305 of OZ017740.1, forward strand.
TCTAAAGATGGCCGATTCTACGCAGAAGTGCTGGGGGATATCAGGGAAAATGCAAGACCTGAAGACAACTTCACTGCTATTACGGCGTATGACCAACATGATCGGGCAATATGCTGATCGAATTTGGAGCAGAGGCCGACAATAAAAAGCATTCTGCGACGCAGTAAAGAAAGTCCTCGGCAAAAGCCCAACTACAGCCCCGCTCAAGCTAATGGTAACGACCGAAATAAGAGACGTCGACTGCGTCACGGACTTGGCCGAGATAGAAGAGGCCATCAAAAGGAAATTCCCTAGCGTGGGCAGGATGAAAGCGAGGCTGATACCAGAAAACCATAGACGACAAATCATAGCCTCCATTGACTTGACCGGAAATGACAACGATCAAATTCTGAATAAGGGCAATGTGAAAATCGGGCGGGTTGTCTGCAAGATACAGCAAATGCCTTGACAATGATCACACGGTAAAAGTATGCTAAGAACCCGATAGGAGTTCCCTGTGTTAGAAATGCAGTGAAATGGGACATGAAAGAAAAGAGTGCACGAACAATGCACACTAAACATTTTGCGATCGCACTGTATCCTTTGTAAAGATCTTAGGATCAGAAAAATGTCAGGTTATCCAGGAAGCCCTAGCCGAGGCCAAGTCAGAACCTCGATAACCCGTATCCTGCAGCTAAACGTACACTGCGGCTCAACTGCCCAAAACCTGGTTGAGCAATGTGCGAGGAACAGGAATGCTGAATTTTTGCTGCTCAATTAGCAACACAACGATAAAAGTTCTGTCGCATGGTATCCTGACAAAACTGGTACTGCCGTCACCTGAGGTTGGATCAATGATTTTCTGGGCAGGGCTGTGCACGGGGGGGCGGGGGGATGAAGCATGTGGGTTCGGTGCCCAGGGACCACTTTCTATATTGTGTGCTTTTCCAAGCCAAGCTTAATGCTTTGGAGGCAATCGAATGGGACATCCATCAAACAGATCCATGAGGAAAACCAATCCTAGAAACGACGGCCAGCACTGCACTTGTAATAACAACTGGAAATATACCAAGACCTTAGTACAGAGAATACACAATTGGAGAGTAGTAGAGGACTACTCAGCCAGTGATCATCAGTATATTTTGTTTGAGATCAGTGATGTTATCTCCCGACGTTCATACTCTTGACATTCTACGATTGGGTAGAATATCGGAAGAATGAGCATTGAGAGGTACGTTGAGGTGCTTACGGCAGGTGTTCTGCTGCAACGTGATTTGCAGGGGACAGAAAAACTCACAACTGCTTCCAACGCTTCCATGCCCCATCGAAAACCCCGGTGGTCGACTGAAAGGGGCAAAGCTCGTGCTGATCAGCAAAGGGAAGAGAAATCCCGGATCGCCTTCAGCATACTACCCACTATGCGTCCTAGACACGGCTGGAAAAGTGCTAGAGAAACTCATCAAGGGAAGACTCACTGAAACGATTCATGCTGATGGGGGGCCTATCTCCTCGGCAGTACGGCTTTGGAGTAGGATGTTCCACCAATTATGCGATTGCAGAGCCGTTGAGTGTATTCCAAAAGGCAGAAGCGTGTAGCAGCACCAAGCGGCGGACCGTCTTGTTAGTGACACTTGACACTAAGAACGCCTTCAACTCCGCTAGATGGATGAATATTCTGCATACGCTGGAAAACCCCTTTTCAAGTTCCAGAATATCTGTTGCGGCTTCTTAGGGAATACTTGAAGGACCAAAGCCTGCTCTAGGACACAAGTTACATAGGGTATTTCCTAGGGATCTATCCTTGACCAGACCCGTGGAACTTATCTTACGATGGGCTGCTGAATCTGGAGACGCCAGATGAGTTGCGCTTGATCGGCTATGCGGATGATGTTGTGACTCTAGTCATCTAAATACACCTTTGAATGAGAGCATGTTAGGCTAAATATTCCAATGTACCGAGTAAGAGACAGGATTACTGCTAGTGTGTTCCGCCTGGTATTGGAAAAAACCGAAGTAATAATCTTGACAAAACGAGAATCCCTAGCACAAGGATGATCAGTATTGGAGATATACGAATTGAATCAAAACCAGCGGTGAAGTACCCGGGGCTACTGATCGACTCGAAGATTAGTTTCTCTGACCAAATCAGGGTAACACATTGGATTGTATTTTCATAACAAGCAGTCTCTGATTCGATGGTGGGAGTTATTGCAGGCGTGATACCTATTATTTTCCTTGCTAGGGAGCGTCTGCTATTTACCTGCGCCGAAACGAGGATGCAAGAGAGGCGATTGCTCGTAAGGAGCGATAATGGTCACTCAAAAATTGCCAGTAAAGCTTATAGTTCTACTGGAATATTCGGTAATGTCTGATACATAACATAATTAATGCTTAAACATACTGCCGCCGATCACATAATTCTAAATTGGTCACGTCTACATTTCTCATTTGATTTGAGGTCATGCAAATTATATTTGCATGAGTTGCTCACTCAAATGGGAAATATATGGCCACGTCTACGTTTGAATCCTGATCCGTTTGGGAGGGTGCGAGGGGGCACCACGTCCATCTGGATGCCTCTTATTTGTGGGCCATAAGAATCGTCGGTAACGAGGAAGTCCTCCTAAGTCCATCTGTCTTCCCCAGGTCCAGTTTGTCTTTTGCGTCAGCAGTTTCCGACCCTTAGTTGGTTACCTCCTTTTTCGACTACGGTCGACTTTTATTTGACCCCAGAAATTCGTGGATGCGAAATTCGTTTGTAGTGAGTCCTTGTGCTGGGGGAAAGAACCCGCCCCACGACATCGCAATGCTAGCCTGCCAGCGCATTCACGCGTCCCCAGACAAGGCCAATCTGGTCGGATCTTAACATCCTCTTTTACCGAGGCAGTAAACCATCGCTGCAGTCCTTTACGGACATTTAAACATACCCATTTCACTACATATTTATTGTGATTTCTAGCTCTCTTCCAAGTTTTTGCCGCTAATTTTTGGTCAACTTCTATGTCTTCCTTATTTTTATGTTTAAAAACAATATATTTTGTGTTTGTGGTATTCAATGCTAGCTTTTTTTCCATAAGCCCTGAACGATATTTTTCTAGATCGTTGTTGACGATATTTTCCATGGTAACTTTATCACGTTCCGAATAAAGAAGTATAGTATCATCAGCATATAATGTGTGGTAACCTTTCAGTCTACATATATTCCAATCATTAATATACTATATAGCAAAAACAAGGCTTGACAAAGTGGGTGAGGAACACCCGATTTCATTGGTTTTAGATTGCTCAAGACAATATTAACTGATGTTCTTTGGAATCTTCCTTCCAAATCACTTTTAAAATGTTGTTTTACGAGTAGTTTGCCCTGAATGCCATACAATTCAAGTTTTTGAAGTAATAGGTCAGGGTCAACCCATCAAAAGCCTTCTTCAGGTCTACAAAAATTGCAATAACATAATCTTCTTTATCAAGATTGAAACAACGTGAGATAGAAAGTAGCGCATCGGAAGTACTCTTGTTCTTTTGAAAGCCAAACTGCTTCGGATTTATGATAGAATATTGCATGAAGAAAGATTCTGAACGATTATTTACAAGTTTTTCAAATATTGTACAAAAGGCTGTCAAAAGTGCAACTAGGCGATAATTATTCGGGTTCAAAAGGTCTTATTCTTTGTATATTAGAATTATTTTTGCCAGTCCGAAAATGCTCCATTTCTAATGCTAATAATGCGCGTTTGTAAAATCCCCAATAGTTCGGCGATCTCCTCTTTAACTAGAATAATTTCATGTACGATAATGTTGTCAATACCTGGTGCTGCATTCTTTTCCAAATCTTTGATTGTATTTAATACTTCTCTTTAATCGTTTGATGAATATGGTAGATGGACTTAGGTGGGCTTTTTGTGATATTGAAATCGCTAGTTGATTTGTCGACAAGGTACTTAGTAATTTTTGAAAAAAAGTAGTTTAGTGGTGTATTAGTGATGGTTTCAATCATTGATTTTTTGTACTCATTACCTAGATTTCAAAAAAATTGTTGGATCATGAACTTCTTTCTATTATGCATAGGCTTTTGCAGGATAAGGTTGTCTTGGCTTAGTAGTTGCAATCAATGGTAGTATAGTGTTATAATAGCATCATAATATTTTTTGTTAATAATGTAATCTTTGAGACGCTCTGGTTCGTTTATACTAACTTTTATGGTTCGGTAAGCTTCCCAATAACATTTCAAATCGCAAAAAGGTTTGAGCTTCCATGTGTTCCGAGTTAGCCTCCCACTGCCAATGATTCCAAAGCAAATGCCCCTGTTATATTTCATGTAGGTAACTTCGATTTGTAGTTTGTCAGCAACTGATTTGTTCCAAGAAGATTATGGTAGAACAAGCAGCGTCAATAAGAAAGATTTAAGTGCACTAAATTTTAAAGAAGAGCGTTTCTTTTACCATGTTTATAGAATGTATTATCTTCAGTTTCTGCTATTTTCATTGGTACTGCACCACTTTCGCAAGTTTTGTAAGAATTGGTAAGTTCTACGTCATTGTATTGAATTGGTGATGGTACCAACTGATGAACCTCCCACCTCCCTACCACAAAAAAAAACTGATGAATCAAGCTTCTGTTGATACCCGTGCAAGTTTGTACGTCAGTAACAAGAACACAACCATCTATTCCTGGAATGATCTCTGCAATTCTTCCAAGCTACCATCTGAAGGGTGGTAGATTGTCTTCTTTGATCGTAACAAGTGTTCTTATTTTTATGTTGGTCTGGTTAGATGTCTAATTCGTACGCTTCTGGAACGCTCCTAGGTACTCAATGTGCCATCACTTCAAAAACTCGTTCTTAAGATTATTTTTATAGCCATTAGGATGCTTATAGCATTCTTGTTATCTTATTTGATGAAATATTGGCAGCTCCAAGTGGATATGACACGCTTCAACTTCAGTTGCTACGGTGCATCGTTCTTCATATTTTAAGTAAGCTGGCAAAACTGTTTGCAGTAACAGATGCTTTCCAGGCTTTACGACTGCCTCCCAGAGGCCACGGAAACGCGGTGATCAGGGAAGAATAAAATGAAACGTGTTGTTGCAACTTGAGCAATTGTTTACTATTTTTAAAATTTGAATTTAAAACGTAAAACCCTATTGAAATCATGACCTGTGTCCATCCGCCCGTCCATCTGACCGTATGTCACAGCAATTTTTCTCGAAAACTATAGAAACTACAGCCATGAAACTTTGTAGAAAGGTCTGACATGGTGACCTTTTGAAAGTTTTAGCGCGGAAAACTTTTTTAAGAGTATTTTAAGGGGGCTCTCTCCATAGAGGGGGGTGACTCATCAAATACAAATTTTTGCCATTGGTAGTCAATTAGGTTGTCATTGAAAAGGTCTCAATGAGATATTTTCAAAACAAGCCTTGACATTCTCTAGTTGGTACCGTGGAGGCAGAGGAAGGGTAAATGTACGAAATTTTCGCGTGCCCCGATTGGACACCTTTCATCCGCAAAATTTGAAAAAAAATCGTGAATTTAGGCCTTTATCAGTACAACAACAACAAATGCGTCAGAAGTCGAAAATCTAACAACTTTGTTAGTAATAGTAGGAATTATTAATTTTAAAATTTCTTGAATAAAACCATAACGGTATCCTTAAATTCAACAACATTTGACACACAAGTGGTTATTTTTTAAGTTGATCTTGTATGAAAGTTTCAAAAGCATCGAATGATATTTAGCGAAGTTATCCCGGTTTGAATTTTCCTGTATTACTATGAAACATGCGCTCTATTACATACTATGGAACCATATGGCTATGGAACAATATGCGGTTTTCACCGACTCACACAATACAGGATTGCTTGGAATTGCATGAACGTTTCAGGAACGATAGGTATCATGAATATCTTTAAGAATTTGTTCAACTCGTGACATAAGTAATTGTGAAACAAACTGTGGCTAATTTAAATCAGAAGATTGAATAAATTTGTGTTATTTTCTCCCCAACTTCAACATTTAAGATACGAGTTCATGACACTAACGCTTGATTGGATTTATTAATGAATGGTTGAAGATGGGCGCCTACAATTGAAAGGTGAAAGTCGAGCAAGCGGGAAAGTGCTCCTACAGAAGGGCTTTGCCACCGTCCTGGTGCTCAAAATAAGTTTTCCGATGGCATGAGTCGATGACGAATTATTCATTCTATTCTTGGATAAGAAATCATTCAAATTTATCTAAAAAATGCAGAATTTCGTTCATAAGTACATAACAGGTGCCATTTTGTTCCAGTTTAATATTTTTTCGAGAATGATCAGCCAATTGAACATGTTAAAATTAAAAACTTTTATCTGTATTTTCAACAAAACCCGGAGAAAATAAGAGTACCTAGGTCAATTTGAAATATGTATTAACCATCAACACGTGTTGTTGTTGTTATAATCCCATACAAGGGAAATGAGGATAACTCACTTCATTATGATTTAATTTTCATGAAATATCGTAGGGATAGGGGCTATACATCATCCTGCATAACGGTAAAATTGTAAGGAGTTTAAGAGTACCGTTTTGATTTTTTTTGAAAAAATGTAAAATTTACAAATCATACTTTTATTAACAGAGTTGAGTGTTGCTCTTGACGTACGATTGTGAATTTATCTGATTTTTCGGCTCTAAGGTGCCCAATTGCGATTGGAGGGGACAAAAGTATTACTCGTACATTTGGCCTCCTCCTTGACACCTGATACAAATAATGAGATTCTAAAAGTGCTAATACGTTTCATTTGATATCCTACTCGACTGCATTTGATGAAAAAATTTGTTAAGAGTCAATTCCTTGTGAGGGGGAGCCCACGATCAGTGAAACTGTATTAGTATCATTGAATTGGATGAAATTAGCCATTTAAGTAATTCAGTAAAATATCCTTATATTTTATGAGTTTCAATAAAATTTAAGGAAGCTACAGTCGCTTGATTTCCTCCGATCACAACAATTATATACGCTTTTTCTACTACATGGGCTTTCCATCGAACCAGACACTACACATTTTATTGGCTCTTCTCAAAATTTCAGATAACATGAATAACAATAATACATTAAAGATTCCAGTGAGCGGAATGTTGGCTGGCGGAAATGGAGTTCTTTTAAAGCATTTCATGAAAGTTTTCATTGAATTAAATCTTTCTACATATCTGCATATCATAGGTTCTCCCCACCCAACTTGTTTCAACTGAGTTTTTGTCAGTTAATATTGCCTCCAGTACCTTCAGTTGGTTGTTTGCAGCAAAAAAATCGCGGGCATTATCGCAATTTATATTTTCACATAAATCTTTCGATACTTAAGCATGCCATAACCTCCAGATGTAACCATTTTGTTACGTAGCAGACGAATACTGCTATATATATAGCATTTTCGGCGTTATTTTGAAATGCGTATTTATTGGTCCACAGAAATCTACACCGCTGTTGAGGACTAATCATTTGCTGATAGAGCCAGCATAGTCAGAATTTGGTTTGTGCACCAAATTCTGACCACATTTGTCACATTGGTTCTGACGAAATTTCTGCCGTTCAGAGTCCAGTATTTTTGCCTTGCCATGTAGTGGAAGACTTGAAGCCCAATATGTAAACTTTCTCAATGTAGCTGATTGAAGAGTAATCTCGAAAAGAAGTGATCTCCTGGTAGAAAAATTGGATATATCATATCATCATTTATGTCAGCTAGTTGTAGTCTTCATCCGGCTCTCAAAATGTTATCGGATATAATAAATGGTATCAACAATCGAAATTTGTTGGATTTTTCATCATATTTTAACAGCATGTCAATTTCTTCGTGATAACTGTTACACTGTATCTCTCTGATGATGATTTTAAGGGCTTCATCTAATGCTTAAGTTGATGAAAGCTTTGTTTTGATCTTGCGACGTTTTTTTTTTGAAAAATTTTATTGCTCTTTTATGTAAGCCATTACACGTAAAAATTTCTAAAGTGAATCCCTTTGATCAATCCAGTACAACGGATGTGTGTTAAGTTCGCTTGTAGTAATGATGGAGACCTTGATGTTTTTTGTTTTTTTTGTGCTACGTTTCTTGAATTGGGGTCAATTGGCCATTCGCGTTTAGGCATTTTTGAAAAAGTTGGAACAGTAAACCATATTTTTGATCGCTGCAGCAGTTCTGGTAAGAGTCCACGAGAAACAAGGTTGGCAGGGTCTTTAATGTGTCCGTATTTCCAGTCTTGTGTGGATATGATCTCTTGAATTCTTCTTCGTAGCACTAGAGCCCATTTCGGGCCTTCGCTTAGAGATAGTTAAAGTATTTCATTATCATGATCGAATGTATCGGAACTCCACAAAGTGATCATTATCATGCTTTGACCGTGTGTCCGTCAACCCAGCTGCAATACATTCTTGATTTTAAAACAGCATGTATCAGAACCGAACAGGCTTATAATCCATCCGAATAATCACTTGAACTGAATCTCGTTGACGCCAACGAAACTCAAACCAGAGACCTTCGGCTTACGGGCCAAGTTCTCTAACCACAACACCACGCGGTCTTGAATTGCTGCGATTCAAGACCGCGTGCGATAATTTTTTTCCGAATAGATAGATTCCATCATATCCAATTAATGACAATGAGTGAGTTAGACTAGTAAAATCTTGCATTTGCTCTAAAGTCAGCGGATGATGTAATTTGCTTTACAAACTGCGCTACCAACTTTGCCGCACAAAGCTCGAGTCTTGGGATAGTAGTAGGTTTGATTGGAGCTACCCGGGATTTAGCTCATAGAAGTTTGACTGTTACCTGCCCTCGCTTGTATTTTGACATTACGCAAACAGCAGTATTATACGTATTTTTAGTAGCCTCGGCAAAGGCATGGGTTTGTATGTTAATTGTTTTGGACCACTGAACATATACCTTGAAACAGGGATTTAATTCAGTATTTGTAGATCTTATGTGTATTTTAACTATAACCGTTTAAGTTCCTCTGATATTTACTCATCTCAGGTAGCTTTTGCTTTTCACAAATTTTGTAAAGTTAGTTTTTAGTTACGTTCACCGGATTCACAAGTCGCAAGGGGTTGATCATAATTTTGAACATAATTTTGAACTCTTTCAAACCAACGTCGAGAATGCACATATCTATTATGGACTGCCAGATTACCCTGATGTTCTTATATGGTCGCTATCTAACTTTTTGAAATTGAGTTTAATATCAAAAAGTGGATTTGCAATGCATTGCACTAATTTTGGATGATTAGCGCACCACTTGTGCAGATTGAGTTCACCCCATATTGCTATTGCTCATCCAAATGATCTCTTTCTGTTAAGACATTACTGACATAGAAATCTTGGATCACTGCAGTCCCTAGTGAATACAGGCGTGCTTCATCTTCAGCCAATTTCTTCAAACATTTAATCGCTAGGTAAGTTGCACATTTTGCACCGTACGCGACGGTCAAAATTTTAAAATATTTTACATCTTCATACTCATTCTATTGCCACATTATCAGTTGATTTTCTTCTGCTACAAATGTTTGACAGAACATTTGCAACATCTGCAGTTAAAAAAGTCCACGTGGCACCATCAGCCGGAAAAGCAAATTTCTCGTAGTTACCCTTATTTTTAAAAGCAAATAGTAATTTGGTTTGCCGTAACTTTAAAAGTCAAACACTGTTTAAAGAAAAAGTATAAATACTTCCAATGCAAGCTTTTACAAACCTATCCATGAAAATACAATATATTTAACTCATCAGTTGCTATTAAAATAGCAAAACTCCGCTTACTTTCTGAAATTCCGGGGCGGCCATTTTGAATGTAAGTTTTAATTTCCTTTCGGGCCATGCTTGTTGTGTGATGGGATGCGGTTCAACTCCTTTGAGTCATGTTCATTGTCTATAGGAGTGTTGAAGGGAATGACTTTTTATAGTCATAGGATGGGTTAAGCAGGTGGTACTAAATTAGGTCAAGAACTAAATAAGGTCAGGTATTAAATTAGGTCAGGTGCTAAATTAGGTCAGGTGGAGGGATATTACGATTTTGTTTTTTTAGTTGTTGGGTGGCCGTTTGTTCTGTTTCATCATGTTTCTGTTTTCGTCGGAGTGTGTGACATAATGCTGAGGAAATTGCGTCAGAATTTTTAAAAGTTGTTCATTGATCTTGTCACCGTCTGTTTTTCCATGTTTATATATTTGAAGCCTTTCTTGGATGTCAAGCCTTGGTCTTTTGCTTTGTTTGTGTAGCAATGTCATAGAGTTTGTCATAGCATCAGCCTCATATATATGCTTTTGTAGGTGCATTGCATAATTGGAGTCTGCCTTGTTGTGTAAGAAAGATCGTAAGTGCTCTTTGTATCTTGCGATACAAGTCCTTGCATGTTAGTTTGTATATGCCACTGTTTTCGTATATTGATGTGTCATTCAGTTTTCGTTTGTTGCCAATGTTGTTGTTCGCTTTGAATGTAGTTTGTATTTTCTAAGGAAGTTTAATAGTTCTTATGTCTCTTTGCTTACACATGGTAGCGAAATCCACTGTTGGTCATTCCCATGAGATTCAGTTAGTGGGCGTTCCTGTTTATACATCTAAATATACTTATAAATATATATATATATATATATATATATATATATATATATATATATATACGGTTTGTCCGCGAAATCCGGAAAACTACGCAATTTTTGATAATAATTATTTTTTACTTATAATCTAACATTTACCAGAAGAGTTGTAATTTTTTAATTCTAAGTATTCTCCTTAAATTTATAACTCATAAAAAATTTTTTATTGTAAACTTGGCTCTGTATTAAAAACTATTGTAAAAGTATCTAAAGAACAATCACAAAAATTTAAAGACCAGGTTGAAAATTTCCAAATGACGGCCGGTCAAATTTCAAAACCTCAAAGATTTCTTAAAGTAATTGTTTTAATTCGATTTGCATGAAACTTCAAATTCAAGTGGGTAGCCATTAAATCTTAAAGTTTTGTTGTCTTGATGATCATCAATGCCCCAAATTTTAAATGGCGGTCATTTCAATATGTCATTTTTTCAAATTTTTTTGACCGTCTAGTGGTCATGTTTTTCAACGTATTTTAACGAAGCTTAAAATTATTGATTTCTGTAACAAGTTTAGACATTTTGTCAAAAATTATGAAAACCAGACGATAGATGAGAAAGTCAAAAATTTAAAACTTCTTATTTTTAGCTGCCATCTTCAAGAAAAACCGAATAATTTTGTGAAGTCCAGAGTAAAACTTCGATCTGAACAACGTTTCGCAGAATGGTTGATGAGACTCTAAGACAGATATATATATATATATATATATATATATATATATATATATATATATATATATATATATATATATATATATAAATATATATATATATACATATATATATATGTATGTATGTATATATATATATATATATATATATATATATATATATATATATATATATATATATATATATATATATATATATGTATATTGAAATAATCTAAAATTAAACACTCACATTACATTACAATTACCGCTCAACTCCTGCATACCAATGAGCATGGTACGTGGCAGCGATAATGGCTGATGTCATGCACCTTGATGATAAATATACATCAACAGACAGCCGTGATTTAGCGAACTCTACCACCTCTTTGACATTGACTGAAACTTGTAGATTTTTATCATAAGACGTCACTAACCTCTATACATCTATATTCGTCGATGAAACACTGACTATGCTAAAGAAAAACTTTCATTCAATAACACCCGACGATTCACAGATCAACTACTCAATCTTATAAAGACCACAATCAAACATAACTATTTTAAGTTCAATAACAACACATACTCGTACATTGCCAAGGACGGTCTGGGTATGGGACATCCTCAATAATGTCAGAAATATTCTGACAATCGTTGGAAGAAGTCTTTATACCCAAAATTGTCAAAATATCCAATACAATATTTTACAGACGATATGTGGATGACTGTTTTATCATTATTGATTTACAAGAAAAAAAACAAGACAAACTGCTATCCTGTATGAATAAAATACATCCGAATAAAAATTTTACTATAGAAAAAGAAACAAACGGGGAACTCAACTACATAGACCTAACTGTGATACGCGAGTAAACACGATGAGGTTCTAAAATATACAGAAAATTAGCCACAACTACACATACAAATATTGTAACATTAACAAACTTGTTAAACAGTATAAACAAAAACAGGAACGCCCACTAACTGAATCTCATGGGAATCACCAACAGTGGATTTCGCTACCATATGTAAGCAAAGAAACATAAGAACTATTAACTTCCTTAGAAAATACAAACTACATTCAAAGCAAACAACAACATTGGCAACAAACGAAAACTGAATGACACATCAATATACGAAAACAGTGGCATATACAAACTAACATGCAAGGACTTGTATCGCAAGATACAAAGAGCACTTACGATCTTTCTTACTAAGGCAGACTCCAATTATGCAATGCACCTACAAAAGCATATATATGAGGCTGATGCTATGACAAACTCTATGACATTGCTACACAAACAAAGCAAAAGACCAAGGCTTGACATCCAAGAAAGGCTTCAAATATATAAACACGGAAACATGGAAACATTTGTAGCAGAATAAAATCAACTGATAATGTGGCAATAGAATGAGTATGAAGATGTAAAATATTTTAAAATTTTGACCGTCGCGTACGGTGCAAAATGTGCAACTTACCTAGCGATTAAATGTTTGAAGAAATTGGCTGAAGATGAAGCACGCCTGTATTCACTAGAGACTGCAGTGATCCAAGATTTCTATGTCAGTAATGTCTTAACAGAAAGAGATCATTTGGATGAGCAATAGCAATATGGGGTGAACTCAATCTGCACAAGTGGTGCGCTAATCATCCAAAATTAGTGCAATGTATTGATATTAAACTCAATTTCAAAAAGTTAGATAGCGACCATATAAGAACATCAGGGTAATCTGGCAGTCCATAATAGATATGTGCATTCTCGACGTTGGCTTGAAAGAGTTCAAAATTATGTTCAAAATTATGATCAACCCCTTGCGACTTGTGAATCCGGTGAACGTAACTAAAAACTAACTTTACAAAATTTGTGAAAAGCAAAAGCTACCTGAGATGAGTAAATATCAGAGGAACTTAAACGGTTATAGTTAAAATACACATAAGATCTACAAATACTGAATTAAATCCCTGTTCCAAGGTATATGTTCAGTGGTCCAAAACAACTAACATACAAACCCATGCCTTTGCCGAGGCTACTAAAAATACGTATAATACTGCTGTTTGCGTAATGTCAAAATACAAGCGAGGGCAGGTAACAGTCAAACTTCTATGAGCTAAATCCCGGGTAGCTCCAATCAAACCTACTACTATCCCAAGACTCGAGCTTTGTGCGGCAAAGTTGGTAGCGCAGTTTGTAAAGCAAATTACATCATCCTCTGACTTTAGAGCAAATGCAAGATTTTACTAGTCTAACTCACTCATTGTCATTAATTGGATATGATGGAATCTATCTATTCGGAAAAAAATTATCGCACGCGGTCTTGAATCGCAGCAATTCAAGACCGCGTGGTGTTGTGGTTAGAGAACTTGGCCCGTAAGCCGAAGGTCTCTGGTTTGAGTTTCGTTGGCGTCAACGAGATTCAGTTCAAGTGATTATTCGGATGGATTATAAGCCTGTTCGGTTCTGATACATGCTGTTTTAAAATCAAGAATGTATTGCAGCTGGGTTGACGGACACACGGTCAAAGCATGATAATGATCACTTTGTGGAGTTCCGATACATTCGATCATGATAATGAAATACTTTAACTATCTCTAAGCGAAGGCCCGAAATGGGCTCTAGTGCTACGAAGAAGAAATCAAGAGATCATATCCACACAAGACTGGAAATACGGACACATTAAAGACCCTGCCAACCTTGTTTCTCGTGGACTCTTACCAGAACTGCTGCAGCGATCAAAAATATGGTTTACTGTTCCAACTTTTTCAAAAATGCCTAAACGCGAATGGCCAATTGACCCCAATTCAAGAAACGTAGCACAAAAAAAACAAAAAACATCAAGGTCTCCATCATTACTACAAGCGAACTTAACACACATCCGTTGTACTGGATTGATCAAAGGGATTCACTTTAGAAATTTTTACGTGTAATGGCTTACATAAAAGAGCAATAAAATTTTTCAAAAAAAAAACGTCGCAAGATCAAAACAAAGCTTTCATCAACTTAAGCATTAGATGAAGCCCTTAAAATCATCATCAGAGAGATACAGTGTAACAGTTATCACGAAGAAATTGACATGCTGTTAAAATATGATGAAAAATCCAACAAATTTCGATTGTTGATACCATTTATTATATCCGATAACATTTTGAGAGCCGGATGAAGACTACAACTAGCTGACATAAATGATGATATGATATATCCAATTTTTCTACCAGGAGATCACTTCTTTTCGAGATTACTCTTCAATCAGCTACATTGAGAAAGTTTACATATTGGGCTTCAAGTCTTCCACTACATGGCAAGGCAAAAATACTGGACTCTGAACGGCAGAAATTTCGTCAGAACCAATGTGACAAATGTGGTCAGAATTTGGTGCACAAACCAAATTCTGACTATGCTGGCTCTATCAGCAAATGATTAGTCCTCAACAGCGGTGTAGATTTCTGTGGACCAATAAATACGCATTTCAAAATAACGCCGAAAATGCTATATATATATAGCAGTATTCGTCTGCTACGTAACAAAATGGTTACATCTGGAGGTTATGGCATGCTTAAGTATCGAAAGATTTATGTGAAAATATAAATTGCGATAATGCCCGCGATTTTTTTGCTGCAAACAACCAACTGAAGGTACTGGAGGCAATATTAACTGACAAAAACTCAGTTGAAACAAGTTGGGTGGGGAGAACCTATGATATGCAGATATGTAGAAAGATTTAATTCAATGAAAACTTTCATGAAATGCTTTAAAAGAACTCCATTTCCGCCAGCCAACATTCCGCTCACTGGAATCTTTAATGTATTATTGTTATTCATGTTATCTGAAATTTTGAGAAGAGCCAATAAAATGTGTAGTGTCTGGTTCGATGGAAAGCCCATGTAGTAGAAAAAGCGTATATAATTGTTGTGATCGGAGGAAATCAAGCGACTGTAGCTTCCTTAAATTTTATTGAAACTCATAAAATATAAGGATATTTTACTGAATTACTTAAATGGCTAATTTCATCCAATTCAATGATACTAATACAGTTTCACTGATCGTGGGCTCCCCCTCACAAGGAATTGACTCTTAACAAATTTTTTCATCAAATGCAGTCGAGTAGGATATCAAATGAAACGTATTAGCACTTTTAGAATCTCATTATTTGTATCAGGTGTCAAGGAGGAGGCCAAATGTACGAGTAATACTTTTGTCCCCTCCAATCGCAATTGGGCACCTTAGAGCCGAAAAATCAGATAAATTCACAATCGTACGTCAAGAGCAACACTCAACTCTGTTAATAAAAGTATGATTTGTAAATTTTACATTTTTTCAAAAAAAATCAAAACGGTACTCTTAAACTCCTTACAATTTTACCGTTATGCAGGATGATGTATAGCCCCTATCCCTACGATATTTCATGAAAATTAAATCATAATGAAGTGAGTTATCCTCATTTCCCTTGTATGGGATTATAACAACAACAACACGTGTTGATGGTTAATACATATTTCAAATTGACCTAGGTACTCTTATTTTCTCCGGGTTTTGTTGAAAATACAGATAAAAGTTTTTAATTTTAACATGTTCAATTGGCTGATCATTCTCGAAAAAATATTAAACTGGAACAAAATGGCACCTGTTATGTACTTATGAACGAAATTCTGCATTTTTTAGATAAATTTGAATGATTTCTTATCCAAGAATAGAATGAATAATTCGTCATCGACTCATGCCATCGGAAAACTTATTTTGAGCACCAGGACGGTGGCAAAGCCCTTCTGTAGGAGCACTTTCCCGCTTGCTCGACTTTCACCTTTCAATTGTAGGCGCCCATCTTCAACCATTCATTAATAAATCCAATCAAGCGTTAGTGTCATGAACTCGTATCTTAAATGTTGAAGTTGGGGAGAAAATAACACAAATTTATTCAATCTTCTGATTTAAATTAGCCACAGTTTGTTTCACAATTACTTATGTCACGAGTTGAACAAATTCTTAAAGATATTCATGATACCTATCGTTCCTGAAACGTTCATGCAATTCCAAGCAATCCTGTATTGTGTGAGTCGGTGAAAACCGCATATTGTTCCATAGCCATATGGTTCCATAGTATGTAATAGAGCGCATGTTTCATAGTAATACAGGAAAATTCAAACCGGGATAACTTCGCTAAATATCATTCGATGCTTTTGAAACTTTCATACAAGATCAACTTAAAAAATAACCACTTGTGTGTCAAATGTTGTTGAATTTAAGGATACCGTTATGGTTTTATTCAAGAAATTTTAAAATTAATAATTCCTACTATTACTAACAAAGTTGTTAGATTTTCGACTTCTGACGCATTTGTTGTTGTTGTACTGATAAAGGCCTAAATTCACGATTTTTTTTCAAATTTTGCGGATGAAAGGTGTCCAATCGGGGCACGCGAAAATTTCGTACATTTACCCTTCCTCTGCCTCCACGGTACCAACTAGAGAATGTCAAGGCTTGTTTTGAAAATATCTCATTGAGACCTTTTCAATGACAACCTAATTGACTACCAATGGCAAAAATTTGTATTTGATGAGTCACCCCCCTCTATGGAGAGAGCCCCCTTAAAATACTCTTAAAAAAGTTTTCCGCGCTAAAACTTTCAAAAGGTCACCATGTCAGACCTTTCTACAAAGTTTCATGGCTGTAGTTTCTATAGTTTTCGAGAAAAATTGCTGTGACATACGGTCAGATGGACGGGCGGATGGACACAGGTCATGATTTCAATAGGGTTTTACGTTTTAAATTCAAATTTTAAAAATAGTAAACAATTGCTCAAGTTGCAACAACACGTTTCATTTTATTCTTCCCTGATCACCGCGTTTCCGTGGCCTCTGGGAGGCAGTCGTAAAGCCTGGAAAGCATCTGTTACTGCAAACAGTTTTGCCAGCTTACTTAAAATATGAAGAACGATGCACCGTAGCAACTGAAGTTGAAGCGTGTCATATCCACTTGGAGCTGCCAATATTTCATCAAATAAGATAACAAGAATGCTATAAGCATCCTAATGGCTATAAAAATAATCTTAAGAACGAGTTTTTGAAGTGATGGCACATTGAGTACCTAGGAGCGTTCCAGAAGCGTACGAATTAGACATCTAACCAGACCAACATAAAAATAAGAACACTTGTTACGATCAAAGAAGACAATCTACCACCCTTCAGATGGTAGCTTGGAAGAATTGCAGAGATCATTCCAGGAATAGATGGTTGTGTTCTTGTTACTGACGTACAAACTTGCACGGGTATCAACAGAAGCTTGATTCATCAGTTTTTTTTTGTGGTAGGGAGGTGGGAGGTTCATCAGTTGGTACCATCACCAATTCAATACAATGACGTAGAACTTACCAATTCTTACAAAACTTGCGAAAGTGGTGCAGTACCAATGAAAATAGCAGAAACTGAAGATAATACATTCTATAAACATGGTAAAAGAAACGCTCTTCTTTAAAATTTAGTGCACTTAAATCTTTCTTATTGACGCTGCTTGTTCTACCATAATCTTCTTGGAACAAATCAGTTGCTGACAAACTACAAATCGAAGTTACCTACATGAAATATAACAGGGGCATTTGCTTTGGAATCATTGGCAGTGGGAGGCTAACTCGGAACACATGGAAGCTCAAACCTTTTTGCGATTTGAAATGTTATTGGGAAGCTTACCGAACCATAAAAGTTAGTATAAACGAACCAGAGCGTCTCAAAGATTACATTATTAACAAAAAATATTATGATGCTATTATAACACTATACTACCATTGATTGCAACTACTAAGCCAAGACAACCTTATCCTGCAAAAGCCTATGCATAATAGAAAGAAGTTCATGATCCAACAATTTTTTTGAAATCTAGGTAATGAGTACAAAAAATCAATGATTGAAACCATCACTAATACACCACTAAACTACTTTTTTTCAAAAATTACTAAGTACCTTGTCGACAAATCAACTAGCGATTTCAATATCACAAAAAGCCCACCTAAGTCCATCTACCATATTCATCAAACGATTAAAGAGAAGTATTAAATACAATCAAAGATTTGGAAAAGAATGCAGCACCAGGTATTGACAACATTATCGTACATGAAATTATTCTAGTTAAAGAGGAGATCGCCGAACTATTGGGGATTTTACAAACGCGCATTATTAGCATTAGAAATGGAGCATTTTCGGACTGGCAAAAATAATTCAAATATACAAAGAATAAGACCTTTTGAACCCGAATAATTATCGCCTAGTTGCACTTTTGACAGCCTTTTGTACAATATTTGAAAAACTTGTAAATAATCGTTCAGAATCTTTCTTCATGCAATATTCTATCATAAATCCGAAGCAGTTTGGCTTTCAAAAGAACAAGAGTACTTCCGATGCGCTACTTTCTATCTCACGTTGTTTCAATCTTGATAAAGAAGATTATGTTATTGCAATTTTTGTAGACCTGAAGAAGGCTTTTGATGGGTTGACCCTGACCTATTACTTCAAAAACTTGAATTGTATGGCATTCAGGGCAAACTACTCGTAAAACAACATTTTAAAAGTGATTTGGAAGGAAGATTCCAAAGAACATCAGTTAATATTGTCTTGAGCAATCTAAAACCAATGAAATCGGGTGTTCCTCACCCACTTTGTCAAGCCTTGTTTTTGCTATATAGTATATTAATGATTGGAATATATGTAGACTGAAAGGTTACCACACATTATATGCTGATGATACTATACTTCTTTATTCGGAACGTGATAAAGTTACCATGGAAAATATCGTCAACAACGATCTAGAAAAATATCGTTCAGGGCTTATGGAAAAAAAGCTAGCATTGAATACCACAAACACAAAATATATTGTTTTTAAACATAAAAATAAGGAAGACATAGAAGTTGACCAAAAATTAGCGGCAAAAACTTGGAAGAGAGCTAGAAATCACAATAAATATGTAGTAAAATGGGTATGTTTAAATGTCCGTAAAGGACTGCAGCGATGGTTTACTGCCTCGGTAAAAGAGGATGTTAAGATCCGACCAGATTGGCCTTGTCTGGGGACGCGTGAATGCGCTGGCAGGCTAGCGTTGCGATGTCGTGGGGCGGGTTCTTTCCCCCAGCACAAGGACTCACTACAAACGAATTTCGCATCCACGAATTTCTGGGGTCAAATAAAAGTCGACCGTAGTCGAAAAAGGAGGTAACCAACTAAGGGTCGGAAACTGCTGACGCAAAAGACAAACTGGACCTGGGGAAGACAGATGGACTTAGGAGGACTTCCTCGTTACCGACGATTCTTATGGCCCACAAATAAGAGGCATCCAGATGGACGTCGTGCCCCCTCGCACCCTCCCAAACGGATCAGGATTCAAACGTAGACGTGGCCATATATTTCCCATTTGAGTGAGCAACTCATGCAAATATAATTTGCATGAACTCAAATCAAATGAGAAATGTAGACGTGACCAATTTAGAATTATGTGATCGGCGGCAGTATGTTTAAGCATTAATTATGTTATGTATCAGACATTACCGAATATTCCAGTAGAACTATAAGCTTTACTGGCAATTTTTGAGTGACCATTATCGCTCCTTACGAGCAATCGCCTCTCTTGCATCCTCGTTTCGGCGCAGGTAAATAGCAGACGCTCCCTAGCAAGGAAAATAATAGGTATCACGCCTGCAATAACTCCCACCATCGAATCAGAGACTGCTGGTTATGAAAATACAATCCAATGTGTTACCCTGATTTGGTCAGAGAAACTAATCTTCGAGTCGATCAGTAGCCCCGGGTACTTCACCGCTGGTTTTGATTCAATTCGTATATCTCCAATACTGATCATCCTTGTGCTAGGGATTCTCGTTTTGTCAAGATTATTACTTCGGTTTTTTCCAGTACCAGGCGGAACACACTAGCAGTAATCCTGTCTCTTACTCGGTACATTGGAATATTTAGCCTAACATGCTCTCATTCAAAGGTGTATTTAGATGACTAGAGTCACAACATCATCCGCATAGCCGATCAACCGCAACTCATCTGGCGTCTCCAGATTCAGCAGCCCATCGTAAGATAAGTTCCACGGGTCTGGTCAAGGATAGATCCCTAGGAAATACCCTATGTAACTTGTGTCCTAGAGCAGGCTTTGGTCCTTCAAGTATTCCCTAAGAAGCCGCAACAGATATTCTGGAACTTGAAAAGGGGTTTTCCAGCGTATGCAGAATATTCATCCATCTAGCGGAGTTGAAGGCGTTCTTAGTGTCAAGTGTCACTAACAAGACGGTCCGCCGCTTGGTGCTGCTACACGCTTCTGCCTTTTGGAATACACTCAACGGCTCTGCAATCGCATAATTGGTGGAACATCCTACTCCAAAGCCGTACTGCCGAGGAGATAGGCCCCCCATCAGCATGAATCGTTTCAGTGAGTCTTCCCTTGATGAGTTTCTCTAGCACTTTTCCAGCCGTGTCTAGGACGCATAGTGGGTAGTATGCTGAAGGCGATCCGGGATTTCTCTTCCCTTTGCTGATCAGCACGAGCTTTGCCCCTTTCAGTCGACCACCGGGGTTTTCGATGGGGCATGGAAGCGTTGGAAGCAGTTGTGAGTTTTTCTGTCCCCTGCAAATCACCTTGCAGCAGAACACCTACCGTAAGCACCTCAACGTACCTCTCAATGCTCATTCTTCCGATATTCTACCCAATCGTAGAATGTCAAGAGTATGAACGTCGGGAGATAACATCACTGATCTCAAACAAAATATACTGATGATCACTGGCTGAGTAGTCCTCTACTACTCTCCAATTGTGTATTCTCTGTACTAAGGTCTTGGTATATTTCCAGTTGTTATTACAAGTGCAGTGCTGGCCGTCGTTTCTAGGATTGGTTTTCCTCATGGATCTGTTTGATGGATGTCCCATTCGATTGCCTCCAAAGCATTAAGCTTGGCTTGGAAAAGCACACAATATAGAAAGTGGTCCCTGGGCACCGAACCCACATGCTTCATCCCCCCGCCCCCCCGTGCACAGCCCTGCCCAGAAAATCATTGATCCAACCTCAGGTGACGGCAGTACCAGTTTTGTCAGGATACCATGCGACAGAACTTTTATCGTTGTGTTGCTAATTGAGCAGCAAAAATTCAGCGTTCCTGTTCCTCGCACATTGCTCAACCAGGTTTTGGGCAGTTGAGCCGCAGTGTACGTTTAGCTGCAGGATACGGGTTATCGAGGTTCTGACTTGGCCTCGGCTAGGGCTTCCTGGATAACCTGACATTTTTCTGATCCTAAGATCTTTACAAAGGATACAGTGTGATCGCAAAATGTTTAGTGTGCATTGTTCGTGCACTCTTTTCTTTCATGTCCCATTTCACTGCATTTCTAACACAGGGAACTCCTATCGGGTTCTTAGCATACTTTTACCGTGTGATCATTGTCAAGGCATTTGCTGTATCTTGCAGACAACCCGCCCGATTTTCACATTGCCCTTATTCAGAATTTGATCGTTGTCATTTCCGGTCAAGTCAATGGAGGCTATGATTTGCCGTCTATGGTTTTCTGGTATCAGCCTCGCTTTCATCCTGCCCACGCTAGGGAATTTCCTTTTGATGGCCTCTTCTATCTCGGCCAAGTCCGTGACGCAGTCGACGTCTCTTATTTCGATCGTTACCATTAGCTTGAGCGGGGTTGTAGTTGCGCTTTTGCCGAGGACTTTCTTTACTGCGTCGCAGAATGCTTTTTATTGTCGGCCTCTGCTCCAAATTCGATCAGCATATTGCCCGATCATGTTGGTCATACGCCGTAATAGCAGTGAAGTTGTCTTCAGGTCTTGCATTTTCCCTGATATCCCCCAGCACTTCTGCGTAGAATCGGCCACCTTTAGATTTCACGAGCAGTGGCTGCCGCCGGAGTCTTCGTCGGGGCTTTTTCTCACGTATTTTTTATCAGTTCTTTTTGATTGTTGGACGCCCGAGCAAACTTTATTTTCCAGTACTTTTTAAAGAAGTTTCTTTGCTCGTTATGCCACCAATTTTGAAACCCCTGAACTAGCGTTCCACTTTTATCAAGTACCGTTTCCTTCCTTCTTCTATCTCGATCTCCTTAGATTGAGCTAGATGCTATTCTTTTATTCGTGTTTGATAGTAGAGCTATCTACGCATGCCCTTACGCTTGGGCCTCAGCCCTTTTTGGCCTTCTGCCTTTCTTTGTACTTTTGATTTTCTTCAGCCTTTAGCTAGATCTCCTAGGGACACCCTATGTAGGCTAGGAAATCCCTTAATTTTAGGAGCCCATTATTTACCCCCTTGCTGATTTTTGGCGAGTCGCACTGGAATATAATATAGTCAGCCGTTGCGAAATAACATAGAGTATTGCACAACATTTCTTTAATTTCTTCTTCCTGGAGAGCAACGGTAACAACAAAATCTACTTTCTATTTCAACTCTAGACCAATGAGGTATTGCAAAAAGTCGAGGTTGCAAAATTCATCTCTTTTTCTTCGTAGCACTACAGCTCTTTTCGGTCCTTCCTTTCCTGCAAAACTCATCCTCAATTGTCTTGGTCCATCGACCGCATCCTCCAATTTTCAAATAAGGGGAGCCATGATTTGTCTCTGTCGACTGCTGCAGATCAGCGTTTCGTCAGTTTCCCCACTGGCCTCCACCTTTTCGCTCTCACAGCAAATACCTTTTTGGGTATTTTTTGCATGCCCACACGATTCATTTGGCTAGCTTATTGCAGTTTCCATAGTTTTGCAATCATTGAGAATTCTGGCTCCTCAAAAATTTCATACAGCTCTATTTGTCTCAAGATCCAGCTTTTGAAGGCGTCCAATATTATTGCGGATACATGGGTTAGGGGCCAAGTTTTACACCGATAGTTTAGCATGGATCTTATTCCAGATTTATATATTTGAAGCTTTGTTTAACTGCCTATGCAGCTGCTATATATGTACAACTCCGGTTGTCCCAGGCCCATTTGAGGAAGAAAGAGGGAGCCCTTTGTTTTCCCAACCCACAGCTTCCATGATTCCTCAATCCAAACCCCCCAATCATATGGTAAGAAATGCTCTCGGAGTCACGCATTTGGTTTACTGGTTCCCAACCCTGGGACATTAAATGAGAATGAGAAATACTAATTACTGTAAATACATCTACAGCCTTGCTACTTAATTCTGCTAATCCACGCCTGATAACGGAATCGCAGTAATAAACATGCCACCGGAATGGCTGTTGAGCGACGGGCTAACTCCCCTCCACAAGAAAACCCTAAAATGTTTTGAAATCTGCAGGAAGGCCTCAGAGTAGATTGGACTTAGTGTAACGATCTCGCAAGCGGGAAAAGGACTATGGCACTACATTTTGGAATGTCAGATCATTCAATTACATTGGCACTGTTAAGGACCTTCAACGACAGGCCAGTCAATACCAATTCAAAATACTGGCAATTCAGGAAACGAACCGGACTAGAAATGGTATTCAAGACATAAGATTGCACACAATATTCAAAAGTGTGAAGCCTACAGGAAAACGAGAATTCGAAGTGGCCTTCATTGTGGATAGCGAGTTTGATTTTCATGTTATTTATTTTAAGGCAGTCAATGAAAAGTTGTGTGTAATCCGCATAAAAGCAAAAATCGTTAACATCTGGCTGATAAACGTACACGCTCCGACCGAAGAAAATGAAGAAGGAATGAAGGAAATATTCCACACTCACCTAGAAAAACTAGTTGACTCATTGCCTACACAAGACACAACTATTTAAGTACGCAGGCAAAAAGACTTGCAATCTACCAGTCGATATTTACACAAATTCAATGTTCAATGGAACTGTGCTGACATAATACTGATTCACAAGAACGGCAGTAAAGAAAATATTCAGAATGACCAACCAATAAGTCTTCTAAGATCTTCTACACCTAGATGCTGAAAAGCTACATGAGAAGGCTGGTTTCAGAAGCGGTTTCAGTACTTTGGATCACACACTGCGGGGAACGTAATTAGCAACCTCTAGCGCTTACATTCATGAACTTTGAGAAAGCCTTTGATACTATATTTTCTTGAGCAATAATGAGTGCATTAATAATGCAAGACCCAGACCAATCGTGCTACATAGTGTAATCTGACCCAAAATGTAATACAATAGTTTAAGTATGTAAAGAGACTGTCACATAGTGTAATACCACCAAAAATGTTATAGTTAGAGAAATCAATAAAAAGTGACAATACAGCTGCCTTTTATATCTAAAATCCAAGTAATATCCCATCTAATTATCTAACATAGCGCTGCTGAACAACAGGAATTATATGTATAAAAATTGGGTGTAACATGATTAATTACATCGAAGGGATATAGGTATGCAGTTAAAACATTTGGTGCACGTATCGACAGTGATAAACAAGTTGGGAAGACAGACTTACACTCGTGTCAGAAGGGTTTTCTACTCAACTTTCAAAATGCAGTCACTGGCAACGAATAAAATCAAGAAACATGTCAAAAAGATTTGCTCGTTTAAAATAAAATCCATTGTTTCTCCATTTTCAACTAACAAAAATCACGCAAATCATGAAATCCCAAAAGCATTTATGTCATCAAATTTATCTGAAAATTTTAACTAGATCAAATCGAAACTGATTCGATGGAAACTTCATAAAATTCCAAAATAGTGTGTTATTTTTGTTGTAATTGGAAAAATTTTGAATGGATATAACTTCCGTGAATATTATACGAATTTCATCAAACTTACAGGGTTTTAGGATCTTATTGTGTTTTAAGGCATCCATACGATTTTATTGGAGAAAATGTGAAATTCGAAGATCATACTATTATTACCAAAGTTCAACAAATTTAGATTTCTGCGGTATTTGTTGCTGTTGTACTCATAAATATCTCCTTTGATTATTTTTTTTCAGATTTTTTCAATTATACGTGTTCAATCGCGAGGGAGAAACACATATTTCGTGTATGACCCCCCTGTGCCCCCCTCTGGAGCTAAAACTGTCAGCTTAAGAAATATATATAAGGACCTTTCATTTGATACTCATATCGGCGACCTTTAATGAAATTTGTTTCAGGGTCCACTCCCCTGTACTGTAATCGTCGATTCATGGCATCATAAAATTTTTTTCGAACCCAAGAATGGTTACAAAGCCCTTTTGTTAGGAGCTCTCTCCTACTTCCTCGACTTGTTTCACCTATGAGTATTAATTGTAGGTACTCATCTTCAGTCATTAATGAATCACTGAAGATGAGCACCTACATTGAATCAAGTATTAAAAGCATGCACCTCAAACGTTGAAGAAAAACTACACAAAATTATTCAATCTTCGCATTTAAGACAGCCACTATTTTGTTTTCTGATTACTGATATCACTAGCTGAACTGATACACAAAGATATTCATGATACCTATCATTCCTGAAATTTTCATGCAAATCCTAGCAAAGTTGTCGTGTCTGCATATTGTTCCATAGGCATATGTTTCCATAGTAATACAGCGCATATTGTTCCATAGTAATACAGGAAAATGCAAATCGCTATAACTTCGTTAAATACCATTCGCTCTGTATGAAACTTTGAGGACAGATTAATCGTATAAATGATCATCTGTGTACTTGATTTTATTGAATTTAAGGGTACCGTTAAGATTTTATTTCAGAAAACATAAAATTGATAAATCATACTATTACTAACAAAGTTGAGTGAATTTTGACTTCTCCTATATTTGGTGTTGTTTTATCCAATCGCGATGGGGGGGGTTTATATTTTAGTACAAAACCCTAATAAGAGCAGGCTCTAAATTCTGAAGGAAACTTAAATAATGAGTGGGAAAAGTTGAAAAAAAGTGATCAGCAGATTATATTCAAATCGCAATGCTGTTAAATCAGCTGTATGAAAAAGGTGTATTTGAAACATTTAACATTAGTGCTGAGGATGAAGTCAATTATAGCAAAGTTATCGAAGCATTTGATTGCAGTTTATAGTGAAAAGGTAGGTGTAAATGTCCGTGAAGTACTGCAGCGATGGCCTGCTGCCTCGGCGAAGGAAGATGTTGATTTCCACCGAGAATGCCCTTGTCTGGGGACGCTTGAATGCGCTGGCAGGCTAACATTGCGCTGTCGTGGGGCGGGTTCATTCCCCCAGCACAAGGACCCACTACAAAAGAATTTCGCATTCACGAATTCTTGGGTCTCAAAAGAACAGGCGACCGAGGTCGAAAAATTGTAGGTAACTACCAAAAGAGAAAATGACTTGCTCAGAGAACAAGTTGAAACGAATGACAGCAGACGGACTTAGGTAAACCTCGTCATGACCCGACAATTCTCATGGCCCACAAATAAGAATGGGGCAACCGGATGGTTGTGGTGCCCCCTCGCACTCGCCCAACCGGATCAAGATCCATAAATGTTGCAGTGGCCATATATTTCCCTTCTGAGTGGAAAACTCATACAACATAACTTGTATGAGCCTTCCCACCAGAAAAGAAATATACCGATGACCAATTTACATCATAGAGTTATGTGAGCGAATCACATGACCCTATGCCATAAAAAGTCACCTTGCTCGAGGCCACTCAGCCCGCGAGAGTCCCTGAAACAAAAAGAAGGTTAGAGCGTGCCCGATGGCTAGCTCATTTTTGGTGGGGAAAGCCTTACATCGTGCCGGGTCCTATACCTGGTCAGACAGGACAAAAATGAAAAGACCAGCGTTCTGGTCTAATAATTCATTATTGTTCAATTGAAATTTAACGAAATTCTAATAATCTACAGTAATTACTTTTGCCGCGCCTGCCTTGCGCAAGTTTAAATTGAATACGCGATATACAAAAAATTTCATCACTTCTAAAATTTTAACTCAAACACAAATTGTAATTAATTAATAGAAAAATATATAAAAATTGATTAATTAAGAAAAAATCAGGTTGCAATATACAAAAATGTAAAAATGATAGAAAAAATATATAAATTAATTAGTTAAAAAAATCAGGTTGCAATATACAAAACTTTTAAAAATAATAGAAAAATATATAAGCTATTTAATTAAACAAAATCAGTTTGCAATACACAAAAAAAAATAAAAAAAAGGAGAAACAAACGGGGTACTTACCCATCCTCCTCGACGAGCGCTCGTTGATGGGGTGAGCAAGTCCTGGCAGCTAATGCAAATTTATAATAATTAATGATTTTTAAATTATTATCAGACGATTTCATTCGATAGTTTCCTTAAACTCCGTAAAAATTTGCTTATTCAAATTGCTGTTATGTTACACAGGGTGACAATCATATATTATTGAAATTCCGTCAGGATGGTCACACACAGACACGATATATTAATTCCAATAGAGTATACAAATTGGCACAGCTAGGTGTATGTTGTATTAACTTGCAACATAAAACTACCCCGGGACAGCAATTTACGATATATTGCTTGGTAACGTACACATAATTATATGTAAGGCGATACGAGGACCAACAGTTTTTGACCGAATTTTTCCAGCTGAGTATTTCGCCGGCAGTTCAGTCCAGTTTTCTGATGTTCAGTTTTAGCGCTACCACAGAAAAATCCAAGACAGCCGGTTTTACTATAGAACTTCATCAGAGCAAGAGTTTCTTCACGATCACTTGAAGATTTAAATAAAATTGAGCTAGTTCACTTTTGAGAATTTTCAGCAAATCGAATAACTTTTGAGTTGTGATGGTGACTATTTGTTAAATGTGGCTGCGAGTGGGAGTGCGTAGAGTTCGTCAGTTGGCATCCTGACGATGCTTGAGAAGTAATAAACGAATTCCCTGCTATTTTTGTCTCGTACAACACCTCACCCTGCGTGCCAGAAGTCGCGACTCGAACGTACTGAATATTCGAATTATCTTTCAATGGAAAATTCGTCGGAGATGACGTCGACGTTGATGAAACGACTGCTTTACTACCACTCGAGTTATTATTGTTGTTGTTATTGTTTTTCACACCAGATGCCGTAATGGCCCCACCGATATCTATAACAAGTAAGTAAACAGTGGTAACACTTACATCG
>OZ017740.1:204049054-204059054 GCA_963969285.1 Odontomyia ornata
CCCAGTTTGAAGCTGCCGCAAGGGCAAATCACTGGAATGAGCAGGAACGAGCAACTGCACTATTTCTTGCTCTAAGAGGCCCAGCTGCCGAGCTTTTGCAGACGATCCCCGATATATTGCACTCAAACCCGAATGCTATAATGAATGCGCTCGACATGCGTTATGGAGACGATCATCCAAAGCAGATTTATCGGTCACAGCTAAGGCATCGAATGCAGAAGTCTGGTGAAACCCTACAGCAGCTAGCCCAAGACATCGAGCACTTTTGGCTTATCCTGCCTACGACCCAGAATATCGAGATGATGCGGCAACAGAAGCATTCATCAGCGCACTAAAGGACCCGGAATTGCAACAAGCCGTGCGTTTAGCTCAAAAGCAAACGGTTAAGGACGCATTGGCTTACAGTCTGAACTTTGAGGCAGCGAAAAATGTGACTCGTACCACTGCCCGGGTTCGTGAGGTAGTGACAGATGAGCGCAGGTGTGAGCGCGTGGAAATTGAGCGAGACCCGCATGTAAATGGTGCGCCTAGATGCTGGAATTGCGGAGAGAAGTGGTACCTGCAAAGAGACTGCAAGAAGCGAAGACAACCGAGCTATTGTCCAGGGTGTGCAGCTAGGAAGAGATCCAGACCGAGTCAGGAGCCCAGAATGGAAGCCCCTCAAACAGGGGGTCGGGAAACATGTAAGAGCCAACTTCGTGGGGCAGGGGTTGGTTAGGAGGATCGACGTCCCCAGCACCACCATCACCGTGTCAAGACTACATTGTGGAGAAGCGGACTTATGCCTTCCGGGTCAAGTTGACGGAGAACACTGCACCATAACCATCGACACTGGTGCAACCCGATCGATTATCCGACCAGACCTAGTTAGACAGCAACAACTTTACAAGGGCAGAATTTTCTCACTACGGACAGCTACGGGAGAAACTGCACCTGTTCATGGAGAGGTCAACCTCCAGATACAGTTGGGAGACCTTGTGTTTCGACATAATTTTCTGGTCACGAACATTATGGATGAATGCATTCTCGGAATAAATTTTCTGCGACCACATGGAATCACGTTGGTTTTGGGCAAACGGGTATTGAAATGGCAGAATGTCGAAGTACTGATTGAGGATCCCAGCGTCCAAGTTCCCAAGATGAATGTAGTGGTATGTACTGACACTGATGTACCGAATTCTTCCGAAAGCATTGTATGGGCCAAGCTTGATGGTGATTCTGGAGACCACCGATCTTATCTGATAGAGCCAACGAAGACGTCCGCATTGCGCAGTTTGATTGTAGAACGAAGCCTTGTAAGATCTTTAAGGAACGGATACGTGCTGGTTAGAGTCCTTAACACCGCAGACTCAACCACGAGCATCAAAGCGGGAGAAGTCATCGACAGCTGCCAGCCTATTTCCACAATCACCTCTTTGGAAGCTACTCACGACTATCATTGGAGTAGGAGGCAAGACACAGACAAAACCCGGGAATTCACGTCTGCAATATTGAAGCAGGTCAAATTGCCAGTGCAGCTATTCAAACGAGCCTCTGATCTGGTCACCAAGTACAGTGACATCTTCTCAACAAGCCCGGATGACCAAGGCCGAACGAGTCTTGTAACTCACGTCATACATACACAGAGAGCCAAGCCGATTCGACAAGCACCGAGACGTCTCCCTACAGCCAAACAAGGAGAAGTGAGCGCGCTGATCTCGGACATGGAAAAACAAGGCGTTATTGAACCTTCTGTCAGTCCATGGGCCACGCCTGTAGCTCTAGTAAAGAAAAAGGATGGAAGCACTCGTTTTTGTGTCGACTATAGGCAGCTCAACGACGTCAGTAAGAAAGATAGTTACCCGCTCCCACGCATCGATGACATCATGGACACTTTAGCCGACGCAAAATGGTTTTCTACACTCGATCTCAAGAGTGGCTACTGGCACGTAGTAATCGACAAGAAGAACCGAGAGAAGACCGCATTTTCATTTGGGACCGAATTGTGGCTATTTGTGGTGATGCATTTGGGCTTTGCAATGCTCCAGCCACTTTCGAACGCTAGATGGAGTACGTGCTACGTGGCCCCACCTGGAAAACCTGCTTGGTGTACCTAGATTACATCATTGTCATCGGGAGAACGTTCGAAGAGCATGTGCGGAACTTAGAAGAAAATTTCTCCCGATTGCGAC
Organism: Odontomyia ornata; assembly: GCA_963969285.1. Taxonomy (NCBI): domain Eukaryota; kingdom Metazoa; phylum Arthropoda; class Insecta; order Diptera; family Stratiomyidae; genus Odontomyia; species Odontomyia ornata. The sequence continues at coordinate 204,051,226 of OZ017740.1, forward strand.
TGGCAAATTTGAAACTTAGCCCCGACAAGTGTACCCTTTTTGCAGCTGAAGTAAAATACATAGGACACGTCGTATCAGCAGAAGGGGTCAAAACAGATCCTGAGAAAATTGAAGCCGTGAAAAGCTGGCCGACACCAAGCAACAAGCACCAACTACGTCTGGCAACCTACTATCAAAGATTCGTCAAAGACTGCCAAAAAAGCTAAGTGTCTCCATAAGTTAACCGAGAAAAATCGTCCGTATGTCTGGAATGAACAATGCCAGGTAGTCTTTGAGACCTTGAAGGAGAAGCTATGTGAATCACCCGTGCTGGCATATCCGAAACCCGGGAAAATGTTTGTAGTTGACATCGATGCGAGCAACGGCGGTATTGGAACTGTACTCTCCCAGCAGATCGATCGCGAAGAAAGAGTCCTCTCGTATTACAGTCGAGTTCTTTCAAAAAGTGAGAGGAACTACTGCGTGACCAGGAAGGAGCTATTGGCTATAATCGAGGCCACCAAGCAGTTCCACAAGTACCTATATGGCCAGAAATTTGTTCTCCGAACGGACCATGCATCACTGAGATGGCTGCTCAACTTCAAAAACCCCGAGGGACAAGTTGCGAGATGGATCGAAAGATTGCAGTCATACGACTACGAAATTGTTCATCGGAAGGGCGGAGTTCATGGAAATGCTGACGCCCTATCCCGCCGTCCATGTCCAGTTAACTGCAAGCATTGCCGACGGATTGAGGAAAAGGAACCGCCCGTTGATCTGCGATTGATAACGGCCGAATTCGATGACGGTGGGCATCGGAGGAGATTCGAAACGCCCAGTTAGCCGATGAAGACATCGGACCATTGCTCGTATGGAAGGAGACGACTGGGCGGCCTGAGTGGAATGACGTTCCAATGCATAGCGCAACCCTGAAAAGCTATTGGGCACAATGGAACTCCCTTCAGGTGGAGGGTGGCATACTCAAGCGGAAATGGGAAACGGCGGATGGCAGCTCCTATAGGAAGCAAACTTTACTACCCAAAAGCCGAATCCACGATGTGGTTAAGGAAATGCATGAAGGATCTTCGGGAGGCCACCTTGGTGTTAACAAGACCTTAGCGAAATTGCGGGAAAGGTTTTACTGGCTCCACGCTCGAGAAGACGTCGAGGACTGGTGCCGCAGATGCACAACTTGCGCTTCCGTCAAAGGCCCAAAGTGACGACTGAGAGGACGAATGCAAACCTATAACGTGGGGGTACCGTTTGAAAGGATTGCTGTTGACATCGCAGGTCCTTTCCTGAATCCGAATGGGGAAATCGATACACGCTGGTTGTAGCCGATTATTTCAGCAAGTGGCCCGAGGTCTACCCCATTCCCAACCAGGAAGCAACTACTGTAGCTGAACAGCTAGTGTTAAATTGGGTCAGTACGTACGGTGTACCTGGCGAACTACATTCCGATCAAGGCCGAAACTTTGAGTCACCAGTTTTTGGCGAAATGTGCGAGCTGCTGGGAATACGGAGAACGAGAACAGCACCGCTGCATCCCCAATCCGATGGAATGGTCGAACGTTTCAACAGCACGCTCAATAAACACCTGGCCAAGATGGTTGACGAGAACCAAAGGGACTAGGACCGACACATTCCACTATTTTTAATGGCGTACAGAGCTGCCGAACATGCATCGACGGGCCAAGCCCCAGCCAAAGTCATTTTTGGAAAGACTTTTCGTCTGCCAGCCGATATAAAGTTCGGAACACCCCCTGAGAAACCCCAAACAATCTCGGAGTACGCAAGTGATCTAAGACAACGGTTAAACCAGATACATCAGACAGTGCGAAAACACCTGGAATCGGCTACTGACCGCATGAAGACCAGGTATGATCTAAAGGCAAATTCTACTGGCTTCCAGCAAGATGACTTGGTGCGGCTATATAACCCGCAACGGCGAAAGGGTAAGTCTCCAAAGTTGCAACATAATTGGGAGGGACCATACCGAGTTACAAAGCGAATCAACGACGTCGTGTACCGAATACAGGAACATCGTAAGCCGAGAGCTAAAATGAAAATCGTGCATCTGGACCGTCTTGCCCCATATTACACCCAGGGAGAATTGACTACAAATAGCGAACTGAGGTGAGGGCAGTGTTACATGTACAAATAATTCTGTGAGCTACTGTCGCAATTGTTTTCACAATCATTAAGAACATCAATAAATGAATTTACTCGAAACCACGAGAACCCAACAAGCATTATTAACATCTGAAAGTGAGTCACTGCCCATTCATTCATGCTGGAATGTTCTCGCTTATTCACCAATGTACGAGAACTGAGTTGAATGATTAGAGACCCTATATAAAGGCGAGCTGAATGAATGGGGGGATCATTCATTACAACCGCGATAGAAAACTGCGATACGCGAAGTACAGGCGATATTGATTGTTTGAGTGTGAAGTGATTTTAGTCGACAATTGCGATAGAAATTTATGGACAAGTAGAAGATTGAATTTTAATAGTGAAAATTAAAGTTGTGAAATTGTTAATGAAGTGATTGTGCATTTTTGACGATTAAAATAAACTCTTTTAATTTAATTTAAAAGACATTGCGTTTTCACTTTCCCGGAACATTAAAATTAGTAGCCGCGAACCAAAAACACGCGACAATATATAGAGATATATGTATATATATATATATATATATAATATATATATATATATATATATATATATATATATATATATATATGTATGTATATATATATATATATATATATATATATATATATATATATATATATATATATATATATATATATATATATATGTATACAGCACTAGAATTATTGGGGAATCAGATAATGTCAATAAAAGGGACAGTTACTCATATCCAACCATCGCAAAATAATGAAACTTTTAAGAAGTCATCATTGTTTGAAGGTGACATATCGAGCACCCTGCGAAATCTTAGTGAACAACTTCAAAAAGTATCTTCACAGCCTGACAAATCAAGCGACCGAGAGGAATTTGCTCATGTTCTCACCAAATTGAGCAGGCTCGAGGAGATGTGCACCAGTATTCTGAACCAGCAACATAAAACTTCATGGGCTCCCCAGGAATAGCGCTCAACGGAAACACAACATGCCAATTCAATATCATCACCTGATCCAACTCCTAACTACATCTACAAGCTTGGAAACTTCTGGACAGAAGGAGAATGGGAGGATCGCATCAAAAGATTACAAAAGTCAATAATTAATCCTAGCCCATCTCTGGTAAAGATCGCAGATGCAGCGTACAGCATCTTGTTTTCGAAGGGAAAAAATTTGAATGCAACCGCTGTCAGAAGAAATATTGAAAACATACTCCACATCAATAGCTGCAAGGTTGAAGAACTATCTTCTCAGGACACTGGAAGGAAAAGCTTCAAAGTGTTCATTCCATCACAGTATTCTTGGCTCTTCACAAACTACAGAAAAAAGAACGGCAACTACATGTGGAACGGCATGAGCTTCAAATTATGGAAGGAGCGTAATGGAGTCACAGAATCCAAGGCCAGCCGTGACAAAAGAAATTATAAGAAAGTATGTATTCCTAACTCCATAACTAACACTTCAATTTCTTCCAACATCTCTTATAACGCACCTCCATCCTTACCTCCTCCTAATTTATTGAATAGTGATACGTTAAATGAGCCAGAAGTCAACATCACTAAGGAGATTTGTGGCCAACCACGAAAAATTTCTGGAAAAGAACGACCGAGTGTCGATGAGATGACTAAAGATCCATCCTCGATACCTGAAACATCCATCTCAACAACTAGGTACAGTAATTTCGTGCATGGTGAAGACCAAATACCACCAGCCACGAGCTCATCCTTACTGCAAACTTTATCAACCACTTCAAACAAATCATTTCTAGATCCACTCTTGCCACCCACTGTTAAGGCCACAATTGTCTCGAGTAACGATCTAGAGAAAAGGTACCTTATTTCAAGGCTCAGAGAGCACAAAATTTATGAATGTGTTCGCCTTTACCTCTCCTACATGCATAAAGCACCGGAAGCAACCTGTATTGAAGGTAAAACGAGGACTAGTCTCAACATCATTATTCAAAGAGAAGGCCTTCCGGTCGATCTTGACGCTCTTCGGAACTTATATTTTTCCTATCATGAAGAGTTGGGTATAACCATAGACCAGGCGAAAAAAGATCTTGAGACCTTTGCTTCCTTTGTTAGGTCCAGTTATATCTCTCCACTACAAAGGGCAAGAGAAAACCAACACAAATTTTTTCGTCCCCTTTCATAAGTCTATTCAACATAGTCTTGAACTGTTTTACCACAACTGTAGTGGTATCTGTAATAAACTGCCCCAACTGTTTCTTGACGCAAAATCTTGCCATTTTAATATACTTACCCTGACCGAAACATGGTTAAATGACTCTCACAAAAATGAGGAGATTCTGGACAATAATTGGTCCATTTACAGAGACGGCAGAGATTTCCTTAGTACTGGACAAAGATGCGGAGGTGGTGTATTGATTGCTGTACATAACTCTCTCCTTAGTGAGCCCGTCAAGACGCTATCAAATTCATTATTCCAGCATAAAATAGTGCAAATAAAGCTGCAGAAATTTTCTGTATATATTGGCGTCTTCTATGTCCCTCCAAAATCATGCTTACCTCCAGAATCTGTCAAAATTATCTATAATGCTGTATGTGATATCATAGCTGGAATTACTGCCGGAATTAATGAAGAAGACAGAGTCAGTATAACTGGTGACTTTAATCGGCCAAACATTAAATTCGTAACCGATGAACTTGGTAATCTTCTTCCCGTCAATCTTCTAGACAGTAATGACTTTAACTTAGTGAGCATCCTATATGGCAATGATTTGCAGCAAACCGCTCCTATCTCCAACCAAAACGGAAATTGGTTAGACCTCATTTTCACAAATGCACACGACGAAGTAGTGGTCAATCCAATTGATGAGAGCCAGCACCTGTTTTCCAACACAATTCATCACTCCGCCTTTTCTGTTGAACTTTCCACTCCTGATTCAGTAAACCCTATTTCTTACAATAATGAGATTGTATATGACTTTCGTAATGGCCATTATAACAATATTAACAGCCTTCTATCATCTTTCAACTGGACTGGTACTTTGGCAACATTAGACTTGGATCAAGCCTTATCCACCTTTTATCAAATCATTCTTGACGCTGTTGATTCATTTGTACCTAAAATTAAGAAAAAAGACAAGGTTTCTGAACCCTGGCTGGGAAGTGACCTCAGGCGTTTACGAAACCAACGAAACAAGCTATGTAAAATATTAAAAAATGGTAACAACGTTGGCGAAGAGCTTAAGAGAAAATATGACGAGCTCGCTAATGAGTTTAAAATTAAATCTCAAGAAGCATATAAATCCTACATAAATGTTGCAGGTGAAGAAATCACTCGAAATCCTAGAAAATTTTTCGAATTCGTCAACGTAAAACGTAAGATACATGGTTACCCTTCAGCAATGAAATACAATGATTCTATCTCTTCTTCTCCAGAGCAAATCTGTGAGTTTTTTGCTGATTTTTTTCCAAGGAATCTACTGCGATCCTGGGAACTCTCAAAACCTTCCGTCCTCTGAAATAGCACCAAGAGCGCAGATCGATAGTATTTCGATATCTGAAGAGGAAGTTCGTCAAGCCATCGAAGCTCTTGATTTGAACAAAGGACCTGGCTCCGATCTCATTCCCCCTCGTTTTTTGGCCCTATGTAAAGATAATTTGTCCCTCCCTCTCTTCGTCATTTTCAATAAATCGCTTTCGAGCAGTGTTTTTCCCTCACATTGGAAACCATCTTATATAATACCAATCCATAAAAAAGGCGAAAAGCGGTCTGTTGAAAATTATAGGGGAATCGCTACGTTATCTTCCATACCGAAGCTGTTTGAAAAGATTTTATGCGATAAAATTTCACCTCTTATTGAACCTTATCTCAACGACGAGCAACATGGTTTCCGGAAAAGCAGATCTACTACCACCAACCTTGTTGTGTTGACGTCAGACATTCCATGTGCGATGGAAAAAGGTAACCAAACCGACGCCATATACACCGATTTCAGCAAGGCGTTTGACCGCGTGAATCATGAAATATTGATAAAAAAAACTGCATAGTTTTGGAATCACTGGCCCATCGCTTAACTGGATTCATTCATATTTGAAAAACCGCATCCAATATGTCAAGTTCCAAGGTCGCTTATCGAAGAAAATTAATGTCCTCTCTGGGGTTCCTCAGGGTAGTCATCTGGGTCCATTACTTTTCAATATCTTCATATCTGACCTTACAGCGGCACTATCCGATATACCTCACCTTTTTTATGCCGATGATCTGAAGGTATATCACATTATAAAATCGCATATTGACGCTTCCTTTCTTCAATCCAAATTAAATATTTTGCTCCAATGGTACAACGATAATCAAATTGCACTCAATTTGGATAAATGCCATGTCATAAGTTTTTCAAGAAAAAAAAATCATCCTTTACGATTATCAAATTAAAAGCACGAGTTTGAGCAGAGTTAAGAGCATAGTAGATCTAGGCGTCATCTTAGACACACAGCTTCGGTTCAATCTTCAACATGACGAAGCCCTCTCTAAAGCTAATAGGATGCTAGGTTTCATCAAAAGGAGAGCCAAAGAATTCGAGAATATCTGGGCAACAAAATCGCTATACACTTCACTTGTTCGTCCCATTCTCGAATACGCTTGTTTGATCTGGGACCCAATTTACAACATTCATAAAACTAGATTCGAGTCGGTACAAAAACAATTTTTACTCTTTGCCCTAAGGTCCCTCTATGACCCCAGAGATTTCCATAGCCTTCCATCCTACGATAACCGACTCCAAATATTGAATATGGTATCACTAGCTTCTAGGCGAACTGCGTTATCCTCATGCCTAATTTTCGATGTGCTTAGGGGTAATATTAACGTGAAATTTATTTCCGAGAAGGTACGGCTGAATAACCCTTCTAGAGTTACCAGAAATTCTCCTATGTTCACCACAAGAACACATCGGACCATATATGCGGATAACGCGCCAATAAATAGATGTTGTAAAGCATTTAACAAATACAGCAATCATTATTCCCCAACCATTTCCAAGTCCCTTTTCAAGTCCATAATTACACAATCCTGCTCTTCCCGGATACAGTAGATCATTAAGTAACCTAATGTATAAATTGTAATATCTTTGTGTTTTGTTGAATGATGCCTGGTTTGGCAATATATAAATATATATATATATATATATATATATATATATATATATATATATATATATATATATATATATAATGTAATTATTTCCTGAATTGCCTATATTTGCGTATCACTGATGCTGGTCCCTTATTTGGAAAATATTAGCCCTAAATATTTCACAGCAGCTTTACAATACTGAAATTTTTTTTAATTGAATTTAATATTCAGTTCCTTTGCTCTTTCTTTTATTCTCTTCAGTCTACGATCGTGCTTCTCTTTAGTTTTCCCCCCATATGAAAATATCATCAAAGTATATGAAAACACCCAGAAGGTGTCCTAAATACTTAGTATTCAATTTTTGGAAAGATCTGGAGCCAGATTTATCCAAACGGTAATCTTAAAGATTTATAAAACCCGAAAGGTGTACTGAATGCGCATAAATTATTGCTTTTTCTTCTAAAGAAAATTTCTAGAAACCCTCTTTTATGTCCATTATTGTGAAGAACTCCATATTTTCCAAACATGCCGCTAGATCTGCAACTTTTGGTATTTGAAAGGGTTCCCTGATTATATTCTGGCTTAAGTCGCCAGGGCTGA
>OZ017740.1:204064054-204114054 GCA_963969285.1 Odontomyia ornata
CGTTGTATGTTTGTTTGTTAGAAATCAATTACAAGTGTGTTTGATATTTCTAATGGAAACTTACAACGACTGGATCGGTTACGCTTCCTAGTCCGTTTCGCTATTAAACTTTTTTTATTTTGAATTTCCTGGTTTCAGTTACATTACACTTAAAGAAATTGACAAGATAATTTCTTTTTAAAACAATTTTCTCTCATCACAATCATATTTTATCTCTAATTCTCTGGCATTTTTAACAATGATACTTCTTTCACCTAACATCTCTATTTGTGTTTTATTATTTTTTAATTAGCTAACAACTACTTTCCAAAAACTAGAAATCAGTATCTATTTAGAATAATGCTATATTTTTTTTGTTAATCAGAACAAATTCATTACTCGTTTCTTATGCTTCCACACCCTTTTATTCAATTAAATTGGAGAGTAAATTTTTTAACTTAATTCCTTCACCTATTTGTTGTATATATAAATATGTATATATCTTTCTTATGTACAGATTTAGTTGTCTTTGTATTTTTTTGTTAATTAGCAAATGAAACTTTAGGTGCGATGGAATGTAAATTACATATATAATATGTTATATATTATTAAGTTCCGCTTCAGTGGTTTACCACTTACGAGTACATTGGAAAAAAATCCCCGTTGGCACCACCAGCCGGAAAGGTAAATTTCTCGTATGTAGCGTAAAGTTTCGAAAAAGAATTTGGCTTGCCTACTACTAAACTTCTTTCTGCAATTTTCGTAGTACCACATGAGTATTTATTAACATTAAAAAAATCTGGCCACGTTCGTTTTTAGAAACCTTTTATCGGGGCGCAAATATTTTGCTAATTAAATTGAGTTGCATGCGTATGGATTACATATTGTTGTAAACATATAAATACCGGTTTCGCCCTTCTCGCATCTGCTGTTTACACAGTTCACAGTGGTAACCACACAAAGGCTTAAATAGCTCGAATAGTTAATTTCAAAAGATTTCCATAAAAGTTTAATCAGCACTTGCATTGCCATTAATATATACATTTCAATTTTTTTCTGAACTCTGAGGGCCGTCATTTCGATTTTTATTGAAATCGGCTGCTAAAAATATTTAGCTGTAAATTTTCGACTGTTTTATTTGTCATTCGATTTGCATAATTAAATTAAATTAACTTGCCTTCATAACTTATAATTTCAAGTTTCAACGGAATCTGTTGAGAATCTTGGCTGCTAGAGGGCTACAGAAATAAAAAAAATTGTATGCCATCCGCCTGTATGGGGAGACCCGCCTGTATGGGGAGACACCCCTTAAATACCTTAAAATATTTTCTTGCACTGCAAATTTCAAGAGGCACCACTTTTGACCTACGTAGAAAATTTCCTCATTGTAGCTCATGTGGTTTGCGAGAAAACTTGTTATGACGCACGAACAAACGGGCGGAGGGACGGACAGACAGACAAGTCGCGATTTTATAATTTTTTAGGATATTGTTAAAAATATTATACAATATCTTAAAAATGATCTGGTTTATAAGTTCTTTCAAGTAAAGTCATTTAAAACGTTTCAATGAAAAATATTCATTATTTCAGTTGGCACTAAAATAGCGAATTGCGCTTGCCTTCAGACCTTTGGGGGCCGCCATTTTGAATGCATGCATTTGATATTGGATTATTTTAAATCTTTGTATGCTAGGACCTCATCAATCAATGTACTATCTCGTTCAAATAGGAGTTTCACTCTAGACAGGGCAAAATAATTCAATTTTTAAAGAACATCGCAGCTAAAAATATTTGGCTTTAAATTTTTGACTTTTTTATTTTTCATTCAATTTTAATAATTTCCTGCAAAATACAAGAACATAGTACAGGGATTCATAATCTCAAGTTTCATCAAAATCCGTTGGAAAATGTGACCGCTAGAGGGCCACAAAAACATGAAAAAAACGCATATTTAAACGGCCGCCATTTTGAAATTTGCACATGCATGATCACCAAAATATCAAAGACTGTAGGTGTAAGTTATGCTTATCTTGAAACCAAGTTTCATATATGTCGAATCAAAATTGCGACTTTTAAAAGCCTTTGAAATTTCGACATACAACTGGCCGCCATTTTGTTTTTTGCAACCTGACCTCCAGTTTTTTTACGTAATTCTTTAGATACTATTAATTTCTATCAAACTACCGAATTTCATGAAAATCTGTTGAAAGCTTTGACCACTATTACAACAACAAAATTTTGCACGTTTTTCGACCTTTGAGCGGCCGCCATTTTGTTTCTGCCGTACCGACTTTGGATTTTTTATTGTGAGATTCATCACATACTTCAATGAATCTTTGTACCAAATTTCATCCAAATCGGAGCTACACTTTGGTCAGAACAGAAATCGCGATTTTTCGTCTAAAATGGCCGCCATTTTGTTTTTGCCCGGCCGATATAGGTGGTTCACAAACTTAACTGAGATAATAACCCAATACACCTTTCCTCAAAATTTGGTGAAAATCGAAGCAAAATTGCAACCTCTAGCGTGGTCACAAATTTCGTTATATCCCATATATATATATATATATATATATATATATATATATATATATATATATATATATATATATATATATATATATATATATATATATATATATATATATATATATATATATATATATATATATATATATATATATATATATATATATATATATATATATATATATATATATATATATATATATATATATATGATGCTCTCCGCAATAGGTAAATTTCTCTAGAGAAATTTACCTAAAAACACACTAGATCAAAAATACAATCAAAATCTATCTGGGACTATGCAATTTTTTTCTGTTAAATGCACTTTTACAATGAAAACAAACTCATTGCGGTTTTTCTATTTCTTATTCGTGGACTTCTTTTTGTATGTTATATATATTTTTTAATTTACTAGTGAACAAATTCTTCATCGCTTATTTGAGTGTGATTTAGAGTTACAAACTACTATATACTCGTATATATCTTCTTCTTCTTTGTAGCACTACAGCCCCTGTAAGGCCTTCGCTTAGAGATAGTTAGAGTATCTCATTTTCATGGCCGTATTGATTTTTTCGGAAGTTGGTTTGGTCAGTACAATGCTCCCATGTGCCTGCTCAGTTATGATATGATCTGATTAAATCAGTACATATCACCACTGAGTGAACACTCGTAGTCTGTCCGAAAAATCCCCTGAACTAAATCACGTTGCTCCCAACGAGATTTGAGCCTGGGACCTTCGGCTTATGCGTTCATGCTCTAATCACTAGACCACACACTATATATATATGTATATATATATATATATATATATATATATATATATATATATATATATATATATATATATATATATATATATATATATTTTTTTTTTTGTTTTTTTTTTTCGGGGTGTAGTTTATTAGCTTACAAGTTGTTTTCCTTTGCGTTGACTTTCGGTTAGTTAGACTAATTGGAAAGATGGGGTGGGATGGTTAATAAGGGAGAGTGCAATGCCTTGGTTAGTCGATGGGAGTCGACTTTCGGGAGACTTTTCGGGTTGGGTTTCGTTTACTGTAAGGACGGGAATGTTCTTTTGGTCTGTTTGAGGACTATTTATTTGTAAGGCTATAGCTTTTCCCCTTGTGGTTTGCTATGCTTGGTGTCGGGATCTTATCAGTCGCCAACCCAAGTATGTGAAAATTATTGAGCTAGAGATTGCAGTTAAGCTATTGTAATTGAGGCTGTGGAAAGGTTTGAATGCTTTTGGGAAGACTCATGAAATTTAATTTGCTCAATGTGGGTATTGATTTCATTCAGCCCCCGTGCACTAGCTTCGAATTGATATTCTTTTCCTTTAGTTGTTACAAGCTATGATTTGCTGGTTTTTGGGCTTACACTGAGGGTAGATCTAAGTCCAATATTCGTGGGTCTATGTCCGGAAACTAATGAGGCTGAATAACTTCGAACTTGTGAGTGCTCTCCGCTTCGTAATGTATGAACATTTCGTTGATTTGAATAGTAAAGGGGGTGTTAAGAGTTAGGATACCCTGATCAACGAGCTTGCTTGTATTGATGCCTGTATTGCAACGGACATGAATGGGAGTTTTCTCCTCCATGAAATAAATCCAGCTGTTAGGTTTACTCAATTTTGTTAATGAATTTGTTATACTAGTGCTGATGTGGAGAGGGAGTTTATTCCGTGATTTGACAGGGTTGTGTAAAAGAGAAATTATCTCATTCGTAGCCGATGGTGATTGGATGATTGGTTAGGACAAAGCAGCTACGCACAGATGACCTGATTCGGGGTGCTATATTTTCTTGTGATTCGAAGCATCTGTCAGGAGCAAGAATTGTTGGGTGCTAATATTACTAGCAATGTAAGTGAACTCCACGGAAGCTATCAGCAGGAGTGAATTGTTTGCTTTGATGGGAAAAAGATAGACTTGGTAGTGCTTTGTCACTGGCAATTTGAATAGCGGCAGTTTGATGACAACCACCAGTTTAGTTTTAGTTTTGAAATGCAGCAGAACTGCAGTTTGCTCACAAAAATCAGGGCATTTATTGCCCGGTTTGATATATACCTCGTGCAGTTTTTTGCCCGAAATTAAAAGAGTATGAATTTGGTTATCTTGAATAACGACTAAATCGATGATTGTCCAGTGGCGCGCATCAATTTCCAAATGGTATGCCCGCAAAGAGGTTAGAACCAAATTTCTGCGTTCCTTTGCAAGAATTTAGTCGGTCGTTATTGAAATGTCCTTGATCTGCACTCCTAGCTCTGTTTGCCTGCTCAATACATCGGCCAATGGTTTGTGGATCTCCACCAAAGAACTGTTTACTATGCTGATCCTTTCTGTTTAGAATCCAACCAATTCCTTCTCCCTATCCTCCAATGCATCCAAACGACTGTAGAGCTCCTTCTCATTTTCATCGTCCATCGTACCAAACAGAGCATGCAGAGACCTGCCCACTCCGTCGAAAAATGATCTCTTTGATCCCCTTTCCACAAGAGAGTCGAGTAGCGCTTGCGAACGAATTTTGAGATTCTCGGCCAGGCTATGGAAATGTCTTAGTTGCTCAGCGCAACCTTGGTTTCTATTACACAGAGTGCTTTAACAAGGTGTTCGGCATGCTCAGCCGCAATAATCTGATCCTGAATCTCGCCTAAATTGAGCTCCATCACAATATTCCAAGAACTGTGGTTACTTAAAAGTTCGCCGATGTTTTCAAACAGGATCTCTTGGTTGTCTAGTCTCTCCACGAAGTATGGAAGTTGATCTGCGATGGCCCTTGGTAAAACGCTGGTCAAGGATAAAATGATGAAAAAAGAAATTAATACCGTTCACTCGAAGTAGTGCTTAAGTCTATTGTTATGGACATTGACAATTTTTTTTCCAATCGCAATTGTTGTATTCACCGGAGAAGCCACGCTCTTAACCTCGTATGGACCAATCCATACTTGTACTAGCTTGTGGTTACGACTTTCAGTCTTTATCGAAACCTTGCCGCCAACATAGAAACTAACAGGTTTTACTTTATTATCGGAGAAAGCTTTGTCGTGCTAAAGCGTACATCTTCTGTAGTTTATGCTTCAATAGTAAATAGTAGTTTTCATGGTTGTACAAGGGTGGAGGTTTCCTTTTTAAACTTGACGGAACGTCAGAAGCGAAACCGTAAAGACAGTCCATTGGTGAAAGTTTTGAATACAAAAGCAGCAGTACGCAGGTATTGATCTCAGGCCTGCGGGTTGTCATCCACCGTGGGTCGTAGATACTCTAAAAGGGGTCTGTGAGCTCTTTCCAACGCTCCATTAGATTGGGGTCTGCATTTTCTTTATGTTAAGCAGCTTGCATACTTGCTTAACCAATTTCCTCACAAAATTAGCCCCCCGATTCGTTACGAGATGTTTGGGTATTCTATACCTCGTTACTATCTCGTCAAAGAATATCCTAGCAACGGTTTCATCTTCCGCGTTTAGTAACCAATCTACGAATTTGGTTAAATTACTTTGGAATGTCAGTATGTATCTGTTACCTCCAGAGCTCACAATCAGAGGTCCCACGCTATTCAGGTATACCTTATCGAATGGCCTCGTCGCGATATCGGTGATAACCATTGGCATACGATTTTGGGGTGAAATCTTGATAACTTGACATTTCTTGCAAGTTTTAATATATGTTTTAATATCGGCTAGCATGTTTTTCCACTTCTAAATTCTCCGAATTCTCCTGTAGGTCTTCTTGACTCCGTGATGCCGACCGAAAGGAGAATCATGAAATTCGGCGAGTGCCGCCTTTATCTCATCCGGCGTGGTGAGAGTCATGATCCCCTGTAATCTGCTCTCTTGTGGGGATTCAATGCCTATATTCGTTACTGTGTTGCTTACTGTTTCCCCATTGTCTGTCCGAGTAACACTCGGTATTAGCTCCTCTACTGAGCTCGCTTGGGGTTGATCAACCGAATCCCGTTGTTTCTGTGCCCGCGTTACCGCATTGTATTGATACCATACTTGCCCTCCGATTGTTCATCAGCATCTTGGGGAATCCTACTCAGGGCCTCAGCATTTGTATTGTATTTGCCTGGTTTGTATTCAATGCGATAATCGAATTTGGATAATTTATGGTGAAATTTTACCAACCGTGTAGTGGGATTCTTCACATTGATTACGCCTTTAAGGGGTTTATGGTCCCTATAGATCGTAAATTGCCTCCCCGGTAGATAACATCGAAAGTTTTTAACTGCCCACACCATAGCAAGGAATTCCCTTTCGATAGTAGAGTAGTTCCGCTCGGTTTTTGTCAATTTCTCCTTAGGACAAAACAGCTCCCAAAGCTTCACTACTCGCTTCAGTCGTGAGACTAAATGGCTTAGAGAAATCCGGATAAGCTAGCAAAGGAGGTTCTACAAAAGAATTTTTCAACGACTGAAATGCTTCCATGCATTTGTCGGTCCAAGTAAACTGAACACTTTGCGTAACATTTTTGTGAGAGGCTTAGCCACCTTAGAAAAGGTAGGTATGAACTTACGATTGTAATTTACTAAACCTTAAAAACAACTGAAGCCTACGGACAGTTCTGGGCACGGAAAAATCGCACGCGCAGCTAGTTATACTCGGGTCTGGCCGTGCACCAGTTTTAGAACAAATGTGTCCCGAATATACTACTTCGAAAGTGTTCAGCCATAGTCTTTCGAAAATCTTTCTTAGCTTACAGATGTGGTCCTTTAAGTTTCTACCATAGACAACGATGGCATCTAAGTACACAAAGCAATCGAAACCTTGTAAACCGGTTAGGATGTAGTTCACCAGTCTCTGAAATGTGGTGGGTGCTCCCTTCAAACCAAAAGGCATCCGCTTGAACTCATAGTGTCCATATTTTGTGCTGAATGCTGATTTTATCGATTTTTGGGTTCGACCAGAACTTGATGATAACCACTAGCTAAATCCAGTGTGCTGAAATACCTTGAGTGACCAAGCTGGTCAAGTATATCTTCTATGCGAGGTAATGGGAAAGCGTCACCTTTTGTTTTTTCGCTCAGTTTCCTGAAATCAACAACTACTCGCCACTTCTTTACTCCACCGGCTCCTGCCTTCTTGGGTACGACTAAGAGGGGGGACTTTCAGGGGCTCTTACTTGGTTGGACGATATCACTTTCCAACATTACCTTCAGTTGCTCGTTAATTATGTCCTTCTGTGGCTGACTCAGTCGGTACATTTTTTGGTTTATCGGGGCCTGGTCAGTCAATAACGGGATTTCCTGAGTGATTGCTTTCGTACAACTCAGCTTGTCTCCAGAAAGGAAAAAAATATCGTTGAACTCCTGGCACAACTCAGTGATGGCGGTTCTTTCCTCAGGGTTACTATGTTCAAATAGTGTGAGCTCCTGCTTCAACAACGCATTGCGCATCACATTTCCTGGAGAGTCGGAGTATAAGAACTTAGAAACTTCTCTCTCCAAGTGATTGTTTGATGGACCCGCTATTGTTTCCGATGCTACATAGCCTACATGTTTAACTTTAGAGTCTAAACTGGATTTAGGCTGATGTTCTACCCCGCGTGAAACTTCTAACCTACTAACTGAGTATCTATTCAACTTCTCTAGCTTCAAACTAAGTTGATTCATTGTGAACGGAGTCTCACCTGAATTCAGTATACCCACCACTGACCTCATTGGGTTAAGCTAATGAATTCGCTGTACACATCATTTCCTGACCCAGCTCTATAGGGACTAACACTATGTTTTGTGTTCGTGTAGGTAATATAACAGCTTCTTTAAAAACAACCTCATAGGTTCCATCAGCCGCTTTTGTAACCCTTGAATCCTCTTTGGCAGGACTATGAGTCACGACATGATTCTAATCTGTTAAAAATGTCCCGTTCTGTGTCGCTCCAAATGCGTCGTCGTTATCAGACACCTCAGGCAAAACCTGTACGTGATGTGAACCTTCCGCCTCTACTTGGCTCTCAATAGGGACCGAAAAATCATTACTGTTTACTTCCGTGCGAGGAAACGTGAGTGATTTACTTGGACCTTCGACATTATGGTTCCTTGAGAGGAAGTCGTTTCCCAAAGGACCATCATTAAATAGTCCCTTAATATTCTCGTCCACTTGTAAAGTATATGGAAGTCTAGTAGGGAGTTTGCAATTGCCTTCCGTTGTACCAAGGGTTTTACCTTTCCCAAACGGGCTTTGCAAAGTGAGCTTACGTTGAACATTTATTGGGCACGTGTCCCTAATAGCTGACTTTTTTATTATACTGACTTCAGCCCCCGTATATATAGTAAATGTGGTCTTCTCTGGTATTTCTATATCTAAAGGCAGTGCAGCTGTTGCCAGACTAGTACCACGATAAGTGTTTCCTTTGTTATTTCGATTGTCCATGCACTTGTCCGTGACCCTAGCTTCCATCTTCGTTTCCGATGTTTGATTATTTGGCTGTTTAATTAAAGTCGAATCGGAGATTTCCAACTCGACTGCCCCTCGTTTGCCTGGAGCTTGGAATCCCACCGTGTTTTTTAGAAACAAGCTTCCAAATCATGTCGTATGCGACCACAAAAATCACACTTCATCAGGGCACTGTAAACTCTTGAGTTCTCCTTACTGGCTCAATGACTAGTGGTGGATTTTACCTGACAATCCTTTTGATCAAGATCATATTCCTTACAGGTGGGACAATACGGATTTTCTTCCGATAATAACAATCGGAGTATGTGTGGCCCCGTTTATGACAAAAATTACAAGTTATTCTCAGACCCTTGGTAAATTTTGATGATTTCGATTGAGGATCCTTCTCTGGTGCGACCACCGCTTGTGGTACAACCTGTGACTGAAAAGATATCGCATAGGGATTAGGCAAGTACATTACCTGCTGAGGAGCCATCACGTGCTGGTTCATCATCCAATTATTGAATGGGGGTTGAACGTGCGTCATTTGTGGAATTCTTTGTGATGCACTGTTCTGCAAAAAGAAAATTCCCTGTTGAAGTTTTTCCATGTTCAGCCCCTTACGTACAAGCTCTTCAAAAGTGCATTTTTCTAACGTCAAAAGGTACTGGCAAAGCTGAGGATTAACTACTCCACTTCTAAAAGCATTCATCGCAAAGTCCTTTAATTGTGCATTCGGAATCTTACTCGCTCCTGATCCATATTTAACTGTTGCTGCTTCCTGGCAACGTTTAACAATTTGCCTAAGACGAGATGTGTAGGCTAGAACGGTCTCCGAAGGACTTTGCTTTGCTGTTAAGAGACTATTTACCAGCTCCTGATAAGTTTCTCTTGGTAAGTATACCCGGTTCAGTAATTCCTCCGCCACCTCCAAAGTGGACGGAAAGTTAGAGGATATCAGCTGATAAGCTTCACATCGTCGACGGGTAGGGGAAATCTGCACAAACGCGGCGCGCTCCTGATTGCTAAGGCATTTCCATACCTGCTTACTGCAACCAATGAATGTTTGCAGATCAAGCACCATGGTGGGACTGGGTGCCCCAAAAAACAAGGAAATCATCTGTCCCATTGACTTTGGAATCTTCCCGTAATCTGCCATAGCGTTCGTAAAATCCGCCAGAGGAGGTGATTTCTGGTCAACAGCCGAATCCACGGACACACTTGAGGATGAGCTCACTCCCAATGTCAGTTTCCAGTCGTGTGACGTAATTAAAGTTTTTAAAGACTGCAAAAAATCCAACAAACTGGTATGGCCAAACGCACTTCCACTAAAATGTTTGATCTCTTCCCTGGCCTGCGCTGTCTGTTCACGGGATTGATCTGCTCCAAACGGCTAAAATATAACTGATCAACAGTGTCAGTGAATTCAAGAACTGACTCTATACTCCTAGATGCAGGTTCTCGCTTAACCTGTGAGTCTAAACCAGGGGAAAGAGTTTCCGACTTATTTTTAGGGGTAAAAAGAGTTCCTACATCTTCCTTCAAGACTCGGATAATTCAAGGATGGCCTCTCAGGTACAATCTTAATCTAAAGGAGGACCTCCCAGGCATCGAACCGTGTGAATGAGTTTTATAACCTAACCTAACCTATTCGATAACTGGTCGCTCCACAACACATTTGTTGTACTGGAGCGGTTCGGAATCAAAAACCAGCTGCACCAATTGTTTCATATAAGAAACCACCCTACCTGTCCTGGCGTGATGATTGCACCTCACCACACACTACTACAATCCTTGATATCTAGAGGGGAAGGGAATGTCCTTTAGAAATAAGAAGAACCTTTTTTCGTTCATTTAAATACAAAAGATCTTTATTCTAGTTTGACGATTTATTATTTGTACACACAAATGCTTTGGTTATTACTGTATTTCACATTCTTTGTCACAAAGGTGTCATTCACAAAACTCCTAGTTACGAACTATTATACTTCCATTATTAATATAGATACATTCTAAAGAAATTAATTCAAAACAATCTTCACTTTAAAATTATTGATGTTAAAGTACTTTTGATGGTGACCGCCGTACCATGGTTTAATTCTAGGCTAGAACTAGAGTTTCACCGGCGTAGGCCTAAAGAAACTCTAATTCAACTCCTGCAGATGTCTACTTCAGCTCCTGTAGATGTCTTCACTAGGAAATTACTGGTGCTGAACTTTACATAAAAAAAGGAATTGGTGAATAAATTAAACTTCACCTTAGCGCAATCGTGAATATTGACAATAAGATCATTGCGATAGAGTTTGTTTAAATCACTGATCAAATAAATCATTAATGAAATGGCTAAAACTAGAGTTTCACCGGCTAAGGCCTAAAGAAACTCTTTTCAACTCCTTACACTCACGTATTGTTCTCTTGGCAGTGAACTCGTAAACAAGCGTCGACCGCGATTGCCACGAGCAGTCTCTCCTAGAGACTTGTGATTATGCTGGCTCCCTTGTCCAATTCGCCAGTAGCTTAAATACAAACAAATTGCTTGCATTGCTAGTGGGAGTCGTAGACCTTCGCTCCAGTTAACTGCAAAATGCTGAGCTTGTTAACGCGCTAGTTCCCCTTAATTTGCTTTACTAAGTCATTCCTCTGCCGTTCCTCGGGAACTATCTTGTTGCATGAAAAGCAACGCCAGATCCAATCTTATGTTTTTGATCTTTTCGTCTTCAGTATTCATATATCTGAATATTCGACGACTTCTCCTCATATGATTTCTGAGTTGGTTGTTGCTATAGCGCTTGCGCGACGAATTGATACACAGTTGAGCGGATTGCGCATGGTACACACATTCAATTGTGTTCGTGTTCCCCATGTGCTCTCAATATGGTAATTGTATGGACTACCATGTATATGTGTGTAATTCGCCGGGGAGTCAATTCAGTGACTTGATCAATGAAACGTAAGATATAAGGTTCTTATATACAATAAATTACGATTATGTATTCTGTTCCCTAAATATGGGCGGTGAAGCATGCGTTGCTTGTTGGTTCGCAAAAAAACGCTACGTGCGACGAGCGAGGCATGGGAAGTGTGATCAACTGTTATTCGGTTCCGAGCAATTAGTATTCACATATGTTAATGATTATTGTCGTAACGTGTCGTAAACGAGGTATGGGGGCATGATCAACTATTATAGAACTCCGAGCAATTAGTATTCACATATGTTAATGATTGTTGTCGTAACGTGTAGTAAACGAAGCATGGGTGCATGAACAACTGTTATAGAATTCCGAGAAATTAGTGTTCACATATGTGTAATGATTTAAACATTTTACGTCCGAACGCGGAACCGACCTCTCATCGGTTCTAGACGTTAAGTCTGAGTAGTGCCAACGGATGGTACCAACCGGTCAACCAATCCGTGCACCGTAACCCATTCACGCGGTGGCTGCTTGTCGGCCAGCTAGTTCGGAGAGGATTTCGGTCGCGGGTCTCCGAATGGGTTACGCTCAATTACAATATTCAGCCACCTATACACGCCCGTTTTTAAACGCGTTACAAAAACAAAACCATACGGAGAGGGAACCTATTCTACGTTACTCCGTATTTCTTCATTATACAGTCAAAAGTACCAAAGCTAATTTTTTTATTTCGCGTTCCCGAATTTCCGACGCGGTACCGAAAAGTATGCTACGCTAACTCATCCCGACGAAAACTACGTTAAAGAAAACTCAAAGTCAACTAAGGTACCGCGTACCGCGCACGACGCGAAACCGACTTCAGCGGATTTTTCTAAACCCTACCCTCGCGACGGCATACCTACCCTGCACTTCCTTTCCCGCTGAAAAAAGAAGAACCACTGCAAAGGAAAGTCGTGATTAAGTTTAGCAATTCATTTTAATTTTTATATCTTTCATTCTTTTTTTTTACGGTTTACTAATGTTTTACATTTCTCATTATTTTACAAAGTTTTGGCCCATATATGAGAAAAAATTGGCAATACTCTTATCATTTTCATTATTCTCGTTATAGGTCAAAAACTACCACTTCCTAATGAGTTCAGGCACCATGCATAACATCATCATGTGTTTAGTATTTCCTACCGTCTTATGTTAGGGATATATTCAAAAAAAAGTTATACTTAACATCCAATTATCGTTATTTAAGCTTAGTTATAGTTACATAAATAAAATGGTTTTCATAAATATAACGCTTTTTCCCTTACTTGAAGAATATTCGACATATTTTCGTTATTTCCCGTTGTATATGTAGCAAATAAACAAACATTTTACGTATGTGCTCATAATCAAAGTTTATACTGTAAAAGATATGAATGCGATAGAAAAATAAATCTTTTGGTAGTTTCTTCTCCCGTCTAATCCTCAACATACTTTTGTGATTTCATCTAACCGTGGTACTCATTCATATGTATTTTGCCATTAAGGCAAGTCTGCTTATTACTACTTCATTAATAAGCTGAGTCATTACATAAATAAATTAGTTTATAAAATTAATCAGGTCTAGGGAAAATTGCAATTTGCTTTAACTTTCGTGCTTGGCTTATTTCTTTTTTATTGCTGGAGGCGTACGAAAGTTTTGATATCAAGAATTTCATTCGGCTCCAATTTGTTTTGTTTTTATTTGTCTAGATTGTAATTTTTTTTTTTTTTTAAGTTATTGCCTGATCGCTGTTTACAATGTTATTAAAATAAACATCAAGTTTTCCAAAAAGAAATCAGTTCAAAACAGTCCACTCGTCAAATTAAATTTTGTTTTTGTCTCATTTAAATGTTATTTTGAACGCGATATTCTACTGTCCACTGTAAAAACTTCCTACACTCTATAACGTTTAACTGTTACCCTTTTCTTCTGAAAAGATTTTTTTATAATTACGATTGTGACCTCGGTTATCCGGGATCAGTTTTATCTTTACTTTTGCGTTCATCTCCCCTATGACAGCGATTCTCAATTATCAGTTTAATTAAAATGATTCAAAATCAAACCTCACTTTTATATACAAGAAAAATTAACTAAAACATTCTATGTAAGGCCCCGTAGACGGAATTAACATTGGAAAGAACAAATAACTTAAACTTCTCTAGGTGCATGCTAATAAAATAAAGTTACAACAACTGATAAAATTTTCAATGGGCTGGCAGTCTTTCTGCGAATTGAAGTTTAGAATTTGGGTTGTGAAGAACGAAACAGATATGGACAATTTGGGTGGCATTGAAATTTACGTCATTAGTGTACCGATGAACTGAAGCGCAAATTTAATGGAGACAGTTTTAAGTTTATGATATTTTCACCGTATGCGACCGAGCTTACCGCTTCCACCGATACAGATTTCGACTTAAAAGCGTATCCGTATCTCATCGAAAATACCAGTAAAAGGTACATTCTCCTGACGAGAATTATCCGCCAAATTTTAAATGAGTAATTAAGTACATTCTATTTATATCTTATATCTTCTTAGTACTGGAAGAAGATTAATGGCCAATTATCAAATAATAAGCTTGAAGTCTATTTCAATCGTCCAATTGGAATCGCTTAATGGAATTCAGCGGATTTTCTAAAAGTTTCTTTTTTTTTTTCTTGTGTCAGTTAAATTGATTTAAACTATCTGCCCAAGACAAACTCACTTGCTCTTATAACACCACTCAACGTTGAGGCGACACTGGTCATTCAATTTTCCCTTGGTGTCGATTCAGCTACACTCATAGCAGATGCGAAAGGAGTTCCATTGTTTGAAGCTTCACAGTCGTCCATTGGTAACATGGCATCCATACAGCTTTTTGTATCGTTGTATTTCATCAACATCGCTAAAAGCCGTTCCGTCGTTTGGTTGTGCTGTATCCAAGGGGTTTTGTGATCACAAATTCCTCCGGAACAAAAGTTTCAGCCCAATTGGTCCAGCAGTAAAAAGTTGAGAAACCATTGCTTCAACCTAGCAACGAAGCTCTACCATGCCTTCGCCAATTATATGTAACACACTCACTATATCCAGAATATGTCTTGCAACAGGACCGGAACTTTTGCAACTTCTTCCGTGTCAATGCCGTCTCTTTCTTTACTACAAATGGACGGTGGCAACGAACAGCCACTTAGAACACGGATATAAAGCAAAAAGATGACATTGGAACTAAAATGCCTCGTGTGGTTTGTTGATGGCGCACTTTCTGTCGAAATACAATTCACATCCACATTCGATCGAAGTTCATTCGTCCGAAAAGGTAGCATGCGCGCAGTTCAATCGGCTTGCAATATTTTATTGGGTGTTGAACGGTTTGATATAAATATTCGCTCTCACTTTCTTGAGCTAACCGTATCCGCGACATTTTTCCTCCGGATCGGATGATGTCTCTACGCCGACGACACTATTCGACCAGTTTGCACGTTTCTGTCTATTCGACGTTTTGATGGCAACTGTGGGAGGCATTGCCAGATAGATATGCTTCGAAATGTATCGGTGTTTAATTAATATTATTTTTCAAATATTTATATCCACAGATACAAATATTTGAAAAAAAAATATTTTCTGCGCAATGATATCCGCACGAAAGATGAAGTCCGCTTGCACTTCGAAGTCATACCTATCTGGCCGGTTGCCAGGGTTCGGGATCGGAATCACTTCGATTCCCGGGCGTAGGCGTCACATTACATATGTTAATGATTTTTGTCGTAAGCGAGGCATGGGGGACGTGATCAACTGTTATAGAATTCCGAGCAATTAGTATTCACATATGTTAATGATTGTTGTCGTAACGTGTTGTAAGCGAGGCATGGGGGCCGTGATGAACTGTTATAGAATCCCGAGCAAGTAGTATTCACATACATATGTTGATGAATGTTTTCGTAACACACCGTTGCATCCGCAAAATATTACTGTTTGGTGCGGTTTACATACCGAAGGTGTCATGAGGCCCTATTTTTGTGTGAATGAAAACGACCGTCATGTTACCGTTACCGAGGTTTGAACTTGGGAACTGCTGCGTAAGTGCAGTATGGCCTAACCCACAGCTCCACACGGACTACTACTACTACTAATTTATATATATATATATATATATATATATATATATATATATATATATATATATATATATATATATATATGTGTGTGTGTGTTATATATACATATTATATACATATTACGTATACTACTGTGACCAAAAAATAAGGTTGAATTTAAACTGCGCGCGTCAAAGGATTTGGAGAATTATTTATTTTTAGGTTGGTAGCACTGTCAGCGACATCTTTGTCAAATTTACATGTCACAATATTCATTAGTGTTTGAGATACGCGGCGTCGCCTTCAGTTCCGTCTTCGCTGCGGCTTGAATCACCTCTATCGTATCAGAACGGTGTCCTCGGAGCGGTCTTTTAAGCTTGCACGGCGCCAGATCAGGTGATACGGTGGTTGTGGAACGATATGGGTTGAGTTGTTGACGAAATTATCACGAATTACGAGTGCAGTATGGGATCGTGAATTATCGTGGTGTAAAAATCAAGAATTGTCTTTCCACAATTCTGGCCTTTTTAGGCGGATAGCGTTACGCAAAACAACCATAACGTTCAAATAATATTCCTTGTCGACTGTTTGGCCCGGCGGAAGGAATTCATAATGCACAACACCACGATAATCGAAGAGGAGAAGAGGTTGTTGGTTGCCCAGGACGCTCTTCGTCTTCGACACGTTCACGGCCGGCTTGGAACTCACTATACCACTAGCAAAATTTTTTAGACATATCCTCATCACCAAAGGCTTTCTGCATCATCCTCAATGTATCCGCAGCCGAAAACAAAATTTAATGCAAATTCAACAAATTTCGACATCGCAAAACACGAAAAACCAACTTTTAGCAGCTCACAAAACGACGCGTATCTCAAACACTAATGAATATTTTGACATGTGAATTTGACAAAGATGTCACTGACAGTACTACCAACCTTAAAAAACAATAATTCTCCAAATACTTCGACGCGCGCAGTTTAAATTCAAATGTCACCTTATTTGATGATGGTGTTTGTTGTCATATATCGGCCAATACTAATTAGATTGAGTCGAACTGACACGCGTTTGAAAAGTGGAATACCAGTCTACAATTTTCTTGCGGATAGTTTTGTATTTCGTCATTCGTGTCAAAAGTTGTATTCATTTAAAAATGAGTGCAATTTCTGAAAAAATCGGTATATTTTACAATATCACTACTATCACGGTGAGAGTGCATCACATTTGTGGTGTCTGTGGCCAAGATACTTTATCAAAAGCCACAGCCAAGAGATGGTTCGCTCGCTTTCGTTCTGTAAATTTTTATGTCAAAGATGCACCTGGCTCAGTTCGACCAATCACTGAAAAAGTCGATGAAATCTTGCAAAAAATTGAAGAAGGCTGACACATAAGCAGTCATGACATTGCTAAGGAACTGAATATCCATCGCCAAACAGTTTTGAATCATTTGCATAAGGCTGGATACACAAAGAAGCTCGACTTTGGGTGCCGCATGAATCAACACAAAAGAATTTGATAGATCGAATTTCCATTTGCGAAATGCTAATAAAATGCAACGAAATCAATCTGTTTTTGAAACAAATCATTATGGGCCATGCAAAATGGGTAAGATACGAGAATGTCGTTCAAAAAAGATTATGGTCAAAAAAAGGTGAATCATCACAAACGACTTCAAAGCCAGGATTGACACCAAATAAGGTTATGCTGTTTGTATGGTGGGATTGGAAGGAAATTGTTTATCATGAGGTGCTAGACCCTGGCCAAACACAATTCAGCCTTGTACTGTCTGCAATCAATCAGATTGCAACAAGCAATTCAAAAAAGGCCGCCCAGAATTGATCAATGGAAAAGGCGTTGTCTTCCATCATGACAATGCCAGACCACACCCATCTTTGATGACCCGGCAAAAATTGACAGAGGTCGGCTGGGAATTTTGGATGCATCCACCGTATAGTCCAAACCTTGTACCATCAGACTACCAGTTGTTTCGGTTTCTTTAAAACTTCCTTAATTGATGATATTTGCAATAGAGTGGGCTTTATTTGCAAAACAGTGAATATAATTTGAAGAACTTGCAATGATTTTATGAAGAACTAGAATTTGATTATTGATGCTATGAGAACCCAAGGTCAAAAAATAGTTAATTTTTATTTTGATATTAAACATAATTCAGTAATTGATGAATTGCCGCGAAATCGTCATACACCATCCAGTATTATTTAAATTTAATAGAAATCTTTCTCGTAACCAGGTGTTGAATATTTTAGTGTGCTAAGATCTACATAAGTAAATATTTTCTTATTAATTCAATATGACAATAAACCGTATTTCAATGGGTATAAGTTACAAAAAGGCTACAGTTGTGTAACAACATTTATAAACTTATAAATACTCCCCTATTAAAGTATAAATTTGGTCATGTGATTAATTTTTTCCTCACAGGTGGATATTCATGATCACCTAACGCATCGCAGAAGTAGTTACAATGTAGAATCAAGCAAAGTACCCAAAGTTGGTAGCGGTAGTGCGTCCAAAGTCGATCTACTGAAATCGGCGCTGGAAATACATCACAAGAATTCAAATAACTCCATTCTAAGTAAAATCGACAAAACTTCAAACCAATCGCTCAGTAGAAACCGTGCTGAAAGTGTTCCGAAGCTAGCACACGGAAATATCAAAAACGTTTCACAATCTGGTCTTGAAGCTGTTGTTCTGGAGGTAAGCATTAAAAGAAATTTAAATATCCATTTTCTATCGCAATGAAAAGTTTTACTTAATTTAAAACAGGGCGTTGAGACAGTTTTTTTCCCATCAAGCAAAATCAGAAAATATCCCAGCGGGCTATTGACGTCAATACCCGTAGCTGAATTTCCTCAATTTCCACTTGCTCATGCACTGGTAAATTTTTAATTCTTTTGCATGCAGTTGATTGTATAACCTTTGCATGCAATTAAATAAAATATACTTTCCACAAATTAGATGATGGGGAAAATATTACTGCAGCAAAAATTGAAGCACTATAGGAATTAATAACAAATATTGTACTAAGTCCTCGTAAGATTGGAAATCATATGCGGGACTCATCTTTATTGGAATTGAAAAATACAACCAATGATTATATGCTACAAACATTACATTCAAAATTGGAGCAAGTGACGATTTATTTCTACTTGTACTTATTATTTGAAGACCAAAGAACGAAGATATGTATATAAAAAGTATGCTTCGGCGGTGATGTCCTGTCTCCCAACCTTGATGATGAAAACATGATCGCTTATGCCTTTCATCACTCAATGTGGTCCAGTGTAAGAGAGCTCCAGGAGATGTTTCACTCCATGAACTTGCAGGAAGACATGTGAACATGTACTCGTATACATATCTTTGTAAACAAAAAGGCTCTGTTTGATGTAATGACCTGTAGGTGTTGAACGGAGGCACCGCATATGCTCATGAAAGTTTTCCACGAAATCAACTGGATTAGGTGGTATTTTCTCGTTCATTAAAAACTGCCCTAGATGCAGAATTGTTCGCCATAAAGTAACTAGCCGTTCGGAGTCTGAGTGAGACTGAGGGAAGTAGTTCGAGGCACAATTTTGATTGGTAAAGCACAAAGACATATAAATAAATGGATGAGCAACGAGAATCTGTGCACTCGTCCATGTTTAAAGCCAATTTAACTCATAAATAACTTATGCTCTCGAAACTATATGATTTCCACTGCTTTTCCAACCCCTTTGTCTCCAGACAGGTTTTTCTTTTCTCTCTTCAGAAGAATCACTCTCCCCACTGACACCCGCACGCACATACAAAATTTCATTCTCACGGCATAACAAAACGAGACCTGGCACGAAGTAATGTGTCAAACGGTTCCAGGCTGGGTTCTCAGGTTGACGGGGGTGGTGTTTAGTGAATAGTCCAGTTGCATTCTTTCGAGCGTGGGATTGCCACAGTCTGTGCATAAATGGCATTCATCTCCCTACCACAAAAAAAAGCTTTATATCTGATTTTACGATTGGTGTTCTTCTGTTTTAAATCTTCGTATCTATTTAAACAAAAATTTATCTGGAGTGGATTGTACACCTGGCTTGGGTGTGTTTCAGATTTTAATTTGTATTTTCAGTGCACGTTACGTCGGGTAAACCCATACCGGCTAAAGAGTGCGAGGTGGTCGCGCCGGCATTGATGTATTCTTCCTTGCTAGTTAGGAATATTAGAACTTGTTTCCAGCTGTATGAGAAGTATTCGGCGGCCGCGTTTCTCGCTCAGCGGCTACTTGGAACCAAAGGACAAGCGATTGGCGCCTCCGACAACCATCTCCAACGGGCGAGGCGAGTCCGAAGTCCCAAACCGAGGATCCTCAACCTGAATAGTAATAATCTCCATCCAATCCTTGAAGAGTGCCAAATAATTGTTACTTTTCGTGCGAACCATAATTTACATTCAATTACTCGACGTCACTGAATCATACTGAGAAGTATAATTTGCCGGAAACAGGACTCTTTTATCTATCCCCGTTTGAAAGTTATGCGCAAACATACAAACAAACAAGCTGGGTAAACAGACCTACGGTTGTGTCAGAGGGGTTTTGTGCCCAACGTGCGAAATGCAGTCACTAGAAACGAAAAATGTCGAAGAGATGTGCACTTCCCTAAGAAAATCCATTGCTTCTGTAATTTCAACGGTCGTCACTTTGTTGCAAACTAACAAAAGTCACTCTAATCATGGATTCCCTATAAAATTAATATAATTGATCTTATTTGAAAATTTCAAGAAGATCAAAGCAAAACTGCAGTATCTGATTCAATGAAAAGTCCCTTTCGCTGTTGTGAGTTATGTAGCCACACGAAGTCATCTTACTGGAAGCCAGTAGAATTTGCGTTTAGATCATACCTGGTCTTCATGTGGTCAGTAGCCGATTCAAGGTGTTTTCGCACTGTCTGATGTATCCAGTCCAACCATTGCCTTAGCTCAGTTGCGTACTCCGAGATCGTTTGGGGTTTTTCAGGGGGTGTTCCGAACTTTATATCAGCCGGCAGACGAATAGTTTTTCCAAAAATTACTTTGGCCGGGGCTTGGCCCGTCGATGCATGTTCGGCAGCTCTGTACGCCATCAAAAATAGTGGGATATGTCGGTCCCAGTTACTTTGGTTCTCATTAACCATTTTGGCCAGGTGTTTATTGATCGTGCCGTTGAAACGTTCGACCATTCGATCGGATTGGGGATGCAGTGGTGTTGTCCTCGTTTTCCGTATTCCCAGCAGTTTGCACATTTCGCCAAAAACTAGCGACTCAAAGTTTCCGCCTTGATCCGAATGTAGTTCGCAAGGTACACCGTACCTACTGACCAAATTTAACACTAGCTGTTCAGCTACAGTAGTTGCTTCCTGGTTGGGAATGGGGTAGACCTCGGGCCACTTGCTGAAATAATCGGCCAAAACCAGCGTATATCGATTTCCCTATTCGGATTCAGGAAAAGGACCTGCGGTGTCAACAGCAATCCTTTCAAATGGCACACCCACGTAATAGGTTTGCATTTGTCCTCTCAGTCGTCGCTTTGGACCTTTGACGAACCAGTCCACTACGTCTTCTCGAGCGTGGAGCCAGTAAAACCTTTCGCGCAATTTTGCGAAGGTCTTGTTAACACCAAGGGGACCTCTCGAGGATCCATCGTGCATCTCCTTAACCACATCGTGGATTCGGCTTTTGGGAAGTATAGTTTGCATCCTATAGGAGCTGCCATCCGCCGTTTCCCATTTCCACTCGAGTACGCCAATCTGCACCTGAAGAGAGTTCCATTATGCCCAATAGCTTTTCAGAGTTGCGCCATGCATTGAAACGTCCTTCAATTCAGGTCGCCCAGTTGTCTCCTTCCATATGAGCAATGGTCCGATGTCTTCATCGGCTAACTGGGCATTTTGAATCTCCTCCGATGACCAACCTTCATCGAATTCAGCCGTTATCAATCGCAGATCAATGGGCGATTCCTTTTCCTCAATCCGTCGGCAATGTTTGCAGTTAGCTGGACATGGACGACGAGATAGGGCGTCAGCATTTCCATGAACTCCGCCCTTCCAGTGAATAATTTCGGAGTCGTATGACTGCAATCTTTCGATCCATCTCGCAACTTGTCCCTCGGGGTTTTTGAAGTTGAGCAGCCATCTCAGCGATGCATGGTATATTCGAAGAACAAAGTTCTGGCCATATAAGTACTTGTGGAACTGCTTGGTGGCCTCTATTATAGCCAATAGCTGCTTCCTCTCACTTTTTGAGAGAACTCGACTGTAATACGAGAGGAGTCTTTCTTCGCGATCGATCTGCTGGGAGAGTACAGCTCCAATACCGCCATTGCTCGCATCAGTGTCAACTCAAAACATTTTTCTGGGTTTCGGATATGCCAGCATGGGTGATTCACACAGCTTCTCCTTCAAGGTCTCAAAGGCTACCTGGCATTGTTCATTCCAGACATACGGACAATTTTCCGCGGTTAGCAGGTGGAGATACTTAGCTATTTTGGCAAAACCTTTGACGAATCTTCCATAGTAGGTTGCCAAACCCAGAAAACTTCGTAGTTGGCGCTTGTAATTTGGTGTTGGCCAGCTTTTCACGGCTTCAATTTTGTCAGGGTCTGCTTTGATCCCTTCTGCTGATACGACGTGTCCCAGGTATTTTACTTCAGCTGCGAAAAGGATACACTTGTCGGGGCAAAGTTTCAAATTCGCCAGTCGCAATCGGTTGAAAACCTCTTCTAAGTTTCGCACATGCTCTTCGCACGTTCTCCCGATAACAATGATGTCAACTAGGTACACCAAGCAGGTCTTCCAGGTTAAGCCACGTAGCACGTACTCCATCAGGCGTTCGAAAGTGGCTGGAGCATTGCAAAGCCCAAATGCATCACCACAAATTGCCACAATCCGGTCCCAACTGAAAATGCGGTCTTCTCTCGGTTCTTCTTGTCGATTACTACGTGCCAGTAGCCACTCTTGAGATCGAGTGTAGAAAACCATTTTGCGTCGGCCAAAGTGTCAATGATGTCATCGATGCTTGGGAGCGGGTAACTTTCTTTCTTAGTGACGTCGTTAAGCTGTCTATAGTCGACACAAAAACGAGTGCTACCATCCTTTTTCTTTACTAGAACTACAGGCGCGACCCATGGACTGACAGAAGGTTCAATAACGCCTTGTTTTTCCATGTCCAAGGTCAGTGCGCTCACTTGTCCTTGTTTGGCTATAGGAAGACGTCTTGGTGCTTGCCGTATCGCCTTGGCTCCCTGTTTATCTATGACATGAGTTACCATACTCGTTCGGGTTTGGCCATCCGGGCTTGTTGAGAAGATGTCACTGTACTTGATCACCAAATAGGCTCGCTTGGATAGTTGTGCTGGCAATTTGACCTGCTTCAATATTGCAGACGTGGATTTCCGGGCTTTGTCTGCGTCTTGCCTCCTTTTCCAATGATGGTGGTGAGTGGCTTCCAAAGAGGTGATGGTGGCAACAAGCTGGCCGCTGCCGATGACTTCTCCCGCTTTGATGCTTGTGGTTGAGTCTGTGGTGTTAAAGACTCTAACCAGCACGTATCTCTTCTTATAGATTTTGCAAGGCTTCATCCTACAAGCAAACTGCGCAAAGCGGACGTCTTCGTTGGCGCTATCAGATAAGATCGGTGGTATCCAGAATCACCATCAAGCTTGGCCCAGACAATGCTTTCGGAAGATTTCGCTACATCAGTGTTGGTACCTACTACTACATTCATCTTGGGAAGTTGGACGCTGGGATCCTCCATCAGTACTTCGGCATTCTGCCATTTCAATACCCGTTTGCCTAAGTCCAACGTGATTCCAAGTGGTCGCAGAAAATCCATTCCGAGAATGCAGTCATCCATACTGTTCGTGACCAGAAAAGTATGTCGGAACGCAAGGTCTCCCGACTGTACTTGGAGGTTGACCTCTCCATGGACAGGTGCAGTTTCTCCCGTAGCTGTCCGTAGTGAGAAAATTCTGCCCTTTTGAAGTAGTTGTTGCCTCACATGGCCTGGTTGGATAATCAATCGGGTTGCACCAGTGTCGATCATTATGGTGCAATGTTCTCCATCAACTTGACCCGGAAGGCAAAAGTCCGCTTCTCCACGATGTAGTCTTGACACGGTGATGGTGGTGCTGGGGACGTCGATCCTCCTAGCCAACCTCTGCCCCACAAAGTTGGCTCTTACATGTTTCGCGACCCCTCAGTTTGAAGAGCTTCCATTCTGGGCTCCTGACTCGGTCTTGATCTACTCCTCGCTGCACACCCTGGACAATAGCTCGGTTTTCTTCACTTCTTGCAGTCTCTTTGTGGGTGCCCTTTCTCTCCGCAATTCCAGCATCTATGCCCACCATTTACCTGCGGCTCTCGCTAAATTTCCACGCGCTCACACCTGCACTCGTCTGCCACTACCTCGCGAACCCGGGCAATGATGCGAGTCGCATTTTTCGCTGCCTCAAAGTTCAGACTATAAGCCAATGCGTCCTGAACCGTTTGCTTTTGGGCTAAACGCGCGGCTTGTTACATTTCCTGGTCCTTTGATGCGCTGATAAATGCTTTTGTGACTGCGTCATCTCGTTGTTCTGGATTGTAAGCTGGATAAGCCAAAAGTGCCAGTCGCTCGATGTCTTGGGCTAGCTGCTGTAGAGTTTCGCCAGACTTCTGCATCCGATGCCTTAGCTGTGACCGATAAATCTGCTTCAGATGATCGTCTCCATAACGCATGTCGAGCACATTCATTATAGCAGCCGGGTTTGAGTGCAGCTCAATGGGGATCGTCTGCAAAAGCTCGGCAGCTGGGCCTCTTAGAGCAAGAATCAATGCAGTTGCTCGTTCCTGCTCATTCCAGTGATTTATCCGAGCGGCGGCTTCAAACTGGGTTTTGTAAATAGTCAAACCGTTTTCCCATCGAATATTGGTGCCTGCACATTTCTGGATGAGCTTTGCGCTGTGGTTGTCAGCGAGGCTGGGGAGGTGGTTACTACTGCCTTCGCTGCTTCCAATGCCTTTCTCATGTTTTCCATCTCATTGTTGATTCTCTCCCCGACGTGGCTGATATCATGGTTGATTCTCTCGTCGACCTGGCTGATCTCATGGTTGATTCTCTCCTCGACCTGCTAAAGCTTTTCCGTGACGCATTTAATTTGGTTGTTCAGACTACCCAGCTCTGCTTTTATTTCCATTGACTGTCTGCCTTGATTTTGATTGCCTGTTGGTCTAGCTTTGTTGATTGCTCCTCGAGCTTCCGTGTGACGTCTGCCTTGATTTCGATCGCTTGTTGGTCCAGTTTCGGTGGTTGTTCATTTAGCTTCGCTGATTGGTCATTTAGCTTCGTAGCTAAACTGTATGTCTGTTCATTTGACTGCCCTGATTGTTCATTTAGCTTCGCAGTTAAATCGGATGACTGTTGTTGCTGCTCTTGCTGCATCAGCATCAACATTTGCATCAGCACACTTTCTGGTTCCTTTGATTTTGGTTTTTCTACTTCACCACCTTCTGCGCCTTTTTCAGCATCTGAGAGTTCACCAGAATCCAGATAAGTACCTTCCGACTCGATCGCGTCACGCAAGCGTGCAATCAGTATGGCCTTTGTACCTTGTGTAGCCAGATTTAGCTGTTCCAACTCCTTCTTATGCTCCGATATGGTCAATTCATTAAGTTTTAGTTGTAAGTTTTCCGGCATTTTTATTGTTTCGGTTATTTTTCCACCAGCGTCCACGTTAAATTTCACTGTTGTGCGCAATGTTTAAAAGTTTTCACTTTCAAAGTTTCCTTTCTCCACTTCCCGACACCACTGTCACGTGTTATGGTTCGCGGCCAATAATTTTAATGTTTCAAGAAAGTGAAAAAGCACTGTTTTTTAAATTAAGTTAAAAGAGTTTATTTACTAAAAATACACAATCCTTAACTTGACTATTTCACAAAATTAGTGCAGTGTTACTATCGCGGCTGTACTATATCGGTTGTAATGAATCCGCTAATTCATTCAACTCGCCTTTATATAGGGTCTCTAGTTATTCAATCCATTTCTCGTGCATTGGCGAACTAACTGGAATATTCGAGCAATACTGAATCGGCAGTGACGTAACTTTCAGATGTTGATCATGCTTGGCGGGTTTTCGAGGACATTCGTTTGTTGATCATGATGGTTGTGAAAACAATTGCGACAGTAGCTCGCAGAATTATTTGTTCATGTAACAATATTTTAGACGATAGGTATTTGGAAGAAAGTTCATTGTAAAAACCGACCATACCCCTCTAATTTGGTTAGCAAATTTAAAAGAACCAAATTTAAAATAGCAAAAATGGAAATTAAAATTAGAAGAATTCACTTACGACATAGATCGCGCTAAGGGTAAGGAGAATTATGTGGCTGACGTATTGCCCTGACTTTCAATAAAACGAAACAAAATAGGCAAACATAGAATCAATAGCCATTTATTGCAGTGCTAGTGAAGATAACTAAGACTAAGTACCCATTTCAAAAGCACTATTGAATATATTTAAGCATCAGATAAGGTAGATGAAATAAACCGGCAACGCAGATATAGAGAGGCTACATAACACTTTGAACGAACCCATGAGAATCGAAATAACTGAAACTAAAATATCCCAATCCTTATTAGATGTTCAAGAAATCAATAAGTTTTACAATAATACCATACATTTTGCAACTAACCACAGACCAAAAGAACTAAATTATGGAGTGATACCCCACACGGAATACGCAAATATCAGGAACTGAATAATTTAACAACAAGAGAAAATTATTGAAAGGAAAAATAGGAGCCGAACGATGAAGAAATTAGCCCAAAATATATTAAAAACAAATTTAGAAAGAAAAAGTATTATAGACCATTCATTAGTAAATCAAAATATAACACAATCAATGAAAAAGCCTTCATGAGGAAAAATAAATTTGAGCAGGTGGAACAAATATGCCCGAACAGAACTTCATCTTGCTAAAACAGTTGGCAAAAATTTATCTATGCTAATAGATAGTGCGTATTGTCAACGAGAATGACAATTAAAAGTCGAACAACGCTAAAATTCTAAAAATAAAAAATGACTACTCGTATTATATTAGCATACCCTAGCTCGTAGGAATCTTCAACGAAGTACTTCTTTATTTGCAGGTATTTTGATACTGGCCTGTTTGCACACATAAAAAGATTTTCATAATCTCATAAAATTCACAAACCAAACGAACCAGCTTCAAGCTGCATACATAGCACACTTGCAAGTTCATTCAAGTGCACTCAAAGTTCAATTACCTGAATTGACATCAATTGCATTTATTTATTTCAAATCAATATTGTTGTATCGACACATTCGATTTTAAATTGTGCTGTAAGGTTTATTGCCCTGATTACAAGTTCCAATTAAAAACGTAATTGCATGAGAAGCACAATAGTTGGAATAGTGTATTGTAAGCAAAAAATATATTCATAAAAGCCACAAAGAAGTACCAATAAACCATTCATTGCAAGACAGCAGTAATCATTGTTTAAATTTACAATTCGCTTCATCGAAGTTCATCATCAGAACACTGGCCAGTTTCCACTTTATCATGATTTCTACAGATGAACAGAATATAGAAGTAAACGTGGTACCCCAGGGCAACGGATATTCCTTTACTAAACTTCAAAAAATAAGAATGATGAAAAGTTTTACAAAAGTTATTCATACTTGTATCACTAATTTACAAGAATTCAATAATATGCCGCTTTACACAGAAAATACAATCCCTCCCACTCTTTATGGTGGTGGTAATATCTTAAAGAAAAATATCCAGAAGATACTTGATGAATTAGAACCACACAAAGTAAGGCGTCGTTGGAGAGGTTTGATTAATTTATACGGTAAATTCGCTCACTAGTTGGGTGGAACAATGGACGATAATTATATGAAGCATATCAAAGCACATTTAAAAACTGTTAATAAAAATTTAGAATAGGATCCAAATAACTTGAATAAACAAAAAATATTTACAGTCAAATCAATAACGAAGTAAGGAATTTAACTTTTCTCCTTGAAAAAATCAATAAATTAGTACCACAAAATAATCAGTAAGAAAGAAAATTTCTGGGATTCCTGTATCACCAAAATGTTAAAAAAAATTTTCAGTACATATTAAATTCTATTACAGAAGTCCAAAATATTATATTAATATCAACACTGGAAGTGTTTTGTTTTTGTTTTTTATTGTTTTTGTGGTTGGGAGGTGAATGCCATTTACGCACTGAGTTTGGGGCTCCCATGCTCGTAAGCAACTGGATGTTGAATTAAATACCTCCCCCATTAACCCGAAAATCCAGTCCAGAATCATTTAACACATAAATTCGGGCCAGGTCTCGTTTTGTTACGCTGTGAACTGCCTTCAAGCTAGGAGATCCCACCTCTAGCGGAAGGGACAGGAGAAGAAGAACTGCGAGACAAGCGATCCCCCAGCCCCAACATCCCCAGCTGCTGTGAGTCCCTTTTATCTTTAAAGACTATCCAAACCTAATGTACCATATGGTCTCATTTGTCAACTGGACCGAGCATCACTTCTACTATACTATCCAAAGTGAGCTCCTCCGTCTCACTATAGAGATCCCATCACAGCCTGTTCCATTTTTCGCACGCAAAAAATTTGTGGTAGGTATCGTCTTCTCCTCCTGGGCAAAACTGACATTCGGGGGACCGTGCCTAACCAATTTTGTGCAGGTAAGACTGTAATCCCCCATACCTGCTCAAAAACTGGGTTGGATCGAAGCCAATCTTACGATACCTTCGATTTCGCCACGGTCTCACATCCGGGATGAAGCGCACAGTCCACCTTTCCTTCATGCAACCCACTTAAGAATGCTGCCAATTGTCGAGTGAGTGTTTTCTCTCCTCGCGTCCTTGCTTCAACGCAGGTAAATAGTGCGGTGATCTCTATCAGAGAGGGCAACAGGTGTCACGCCTGCAACAGCTCTCACTGCCGAACCAGAGACTGTGCGGTGTGAACATGCGATCCCCAGTACTCATCTTCTCTGTACCTGTGGCAAGCTTTCTCTGTATACCTCCTTACTGAGAGTGTCGCCTCACATCTCTGCTCCGTACAGTAGCACTGACCCTATAGCACTCATCAAGAGGCATGTTATTGATGCGTCAGGTCCTCCTGCGTCGGCCATGAGTCGACTGAGAGCCGATACTCCCGCAGCAGCATTCTCAGTCGTTGCCTTGATTTGCTCAGAGAAACTCATCTTTGAGTCGATCAGTAGCCCCAGTTACTTCACCGATGAATTCGATTCAATAAGTATGTCTCCAGTACTGATTATCCTTACTCTAGGGATTCTTGTTCTTGTCAAGATGACTACTTCGATTTTTTTCAGTGCTAGATTGAACCCACCAAGCAGTCATTCAGTTTCTCACTCAGCACAGTGGCATACCTAGTTTAAGTTGTGCTTGTTTAACAGTGCATTCAGCGACTAGAACCACAACACCATCCACAGAGCCCATCAAGCGCGACTCATCTGGTATCTTTAGTCTCAGTAACCCATTGTAACTTCCATCCTTTGATGGCTCTGTGCCGTGTCATAAAGCTGGCGTCAGTCCTTCAGGTGGTCCTTCCGAAGCCACATTATATATTTTGGAACGTGAAAAGGGTTTTCCAGTGTATCTAGAATATTGACCCATCTAGCGGGTTTGACGGCACTCTTAACGTCAAGTGTCACCAACAGAACGATCTGCTGCTTGGTCCAGCTACATACCTCTGCCTTTTAGACCACGCTCACCACCTCTGCAATTGCATCAACGGTGGAACGATAAACAAATCGCAGGACCTCAGCTTGAACACCATCTGGGCCTAGAGCATTCATTGCTTTCAATAAAAAGACTGGCTCTTCCAGCTCCGGCTTCGTAAAGAGCGGGCACTCGATTGCTGTTTCACCGTGGGCATTGTCAACACGAACGCTATGCGCAAGAAAGAGTGCCTGGACTATCTCTTCCATCTTTTCCACTCTATGCCTGTAAGACGTCTATAGGGCAACAAGCTTCCGCATAACTAGCTTGTAGCCAAGGCCCTATGGATTCTTGTGCACGTTGTCGACTTGATCTTGCCAGGAATAAGCTTTGCTGTTATTAATCAGTTTGTGAAGGAATTTTCTAGCTGACTTATGCACTGCTACCTGGTTGCATGCCTCGTCACGGTTCCATGCTCGTTGAGCCTAACGCCGAAGTTTTTGACAATTCCTTAACTTTTCAGCGATTTCAGTCAACCACCAATACACTGGCGGAATGCCGTGTCCAGGTTCTCGATGAGGAATGGAAGCATTAGTTGTAGTCGTATTGATGCTCATAGTTGAGTTCAACACGTCTTGAACAACCAGTTCTTCAGTCCCTTGTAAATCACCCTGCAGTGGAGCACCTACCGTGAGCACTTCGACAAACCTCTTGTCGTCCATCCTTCCGATGTTCCATCCGAATATAGAAAGTCAAGAGCAGGGACGTAGGGAGACAATATCACAGATCTCAGAAAGAATGCACGGGTGATCACTGCCTGAGTGGTCCTCCAATACTCTCCAATTGTGTATCGTCCGTTCGAAAGACTCCAAGGTAAATGTCACGTCCAATATGGTTCTTTCGTGGCCCATATCGTGCAAAGTCAGCGTATTTGTGGTGCTCAACATGACTAGTGCCAACCTGGTCGCAATTTCTAGTATTCTTTTCCCTCGTATGCCCCATGGAATTGATTTAGCGTTGAAGTCTCCCCTAATGACCACGTTGGCGTCTGCTTACAAAACAGCGTCCTCCAAAGCATCAAGCTAGGCCTAGAAAGATGATATCGGTTCACTCGGTGTTAGATACATACTAAAGAAATTGGTCACTGAGAACCATCCCCCCATCCACAGTTCTCCGCCTAGGAATCCCTGCCCCGAACCCAGATGGCGGCTGTACCAATTTCATCCATCATTACCATAATGATGGATGAAATTGGTACAGCCGCCATCAGGCTCACTCAGCAGCAAAAAGTTGGCTTTCATATCCCTCACAAATTACTCAAGCAGATTTTGTGCGGCTGTACTGCGGTGTAGGCTCAGCTGCAGGATGTCCGTCATCGAAGTTCTGATTTTGCCTTAG
Source organism: Odontomyia ornata (assembly GCA_963969285.1). Taxonomy (NCBI): domain Eukaryota; kingdom Metazoa; phylum Arthropoda; class Insecta; order Diptera; family Stratiomyidae; genus Odontomyia; species Odontomyia ornata. The sequence goes on from OZ017740.1 coordinate 204,095,057, forward strand.
GTAGGGCTTTCTGGAAAATCTGACCTTTCCCTGATCCCGAACGTGCCCAAGATCCGTACGAACAATATTTGTGTCCCCTCTCACGGGATTGGATACCTTTGAGCCAAAAAATCAGATAAAAATCACGATGATAGGTCTTTATGAAAACAAAGGCAACAAATACCTTAGGAATCAAAATTCGCTAGACTCCGTTAATAATAGTATGATTTGTAAATTTTACAAATCATATAATTATTAACAAAATGGTGGCTTTAAACCATATTAAGTAGATTGATATAATACACTTCTGCCTACAAAATTTCATGAAAATCAAATCATAATTAATTGAGTTATCGCCATTGAAATTGTATGGAATTGTAACAACGATAACACGTGTTGATGGTTGATACATACTTCAAATTGACCTAGATACTTTTATTTTCTCCGGGTTTTCATGAAAAAATAAGTTATAGTCTTTAATTTGAGCATGTTCAATTGGGTGAGTATTCAGAAAAATTATATAATCTGGAATAAAATTGCACCTGTTGTGTACTTACGAAAGAAACTCTGTATCTTTTAGATAAACTTGAATGATTTCCTGTCAGATAAGCTTGAATGATTTCTTATTCAAGTATTGGTTGAATAATTCAATTCATTGATTCATGTCATTAGAAAATTTGTTTCGAACGCTAGCATGGTTACAAATTCCTTCTGGTGAGAGCACTCTCCTACTTACTCGGCTTGTTTCACCTCTGAATTGTATGTAGATGCTCATGTTCAGCCATTGATTAATAAATTCAATCCAGCGCATATGTCATGTACCTTAAATATTGAAGATACATAGGACAAAATAACACAAATTTATTCTATCTTCTTATTTATATACAATATAATTTTTTTTTTTTTTTTTTTTTTTTTCTTTAAAAGCCGTCGGGCCTTGCTTAGTTGTGTGAGCAGACGCGTTTCGACTACTTTGAGTCATCTTCAGTGTCTAAAGGATGTGTTGAAGGGAGCGACTTTATATAGTCGTAGGATGGGTAATTAGCGAATAGGTAATTAGCGGATGGGTAATTAGCGGATGGGTAATTAGCGGATGGGTAATTAGTGGATGGGTAATGAGGTCAGGAAGTAAATTACTCAATTATGCCACGTAGGGGGATATTATGTTTTTGTTTTTTTGCTTGTTGGCTGTCCGTTTGTTCTGTTTCATCTCGTTTCCGTTTTCGTCTAAGAGTGTGGTCTAGGACTGAGAAAATTGCGTCGGAATTGGTAACAAGTTGTTCGTTGATAATGTCACCGTCTGTCTTTCTATGTTTATAAATTTCAAGCCTTTCTAGGATGTCAAGTCTTGGTCCTTTGTTTTGTTTGTGTAGCAATTTCATAGAGTTTGTCATAGCATCAGGCTCATGTGCGTGGTTTTGTAGGTGCGTCGCATAATTGGAGTCTGCCTTGTTGTATAAGAAAGATCGTAGGTGCTCTTTGTATCTTGTCGTTAGTTTTCGTGTTGTCCTTCCTATATATACCATGTCGCAGTCCTTGCATGTCAGTTTGTATATGCCGCTGCCTTCGTATATCGATGTGTCATTCAGTTTTGGCTTCAGTTTGTTTCCAATGTTGTTGTTCGTTTTGAATGCAGTTTGCAATTTGTATTTCCTAAGGAAGTTTGATAGTTTGTATGTCTCTTTGCCTACGTATGTTAACGATACCCACTGTTGGTCGTTCTTATGAGTTTCCGTCGGTTGGCGTTCCTGTTTTTGTTTGTACTGTGTGACTAGTTTGTCAATATAATTTTTCTTTATTAGAATGTATGCGGTACAGAGGTATTATAATATCGTAGGTGTTTTGAAAAAGTCATTTCACCATAGTTTGAACATTACTTAAAACTATGTGTAGTAGCTTATTTGTATGTGAGTATTCTAATTTGCTAGAGGAAAATTTCGGCGAAAACCTCTACTGAACTTATTATTAGCTGAACATAATGTAACTTCCTACTTATAACTAGCTAAGATCAATGAGACTAGGTTACGGCCAAAGAGATAAGTGGTAGCAATTGCTGGTTTTCGCGATTAGTTGATCTCGGCGCGATGCAGCGAGTTTATAAATTGGACTAACGACAGCAAGGCTATGTAATTTTTCAGAAAAATAGTAATACGGTTTATTATTTATTTATTATATTATTATTACGATTAAGAACTACGGCCTTAAACGCTTTGGAGCTAATTTGCTCAATATGACTTCTGAAGGTTAGTTTTTTGTGTAATATAAGCTCAAGATAATTGAGATCCTCACTTCAGGGAATAGTTTGCCCTAAAAAATTTATTGGTCGCTTGGGTAAGCGAGCAGGCTTACGCTTCCTGGTGAAGAATATTTACTTCATTTTTGCAACGTTAATTTTAGTTTTCCATCGATGGTAGTATTGAAATGTAAGTTCTAACGCCATTTCAAGGCTGGCAATAATAGAACTTGGATCTGCGCCTATGCTGTATATGCAAATGTCGTCTGCGTAAGTTGCAACTTGGCAGTTTGTTAGGGAAAGGAAGTCAGACGTGTAGATGTTATATAGTGATGGTCTTAAGCAGGAACATTGCGGAACACCGGCAGTAATACTTTTCACTGGGGAAGTGCTTTTCCCTACTTTGACCTGGAACCTACTGTCAGTTAAAAATGCTTGTAAAAGGTTCAACAAGTATGAGGGTGTGCTATATTTCTGAAGTTTATAGACAAGAGCATCATGCCAGACTGTATCGAAGGCTTTTTTTATGTCCAGCGTCACCAAACCTACAGACAATTTATTGTGTATCGATGCTTTGGAGTCCTTCGTAACACGGAAAAGCTGATGCTCTGTCGAATATCTGTTTCTGAAGCCTAAGTGGAAATAAGGTAGGATATTATTGTTAGCCAATAAATCATTTAATTTTTAAGTATCACTGTTTCAAAGAGCTTACCTAAACATGGTAGTAAGCTAATGGGCCTACAGTTGTCGGGAGAGTGCGAATCTCTTCCAGGCTTCAATATAGGTATAGCTAGAGCTTGTTTCCAGATGAACGGAAATGAGGAGAGCTTAAGGCAAGCGTTGAATACGAGGCATATGAAGACTATTCCTTTTTTGGGTAAATTTTTAAGTCCTTTATTCAGCAGGCCATCGATACCTGGAGCTTTGCCATTTTTAACTTTTTTAAGTAAGCCTATTAGCTCTCTTGTTTTTATTAATGCACCAGTAGGTAAAGATGTTAGGTTAAGTTGTTGTTTCAAAGTTTTAGTCATCATAATTTCTGATAGATTGTTGTAGGAACGATTGGAAATATTATGAAACTGAAATTGCGCCTATTGTGTACTTACGAAAGGAACTCTGCATCTTTAAATTGGTTGTACAATTCAATTCATCGATTCATGTCATTAGAAAACTTGTTTTGAACTCTAGGATGGTTACAAAAACCTTCTGGTAGGAGCACTCTCCTGCTTAGGTGACTTGTCTTACCTCTAAATTGTAGATGCTCATCTTCAGCCATTCATTAATAAATTCAATCCAGCGCGTATGTGATGTACCTTAAATGTTGACGATAGAAAAAATAAGGCAAATTTATTCAATCTTCTTATTTAAAACAGCCACCATTTTGTTTCACGATAAGTGATGAAAAACCCTTCAAAGATATTCATGATACCAATCATTCTTGAAACTTTCATGCAAATTCTAGCCAACCCGTAATATCTGAGTCAGTAAAAAATGCATATTGTTCCATAGCCATATGGTTCCAAAGTAATGCACCGCATATTGCAACATAGAAACACAGGAGAATTCAAACCACTATAACTTCGTTTAATACCATTTGATCTTTGTAAAATTTTCTGGCCTAATTGGTTTTGTAAATAGCCATTTGTACATCAAATTTAATGACGGCTTTATTTAAGAAAATGTAATATTGATAAATCATACAATTACTAACAAAACTGAGTGAATTTTGACTTCTGACGTATTTGCTGTTGTTCTACCCATAAAGGCCTACATTCGAGAATTTTTGTTGAATGAAAGGTGTGCAATCGCGAGGGGAAGTACGCAAAAATGTTGTACCATTTCCCTTCACTGGCCCCCCTTCGTATTGATAAGGTAATTTTCAGACTTGTTTTGGAAACATCTCCTTGAGACCATTCTAATGACACCCTATTCGACTACCAATGGCGAAAAAAAAATCTTTGAAGGGTCACGTTGCTTTATGGAGAGACCCCCTTAAAACTCTCTGAAAAAATCTTTCCACCTCAAAACTTTCAAGAAGTCACCCCCTTTTGACCTTTCCACAAAGTTTCATAGCTGTAGCTTCTTTCGTTTTCGAGAAAATGTGCTGTGACATACCGGCGGACGGTTGGACGGGACAAGTTGTGATTTCAATACGGTTTTGTATTTTAGTACAAACCCCTTAAAAACGTTGAACCATAACCTGAAAAGTAGAGAGAACTAATCTATATATAAAGCTAATTGAAGCCGAATTAGTATACGCTCCAATTAATCAGCTTCAAGGGAGCATGAGCCTCTGCGAATTCACAGAAGCTACAATGTTAGGCAGCCCTATTGGTCTTTTTAGGGTTTTGTACTAAAATACAAAACCCTATTGCAATCGCGACCTGTGTCCGTCTGTCCGTCCGTCCGTCCGTCCGTCCGTCCGTCCGTCTGTATGTCACAGCACTTTTTCTCCGAAAGTATAGAGGCTACAGCCATGAAACTTTGTGGAAAGGTCAGAAGTGGTGACCTCTTTAAAGTTCAAGGGTGGAAAAATTTTTCAAAGGGTTTAAGGGGGGTCTCCCCGTATAGGGAGGTGAACCCTCAAAAAAAAATTTTCACCATTGGTAGTCGAGTAGGGTGTCATTGGAAAGGTCTCAATGATATCTTTCCAAAACAAGTCTTAAAATTGCCTTTTGAGTACCGAGGGGGGCAGGGGAAGGGGAAATGTACGAACTTTTCGCGTACCCCCCCCTCGCGATTGGAAACCTTCCATCCGAAAAATCTGAAAAAAATCATGAATGTAGGCCTTAATGAGTACAACAACAACAAATACATGAGAAGTCGAAATTCACTCAACTTTGTTAGTAATAGTATGATTTGTCGATTTTATATTTTCTTGAATAAAATCCAAACGGTACCCTTAAATTCAATAAAGTTTAGCAAACGGATGGCTTTTTATAAGATTCATCTTTTCTGAAAGTTTCAGAAAGATCGAATGGTATTTAATGAAGTTATAGCGATTTGAATTTTCCTGTATTACTATGGAACAATATGCCCTGTATTACTATGAAAACATATGGCTATGGAGCCATATGCGCTTTTTATCGATTTAGGCACTACAGTTTTACTAGGATTTGCATGAAAATTTCAGGAATGGTAGGTATCATGAAAATGAGTACATACAATTGAAACAAGTCGAAGAGGCAGGAGAGAGCTCCTAGCAAAAGGGCTTTGTAACCATTCTAGGATTCGAAAAAATAGGCCATGAATCGATGATTACAGTACAGAGGAGTGGGCCCTGAAAAAGTTTCATGAGAGGTAGCCGATATGAATATCAACTGAAAGTTCTCTATGAGAGCTTTTCAAAACAGTTCTTAAACTGACAGTTTTTGCTTCAGTGGGGGCACAGGGGGGGAAATACATGAAAAATGTGTTTCTAAAAAATCTGGAAAAATTATCAAGGGAGATATCTATGGGTATAAGTAAAACAAATACCTCAGAAGTCACAATTCTTTCAACTTTGTTAATAAAAGTATGATCCTCGAGTTTCACATTTTCTCCAATAAAATCGTCTTTGACATGTTTCTTGATTTTATTCGTTGCTGATTACTGCATTTTGTAAGTTGAGTACAAAACCCTTCTGACATGAGCATAGGTCTATCTACCCAACTTGTTTTGTTTTGTAGCTGGGAGGTGAGATATATTGACACCAGAAATAGACGCAGGCAATATTTCCAAAAACTCGTCACATCACTCAAAGTAATTATTGAGACTGTGTGCATTTCAGTGGCTGAAGAAGACGTCCTAGTCACAGCGATGTTACTCTACAAGTCTACGAGTTGTATAATCTTGATGACTTCGTAACTGCATCCACATGCGTAAAGCTTTGCAATTTCAATTTCAAATACGATTCAATCAATAATAAATTTTATAAAAAAATAAAGCAAGTTTTAAAACATTGGCCAGATACATTGTTTTAATGTATTCAACAAATTAATGGCACTCTAAATTTAAACAATCTTCAATTTATGCTGAGCTAAAAAATCAATCAACTCTATTAAAAATTACGTATAACTAAAATAACATAAAAGATTAACTTTACACCTAAAATACAACAATTTTATTCCAATCAATGTTAATAAAAATATTATATAGAATAATATAATTTCCTAACCTACGTCAAATTATCAAATCACAATTAAAATTCACGTAGCAATAATGAGCTGCAACAAAAAAAACAAATATAAAACGCCAAAAATGACCACGAATAATTTAATAATTGTTATATACCCACCAAAGCCTAGACTATATACGTATATATTATATATTGTACAATAGAATCGGGGCACACTCGAAATCAAAAACATACCGATTCATGCCCAAATACACGAAAGCTTTTGGAGGAATGAAGCCAATGGTGAGACGAGTCTCAATGTACCCGTTGGTAGCGTTGAGCTCCAAATTCAGAGACGTTTGTTCACAGTTACAGACTTCGTGATATTATTTTAAATTAACTTCCAAGTAAATGTATCGACTCTCGTTATTTAAGCAGTTTGAGACATGTTTTGATTCGACGTATAGTGTTTCAAATCCGTTCCAGGCTTTCAGAACAAATCAGTACATTTATTTATTTATTTATTTACTTCATCACTATTTTACAGAATTAAAAATCCCAATTATAAAATAGAACAAAAAGATTACGTGTTAATGTTGAAACATAAATTTCATGTAAGAATTAATCTAAAGTTAACAATTAAGTAGTTACTGAAATTAACGACAAAAGAATTTATTGCTCGTCGAGTACTCACCGCAGCATGTTTTTAAATGATTGAAATGAGCCAGAAGGAGGACTAAGCAGGAGATGAAGATGGTCTCTTACCATACGAACCATCGGTGAGTGACTGTAAGTTACGGTTCTGGCAAACGGTATAGCGTAGTATTGCGACGACCTAGTGCGAGAAGGGGGACGTATGCTAATGGTGTTGTATAATTTCGACGATAACATGCCTCTCGATAATTTAAATAAGAAGCATTGATCCAGCAATTGCCTCCTTACCTGCAGTGAACGTAGACCAAGGAAATTCAGGCGATCGTCATAAGGGCGATACGGGATGTTGTATTTGTAGAAAAGTGTGCGGGAGAACCTACGCTGCACAGATTCAACCGCCACCATGAGATGATTAAGATGTGGGAACCATATCTGGCATGCATATTCAAGAATTGGGCGAGCCAACATGACGAATAACCGAACACAGGTTTGAAAGCTGAAACGATTATGAGAGCAACGTAGGACAAAGCCCGCGATCCGAGAAGCTTTCTTGGTTATTTCCAAAACGTGAACATTGAATTTCAACTGAGAATCAAATGTCACACCTAAATCCTTGAAACTCTCAACCGAAACGAGAACTGAGCTTTCGATAGAGTATGAAAATTGAATGGGGTAAGTTTTATTGGTAAAAGTCATGGAAAGGCACTTAGATATGTTAAGTTGAAGCCGATTTCTATTGCACCAAGAGGACAAAAAGTTTAAGTCATCCTGAAGAGTTTGGCAATCCTGAATTGAATTAATGACTCGAAATATCTTCAGGTCATCAGCATATAGAAGGGGGTTGGATGTGAAGATAGCTGGGAGATCATTAATAAAGAGGTTGAAAAGAAGTGGACTTAAAATTGATCCCTGTGGAACACCAGAAGTTGGGACGAAAGAGTGTGACAAAGATCCATTACAGATAACCGTGCAGGAACGATGAAAGAGAAATTAGTGAATCCAGGAAAGAAGAGATCCCTGAATGCCGAAACGGCGGAGCTTGTTGATCAGGATGTTGTGATCCACACTATCGAATGCTTTCACAAAATCAGTGTAGATCACATCAACTTGACCTCCTAAGTCAAGGGTGATTGCAACGGTGTTGATAAGTTCCCCTAGGTTGGTTACGGTAGAACGTCCTTTTACAAATCCATGTTGATTTTCAGATAAGTTGGGGTGCAAAACATTATAAAGTTTACAGTGAACAATGCCATCCAGGATTTTTCCAAAGCACGATAGGAGTGAAATGGGTCTGTAATTAGAGGCCTGGGAATGGTCACCCGCTTTATGGATGGGGAGGATATTTGCACATTTCCAAACGACTGGAAAAGTACCCTTTTCGAGACTTGAATTAAAGATATGGGCGAGGGGAATACATAAGAATGAAGAGAGGGATTTGATAAAAATGTTAGGGATTCCATCAGGGCCTACTGCGCTGTTAGAATTCAGGGACTGAATTACCTCAGCAACCTCTAAGGGGTTAGTGTATAAATCAACAATTAAGTCTGGAGTGGATTGAGGGTTTTCATCAGAAGTAGAGGTCGGGGAGCTATAGACGGCGGAGAAATAGTCAGCAAACATGTCGCATATGACCTGGTCATTGTAGACTAAGTGGTTCTGGTATGATAATGCATTGATATGCCGACGCGAGTCTTTTAAAGAGTTGACATAAGACCAGAAGGATTTAGAGTTATTAGCAAATCATGCTTCAATTGTTCTCAAATAAGATAACTTTGTGGATTTACACACTTTTTTTTGCATTAGTACGTAGGTGGCGAAATTCGGAGAGGTCCAGTTCTGATCTCGAACGTAAGTAGCGTTTCCTGGCTGAATCCTTCAAGGACAAAGCAGATTCAGTTTCTCTCGTGAACCACAAAGGAAGATTTTTGCGTGGTCGTGTGGTCGGTGTATGCAGTGGGATAATGCTGTTAAGCACTGCATAGAATTGCTGTATTACGAGGTTGGGGTTGTCTAGATTTAGGGTGGCTTGCCAATTAATGAGCCTTGAAGAAGTTAAATCGATTTGGTTTCTCTTTAGGCTTACCACGTATTGGATCCAATGATAATCGGATCTCTAAAGCAGGATGGTGAGGGTCCGGTTTAACATAAGGAGAAGCAGCAGGGAAAACAGGATCTGCAGCATGGTTGTTAGAGAAAATTAGGCCAAGAATGCGTTTGGAAGCATTCATTACATAGTTTAATTGTTTTAGGCTACAGAGGGTTAAAAACGAAGATAAGGCTATAGAAAGGTCATCAGAAGAAATAATGGATTTAGCTTCTACATTTTAGTTAACGAGAGGCATATTGAAGTCCCCACAGATTAAAAACTGCGAGGAGGAGCTGGCATTAATTATAAAGCTCGATAGTTCACTAAAATGGATTTCATACGATCTTAAGTGAGTTCTACAGGGAATGTAAATATAGAAGACAAATAGTGAACAGTTGTGAAGAGAAATTCGAACTGCTACACCTTCGATTGGTGGTGACGGAGCAAAAGTACTGACGAGTCTACAATGCAACTGGTTGTTTGCAGCTATTAGCACACCTTCACCATCCCGTTTACTGGAAGTAGATCGATCTCGGTCGTATCTAAAAATTACGTATTGAGGAAAGATTTCTTTGTCCACGATCTCGTCATTAAGCCAGGTTTCGGTTAAGCCTATGATGTCATTATTAGCCAGAAGGGATGCAAGGTTGATTGTGTCCAGTTTTGTTCTTGTACGTCTGACATTTTGATAATAAAAATTAACGTAATTACTAAAAGTATGGTTATTTAGGTTCTCGCTTGAGGTCTGCTGGATGACCAAAAATTTTTCCGCGACTGGCGTCCGAAACGTTTCACAAGAATTCCCGGAGGCCAAAAGTCAGAGCTAAGCAAAATCTGCATATCAGATGAAACCGTAATTTTAAATGAAGCCACGATACAATTTGTTTGGCTATCTCGCGTTAACTTTTTGCAATGCAAATACTGCGGAGAGCAACCTAGTTGCTTCACAATATACTCTGTAATTTCAGATACGGGAGTATCAAAAGCAAGACGCGATATAAGTATTTGAAGCGGAGGTGACACCACTCTTGACGAGAGACCAGAACGTAAGATTGGTGTAGAGTTCGATGAGCAAGGAAACGTTTGTTCTGCATTTGCTAGCGGAATATCGGGAGCTTGCAGAAGGTTCTCCTTTGAATTGTAATTGGCGCTAAGCAAATGGTGTTGAATTAATGTTTGGTTCATTCCGCTTTGAACAAGACGATTAGTGACAGGCATGGATTGATTATTTCCATTTTTGACTGGCGGGTTCGATTTGCTTCTCGTTGTACGTGTTGTCGAAGAAGATTAGACACATGCGGCGATTGGAGAGTTACAAAAGTCTCTAGTCTCGGCGAAATCCACATAAACATACGAACCCGATAATGGTAATGGAATTGAAAAGCTGCGATTCAGAGGCAAAAGGGGCTGTTGTTCCACATCATCGACCGCTCAAAGTTGCGCTATTTCCTCTTCTGCATTTGCCATTTGCGCAAAGACATTTTTTTCGAAAACTCATAACATTTCCATTGTAATAGTAATCTGATCATACCAAATCGTTCATCCGTATTTCAAAACTGGTTCAACTATGGCCTTGTAACAGATAATTTTGAGCTTTTGATCAAGTTATATGAAATACGAGAGTCGTCGTAGAGTCATAAACACTCCGTGTTTTACTATGCATGATTTTGACATGCCCATTATAGTACAGATACTGATCTAGACAAACATTGATTATCGAATAAAGGGTTTATGTGGAACTCATTTTGGACTACACTCATCAAGGACGTTTCAGATCTTGACTGGCCAACCGCAGCGTTGCGCGAAACAAAATTGCTACGCATTTATGCACATTCTTTTTCATTCGCCCGTTTTTCATGTAGGTCTGCACATCGTTGGAATATTTTCTACAGACTTCTTTGAATAACTGATGCCTTTCAGTCTGCCGTAAAAACAAGCAGGTCATCAGCGAATGCCACTAATGATTGTGTTGGCGACATGTTAAAATCAAAGCCGCTCAATGAGTTGCGAATGAATATCGAAAAAAGCAGATTTCTATTAGTTACAGGAAAAAAATTTACCATACTACATATTACACATTATGGTGACAAGGTGTTTGTGGAACCTGTCATAGATGTGTTTCAAAATTAGTTCGTCCAATTAAACCATATAGAAGGCTTTTTTCCTATCAATAAGACACGCTCCAGCACATTCTCTATTATTTTGTTTCTAACAGACGTCCGATATTACTTTCGTCATGTTTAAATGCCTGGGAGAGAATCTAAACTGGCAACTTGGCATCAACTCATATTTCTCAATGTGGGCTTTAAATGCTTGTTTCAGCATCATTTCAAATACCTTGCTGATTGCAAAGCTTTGCAAACTGCAATGAACAGGACCTGTGGAATATATGGAAGAAGACAAGACGCTCAGAAAAATGTTGAATGATAGAATACAAGCGAAATATCATATTAGAAAAATGAAGAAACAATAGGAAGATTCAATTGATACTGATAGCCGATGAATTCTCGGGATTTCCAATTGAAGTTTCCAGCGCAATAATTGGACACGTCCACAATTTATCAAAAATACCTTTTTCACCCGAAATCGTTTATAATTTTTGTTCCCATGAAGTTTTCTACTTTGTAGTATCAACCAATAAAATGTATGCAATCATTTGTTCCAAGGAAATAAAAAATCGTTAATTTAAAAAATATCTCTTCGTTCTACGAAAGTTTTTTGCGTTTTCTCACTAAATTCCTGAAGTGGAGCAATCCAGTTTTGGCGAAGAATTTCAAACGAAGTTACAGAGCCGTGAGAATTGGAAACGAGTATTACTAGAGACAAAGGCCCAACTTGGAGCTTTCCATAGATGATAGTTCATTTTGAAAAATATACTTCGAAAACTTCATTTAAAATTACTAAAGGTTGATTGAGATACAAACATGAAGTACAGGAAAATCTTGGTAAAAAATTATTGTCACAGGATATGAAAAATAAATTGCATTTTATTAAAATTCTTACCAATTGTAACGCCATGGAAAAAATCTATAAGGAAACTAAGATTTCAAAAACAAAATCGTCCCAGAAAGCATCTGAGCAAAAAAGCTTTCTTAGTTTTTAATTGTATGATGGTTTTAACTGAAAGTTAAGAAGCATAAAAACAATCAGAAATCAAACCAGACTATTGTACATCTTGGCAGTGAATCCATCAAGCTTAGAGATATACCATTTTGAACCATCTTTGAATCCCTTAGAAGCTATTTAACATAAAACCTTGAACCTAGAATATTGGATTTCACCAACGTAGACGATACAATTATGGAGGTATAACGACCTGGAAAGTATTATTTTGATCATTGACTCACCCATCAAAAACACAACCCGATTCCCAAGGACGTAGAAGTTTGTGATATAGGATAAAGGTAAATGTTAAGGCATGAACAAATCAAAAAATCCAAGGCTCTCAAAATTTCCGTTATAACCGAAGTTAAACCTTACAATACCTTTATTGATATTTCAACTACAATATGATATTTTTTGGATGCTACCAGGATGATATATGCATATATTGTATATATATATATATATATATATATATATATATATATATATATATATATATATATATATATATATATATATAGTGCAGTCGCGCTAACGTAAACACCGGCTCGCGTGAACACTGGATAACATGAACACAATATTTCCAACATTCACCTTCTTGTAACGTAAACAAGTTTACAGCTCACACGCGGTAACGTGAACAATATCATAAATGCTAGGAATTCGTAGAATGTGTACTACTTATTTATTTTCCTTGGAATTTCCTATGGAAATAGTCTTTTGTGTGCTATGTTGTTCACTTTTCCAGTTATTCAGTGAGTGCGTGGTTGTGTTTTTGTATTTTACCTAATTTTCATAATAAAATGACAGAAAAAGTCAAGTGTTTAACGTTAGTAGAGAAGAGCCGTCTTCTTGACGATTTAGCTGCTGGAGCTCGAGTTACAGATCTTGCAAGGAAATATGGCATAGCCAAAGGGACTGTTTGTGCCATAAGGAAAAAAAAGGAAAACATCTTGAAAACGGTAAGAAATACTTATTCAGGACCAGGAAAAAGAAGAACTTTAAAAAAAGCTGAGTTGCCAATTATGGAAAAACAGTTGTATCATTGGTTTTTGGAACAGCGTAATAAAAATTGCCCAATAAACGGTGATATAATGAAAAACAAGGCAAGGCAATTACATGAAGCTTTGAAAGAAACTGACACCTCCTTTAATGCAAGTGAGGGATGGTTACAACGATTTAAAACACGATATGGCATACGTTTTTTGAAAATAACAGGAGAAAAACTATCAGCTAGACCTGAGTTCGTTGAACCCTTAAAATGAAACTTGCATAGGAAAATGCAAGATATGAAGCTTTTGCCGGTGCAAATATACAATGCAGACGAAAGTAGCCTATGTTGGAAACTTCTTGCAGACGAAACTTTTGTAGCTTCATTTGAAAAAACTACATGTGGAAGAAAAATGAGAAGCAGCGGCCAACGTGTTTGGCATGCGCAAATGAAACTGGTAACCATAAGCTAAAGCCGCTTGTCATTGTCCGAGCCAAAAATCCACGAGCATTTAAAAATTTTGCTTGCCCTTTGGTTTATAAAAATTCCAAAAGAGCATGGATGACCGCAGCAATATTTAAAGATTGGTTCTTTAACCACTTTGTTTCAGATGTGAGAATTTATATTAACATTAGAATAGATTGATTCTTATCTCGTCTTTGACAGGTACAGAAATTTCAAAAACAATGGAGTATTCCAATGAAAGCCATTCTCCTCTTGGATAACGCTCCGGCTCATCCACCCGAAAGTGAGTTAAAGACAGCAGATGGAAGCATTTCAACAATATTCATGCCACCAAATGGCACCCCCTTGATCCAACCAATGGATCAGAATGCTATAAGGTTAACTAAACTTTTCTACAGAAAAAATCTTTTGTCGACATTGTTGGCAGAAGGTGGCAATATTGAAGAAATTTTGAAAAATCTGACTATTAAGGATGCTATTTTGAACCTTGCCCACGCATGGAATCAGGTTGACACGAAGACTATTGCTAAATGCTGGAATCCGTTACTCAGAGATTTGGAAGACGCAGCTGTTGAGGATGATGATGATTTGCCCCTAAATATTCTAAGGGATCGTATGTTGGTTAATGATGAGATACTGGCTCCCGTAACAGAAACTATTCAGCTACTTGAAGTTCTATATCCAGCAGTATGTTGAATTTATGCCTTTGAATTGAATTAAAATATGTATGCATAATTTATTTTAAGGATTCTTTCACCGTTGACGATATTAAGGAATGGAACACTGATGTCCCAGTAGAGGATATAAATCAAGTAGAAACTTGCGAAGAAAATGATTCAGAAGCCCAAATAATAATAGAAGAAAAAAGACCGAACATTAAAGCAAAGGAAGCGATTGAAATTTTCAACAAAGCTATCGATTGGGCTGAAAGTGACTCAGTTTGCTTCAACCAAATATCAGTGTTAAAAACATTAAGAGAAAGAGCGGTAGTTAAAAGTTTGGAGAACAGACAGCGGCAAACTAAAATTTCGAACTTTTTAACTTAATTCAAACACATATATCTATGTATTTATATTATCCACCAGATTATTTTATATATAATAAAAATTTAATGTGGAATAAAGTTTAATTTTTAAATTATTTGACGCTTTTGAACTGCAGTATTAATAAACACACTATTATTAAATATTTGCATATACATATATTCGGCTAACGTTATTGTCAATGTGGGGCCCCCGAGAATGTGAACAACCCCGTAAGCGTGAACTGCCTCGGTTTTATTTTGTTTACGTTAACGCGACTGCACTGTATATCTGTATATATATATATATATATATATATATATATATATATATATATATATATATATATATATATATATATATATATATATATATATATATAATATATATATATATATATATATATATATATATAAATATATATATATACATATACATATACATATATATATATATATATATATATATATATATATATATATATATATATATATATATATATATATATATATGTATATGTATATGTATATATATATATATATATTTATATATATATATATATATATATATATATATATATATATATATATATATATATATATATATATATATATACATATATATATATATATTGTATATATATATATATATATATATATATATATATATATATATATATATATATATATATATATATATATATATATATATATATGTATATGTATATGGTGTTATTTTGAATAGCCCGCTATTTCGATTGACGTCACTTTTGAAGCTATCATTTCTTGACATTTGGCAAGTAAAAACTACGCCATTTATAAAAATGGAGCGATACACGCTTCAACAATGCATTGAAATTATTAAAATTTACTATAAAAATGCTGAAAATTTGGCAGAGACGGCTCGTCGTGAAGCATCTTGTCGGACCGCAATACAGAAATTGGTGGCAAAATTCGAGCTGTTGGGACAACTTTGTGATCTGAAGAATAAAACCCGAGCACGTCACTCAAGAACAGCCGAGAATATTGCTGCTGTAGCCGAAAGTGTTGAAGAAAACCCAGGTTTGTCCATTCCTCGTCGTTCTTTGGGATTGGGCATTCCACAAACGTCATTACACCGTATTTTGCATAAAGATTTGGGTCTTAAGGCTTATTAAATTCAGTTAACACAAGAACTCAAGCCGGTTGATCATCAACAACGCCGTGTCTTTGCTGATTGGGTCCTTTAAATTCATGAAAATGATCTGAAATTCCATCGAAAAATCATCTTGAGTGATGAGGCGCATTTCTACCTCGGTGGCTTCGTCAACAAGCAAAATTGTCGCATCAGAGGCTCAGAAAATCCAAAAGAGTTATTGTTGAAAAGCCTCTCTATCCTCAATGTGTGACTGTTTGGTGTGGTTTATGGTGCGGTGGAGTCATTGGACCTTACTTTTTCGAAAATGAGGCTTGAGCAACAGATTGCACTATCGAGAGATGATCAATGATTTTTTATGGCCGGAATTGGATGGTGTTGATCTGGACAACGTTTACTTTCTTCAAGACGGCACTACGTGCCCACAAGCAACGAAACCATTGATCTTTTACGGGAAAAGTTTCCGGACCGTGTTATCTCTCGAACAAGTGATCACAATTGGCCACCGAGATCTTGTGATTTAACACCTTGCGACTTCTTCCTTTGGGGTCACGTGAAAGAAAAGGTCTACAACAACAGCCCAGCGTTGATTCGAGATCTCAAAGATGGAATTCGTAAGGCTATCGACGACATAGGGCAGCCACTTTGCGATTTGGTTATGGAAAATTTCATGACCGCATACCTTTTTCTTTCTAATGAAATAAACATCTGATCATTTATATTAAAAAATGGCATTTTTTTAAATATCAAAATAACACCTCTTATAGGAAAGCCTTGTATATCTTTATATATATATATATATATATATATATATATATATATATATATATATATATATATATAAATATATACAGAGCTATCCATTTCGTGGTTGGGAAAATATAACCCTGCCATTTGACTTCTGTCAAAATTATATGTCATTCAAAGCGTGTTGTTTTTAGTTAAAGATTTGCCATTTAGAAATATGGATCGTTTAACAGTCGGAAAACGCGTTAAAATTATTAAATTTTATTGTAAAAATGGTGATTCTGCTGTATCAACATTTAGGACTTTACGAGCCGATTACGGTCGATATAATCGACCCACACAGTAAACAATTTCCAACACAATGAGAAAATTTGGAGAGACTGGATCGGTTATTGATATTGCAAGGCCTGTGCATCATCGCAACATTCGTTCTGCTGAAAATATCGCTGTCGTTGCTCAAGGTGTGGAGGAAGACCCGATTTCGTCGATCCCTCGACGTGTTCAAAATTTGGGCTTGTCTTACGGCTCATTGTGGCGGATTTTGCATTTGGATTTGCATCTCCATCCGTACAAAACCCAACTCACTCAAGAACTTAAGCATCAAGACCATACATAACGCAGAATGTATGCGAATTGGTAGATTGAACAACAAGCCATAGATAACGATTTTTCGAACATAATTTTCTTATGTGATGAGGCTCATTTTTCGCTCAGTGGTTATTTAAATAAACAGAATTGCCGCATATGGGGCTCTCAAAATCCTCAGATGATGGCAGAAAGGCCTTTGCATCCGGAAAAAGTGACCGTTTGGTGTGCATTATGGTCTGGTGGTGTTATTGGCCCGTATTTTTTTGAAAACGATCAAGGAAGAGCCATTGCAATCAATTCTGACCGCTATGGACGGATGCTAACCGATTATTTTTGGAGAAAAATTGAAGATTATGATCTGGAGAACATGTGGTTCCAACAGGACGGAGCCACAAGCCACACAACACAGGCTAATCGAGCACTTTTACAAGAGAAATTTCCAGGACACGTAATTTCGAGATTGAGTGATGTCATGTGGCCCGCAAGATCCTACGACCTAACACCTTTAGTTTCTTTTTATGGGGCTATGCGAAAGATCGTGTTTACGCGAACAATCCTCAAAATCTTGAGCAATTGAAAACCAATATTTGTGAAGTTATGGCCGAGATATTTCCGGAGATGTGCTGAAAAGTCATTGAAAATTACCTCAAAAGGATGGAGGACATTTGAATGATGTTGTGTTTCACGTATAATGGCAAGGTTTAATCTTCATATTGAATAAATTTTGTTTCAATCTGAATATTGTATGTGTTTTCTTTAGCTTTACTTTCCCAAGCGTAAAATGGATAACCCTATATATATATATATATATATATATATATATATATATATATATATATATATATATATAATAAATATATATATATACATATATATATATATATATATATATATATATATATATATATATATATATATATATATACATACTCAAAAAAGTCTGCGTACACTTGCTAGTCGTGGCAAATATATCAATATAAAAACCTTTGCCATTTGTTTATAACTTAAAATCTTTTCTTTATTATATTCATTAAACTATATGGTACATAAATATGTAACTGATCACTCGTTTGCTGTTTAGAATAACCAAAATAAAAAAGTTTCTTCCAAAAAGTCATGAAAATCCATCCAAAAAAGTCTGCGTACACCTGAAAAAATTTATTCATTTTATTTGAAAACCAATATATTAGCTTTCAGATTTTGAACCTTAATATCTAGTAGCATAGCCTTTCCTATAAATGACTTCTTTTAGCCTATTTTGCATGGATTGAACAAGTTTTGATGTTTTTTCGGCCGTTATTTTGTTCCACTCGTTCAAAATAACATTTTTTAATGACTCTTTGCTAGTTATGTCATACTCTCGAATTTTTCTTTCAAGTAAATCCCACAAATGCTCAATTGGGTTTAAATCTTGTGATTGAGGAGGTGTACCTAAGAGTTTTGGGACGTTGTAGGCCAACCAAAGCCTATTTATTTCAGCTGTATGTTTGGGGTCATTATCGTGCTGAAAGAAAAATGCGTTCCCCAGCCGCAATTTCTCGGCACTTTGCTTAATATTATTTTTTAAAATATTAAGGTACCCGTATTTATCCATTTTAGATTCTATGAAAACGAGTTGCCCCACTCCACTGGCTGCCATACACCCCCAACCCATCACACCGCCGCCACCATGCTTTACAGTGAGAATCAAATTTTCTTTATTGAATTCTGTCGAGCATTTTCCCCATACTAATTTGCGTCCTTTTATCCCAAATATACAAAACTTACTTTTGTCTGAAAAAAGAACGCTTTCCCAAAATTCTTTTTGCATATTTACATAATTTTTGGCGAATTCCACTCTCTTTCGGCGATTCAGTTCCGATATGAACAGCTTTTTACGTGCGACTCGACCATGGTGA